>OZ014531.1:20411021-21095521 GCA_963966105.1 Volucella zonaria
CTAAACTAGGCGTCTGCGGTTGTCATATTATGCACCAGAAAAACAAAATTTCAAAACACTAAAATGGCTATATCTCCCAAACTAGGCGTCTGCGGAGGTCATATTATGCAAAAGAAAAAACAAAATTCAAAACAATAAAATGGTTGTATCTCTTAGACTAGTCGTCTGCGGGGTCATATTATGCACCAGAAAAAAAAAATGCAAAACTCTAAGCTCTAAAATGGCTATATCTCCTAAACTCGGCGTCCGCGGGGGTCATATTATGCGCCAGAAAAAAAACATGGAAAACGCTAAAATGGCCATATTTCCTAAACTAGGCGCCTGCGGGGGTCATATTATGCACCAGAAAAAAATTCAAAAACTAAAATCCCTATATCTCCCAAACTATTCATATTATGCACCAGAAAAAAAAACGCAAAACCCTAAAATGGCCTTATCTTCTAAAATAGGCGTTAGTGGTGGTCATATTTATGCACCAGAAAAAAATTTCAAAACACTAAAATGGCTATATTTCCTAAACTAGGCCTCTGCGGGTGTAATATTATGCAACTGAAAAAAAAAATTGCAATACGGGAGGTCATATTATGCACCTGGTGGTCATATTTATGCACCAGAAAAAAATTTCAAAACACTAAAATGGCTATATCTCCCAAACTAGGCGTCTGCGGAGGTCATATTATGCACCAGAAAAAACAAAATTCAAAACAATAAAATGGCTGTATCTCTTACACTAGTCGTCTGCGGGGTCATAATATGCACCAGAAAAAAAAAATTCGAAACACTAAAATGGCTATATCTCTTAAACTGGGCGTCTGCGGAATGATATTATGCACCAGATGAAACAAAATTTCAAAACACTAAAATGGAAATATCCTAAATTAGGCGTCTGCTGGGGACAAATTAATCAACAAAAAAAACCTTTACAATACAAAAATAGCTATATATCTTCTAAACTAGAAGTCTGCGGGTGTCATATTATGCGCCAGAAAAAAAAATTCAAAACACTTAAATTGCTATATCTCCTAAACTGCGGGGTCATATTATGCACCAGAAAAAAAAATGCAAAATACTAAAATAGCTATATCTTTTAAAATATGCGTTTGCGAGGTTCATTTTATGCAGCAGAAAAAAAAATTTCAAAACACTAAAATAGTGATATCTCCTAAACTATGCGTCTGCGGGGGTCATATTACGCGCCAAAAAAAAAAAATTCAAAATACTAATATAGCTATATCTTCTAAACTATGCCTTTGCGTGGGTCATTTTATGCAGCAGAAACAACAATTTCAAAACACTAAAATAGTGATATCTCCTAAACTAGGCGTCTGCGGGGGTCATATTATGCACCAGAAAAAAAAATGCAAAACTCTAAGCTCTAAAATGGCTATATCTCCTAAATTAGGCCTTTGGTAGGGTCATATTATGCGCTAGAAAAAAAAAATTCAAAATACTAAAATAATATAAAAAAAATTCAAAATACTAAAATAGCTATATCTTCTAAACTATGCGTTTGCGTGGGTCATATTATGCACCAGAAAAAAAAAATTCGAAACACTAAAATATCTATATCTCCTAAACTAGGCGTCTGTGGTGGTCATATTATGCACCAGAAAAACAAAATTTCAAAACACTAAAATGGCTATATTTCTTAAACTAGGCCTCTGCGGGTGTAATATTATGCAACTGAAAAAAAAAATTGCAATAGGGGGGGTCATAATGCACCAGAAAAACGAAATTTCAAAACACTAAAATAGCCATATGACCTAAACTAGGCGGGCGTCATATTATGCACCAGAAAAAACAAAATTCAAAACAATGAAATGGCTGTATCTCCCAAACTAGTCGTCTGCGGGGTCATATTATGCACCAGAAATAAAACAACAAAACACTAAAATGGCCATATTTCCTAAACTAGGCGCCTGCGGGGGTCATATTATGCACCAGAAAAAACAAAATTCAAAACAATAAAATGGCTGTATCTCTTACACTAGTCGTCTGCGGGGTCATATTATGCACCAGAAAAAAAGAATTCGAAACACTAAAATGGCTATATCTCCTAAACTAGGCGTCTGCGGAGTGATATTATGCACCAGATGAAACAAAATTTCAAAACACTAAAATGGAAATATCCTAAATTAGGCGTCTGCTGGGGACAAATTAATCAACAAAAAAAACCTTTACAATACAAAAATAGCTATACATCTAAACTAGAAGTCTGCGGGGCCATATTATGCACCAGAAAAAAAAATGCAAAACACTAAAATGGCTATATCTCCTAAACTAGGCGTCCGCGGGGGTCATATTATGCACCAGAAAAAAAAATGCAAAACTCTAAGCTCTAAAATGGCTATATCTCCTAAACTAGGCCTTTGGTAGGGTCATATTATGCGCTAGAAAAAAAAAATTCAAAATACTAAAATAATATAAAAAAAAATTCAAAATACTAAAATAGCTATATCTTCTAAACTATGCGTTTGCGTGGGTCATTTTATGCAGCAGAAAAAAAAACCCTTTAAAATACTAAAATGGCTATATCTCCTAAACTAGGCGTTTGCGGAGGTCATATTATGCACCAGAAAAAAAAATGCAAAACTCTGAGCTCTAAAATGGCTATATCTCCTAAACTAGGCCTTTGGTAGGGTCATATTATGCGCTAGAAAAAAAAAATTCAAAATACTAAAATAATATAAAAAAAAATTCAAAATACTAAAATAGCTATTTCTTCTAAACTATGCGTTTGCGTGGGTCATTTTATGCAGCAGAAAAAAAAACCCTTTAAAATACTAAAATGGCTATATCTCCTAAACTAGGCGTTTGCGGAGGTCATATTATGCACCAGAAAAAAAAATGCAAAACTCTAAGCTCTAAAATGGCTATATCTCCTAAACTAGGCCTTTGGTAGGGTCATATTATGCGCTAGAAAAAAAAAATTCAAAATACTAAAATAATATAAAAAAAAATTCAAAATACTAAAATAGCTATATCTTCTACACTATGCGTTTGCGTGGGTCATATTATGCACCGGAAAAAAAAAATTCGAAACACTAAAATATCTATATCTCCTAAACTAGGCGTCTGCGGTGGTCATATTATGCACCAGAAAAACAAAATTTCAAAACACTAAAATGGCTATATTTCTTAAACTAGGCCTCTGCGGGTGTAATATTATGCAACTGAAAAAAAAAATTGCAATACGGGGGGGCATAATTCACCAGAAAAACGAAATTTCAAAACACTAAAATAGCCATATGACCTAAACTAGGCGGGCGTCATATTATGCACCAGAAAAAAAAATGCAAAACTCTAAGCTCTAAAATGGCTATATCTCCTAAACTAGGCCTTTGGTAGGGTCATATTATGCGCTAGAAAAAAAAAATTCAAAATACTAAAATAATATAAAAAAAAATTCAAAATACTAAAATAGCTATATCTTCTAAACTATGCGTTTGCGTGGGTCATTTTATGCAGCAGAAAAAAAAATTTCAAAACACTAAAATAGTGATATCTCCTAAACTATGCGTCTGCGGGGGTCATATTATGCACCAGAAAAAAAAATGCAAAAGAGTAAAATGGCTATATCTCCTAAACTAGGCGTCTGCGGGGGTTATATTATGCACCAGAAAAAAAAAAATGCAAACACGAGAATGGCCAAATCTCCTAAACTAGACGTCTGCGGGGGCCATTTAAGCACCAGAAAAAAAAAATTTCAAAACACTAAAATAGTAATATCGCCTAAACTAGGCGTCTGCGGGGGTCATATTATGCACCAGAAAAAAAAATGCAAAACTCTAAGCTCTAAAATGGCTATATCTCCTAAACTAGGCGTTTGGTAGGGTCATTTTATGCACCAGAAAAAAATTTCAAAACACTCAAATGGCTATATCACCTAAACTAGGCGTCCGCGGGGGTCATATTATGCACCAAAAAAAAAACCCTTTAAAATACTAAAATGGCTATATCATCTAAACTATGCGTTTGCGTGGGTCATTTTATGCAGCAGAAAAAAAAAACCCTTTAAAATACTCAAATGGCTATATCTTCTAAACTAGGCGTTTGCGGAGGTCATATTATGCACCAGAAAAAAAAATGCAAAACTCTAAGCTCTAAAATGGCTATATCTCCTAAACTAGGCCTTTGGTAGGGTCATATTATGCGCTAGAAAAAAAAAATTCAAAATACTAAAATAATATAAAAAAAAATTCAAAATACTAAAATAGCTATATCTTCTAAACTTTGCGTTTGCGTGGGTCATATTATGCACCAGAAAAAAAAAATTCGAAACACTAAAATATCTATATCTCCTAAACTAGGCGTCTGCGGTGGTCATATTATGCACCAGAAAAACAAAATTTCAAAACACTAAAATGGCTATATTTCTTAAACTAGGCCTCTGCGGGTGTAATATTATGCAACTGAAAAAAAAAATTGCAATACGGGAGGTCATATTATGCACCTGGTGGTCATATTTATGCACCAGAAAAAAATTTCAAAACACTAAAATGGCTATATCTCCCAAACTAGGCGTCTGCGGAGGTCATATTATGCACCAGAAAAAACAAAATTCAAAACAATAAAATGGCTGTATCTCTTACACTAGTCGTCTGCGGGGTCATAATATGCACCAGAAAAAAAAAATTCGAAACACTAAAATGGCTATATCTGTTAAACTGGGCGTCTGCGGAATGATATTATGCACCAGATGAAACAAAATTTCAAAACACTAAAATGGAAATATCCTAAATTAGGCGTCTGCTGGGGACAAATTAATCAACAAAAAAAACCTTTACAATACAAAAATAGCTATATATCTTCTAAACTAGAAGTCTGCGGGTGTCATATTATGCGCCAGAAAAAAAAATTCAAAACACTTAAATTGCTATATCTCCTAAACTGCGGGGTCATATTATGCACCAGAAAAAAAAATGCAAAATACTAAAATAGCTATATCTTTTAAAATATGCGTTTGCGAGGTTCATTTTATGCAGCAGAAAAAAAAATTTCAAAACACTAAAATAGTGATATCTCCTAAACTATGCGTCTGCGGGGGTCATATTATGCGCCAAAAAAAAAAAATTCAAAATACTAATATAGCTATATCTTCTAAACTATGCCTTTGCGTGGGTCATTTTATGCAGCAGAAACAACAATTTCAAAACACTAAAATAGTGATATCTCCTAAACTAGGCGTCTGCGGGGGTCATATTATGCACCAGAAAAAAAAATGCAAAACTCTAAGCTCTAAAATGGCTATATCTCCTAAATTAGGCCTTTGGTAGGGTCATATTATGCGCTAGAAAAAAAAAATTCAAAATACTAAAATAATATAAAAAAAATTCAAAATACTAAAATAGCTATATCTTCTAAACTATGCGTTTGCGTGGGTCATATTATGCACCAGAAAAAAAAAATTCGAAACACTAAAATATCTATATCTCCTAAACTAGGCGTCTGTGGTGGTCATATTATGCACCAGAAAAACAAAATTTCAAAACACTAAAATGGCTATATTTCTTAAACTAGGCCTCTGCGGGTGTAATATTATGCAACTGAAAAAAAAAATTGCAATAGGGGGGGTCATAATGCACCAGAAAAACGAAATTTCAAAACACTAAAATAGCCATATGACCTAAACTAGGCGGGCGTCATATTATGCACCAGAAAAAACAAAATTCAAAACAATGAAATGGCTGTATCTCCCAAACTAGTCGTCTGCGGGGTCATATTATGCACCAGAAATAAAACAACAAAACACTAAAATGGCCATATTTCCTAAACTAGGCGCCTGCGGGGGTCATATTATGCACCAGAAAAAACAAAATTCAAAACAATAAAATGGCTGTATCTCTTACACTAGTCGTCTGCGGGGTCATATTATGCACCAGAAAAAAAGAATTCGAAACACTAAAATGGCTATATCTCCTAAACTAGGCGTCTGCGGAGTGATATTATGCACCAGATGAAACAAAATTTCAAAACACTAAAATGGAAATATCCTAAATTAGGCGTCTGCTGGGGACAAATTAATCAACAAAAAAAACCTTTACAATACAAAAATAGCTATACATCTAAACTAGAAGTCTGCGGGTGTCATATTATGCGCCAGAAAAAAAAATTCAAAACACTTAAATTGCTATATCTCCTAAACTAAGCGTCTGCGGGGTCATATTATGCACCAGAAAAAAAAATGCAAAATACTAAAATAGCTATATCTTTTAAAATATGCGTTTGCGTGGTTCATTTTATGCAGCAGAAAAGAAAACTTCAAAACACTAAAATAGTGATATCTCCTAAACTAGGCATCTGCGGGGCCATATTATGCACCAGAAAAAAAAATGCAAAACACTAAAATGGCTATATCTCCTAAACTAGGCGTCCGCGGGGGTCATATTATGCACCAGAAAAAAAAATGCAAAACTCTAAGCTCTAAAATGGCTATATCTCCTAAACTAGGCCTTTGGTAGGGTCATATTATGCGCTAGAAAAAAAAAATTCAAAATACTAAAATAATATAAAAAAAAATTCAAAATACTAAAATAGCTATATCTTCTAAACTATGCGTTTGCGTGGGTCATTTTATGCAGCAGAAAAAAAAACCCTTTAAAATACTAAAATGGCTATATCTCCTAAACTAGGCGTTTGCGGAGGTCATATTATGCACCAGAAAAAAAAATGCAAAACTCTGAGCTCTAAAATGGCTATATCTCCTAAACTAGGCCTTTGGTAGGGTCATATTATGCGCTAGAAAAAAAAAATTCAAAATACTAAAATAATATAAAAAAAAATTCAAAATACTAAAATAGCTATATCTTCTAAACTATGCGTTTGCGTGGGTCATTTTATGCAGCAGAAAAAAAAACCCTTTAAAATACTAAAATGGCTATATCTCCTAAACTAGGCGTTTGCGGAGGTCATATTATGCACCAGAAAAAAAAATGCAAAACTCTAAGCTCTAAAATGGCTATATCTCCTAAACTAGGCCTTTGGTAGGGTCATATTATGCGCTAGAAAAAAAAAATTCAAAATACTAAAATAATATAAAAAAAAATTCAAAATACTAAAATAGCTATATCTTCTACACTATGCGTTTGCGTGGGTCATATTATGCACCGGAAAAAAAAAATTCGAAACACTAAAATATCTATATCTCCTAAACTAGGCGTCTGCGGTGGTCATATTATGCACCAGAAAAACAAAATTTCAAAACACTAAAATGGCTATATTTCTTAAACTAGGCCTCTGCGGGTGTAATATTATGCAACTGAAAAAAAAAATTGCAATACGGGGGGGCATAATTCACCAGAAAAACGAAATTTCAAAACACTAAAATAGCCATATGACCTAAACTAGGCGGGCGTCATATTATGCACCAGAAAAAAAAATGCAAAACTCTAAGCTCTAAAATGGCTATATCTCCTAAACTAGGCCTTTGGTAGGGTCATATTATGCGCTAGAAAAAAAAAATTCAAAATACTAAAATAATATAAAAAAAAATTCAAAATACTAAAATAGCTATATCTTCTAAACTATGCGTTTGCGTGGGTCATTTTATGCAGCAGAAAAAAAAATTTCAAAACACTAAAATAGTGATATCTCCTAAACTATGCGTCTGCGGGGGTCATATTATGCACCAGAAAAAAAAATGCAAAACTCTAAGCTCTAAAATGGCTATATCTCCTAAACTCGTCGTCCGCGGGGGTCATATTATGCGCCAAGAAAAAAAATTCAAAATACTAATATAGCTATATCTTCTAAACTATGCGTTTGCGTGGGTCATTTTATGCAGCAGAAACAACAATTTCAAAACACTAAAATAGTGATATCTCCTAAACTAGGCGTCTGCAGGGGTCATATTATGCACCAGAAAAAAAAATGCAAAAGAGTAAAATGGCTATATCTCCTAAACTAGGCGTCTGCGGGGGTTATATTATGCACCAGAAAAAAAAAAATGCAAACACGAGAATGGCCAAATCTCCTAAACTAGACGTCTGCGGGGGCCATTTAAGCACCAGAAAAAAAAAATTTCAAAACACTAAAATAGTAATATCGCCTAAACTAGGCGTCTGCGGGGGTCATATTATGCACCAGAAAAAAAAATGCAAAACTCTAAGCTCTAAAATGGCTATATCTCCTAAACTAGGCGTTTGGTAGGGTCATTTTATGCACCAGAAAAAAATTTCAAAACACTCAAATGGCTATATCACCTAAACTAGGCGTCCGCGGGGGTCATATTATGCACCAAAAAAAAAACCCTTTAAAATACTAAAATGGCTATATCATCTAAACTATGCGTTTGCGTGGGTCATTTTATGCAGCAGAAAAAAAAAACCCTTTAAAATACTCAAATGGCTATATCTTCTAAACTAGGCGTTTGCGGAGGTCATATTATGCACCAGAAAAAAAAATGCAAAACTCTAAGCTCTAAAATGGCTATATCTCCTAAACTAGGCCTTTGGTAGGGTCATATTATGCGCTAGAAAAAAAAAATTCAAAATACTAAAATAATATAAAAAAAAATTCAAAATACTAAAATAGCTATATCTTCTAAACTTTGCGTTTGCGTGGGTCATATTATGCACCAGAAAAAAAAAATTCGAAACACTAAAATATCTATATCTCCTAAACTAGGCGTCTGCGGTGGTCATATTATGCACCAGAAAAACAAAATTTCAAAACACTAAAATGGCTATATTTCTTAAACTAGGCCTCTGCGGGTGTAATATTATGCAACTGAAAAAAAAAATTGCAATACGGGGGGTCATAATGAACCAGAAAAACGAAATTTCAAAACACTAAAATAGCCATATGACCTAAACTAGGCGGGCGTCATATTATGCACCAGAAAAAACAAAATTCAAAACAATGAAATGGCTGTATCTCCCAAACTAGTCGTCTGCGGGGTCATATTATGCACCAGAAATAAAACATGCAAAACACTAAAATGGCCATATTTCCTAAACTAGGCGCCCGCGGGGGTCATATTATGCACCAGAACAAAATTAAAAACTAAAATCCCTATATCTCCCAAACTATTCATATTATGCACCAGAAAAAAAAACGCAAAACCCTAAAATGCCCTTATCTTCTAAAATAGGCGTTAGTGGTGGTCATATTTATGCACCAGAAAAAAATTTCAAAACACTAAAATGGCTGTATCTCCCAAACTAGGCGTCTGCGGAGGTCATATGATGCACCAGAAGAAACAAAATTCATAACAATAAAATGGCTGTATCTCTTACACTAGTCGTCTGCGGGGTCATATTATGCACCAGAAAAAAAAAATTCAGAACATTATATTGACTATATTTAATAAACTAGGCGTCTCGGGGTTCATATTATGCACCAGGAAAAAAATTCAAAAACGAAAAACCCTATATCTCCCAAACTATTCATATTATGCACCAGAAAAAAAAAACGCAAAACCCTAAAATGGCCTTATCTTCTAAAATAGGCGTTCGTGGTGGTCATATTTATGCACCAGAAAAAAATTTCAAAACACTAAAATGGCTATATCTCCCAAACTAGGCGTCTGCGGAGGTCATATTAAGCACCAGAAAAAACAAAATTCAAAACAATAAAATGGCTGTATCTCTTAGACTAGTCGTCTGCGGGGTCATATTATGCACCAGAAAAAAAAAATGCAAAACTCTAAGCTCTAAAATGGCTATATCTCCTAAACTCGGCGTCCGCGGGGGTCATATTATGCGCCAGAAAAAAAACATGCAAAACGCTAAAATGGCCATATTTCCTAAACTAGGCGCCTGCGGGGGTCATATTATGCACCAGAAAAAAATTCAAAAACTAAAATCCCTATATCTCCCAAACTATTCATATTATGCACCAGAAAAAAAAACGCAAAACCCTAAAATGGCCTTATCTTCTAAAATAGGCGTTAGTGGTGGTCATATTTATGCACCAGAAAAAAATTTCAAAACACTAAAATGGCTATATTTCCTAAACTAGGCCTCTGCGGATGTAATATTATGCAACTGAAAAAAAAATTGCAATACGGGAGGTCATATTATGCACCAGAAAAACAAAATTTCAAAACACTAAAATAGCCATATGACCTAAACTAGGCGTCTGCGGGTATCATATTATGCACCAGAAAAAAAAAACGCAATACACTAAAATGGCCATATCTTCTAAAATAGGCGTTAGTGGTGGTCATATTTATGCACCAGAAAAGAAATTCAAAACACTAAAATGGCTATATTTCCTAAACTAGGCCTCTGCGGGTGTAATATTATGCAACTGAAAAAAAAAATTGCAATACGGGAGGTCATATTATGCACCAGAAAAACAAAATTTCAAAAAATGCCATATGACCTAAACTAGGCGTCTGCGGGTATCATATTATGCACCAGAAAAAAAAAAATTCAGAACATTATATTGACTATATTTAATAAACTAGGCGTCTCGGGGTTCATATTATGCACCAGGAAAAAAATTCAAAAACGAAAAACCCTATATCTCCCAAACTATTCATATTATGCACCAGAAAAAAAAAACGCAAAACCCTAAAATGGCCTTATCTTCTAAAATAGGCGTTCGTGGTGGTCATATTTATGCACCAGAAAAAAATTTCAAAACACTAAAATGGCTATATCTCCCAAACTAGGCGTCTGCGGAGGTCATATTAAGCACCAGAAAAAACAAAATTCAAAACAATAAAATGGCTGTATCTCTTAGACTAGTCGTCTGCGGGGTCATATTATGCACCAGAAAAAAAAAATGCAAAACTCTAAGCTCTAAAATGGCTATATCTCCTAAACTCGGCGTCCGCGGGGGTCATATTATGCGCCAGAAAAAAAACATGCAAAACGCTAAAATGGCCATATTTCCTAAACTAGGCGCCTGCGGGGGTCATATTATGCACCAGAAAAAAATTCAAAAACTAAAATCCCTATATCTCCCAAACTATTCATATTATGCACCAGAAAAAAAAACGCAAAACCCTAAAATGGCCTTATCTTCTAAAATAGGCGTTAGTGGTGGTCATATTTATGCACCAGAAAAAAATTTCAAAACACTAAAATGGCTATATTTCCTAAACTAGGCCTCTGCGGATGTAATATTATGCAACTGAAAAAAAAATTGCAATACGGGAGGTCATATTATGCACCAGAAAAACAAAATTTCAAAACACTAAAATAGCCATATGACCTAAACTAGGCGTCTGCGGGTATCATATTATGCACCAGAAAAAAAAAAACGCAATACACTAAAATGGCCATATCTTCTAAAATAGGCGTTAGTGGTGGTCATATTTATGCACCAGAAAAGAAATTCAAAACACTAAAATGGCTATATTTCCTAAACTAGGCCTCTGCGGGTGTAATATTATGCAACTGAAAAAAAAAATTGCAATACGGGAGGTCATATTATGCACCAGAAAAACAAAATTTCAAAACACTAAAATAGCCATATGACCTAAACTAGGCGTCTGCGGGTATCATATTATGCACCAGAAAAAAAAAACCCAATACACTAAAATGGCCATATCTTCTAAAATAGGCGTTAGTGGTGGTCATATTTATGCACCAGAAAAAAATTTCAAAACACTAAAATGGCTGTATCTCCCAAACTAGGCGTCTGCGGAGGTCATATGATGCACCAGAAGAAACAAAATTCATAACAATAAAATGGCTGTATCTCTTACACTAGTCGTCTGCGGGGTCATATTATGCACCAGAAAAAAAAAATTCAGAACATTATATTGACTATATTTAATAAACTAGGCGTCTCGGGGTTCATATTATGCACCAGAAAAAAAACATGCAAAACGCTAAAATGGCCATTTCTCCTAAACTAGTCGCCTGCGGGGGTCATATTATGCACCAGGAAAAAAATTCAAAAACGAAAAACCCTATATCTCCCAAACTATTCATATTATGCACCAGAAAAAAAAAACGCAAAACCCTAAAATGGCCTTATCTTCTAAAATAGGCGTTCGTGGTGGTCATATTTATGCACCAGAAAAAAATTTCAAAACACTAAAATGGCTATATCTCCCAAACTAGGCGTCTGCGGAGGTCATATTATGCACCAGAAAAAACAAAATTCAAAACAATAAAATGGCTGTATCTCTTAGACTAGTCGTCTGCGGGGTCATATTATGCACCAGAAAAAAAAAATGCAAAACTCTAAGCTCTAAAATGGCTATATCTCCTAAACTCGGCGTCCTCGGGGGTCATATTATGCGCCAGAAAAAAAACATGCAAAACGCTAAAATGGCCATATTTCCTAACTAGGCGCCTGCGGGGGTCATATTATGCACCAGAAAAAAATTCAAAAACTAAAATCCCTATATCTCCCAAACTATTCAAATTATGCACCAGAAAAAAAAACGCAAAACCCTAAAATGGCCTTATCTTCTAAAATAGGCGTTCGTGGTGGTCATATTTATGCACCAGAAAAAAATTTCAAAACACTAAAATGGCTATATCTCCCAAACTAGGCGTCTGCGGTGGTCATATTATGCACCAGAAAAACCAAAATTTCAAAACAGTAAAATGGCTGTATCTCTTACTCTAGTCGTCTGCGGGGTCATATTATGCACCAGAAAAAAAAAATCGAAACACTAAAATGGCTATATCTCCTAAACTAGGCGTCTGCGGGGTCATATTATGCACCAGAAAAAAAAATGCAAAATACTAAAATAGCTATATCTTCTAAAATATGCGTTTGCGTGGTTCATTTTATGCAGCAGAAAAAAAAATTTCAAAACACTAAACTAGGCGTCTGCGGGGCCATATTATGCACCAGAAAAAAAAAAATGCAAACACTAGAATGGCCAAATCTCCCAAAACTAGACGTCTGCGGGGGCCATTTAAACACCAGAAAAAAAAAATTTCAAAACTCTAAAATAGTGATATCGCCTAAACTAGGCGTCCGCGGGGGTCATATTATGCGCCAGAAAAAAAAATTCAAAATACTAAAATAGCTATATCTTCTAAACTATGCGTTTGCGTTTGTCATTTTATGCAGCAGAAAAAACAATTTCAAAACACTAAAATAGTGATATCTCCTAAACTAGGCGTCTGCGGGGGTTATATTGTTATGTTCTAAACTATGCGTTTGCGTGGGTCATTTTATGCAGCAGAAAAAAAAATTTCAAAACACTAAAATAGTGATATCTCCTAAACTATGCGTCTGCGGGGGTCATATTATGCACCAGAAAAAAAAATGCAAAACTCTAAGCTCTAAAATGGCTATATCTCCTAAACTCGTCGTCCGCGGGGGTCATATTATGCGCCAGAAAAAAAAATTCAACATACTAAAATAGCTATATCTTCTAAACTATGCGTTTGCGTGGGTCAATTTATGCAGCAGAAAAAACAATTTCAAAACACTAAAATAGTGATATCTCCTAAACTAGGCGTCTGCGGGGGTCATATTATGCACCAGAAAAAAAAATGCAAAACACTAAAATTGCTATATCTCCTAAACTAGTCGTCTGCGGGGGTTATATTATGCACCAGAAAAAAAAAAAAAGCAAACACTAGAATGGCCAAATCTCCTAAACTAGACGTCTGCGGAGGCCATTTAAGCACTAGAAAAAAAAAATTTCAAAACACTAAAATAGTAATATCGCCTAAACTAGGCGTCTGCGGGGGTCATATTATGCACCAGAAAAAAAAATGCAAAACTCTAAGCTCTAAAATGGTAGGGTCATATTATGCACCAGAAAAAAATTTCAAAACACTAAAATGGCTATATCACCTAAACTAGGCGTCCGCGGGGGTCATATTATGCACCCAAAACAAAAACCTTATAAAATACTAAAATGGCTATATCATCTAAACTATGCGTTTGCATGGGTCATTTTATGGAGCAGAAAAAAAAAACCCTTTAAAATACTAAAATGGCTATATCTCCTAAACTAGGCGTTTGCGGAGGTCATATTATGCACCAGAAAAAAAAATGCAAAACTCTAAGCTCTAAAATGGCTATATCTCCTAAACTAGGCGTTTGGTAGGGTCATATTATGCGCCAGAAAAAAAAAATTCAAAATACTAAAATAGCTATATCTTCTAAACTATGCGTCTGAGTGGGTCATTTTATGCAGCAGAAAAAACAATTTCAAAACACTAAAATAGTGATATCTCCTAAACTAGGCTTATGCGGGGGTCATATTATGCACCAGAACATAAAAATTCAATACACTAAAATAGTTATATCTTCTAAACTAGGCGTCAGTGGGGGTCAGATTATGCATCAGAAAAAAATTTCAAAACACTAAAATGGCTATATCACCTAAACTAGGCGTCCGCGGGGGTCATATTATGCACCAAAAAAAAAAACCTTTTAAAATACTAAAATGGCTATATCTCCTAAGCTAGGCGTTTGCGGAGGTCATATTATGCACCAGAAAAAAAAATGCAAAACTCTAAGCTCTAAAATGGCTATATCTCCTAAACTAGGCGTTTGGTAGGGTCATACTATGCACAAGAAAAAAAATGCAAAACTTTAAGCACTAAAATGGCTATATCTCCTAAACTAGGCGTCCGCGGGGGTCATATTATGCGCCAGAAAAAAAAAATTCAAAATACTAAAGTAGCTATATCTTCTAAACTATGCGTCTGAGTGGGTCATTTTATGCAGCAGAAAAAACAATTTCAAAACACTAAAATAGTGATATCTCCTAAACAGAACAAAAAAAATTCAATACACTAAAATAGTTATATCTTCTAAACTAGGCGTCACTGGGGGTCAGATTATGCATCAGAAAAAAATTTCAAAACACTAACATGGCTATATCACCTAAACTAGGCGTCCGCGGGGGTCATATTATGCACCAAAAAAAAAACCCTTTAAAATACTAAAATGGCTATATCATCTAAACTATGCGTTTGCGTTGGTCATTGTATGCACCAGAAAAAAAAATGCAAAACTCAAGGCTCTAAAATGGCTATATCTCCTAAACTAGGCGTCTGCGGGGGTTATATTATGCACCAGAAAAAAAAAATGCGAAACACTAGAATGGCCAAATCTCCTAAACTAGACGTCTGCGGGGGCCATTTAAGCACCAGAAAAAAAAAATTCGAAACACTAAAAAGGCTATATCATCTAAACTATGCGTTTGCGTGGGTCATTTTATGCAGTAGAAAAAAAAAAGCCCTTTAAAATACTAAAATGGCTATATATCTCCTAAACTAGGCGTTTGCGGAGGTCATATTATGCACCAGAAAAAAAAATGCAGGACTCTAAGCTCTAAACTAGGCGTTTGGGAGGGTCATATTATGCGCTAGAAAAAAAAAATTCAAAATACTAAAATAGCTATATCTTCTAAACTATGCGTTTGCGTGGGTCATTTTATGCAGCAGAAAAAACAATTTCAAAACACTAAAATAGTGATATCTCCTAAACTAGGCGTCTGCTGGGGTCATATTATGCACCAGAAAAAATAATGCAAAACACTAAAATGGCAATATCTTCTAAACTAGGCGTCTGCGGGGGTTATAATATGCACCATAAAAAAAAAATGCAAACACTAGAATGGCCAAATCTCCTAAACTAGACGTCTGAGGGGGCCATTTAAGCACCAGAAAAAAAAAATTCGAAACACTAAAAAGGCTATATCATCTAAACTATGCGTTTACGTGGGTCATTTTATGCAGCAGAAAAAAAAAACCCTTTAAAATACTCAAATGGCTATATCTCCCAAACTAGGCGTCTGCGGAGGTCATATTATGCACCAGAAAAAAAAATGCAAAACTCTAGGCTCTAAAATGGCTATATCTCCTAAACTAGGCGTCTGCGGGGGTTATATTATGCACCAGAAAAAAAAAATGCGAAACACTAGAATGGCCACATCTCCTAAACTAGACGTCTGCGGGGGCCATTTAAGCACCAGAAAAAAACAATTTCAAAACACTAAAATAGTGATATCACCTAAACTAGGCGTCTGCGGGGGTCATATTATGTACCAGAAAAAAAACTGCAAAACTCTAAGCTCTAAAGTATCTATATCTCCTAAACTAGGCGTTTGGGAGTGTCATATTATGCACCAGAAAAAAAATGCAAAACTTTAAGCACTAAAATGGTTATATCTCCTAAACTAGGCGTCCGCGGAGGTCATATTATGCGCGGGGGTCATATTATGCACCTGAAAAAAAAATTTGCAAAACACTAGAATTTCCATATCTCCTAATCTAGGCGCGTCTGCGAGGGTCATATTATGCACCTGAAAAAAAATGCTCTAAAATGGCTATATCTCCTAAACTAGGCGTCAGCGGAGGTCATATTATGCAACAGAAAAAACAAATTTCAAAACACTAAAATGGCTATATTAATTAATCTAGGCGTCTGCAGGGGTCATATTATGCACCAGAAAAAAAAAATTCATAACATTATATTGTCTATATTTAATAAACTAGGCGTCTGCGAGGGTCATATTATGCACCAGAGAAAAAATGCTCTAAAATGGCTATATTTCCTAAACTAGGCGTCTGCGGGGGTCATATTATGGACCAGAAAAAAAAAACATTGAAAACACTAAAATGGCTATATCTCCTTAACTAAACGTCTGCGGGGGTCATATTATTCACCAGAAAAAGTAATACAAGACACTAGAATGGCCACATCTCCTAAATTAAGCGTCTGCGGGGGCTATATTATGCACCAGAAAAAAAAATTTCAAAACACTAAAATAGTGATATCTTCTAAACTAGGCGTCTGCGGGGGTCATATTATGCACCAGAAAAAAAAATGCAAAACTCTAGGCTCTAAAATGGCTATATCTCCTAAACAAGGCGTCTGCGGGGGTTATATTATGCACCAGAAAAAAAACATGCAAAACGCTAATATGGCCATATTTACTAAAGTAGTCGTTTGCGGGGGACAAATTATGCAATAAAAAAAAAACATTTAAAACACTAAAATTGCTATATCGCCTAAACTAGGCGTCTGTGGGGGTCATATTATTCACCAGAAAAATAAAATTTCAAAACATTAAAATGGATATATTTCCTAAATTAGGCGTCTGCGGGGGATATTTTATGCACCAGAAAAAAAGCATGCAAAACGCTAATATATCCATATATCCTAAATTAGGCGTCTGCGGTGGTCATATTATGCCTCCAGAAAAAAATTTCATAACACTGAAATGGCTGCATCACCTAAACTAGTCTTCTGCGGGTATTATGCACTAGAAAAAAAAATGCAAAACTCTAAGCTCTAAAATGGCTATATCTTCTAAACTATGCGTTTGCGTGGGTCATTTTATGCAGCAGAAAAAACAATTTGAAAACACTAAAATAGTGATATCTCCTAAACTAGGCTTATGCGGGGGTCATATTATCCACCAGAACAAAAAAATTCAATACACTAAAATAGTTATATCTTCTAAACTAGGCGTCAGAGGGGGTCAGATTATGCATCAGAAAAAAATTTCAAAACACCAAAATGGCTATATCACCTAAACTAGGCGTCCGCGGGGGTCATATTATGCACCAAAAAAAAAAAACCTTTTAAAATACTAAAATGGCTATATCATCTAAACTATGCGTTTGCATGGTTCATTTTCTGGAGCAGAAAAAAAAAACCCTTTAAAATACTAAAATGGCTATATCTCCTAAACTAGGCGTTTGCGGAGGTCATATTATGCACCAGAAAAAAAACTGCAAACCTCTAAGCTCTAAAGTATCTATATCTCCTAAACTAGGCGTTTGGGAGTGTCATATTATGCACCAGAAAAAAAATGCAAAACTTTAAGCACTAAAATGGTTATATCTCCTAAACTAGGCGTCCGCGGAGGTCATATTATGCGCGGGGGTCATATTATGCACCTGACCAAAAAATTTGCAAAACACTAGAATTTCCATATCTCCTAATCTAGGCGCGTCTGCGAGGGTCATATTATGCACCTGAAAAAAAATGCTCTAAAATGGCTATATCTCCTAAACTAGGCGTCAGCGGAGGTCATATTATGCGCCAGAAAAAAAAAATTCAAAATACTAAAGTAGCTATATCTTCTAAACTATGCGTCTGAGTGGGTCATTTTATGCAGCAGAAAAAACAATTTCAAAACACTAAAATAGTGATATCTCCTAAACAGAAAAAAAAAAATTCAATACACTAAAATAGTTATATCTTCTAAACTAGGCGTCACTGCGGGTCAGATTATGCATCAGAAAAAAATTTCAAAACACTAACATGGCTATATCACCTAAACTAGGCGTCCGCGGGGGTCAAACAGAACAAAAAAAATTCAATACACTAAAATAGTTATATCTTCTAAACTAGGCGTCACTGCGGGTCAGATTATGCATCAGAAAAAAATTTCAAAACACTAACATGGCTATATCACCTAAACTAGGCGTCCGCGGGGGTCATATTATGCACCAAAAAAAAAAACCCTTTAAAATACTAAAATGGCTATATCATCTAAACTATGCGTTTGCGTTGGTCATTTTATGCAGCAGAAAAAAAAAACCCTTTAAAATACTAAAATGGCTATATCTCCTAAACTAGGCGTCTGCGGAGGTCATATTATGCACCAGAAAAAAAAATGCAAAACTCAAGGCTCTAAAATGGCTATATCTCCTAAACTAGGCGTCTGCGGGGGTTATATTATGCACCAGAAAAAAAAAATGCGAAACACTAGAATGGCCAAATCTCCTAAACTAGACGTCTGCGGGGGCCATTTAAGCACCAGAAAAAAAAAATTCGAAACACTAAAAAGGCTATATCATCTAAACTATGCGTTTGCGTGGGTCATTTTATGCAGTAGAAAAAAAAAAGCCCTTTAAAATACTAAAATGGCTATATCTCCTAAACTAGGCGTTTGCGGAGGTCATATTATGCACCAGAAAAAAAAATGCAGGACTCTAAGCTCTAAAATGGCTATATCTCCTAAACTAGGCGTTTGGGAGGGTCATATTATGCGCTAGAAAAAAAAAATTCAAAATACTAAAATAGCTATATCTTCTAAACTATGCGTTTGCGTGGGTCATTTTATGCAGCAGAAAAAACAATTTCAAAACACTAAAATTGTGATATCTCCTAAACTAGGCGTCTGCTGGGGTCATATTATGCACCAGAAAAAATAATGCAAAACACTAAAATGGCAATATCTTCTAAACTAGGCGTCTGCGGGGGTTATAATATGCACCAAAAAAAAAAAATGCAAACACTAGAATGGCCAAATCTCCTAAACTAGACGTCTGAGGGGGCCATTTAAGCACCAGAAAAAAAAAATTCGAAACACTAAAAAGGCTATATCATCTAAACTATGCGTTTACGTGGGTCATTTTATGCAGCAGAAAAAAAAAACCCTTTAAAATACTCAAATGGCTATATCTCCCAAACTAGGCGTCTGCGGAGGTCATATTATGCACCAGAAAAAAAAATGCAAAACTCTAGGCTCTAAAATGGCTATATCTCCTAAACTAGGCGTCTGCGGGGGTTATATTATGCACCAGAAAAAAAAAATGCGAAACACTAGAATGGCCACATCTCCTAAACTAGACGTCTGCGGGGGCCATTTAAGCACCAGAAAAAAACAATTTCAAAACACTAAAATAGTGATATCGCCTAAACTAGGCGTCTGCGGGGGTCATATTATGTACCAGAAAAAAAACTGCAAAACTCTAAGCTCTAAAGTATCTATATCTCCTAAACTAGGCGTTTGGGAGTGTCATATTATGCACCAGAAAAAAAATGCAAAACTTTAAGCACTAAAATGGTTATATCTCCTAAACTAGGCGTCCGCGGAGGTCATATTATGCGCGGGGGTCATATTATGCACCTGAAAAAAATATTTGCAAAACACTAGAATTTCCATATCTCCTAATCTAGGCGCGTCTGCGAGGGTCATATTATGCACCTGAAAAAAAATGCTCTAAAATGGCTATATCTCCTAAACTAGGCGTCAGCGGAGGTCATATTATGCAACAGAAAAAACAAATTTCAAAACACTAAAATGGCTATATTAATTAATCTAGGCGTCTGCAGGGGTCATATTATGCACCAGAAAAAAAAAATTCATAACATTATATTGTCTATATTTAATAAACTAGGCGTCTGCGAGGGTCATATTATGCACCAGAGAAAAAATGCTCTAAAATGGCTATATTTCCTAAACTAGGCGTCTGCGGGGGTCATATTATGGACCAGAAAAAAAAAACATTGAAAACACTAAAATGGCTATATCTCCTTAACTAAACGTCTGCGGGGGTCATATTATTCACCAGAAAAAGTATTACAAGACACTAGAATGGCCACATCTCCTAAATTAAGCGTCTGCGGGGGCTATATTATGCACCAGAAAAAAAAATTTCAAAACACTAAAATAGTGATATCTTCTAAACTAGGCGTCTGCGGGGGTCATATTATGCACCAGAAAAAAAATGCAAAACTCTAGGCTCTAAAATGGCTATATCTCCTAAACAAGGCGTCTGCGGGGGTTATATTTATGCACCAGAAAAAAAACATGCAAAACGCTAATATGGCCATATTTACTAAAGTAGTCGTTTGCGGGGGACAAATTATGCAATAAAAAAAAAACATTTAAAACACTAAAATTGCTATATCGCCTAAACTAGGCGTCTGTGGGGGTCATATTATTCACCAGAAAAATAAAATTTCAAAACATTAAAATGGATATATTTCCTAAATTAGGCGTCTCCGGGGGATATTTTATGCACCAGAAAAAAAGCATGCAAAACGCTAATATATCCATATATCCTAAATTAGGCGTCTGCGGTGGTCATATTATGCCTCCAGAAAAAAATTTCATAACACTGAAATGGCTGCATCACCTAAACTAGTCTTCTGCGGGTATTATGCACTAGAAAAAAAAATGCAAAACTCTAAGCTCTAAAATGGCTATATCTTCTAAACTATGCGTTTGCGTGGGTCATTTTATGCAGCAGAAAAAACAATTTGAAAACACTAAAATAGTGATATCTCCTAAACTAGGCTTATGCGGGGGTCATATTATCCACCAGAACAAAAAAATTCAATACACTAAAATAGTTATATCTTCTAAACTAGGCGTCAGAGGGGGTCAGATTATGCATCAGAAAAAAATTTCAAAACACCAAAATGGCTATATCACCTAAACTAGGCGTCCGCGGGGGTCATATTATGCACCAAAAAAAAAAAACCTTTTAAAATACTAAAATGGCTATATCATCTAAACTATGCGTTTGCATGGTTCATTTTATGGAGCAGAAAAAAAAAACCCTTTAAAATACTAAAATGGCTATATCTCCTAAACTAGGCGTTTGCGGAGGTCATATTATGCACCAGAAAAAAAAATGCAAAACTCTAAGCTCTAAAATGGCTATATCTTCTAAACTAGGCGTCTGCGGGGGTTATATTATGCACCAGAAAAAAAAAAAAACAAACACTAGAATGGCCAAATCTCCTAAACTAGACGTCTGCGAGGGCATTTTAAGCACCAGAAAAAAAAAAAATCGAAACACTAAAAAGGCTATATCATCTAAACTATGTGTTTGCGTGGGTCATTTTATGCAGCAGAAAAAAAAAGACCTTTAAAATACTAAAATGGCTATATCATCTAAACTATGCGTTTGCGTGGGTCGTTTTATGCAGCAGAAAAAAAAAACCTTTTAAAATACTAAAATGGCTATATCATCTAAACTATGCGTTTGCATGGTTCATTTTATGCAGCAGAAAAAAAAAACCCTTTAAAACGCTAAAATGGCCATATCTCCTAAACTAGGCGTCTGCGGGGGTTATATTATGCACCAGAAAAAAAACATGCAAAACGCTAATATGGCCATATTTACTAAAGTAGTCGTTTGCGGGGGACAAATTATGCAATAAAAAAAAAACATTTAAAACACTAAAATTGCTATATCGCCTAAACTAGGCGTCTGTGGGGTCATATTATTCACCAGAAAAATAAAATTTCAAAACATTAAAATGGATATATTTCCTAAATTAGGAGCCTGCGGGGGATATTTTATGCACCAGAAAAAAAAATTTCAAAACACTAAAATAGTAATATCGCCTAAACTAGACGTCTGCGGGGGTCATATTATGCACCAGAAAAAAAAATGCAAAACTCTAAGCTCTAAAATGGCTATATCTCCTAAACTAGGCGTTTGGTATGGTCATATTATGCACCAGAAAAAAATTTCAAAACACTAAAATGGCTATATCACCTAAACTAGGCGTCCGCGGGGGTCATATTATGCACCCAAAAAAAAAAACCTTTTAAAATACTAAAATGGCTATTTCATCTAAACTATGCGTTTGCATGGGTCATTTTATGGAGCAGAAAAAAAAACCCTTTAAAATACTAAAATGGCTATATCTCCTAACCTAGGCGTTTGCGGAGGTCATATTATGCACCAGAAAAAAAAATGCAAAACTCTAAGCTCTAAAATGGCTATATCTCCTAAACTAGGCGTTTGGTAGGGTCATATTATGCGCCAGAAAAAAAAAATTCAAAATACTAAAATAGCTATATCTTCTAAACTATGCGTTTGCGTGGGTCATTTTATGCAGCAGAAAAAACAATTTGAAAACACTAAAATAGTGATATCTCCTAAACTAGGCGTCTGCGGGGGTCATATTATGCACCAGAAAAAAAAATGCAAAACACTAAAATGGCTATATCTCCTAAACTAGGCGTCTGCGGGGGTTATATTATGCACCAGAAAAAAAAAAAAGCAAACACTAGAATGGCCAAATCTCCTAAACTAGACGTCTGCGGGCCATTTAAGCACCAGAAAAAAAAAATTTCAAAACACTAAAATGGCTATATCACCTAAACTAGGCGGCTGCGGGGGTCATATTATGCACCGGAAAAAAAAATGCAAAACTCTAAGCTCTAAAATGGCTATATCTCCTAAACTAGGCGTTTGGTAGGGTCATATTATGCACCAGAAAAAAATTTCAAAACACTAAAATGGCTATATCACTTAAACTAGGCGTCCGCGGTGGTCATATTATGCACCCACACAAAAAAACCTTTTAAAATACTAAAATGGCTATATCATCTAAACTATGCGTTTGCATGGGTCATTTTATGGAGCAGAAAAAAAAAACCCTTTAAAATACTACAATGGCTATATCTCCTAAACTGGGCGTCTGCGGAGGTCACATTACGCACCAGAAAAAAAAATGCAAGACTCTAAGCTCTAAAATTTCTATATCTCCTAAACTAGGCGTTTTGGGAGGGTCATATTATGCGCTAGAAAAAAAAAATTCAAAATACTAAAATAGCTATATCTTCTAAGCTATGCGTTTGAGTGGGTCATTTTATGCAGCAGAAAAAACAATTTCAAAACACTAAAATAGTGATATCTCCTGAACAGAACAAAAAAATTCAATACACTAAAATAGTTATATCTTCTAAACTAGCCGTCAGCGGGGGTCAGATTATGCATCCGAAAAAAATTTCAAAACACTAACATGGCTATATCACCTAAACTAGGCGTCCGCGGGGCTCATATTATGCACCAAAAAAAAAACCCTTTAAAATACTAAAATGGCTATATCATCTAAACTATGCGTTTGCGTGGGTCATTTTATGCAGCAGAAAAAAAAAACCCTTTAAAATACTAAAATGGCTATATCTCCTAAACTAGGCGTCCGCGGAGGTCATATTATGCACCAGAAAAAAAAATGCAAAACTCTAGGCTCTAAAATGGCTATATCTCCTAAACTAGGCGTCTGCGGGGGTTATATTATGCACCAGAAAAAAAAAATGCGAAACACTAGAATGGCCACATCTCCTAAACTAGACGTCTGCGGGGGTCATATTATGTACCAGAAAAAAAACTGCAAAACTCTATGTTCTAAAGTATCTAAATCTCCTAAACTAGGCGTTTGGGAGTGTCATATTATGCACCAGAAAAAAAATGCAAAACTTTAAGCACTAAAATGGATATATCTCCTAAACTCGTCGTCCGCGGGGGTCATATTATGCGCCAGAAAAAAAAATTCAAAATACTAAAATAGCTATATCTTCTAAACTATGCGTTTGCGTGGGTTATATTATGCACCAGAAAAAAAAAAAAAGCAAACACTAGAATGGCCAAATCTCCTAAACTAGACGTCTGCGGGGGTCATATTATGCACCAGAAAAAAAAATGCAAAACACTAAAATGCCTATATCTCCTAAACTAGGCGTCTGCGGGGGTCATATTATGCGCCAGAAAAAAAAATTCAAAATACTAAAATAGCTATATCTTCTAAACTATGCGTTTGCGTGGGTCATTTTATGCAGCAGAAAAAACAATTTCAAAACACTAAAATAGTGATATCTCCTAAACTAGGCGTCTGCGGGGGTCATATTATGCACAAGAAAAAAAAATGCAAAACACTAAAATGGCTATATCTCCTAAACTAGGCGTCTGCGGGGGTCATATTATGGACCAGAAAAAAAAAACATTGAAAACACTAAAATGGCTATATCTCCTTAACTAAACGTCTGCGGGGGTCATATTATTCACCAGAAAAAGTAATACAAGACACTAGAATGGCCACATCTCCTAAATTAAGCGTCTGCGGGGGCTATATTATGCACCAGAAAAAAAAATTTCAAAACACTAAAATAGTGATATCTCCTAAACTAGGCGTCTGCGGGGGTCATATTATGCACCAGAAAAACAAAATTTCAAAACACTAAAATGGCTATATTTCCTAAATTAGGCCTCTGCGGGTGTAATATTTAGCAACTGAAAAAAAAAATTGCTATACGGGAGGTCATAATACGCACCAGAAAAACAAAATTTCAAAACACTAAAATGATCATATCACCTTAACTAGTCGTCTGCGGGGGTCAGAAAAAAAACATGCAAAACGCTAAAATGGCCATATCTCCTAAACTAGGCGTCTGCGGGGGTTATATTATGCACCAGAAAAAAAACATGCAAAACGCTAATATGGCCATATTTACTAAAGTAGTCGTTTGCGGGGCACAAATTATGCAATAAAAAAAATTTAGCGCTCCTGGGGTAGATATTTTATGCACCAGAAAAAAAACATGCAAAACGCTAATATATCCATATCTCCTAAATTAGGCGTCTGCGGTGGTCATATTATGCCTCCAGAAAAAAATTTCATAACACTGAAATGGCTGCATCACCTAAATTAGTCTTCTGCGGGGTCGTATTATGCACAAGAAAAAAAAATGCAAAACTCTAAGCTCTAAAATGGCTATATCTCCTAAACTCGTCGTCCGCGGGGGTCATATTATGCGCCAGAAAAAAAAATTCAAAATACTAAAATAGCTATATGTTCTAAACTATGCGTTTGCGTGGGTCATTTTATGCAGCAGAAAAAACAATTTCAAAACACTAAAATAGTGATATCTCCTAAACTAGGCGTCTGCGGGGGTCATATTATGCACCAGAAAAAAAAATGCAAAACACTAAAATGGCTATATCTCCTAAACTAGGCGTCTGCGGGGGTTATATTATGCACCAGAAAAAAAAAAAAAGCAAACACTAGAATGGCCAAATCTCCTAAACTAGACGTCTGCGGGCCATTTAAGCACCAGAAAAAAAAAATTTCAAAACACTAAAATAGTAATATCGCCTAAACTAGGCGTCTGCGGGAATCATATTATGCACCAGAAAAAAAAATGCAAAACTCTAAGCTCTAAAATGGCTATATCTCCTAAACTAGGCGTTTGGTAGGGTCATATTATGCACCAGAAAAAAATTTCAAAACACTAAAATGGCTATATCACCTAAACTAGGCGTCCGCGGGGGTCATATTATGCACCAAAAAAAAAAACCTTTTAAAATACTAAAATGGCTATATCATCTAAACTATGCGTTTGCATGGGTCATTTTATGGAGCAGAAAAAAAAACCCTTTAAAATACTAAAATGGCTATATCTCCTAAACTAGGCGTTTGCGGAGGTCATATTATGCACCAGAAAAAAAAATGCAAAACTCTAAGCTCTAAAATGGCTATATCTCCTAAACTAGGCGTTTGGTAGGGTCATATTATGCGCCAGAAAAAAAAATTCAAAATACTAAAATAGCTATATCTTCTAAACTATGCGTTTGCGTGGGTCATTTTATGCAGCAGAAAAAACAATTTGAAAACACTAAAATAGTGATATCTCCTAAACTAGGCTTATGCGGGGGTCATATTATGCACCAGAACAAAAAAATTCAATACACTAAAATAGTTATATCTTCTAAACTAGGCGTCAGTGGGGGTCAGATTATGCATCAGAAAAAAATTTCAAAACACTAAAATGGCTATATCACCTAAACTAGGCGTCCGCGGGGGTCATATTATGCACCAAAAAAAAAAAACCTTTTAAAATACTAAAATCTAAACTATGCGTTTGCATGGGTCATTTTATGGAGCAGAAAAAAAAAACCCTTTAAAATACTAAAATGGCTATATCTCCTAAACTGGGCGTCTGCGGAGGTCACATTACGCACCAGAAAAAAAAATGCAAGACTCTAAGCTCTAAAATTTCTATATCTCCTAAACTAGGCGTTTGGGAGGGTCATATTATGCGCTAGAAAAAAAAAATTCAAAATACTAAAATAGCTATATCTTCTAAACTATGCGTTTGAGTGGGTCATTTTATGCAGCAGAAAAAACAATTTCAAAACACTAAAATAGTGATATCTCCTGAACAGAACAAAAAAATTCAATACACTAAAATAGTTATATCTTCTAAACTAGGCGTCAGTGGGGGTCAGATTATGCATCAGAAAAAAATTTCAAAACACTAACATGGCTATATCACCTAAACTAGGCGTCCGCGGGGCTCATATTATGCACCAAAAAAAAAACCCTTTAAAATACTAAAATGGCTATATCATCTAAACTATGCGTTTGCGTGGGTCATTTTATGCAGCAGAAAAAAAAAACCCTTTAAAATACTAAAATGGCTATATCTCCTAAACTAGGCGTCTGCGGAGGTCATATTATGCACCAGAAAAAAAAATGCAAAACTCTAGGCTCTAAAATGACTATATCTCTTAAACTAGGCGTCTGCGGGGGTTATATTATGCAAAAGAAAAAAAAAATGCGAAACACTAGAATGGCCACATCTCCTAAACTAGACGTCTGCGGGGGTCATTTAAGCACCCGAAAAAAAAAATTTCAAAACACTAAAATAGTTATATCTTCTAAACTAGGCGTCAGTGGGGGTCAGATTATGCATCAGAAAAAAATTTCAAAACACTAAAATTTCTATATCACCTAAACTAGGCGTCCGCGGGGGTCATATTATGCACCAGAAAAAAATTTCAAAACACTAAAATGGCTATATCACCTAAACTAGGCGTCCGCGGGGGTCATATTATGCACCCAAAAAAAAAAACCTTTTAAAATACTAAAATGGCTATATCATCTAAACTATGCGTTTGCATGGGTCATTTTATGGAGCAGAAAAAAAAAACCCTTTAAAATACTAAAATGGCTATATCTCCTAAACTAGGCGTTTGCGGAGGTCATATTATGCACCAGCAAAAAAAATGCAAAACTCTAAGCTCTAAAATGGCTATATCTCCTAAACTAGGCGTTTGGTAGGGTCATATTATGCGCCAGAAAAAAAAAATTCAAAATACTAAAATAGCTATATCTTCTAAACTATGCGTTTGCGTGGGTCATTTTATGCAGCAGAAAAAACAATTTGAAAACACTAAAATAGTGATATCTCCTAAACAAGGCTTATGCGGGGGTCATATTATGCACCAGAACAAAAAAATTCAATACACTAAAATAGTTATATCTTCTAAACTAGGCGTCAGTGGGGGTCAGATTATGCATCAGAAAAAAATTTCAAAACACTAAAATGGCTATATCACCTAAACTAGGCGTCCGCGGGGGTCATATTACGCACCAAAAAAAAAACCCTTTAAAATACTAAAATGGCTATATCATCTAAACTATGCGTTTGCGTAGGTCATTTTATGCAGCGAGAAAAAAAAAAACCTTTAAAATACTAAAATGGCTATATCTCCTAAACTAGGCGTTTGCGGGGGTCATATTATGCACCAGAAAAAAAAATGCAAAACTCTAAGCTCTAAAATGGCTATATCTCCTAAACTAGGCGTTTGGTAGGGTCATATTATGCACCAGAAAAACAAACCCTTTAAAATACTAAAATGGCTATATCTCCTAAACTGGCGTCTGCGGAGGTCACATTACGCACCAGAAAAAAAAATGCAAGACTCTAAGCTCTAAAATTTCTATATCTCCTAAACTAGGCGTTTGGGAGGGTCATATTATGCGCTAGAAAAAAAAATTCAAAATACTAAAATAGCTATATCTTCTAAACTATGCGTTTGAGTGGGTCATTTTATGCAGCAGAAAAAACAAATTCAAAACACTAAAATAGTGATATCTCCTAAACAGAACAAAAAAATTCAATACACTAAAATAGTTATATCTTCTAAACTAGGCGTCAGTGGGGGTCAGATTATGCATCAGAAAAAAATTTCAAAACACTAACATGGCTATATCACCTAAACTAGGCGTCCGCGGGGCTCATATTATGCACCAAAAGAAAAACCCTTTAAAATACTAAAATGGCTATATCTCCTAAACTAGGCGTCTGCGGAGGTCATATTATGCACCAGAAAAAAAAATGCAAAACTCTAGGCTCTAAAATGGCTATATCTCCTAAACTAGGCGTCTGCGGGGGTTATATTATGCACCAGAAAAAAAAAATGCGAAACACTAGAATGGCCACATCTCCTAAACTAGACGTCTGCGGGGGCCATTTAAGCACCCGAAAAAAAACTATTTCAAAACACTAAAATTGTTATATCTTCTAAACCAGGCGAAAGTGTGGGTCAGATTATGCATCAGAAAAAAATTTCAAAACACTAAAATGTCTATATCACCTAAACTAGGCGTCCGCGGGTGTCATATTATGCACCAGAAAAAAATTTCAAAACACTAAAATGGCTATATCACCTAAACTAGGCGTCCGCGGGGGTCATATTATGCACCCAAAAAAAAAAACCTTTTAAAATACTAAAATGGCTATATCATCTAAACTATGCGTTTGCATGGGTCATTTTATGGAGCAGAAAAAAAAAACCCTTTAAAATACTAAAATGGCTATATCTCCTAAACTAGGCGTTTGCGGAGGTCATATTATGCACCAGAAAAAAAAATGCAAAACTCTAAGCTCTAAAATGGCTATATCTCCTAAACTAGGCGTTTGGTAGGGTCATATTATGCGCCAGAAAAAAAAAATTCAAAATACTAAAATAGCTATATCTTCTAAACTATGCGTTTGCGTGGGTCATTTTATGCAGCAGAAAAAACAATTTGAAAACACTAAAATAGTGATATCTCCTAAACTAGGCTTATGCGGGGGTCATATTATGCACCAGAACAAAAAAATTCAATACACTAAAATAGTTATATCTTCTAAACTAGGCGTCAGTGGGGGTCAGATTATGCATCAGAAAAAAATTTCAAAACACTAAAATGGCTATATCACCTAAACTAGGCGTCCGCGGGGGTCATATTTTGCACCAAAAAAAAAAAACCTTTTAAAATACTAAAATGGCTATATCATCTAAACTATGCGTTTGCATGGGTCATTTTATGGAGCAGAAAAAAAAAACCCTTTAAAATACTAAAATGACTTTATCTCCTAAACTGGGCGTCTGCGGAGGTCACATTACGCACCAGAAAAAAAAATGCAAGACTCTAAGCTCTAAAATTTCTATATCTCCTAAACTAGGCGTTTGGGAGGGTCATATTATGCGCTAGAAAAAAAAAATTCAAAATACTAAAATAGCTACATCTTCTAAACTATGCGTTTGAGTGGGTCATTTTATGCACCAGAACAAAAAAATTCAATACACTAAAATAGTTATATCTTCTAAACTAGGCGTCAGTGGGGGTCAGATTATGCATCAGAAAAAAATTTCAAAACACTAAAATGGCTATATCACCTAAACTAGGCGTCCGCGGGGGTCATATTATGCACCAAAAAAAAAAACCTTTTAAAATACTAAAATGGCTATATCATCTAAACTATGCGTTTGCATGGGTCATTTTATGGAGCAGAAAAAAAAAACCCTTTAAAATACTAAAATGGCTATATCTCCTAAACTGGGCGTCTGCGGAGGTCACATTACGCACCAGAAAAAAAAATGCAAGACTCTAAGCTCTAAAATTTCTATATCTCCTAAACTAGGCGTTTGGGAGGGTCATATTATGCGCTAGAAAAAAAAAATTCAAAATACTAAAATAGCTATATCTTCTAAACTATGCGTTTGAGTGGGTCATTTTATGCAGCAGAAAAAACAATTTCAAAACACTAAAATAGTGATATCTCCTGAACAGAACAAAAAAATTCTATACACTAAAATAGTTATATCTTCTAAACTAGGCGTCAGTGGGGGTCAGATTATGCATCAGAAAAAAATTTCAAAACACTAACATGGCTATATCACCTAAACTAGGCGTCCGCGGGGCTCATATTATGCACCAAAAAAAAAACCCTTTAAAATACTAAAATGGCTATATCATCTAAACTATGCGTTTGCGTGGGTCATTTTATGCAGCAGAAAAAAAAAACCCTTTAAAATACTAAAATGGCTATATCTCCTAAACTAGGCGTCTGCGGAGGTCATATTATGCACCAGAAAAAAAAATGCAAAACTCTAGGCTCTAAAATGACTATATCTCTTAAACTAGGCGTCTGCGGGGGTTATATTATGCAAAAGAAAAAAAAAATGCGAAACACTAGAATGGCCACATCTCCTAAACTAGACGTCTGCGGGGGTCATTTAAGCACCCGAAAAAAAAAATTTCAAAACACTAAAATAGTTATATCTTCTAAACTAGGCGTCAGTGGGGGTCAGATTATGCATCAGAAAAAAATTTCAAAACACTAAAATTTCTATATCACCTAAACTAGGCGTCCGCGGGGGTCATATTATGCACCAGAAAAAAATTTCAAAACACTAAAATGGCTATATCACCTAAACTAGGCGTCCGCGGGGGTCATATTATGCACCCAAAAAAAAAAACCTTTTAAAATACTAAAATGGCTATATCATCTAAACTATGCGTTTGCATGGGTCATTTTATGGAGCAGAAAAAAAAAACCCTTTAAAATACTAAAATGGCTATATCTCCTAAACTAGGCGTTTGCGGAGGTCATATTATGCACCAGAAAAAAAATTCAAAACTCTAAGCTCTAAAATGGCTATATCTCCTAAACTAGGCGTTTGGTAGGGTCATATTATGCGCCAGAAAAAAAAAATTCAAAATACTAAAATATGCGTTTGCGTGGGTCATTTTATGCAGCAGAAAAAACAATTTGAAAACACTTAAATAGTGATATCTCCTAAACTATGCTTATGCGGGGGTCATATTATGCACCAGAACAAAAAAATTCAATACACTAAAATAGTTATATCTTCTAAACTAGGCGTCAGTGGGGGTCAGATTATGCATCAGAAAAAAATTTCAAAACACTAAAATGGCTATATCACCTAAACTAGGCGTCCGCGGGGGTCATATTATGCACCAAAAAAAAAAAACCTTTTAAAATACTAAAATGGCTATATCATCTAACTATGCGTTTGCATGGGTCATTTTATGGAGCAGAAAAAAAAACCCTTTCAAATACTAAAATGGCTATATCTCCTAAACTTTGCGTCTGCGGAGGTCACATTACGCACCAGAAAAAAAAATGCAAGACTCTAAGCTCTAAAATTTCTATATCTCCTAAACTAGGCGTTTGGTAGGGTCATATTATGCGCCAGAAAAAAAAATTCAAAATACTAAACTAGCTATATCTTCTAAACTATGCGTTTGCGTGGGTCATTTTATGCAGCAGAAAAAACAATTTGAAAACACTAAAATAGTGATATCTCCTAAACTAGGCTTATGCGGGGGTCATATTATGCACCAGAACAAAAAAATTCAATACACTAAAATAGTTATATCTTCTAAACTAGGCGTCAGTGGGGGTCAGATTATGCATCAGAAAAAAATTTCAAAACACAAAAATGGCTATATCACCTAAACTAGGCGTCCGCGGGGGTCATATTATGCACCAAAAAAAAAAAAAAACTTTTTAAAATACTAAAATGGCTATATCATCTAAACTATGCGTTTGCATGGGTCATTTTATGGAGCAGAAAAAAAAAACCCTTTAAAATACTAAAATGGCTATATCTCCTAAACTGGGCGTCTGCGGAGGTCACATTACGCACCAGAAAAAAAAATGCAAGACTCTAAGCTCTAAAATTTCTATATCTCCTAAACTAGGCGTTTGGGAGGGTCATATTATGCGCTAGAAAAAAAAATTCAAAATACTAAAATAGCTAAACTACTAAACTATGCGTTTGAGTGGGTCATTTTATGCAGCAGAAAAAACAATTTCAAAACACTAAAATAGTGATATCTCCTGAACAGAACAAAAAAATTCAATACACTAAAATAGTTATATCTTCTAAACTAGGCGTCAGTGGGGGTCAGATTATGCATCAGAAAAAAATTTCAAAACACTAACATGGCTATATCACCTAAACTAGGCGTCCGCGGGGCTCATATTATGCACCAAAAAAAAAACCCTTTAAAATACTAAAATGGCTATATCATCTAAACTATGCGTTTGCATGGGTCATTTTATGCAGCAGAAAAAAAAAACCCTTTATAATACTAAAATGGCTATATATCCTAAACTAGGCGTCTGCGGAGGTCATATTATGCACCAGAAAAAAAAATGCAAAACTCTAGGCTCTAAAATGGCTATATCTCCTAAACTAGGCGTCTGCGGGGGTTATATTATGCACCAGAAAAAAAAAATGCGAAACACTAGAATGGCCACATCTCCTAAACTAGACGTCTGCGGGGGATATTTAAGCACCCGAAAAAAAATATTTCAAAACACTAAAATAGTTATATCTTCTAAACTAGGCGTCAGTGGGGGTCAGATTATGCATCAGAAAAAAATTTCAAAACACTAAAATTTCTATATCACCTAAACTAGGCGTTTGGTAGGGTCATATTATGCACCAGAAAAAAATTTCAAAACACTAAAATGGCTATATCACCTAAACTAGGCGTCCGCGGTGGTCATATTATGCACCCAAAAAAAAAAACCTTTTAAAATACTAAAATGGCTATATCATCTAAACTATGCGTTTGCATGGGTCATTTTATGGAGCAGAAAAAAAAAACCCTTTAAAATACTAAAATGGCTATATCTCCTAAACTAGGCGTTTGCGGAGGTCATATTATGCACCAGAAAAAAAAATGCAAAACTTTAAGCTCTAAAATGGCTATATCTCCTAAACTAGGCGTTTGGTAGGGTCATATTATGAGCCAGAAAAAAAAAATTCAAAATACTAAAATAGCTATATCTTCTAAACTATGCGTTTGCGTGGGTCATTTTATGCAGCAGAAAAAACAATTTGAAAACACTAAAATAGTGATATCTCCTAAACTAGGCTTATGCGGGGGTCATATTATGCACCAGAACAAAAAAATTCAATACACTAAAATAGGCGTCAGTGGGGGTCAGATTATGCATCAGAAAAAAATTTCAAAACACTAAAATGGCTATATCACCTAAACTAGGCGTCCGCGGGGGTCATATTATGCACCAAAAAAAAAAAACCTTTTAAAATACTAAAATGGCTATATCATCTAAACTATGCGTTTGCATGGGTCATTTTATGTAGCAGAAAAAAAAAACCCTTTAAAATACTAAAATGGCTATATCTCCTAAACTGGGCGTCTCCGGAGGTCACATTACGCACCAGAAAAAAAAATGCAAGACTCTAAGCTCAAAATTTCTATATCTCCTAAACTAGGCGTTTGGGAGGGTCATATTATGCGCTAGAAAAAAAAAATTCAAAATACTAAAATAGCTATATCTTCTAAACATATGCGTTTGTTTAAGTGGGTCATTTTATGCAGCAGAAAAAACAATTTCAAAACACTAAAATAGTGATATCTCCTGAACAGAACAAAAAAATTCAATACACTAAAATAGTTATATCTTCTAAACTAGGCGTCAGTGGGGGTCAGATTATGCATCAGAAAAAAATTTCAAAACACTAACATGGCTATATCACCTAAACTAGGCGTCCGCGGGGCTCATATTATGCACCAAAAAAAAAACCCTTTAAAATACTAAAATGGCTATATCTCCTAAACTAGGCGTCTGCGGAGGTCATATTATGCACCAGAAAAAAAAATGCAAAACTCTAGGCTCTAAAATGGCTATATCTCCTAAACTAGGCGTCTGCGGGGGTTATATTATGCACCAGAAAAAAAAAATGCGAAACACTAGAATGGGCACATCACCTAAACTAGACGTCTGCGGGGGCCATTTAAGAACCCGAAAAAAAAAATTCAATACACTAAAATAGTTATATCTTCTAAACTAGGCGTCAGTGGGGGTCAGATTATGCATCAGAAAAAAATTTCAAAACACTAACATGGCTATATCACCTAAACTAGGCGTCCCCGGGGGTCATATTATGCACCAAAAAAAAAACCCTTTAAAATATTAAAATGGCTATATCATCTAAACTATGCGTTTGCATGGGTCATTTTATGGAGCAGAAAAAAAAACCAAAATACTAAAATAGCTATATCTTATAAACTATGCGTTAGCGTGGGTCATTTTATGCAGCAGAAAAAACAATTTGAAAACACTAAAATAGTGATATCTCCTAAACTAGGCTTATGCGGGGGTCATATTATGCACCAAAACAAAAAAATTCAATACACTAAAATAGTTATATCTTCTAAACTAGGCGTCAGTGGGGGTCAGATTATGCATCAGAAAAAAATTTCAAAACACTAAATGGCTATATCACCTAAACTAGGCGTCCGCGGGGGTCATATTATGCACCAAAAAAAAAAACCCTTTTAAAATACTAAAATGGCTATATCATCTAAACTATGCGTTTGCATGGGTCATTTTATGGAGCAGAAAAAAAAACCCTTTAAAATACTAAAATGGCTATATCTCCTAAGCTAGGCGTTTGCGGAGGTCATATTATGCACCAGAAAAAAAAATGCAAAACTCTATGCTCTAAAATGGCTATATCTCCTAAACTAGGCGTTTGGTAGGGTCATATTATGCACCAGAAAAACAAACCCTTTAAAATACTAAAATGGCTATATCTCCTAAACTGGGCGTCTGCGGAGGTCACATTACGCACCAGAAAAAAAATGCAAGACTCTAAGCTCTAAAATTTCTATATCTCCTAAACTAGGCGTTTGGGAGGGTCATATTATGCGCTAGAAAAAAAAAATTCAAAATACTAAAATAGCTATATCTTCTAAACTATGCGTTTGAGTGGGTCATTTTATGCAGCAGAAAAAACAATTTCAAAACACTAAAATAGTGATACCTCCTAAACAGAACAAAAAAATTCAATACACTAAAATAGTTATATCTTCTAAACTAGGCGTCAGTGGGGGTCAGATTATGCATCAGAAAAAAATCTCAAAACACTAACATGGCTATATCACCTAAACTAGGCGTCCGCGGGGGTCATATTATGCACCAAAAAAAAACCCTTTAAAATACTAAAATGGCTATATCATCTAAACTATGCGTTTGCGTGGGTCATTTTATGCAGCGAGAAAAAAAAAAACCTTTAAAATACTAAAATGGCTATATCTCCTAAACTAGGCGTCTGCGGAGGTCATATTATGCACCAGAAAAAAAAATGCAAAACTCTAGGCTCTAAAATGGCTATATCTCCTAAACTAGGCGTCTGCGGGGGTTATATTATGCACCAGAAAAAAAAAATGCGAAACACTAGAATGGCCACATCTCCTAAACTAGACGTCTGCGGGGGCCATTTAAGCACCCGAAAAAAAAAATTTCAAAACACTAAAATAGTGATATCGCCTAAACTAGGCGTCTGCGGGGGTCATATTATGTACCAGAAAAAAAACTGCAAAACTCTAAGCTCTAAAGTATCTATATCTCCTAAACTAGGCGTTTGGGAGGGTCATATTATGCACCAGAAAAAAAATGCAAAACTTTAAGCACTAAAATGGTTATATCTCCTAAACTAGGCGTCTGCGGAGGTCATATTATGCGCGGGGGTCATATTATGCACCTGAAAAAAAAATTTTTGCAAAACACTAGAATTTCCATATCTCCTAATCTAGGCGCGTCTGCGAGGGTCATATTATGCACCAGAAAAAAAATGCTCTAAAATGGCTATATCTCCTAAACTAGGCGTCAGCGGAGGTCATATTATGCAACAGAAAAAACAAATTTCAAAACACTAAAATGGCTATATTAATTAATCTAGGCGTCTGCAGGGGTCATATTATGCACCAGAAAAAAAAAATACATAACATTATATTGTCTATATTTAATAAACTAGGCGTCTGCGAGGGTCATATTATGCACCAGAGAAAAAATGCTCTAAAATGGCTATATTTCCTAAACTAGGCGTCTGCGGGGGTCATATTATGCACCAGAAAAAAAAATGCAAAACACTAAAATGGCTATATCTCCTAAACTAGGCGTCTGCGGGGGTTATATTATGCACCAGACAAAAAAAAAAAGTAAACACTGGAATGGCCAAATCTCCTAAACTAGACGTCTGCGGGGGCCATTTAAGCACCCGAAAAAAAAAATTTCAAAACACTAAAATAGTAATATCGCCTAAACTAGGCGTCTGCGGGGGTCATATTATGCACCAGAAAAAAAAATGCAAAACTCTAAGCTCTAAAATGGCTATATCTCCTAAACTAGGCGTTTGGTAGGGTCATATTATGCACCAGAAAAACAAACCCTTTAAAATACTAAAATGGCTATATCTCCTAAACTGGGCGTCTGCGGAGGTCACATTACGCACCAGAAAAAAAAATGCAAAACTCTAGGTTCCAAAATGGCTATATCTCCGAAACTAGGCGTCTGCGGGGGTGATATTATGCTCCAGAAAAAAAAATGCAGAACTCTAAGCTCTAAAATGGCTATATCTCCTAAACTAGGCGTTTGGTAGGGTCATATTATGCACCAGAAAAACAAACCCTTTAAAATACTAAAATGGCTATATCTCCTAAACTGGGCGTCTGCGGAGGTCACATTACGCACCAGAAAAAAAATGCAAGACTCTAAGCTCTAAAATTTCTATATCTCCTAAACTAGGCGTTTGGGAGGGTCATATTATGCGCTAGAAAAAAAAAATTCAAAATACTAAAATAGCTATATCTTCTAAACTATGCGTTTGAGTGGGTCATTTTATGCAGCAGAAAAAACAATTTCAAAACACTAAAATAGTGATACCTCCTAAACAGAACAAAAAAATTCAATACACTAAAATAGTTATATCTTCTAAACTAGGCGTCAGTGGGGGTCAGATTATGCATCAGAAAAAAATCTCAAAACACTAACATGGCTATATCACCTAAACTAGGCGTCCGCGGGGGTCATATTATGCACCAAAAAAAAACCCTTTAAAATACTAAAATGGCTATATCATCTAAACTATGCGTTTGCGTGGGTCATTTTATGCAGCGAGAAAAAAAAAAACCTTTAAAATACTAAAATGGCTATATCTCCTAAACTAGGCGTCTGCGGAGGTCATATTATGCACCAGAAAAAAAAATGCAAAACTCTAGGCTCTAAAATGGCTATATCTCCTAAACTAGGCGTCTGCGGGGGTTATATTATGCACCAGAAAAAAAAAATGCGAAACACTAGAATGGCCACATCTCCTAAACTAGACGTCTGCGGGGGCCATTTAAGCACCCGAAAAAAAAAATTTCAAAACACTAAAATAGTGATATCGCCTAAACTAGGCGTCTGCGGGGGTCATATTATGTACCAGAAAAAAAAATGCAAAACTCTAAGCTCTAAAGTATCTATATCTCCTAAACTAGGCGTTTGGGAGGGTCATATTATGCACCAGAAAAAAAATGCAAAACTTTAAGCACTAAAATGGTTATATCTCCTAAACTAGGCGTCTGCGGAGGTCATATTATGCGCGGGGGTCATATTATGCACCTGAAAAAAAAATTTTTGCAAAACACTAGAATTTCCATATCTCCTAATCTAGGCGCGTCTGCGAGGGTCATATTATGCACCAGAGAAAAAATGCTCTAAAATGGCTATATTTCCTAAACTAGGCGTCTGCGGGGGTCATATTATGCACCAGAAAAAAAAATGCAAAACACTAAAATGGCTATATCTCCTAAACTAGGCGTCTGCGGGGGTTATACTATGCACCAGACAAAAAAAAAAAGTAAACACTGGAATGGCCAAATATCCTAAACTAGACGTCTGCGGGGGCCATTTAAGCACCAGAAAAAAAAAATTTCAAAACACTAAAATAGTAATATCGACTAAACTAGGCGTCTGCGGGGGTCATATTATGCACCAGAAAAAAAAATGCAAAACTCTAAGCTCTAAAATGGCTATATCTCCTAAACTAGGCGTTTGGTAGGGTCATATTATGCACCAGAAAAACAAACCCTTTAAAATACTAAAATGGCTATATCTCCTAAACTGGGCGTCTGCGGAGGTCACATTACGCACCAGAAAAAGAAATGCAAAACTCTAGGCTCTAAAATGGCTATATCTCCGAAACTAGGCGTCTGCGGGGGTCATATTATGCGCCAGAAAAAAAAAATTCAAAATACTAAAATAGCTATATCTTCTAAACTATGCGTTTGCGTGGGTCATTTTATTCAGCAGAAAAAACACTTTGAAAACACTAAAATAGTGATATCTCCTAAACTAGGCTTATGCGGGGGTCATATTATGCACCAAAAAAAAAAACCCTTTAAAATACTAAAATGGCTATATCATCTAAACTATGCGTTTGCGTGGGTCATTTTATGCAGCGAGAAAAAAAAAAACCTTTAAAATACTAAAATGGCTATATCTCCTAAGCTAGGCGTTTGCGTAGGTCATATTATGCACCAGAAAAAAAAATGCAAAACTCTAAGCTCTAAAATGGCTATATCTCCTAAACTAGGCGTTTGGTAGGGTCATATTATGCACCAGAAAAACAAACCCTTTAAAATACTAAAATGGCTATATCTCCTAAACTGGGCGTCTGCGGAGGTCACATTACGCACCAGAAAAAAAATGCAAGACTCTAAGCTCTAAAATTTCTATATCTCCTAAACTAGGCGTTTGGGAGGGTCATATTATGCGCTAGAAAAAAAAAATTCAAAATACTAAAATAGCTATATCTTCTAAACTATGCGTTTGAGTGGGTCATTTTATGCAGCAGAAAAAACAATTTCAAAACACTAAAATAGTGATATCTCCTAAACAGAACAAAAAAATTCAATACACTAAAATAGTTATATCTTCTAAACTAGGCGTCAGTGGGGGTCAGATTATGCATCAGAAAAAAATCTCAAAACACTAACATGGCTATATCACCTAAACTAGGCGTCCGCGGGGGTCATATTATGCACCAAAAAAAAACCCTTTAAAATACTAAAATGGCTATATCATCTAAACTATGCGTTTGCGTGGGTCATTTTATGCAGCGAGAAAAAAAAAAACCTTTAAAATACTAAAATGGCTATATCTCCTAAACTAGGCGTCTGCGGAGGTCATATTATGCACCAGAAAAAAAAATGCAAAACTCTAGGCTCTAAAATGGCTATATCTCCTAAACTAGGCGTCTGCGGGGGTTATATTATGCACCAGAAAAAAAAAATGCGAAACACTAGAATGGCCACATCTCCTAAACTAGACGTCTGCGGGGGCCATTTAAGCACCCGAAAAAAAAAATTTCAAATCACTAAAATAGTGATATCGCCTAAACTAGGCGTCTGCGGGGGTCATATTATGTACCAGAAAAAAAACTGCAAAACTCTAAGCTCTAAAGTATCTATATCTCCTAAACTAGGCGTTTGGGAGGGTCATATTATGCACCAGAAAAAAAATGCAAAACTTAAGGCACTAAAATGGTTATATCTCCTAAACTAAGGGTCCGCGGAGGTCATATTATGCAACAGAAAAAACAAATTTCAAAACACTAAGATGGCTATATTAATTAATCTAGGCGTCTGCAGGGGTCATATTATGCACCAGAAAAAAAAATGCAAAACACTAAAATGGCTATATCTCCTAAACTAGGCGTCTGCGGGGGTTATATTATGCACCAGAAAAAAAAAAAAAAAGCAAACACTAGAATGGCCAAATCTCCTAAACTAGACGTCTGCGGGGGCCATTTAAGCACCAGAAAAAAAAAATTTCAAAACACTAAAATAGTAATATCGCCTAAACTAGGCGTCTGCGGGGGTCATATTATGCACCAGAACAAAAAAATTCAATTCACTAAAATAGTTATATCTTCTAAACTAGGCGTCAGTGGGGGTCAGATTATGCACCAAAAAAAAAAAACCTTTTAAAATACTAAAATGGCTATATCATCTAAACTATGCGTTTGCGTGGGTCATTTTATGCAGCAGAAAAAACAATTTCAAAACACTAAAATAGTGATATCTCCTAAACTAGGCGTCTGCGGGGGTCATATTATGCACCAGAAAAAAAAATGCAAAACACTAAAATGGCTATATCTCCTAAACTAGGCGTCTGCGGGGGTTATATTATGCACCAGAAAAAAAAATGCAAAACTCTAAGCTCTAAAATGGCTATATCTCCTAAACTAGGCGTTTGGTAGGGTCATATTATGCACCACAAAAACAAACCCTTTAAAATACTAAAATGGTTATATCTCCTAAACTGGGCGTCTGCGGAGGTCACATTACGCACCAGAAAAAAAAATGCAAGACCCTAAGCTCTAAAATTTCTATATCTCCTAAACTAGGCGTTTGGGAGGGTCATATTATGCGCTAGAAAAAAAAAATTCAAAATACTAAAATAGCTATATCTTCTAAACTATGCGTTTGAGTGGGTCATTTTATGCAGCAGAAAAAACAATTTCAAAACAGTAAAATAGTGATATCTCCTAAACAGAACAAAAAAATTCAATACACTAAAATAGTTATATCTTCTAAACTAGGCGTCAGTGGGGGTCAGATTATGCATCAGAAAAAAATTTCAAAACACTAACATGGCTATATCACCTAAACTAGGCGTCCGCGGGGGTCATATTATGCACCAAAAAAAAAACCCTTTAAAATACTAAAATGGCTATATCATCTAAACTATGCGTTTGCGTGGGTCATTTTATGCAGCGAGAAAAAAAAAAACCTTTAAAATACTAAAATGGCAATATCTCCTAAACTAGGCGTCTACGGTGGTCATATTTTGAAATATTTTCTAAACTAGCCGTTTGCGGGTTACAAATTATGCACCAAAAAAAAAACATTTAAAATACTAAAATAGCTATATCTTCTAAACTGGACGTCTGCGGGTGTCAAAAAAAAAAATTTAAAACACTAAAATTGCTATATCACCTAAATTAGGCGTCTGCGGTTCTCATATTATGCACCAGAAAAACAAAATTTCAAAACACTAAAATGGCTATATTTCCTAAACTAGGCCTCTGCGGGTGTAATATTATGCAACTGAAAAAGAAAATTGCAATACGGGGGGTCATATTATGCACCAGAAAAACAAAATTTCAAAACACTAAAATAGCCATATGACCTAAACTAGGCGTCGGCGGGTGTCATATTATGCACCAGAAAAAAAAACCCAACACACTAAAATTGCCATATTTTCTAAACTAGCCGTTTGCGGGTTACAAATTATGCACAAAACAAAACATTTAAAATACTAAAATAGCTATATCTTCTAAACTGGGCGTCTGCGGGTGTCACAAAAAAAAATTTAAAACACTAAAATTGCTATATCACCTAAACTAGGCGTCTGCGGTTCTCATATTATGCACCAGAAAAACAAAATTTCAAAACACTAAAGTGGCTATATTTCCTAAACTAGGCCTCTGCGGGTGTAATATTATGCAACTGAAAAAGAAAATTGCAATACGAGGGGTCATATTATGCACCAGAAAAACAAAATTTCAAAACACTAAAATAGCAATATGACCTAAACTAGGCGTCGGCGGGTGTCATATTATGCACCAGAAAAACAACATGCAAAACGCTAATATGGCCATATTTACTAAACTAGTCGTTTGCGGGGGACAAATTATGCAATAAAAAAAAAACATTTAAATGACTAATATGGCTATATCTTCTAAACTGGGCGTCTGCGGGGTCATATTATGCACCAGAAAAAAAAACGCAAAACATATTTTCTCCTAAACTAGGATATCTCCTGATATCTCCTAAACTAGGAGTCTACGGGGGTCATATTATGCCCAGAAAAAAAAATGGCTATATCTCCTCAACTAGGCGTCTGCGGAAGTGAGATTATGCACTAGAAGAAATTAAATTCAAAACAATAAAATGGCTGTATCTCCTGAACTAGTCGTCTGCGGGGTCATGATACGCACCAGAAAAACAAAATTTCAAAACACTAAAATGATCATATCACCTAAACTAGGATTCTGCGGGGGTCATATTATGCCACCAGAAAAAAATTTCAAAACACTGAAATGGCTGCAACACCTAAACTAGTCTTCTGCGGGGTCGTATTATGCACAAGAAAAAAAATTGCAAAACACTAAAATGACCATATTTCCTAAACTAGGCGTCTGCGGGTGTCATATTATGCACCAGAAAAAACAAAATTCAAAACAATGAAATGGCTGTATCTCCTAAACTAGTCGTCTGCGGGGTCATATTATGCACCAGAAAAACAAAATTTCACAACACTAAAATGGAAATATCCTAAATTAGGCGTCTGCGGGGATCATATTATCCACCAGAAAAAAAATATTAAAAACACTAAAATGGCAATATCTCCTAAACTAGGCGTCTACGGTGGTCATATTATGCACCAGAAAAACAAAATTTCAAAACACTAAAATGATCATATCACCTTCACTAGGCGTCTGCGGGGGTCATATTATGAACCAGAAAAAAAACATGCAAAACGCTAAACTGGTAATATTTCCTAAACTAGGCGTCTGCGGGGGTCATATTATGAACCAGAAAAAAAACATGCAAAACGCTAAACTGGCCATATTTCCCAAACTAGGCGTCTGCGGGGGTCATATTGTGCACCAGAAAAAAAACATGCAAAACGCTAATATGGTCATATTTACTAAACTAGTCGTTTGCGGTAGACAAATTATGCAATAAAAAAAAAGTATTTAAAATACTAAAATAGCTATATCTTCTAAACTGGGCGTCTGCGGGTGTCATAAAAAAAAATTTAAAACACTAAAATTGCTATATCGCCTAAACTAGGCGTCGGCGGTTGTCATATTATGTGCACCAGAAAAGCAAAAATTCAAAACACCAAAATGGCAATATCTCCTAAACTAGGCGTGTGCGGTTGTCATATCATGCAATAGAAAAACAAAATTTCAAAACACTAAAATGGAAATATCCTAAATTAGGCGTCTGCGGGGATCATATTATCCACCAGAAAAAAATATTAAAAACACTAAAATGGCAATATCTCCTAAACTAGGCGTCTACGGTGGTCATATTATGCTCCAGAAAAACAAAATTTCAAAACACTAAAATGGATATATACCTAAACTAGGCTTCTTCGGGTGTCATATTATGCACCTGAAAAAAAAAATTGCAATACGGGGGGTCCATATTATGCACCAGAAAAACAAAATTTCAAAACACTAAAATGGAAATATCCTAAATTAGGCGTCTGCGGGGATCATATTATCCACCAGAAAAAAATATTAAAAACACTAAAATGGCAATATCTCCTAAACTAGGCGTCTACGGTGGTCATATTATGCTCCAGAAAAACAAAATTTCAAAACACTAAAATGGATATATACCTAAACTAGGCTTCTTCGGGTGTCATATTATGCACCTGAAAAAAAAAATTGCAATACGGGGGGTCCATATTATGCACCAGAAAAACAAAATTTCAAAACACTAAAATGGAAATATTTCCTAAACTAGACGTCTACGGTGGTCATATTTTGAAATATTTTCTAAACTAGTCGTTTGCGGGTTACAAATTATGCACCAAAAAAAAAAACATTTAAAATACTAAAATAGCTATATCTTCTAAACTGGGCGTCTGCGGGTGTCATATTATGTGCACCAGAAAAACAAAAATTCAAAACACTAAACTGGCAATATCTCCTAAGCTAGGCGTCTGCGGTTGACATATTATGCACCAGAAAAACAAAATTTCAAAACACTAAAATGGAAATATCCTAAATTAGGCGTCTGCGGGGATCATATCATCCACCAGAAAAAAATATTAAAAACACTAAAATGGCAATATCTCCTAAACTAGGCGTCTACGGTGGTCATATTATGCACCAGAAAAACAAAGTTTCCAAACACTAAAATGGATATATTTCCTAAACTAGGCCTTTGCTGGTGTAATATTATGCAACTGAAAAAAAAAATTGCAATACGGGGGTCATATTATGCACCAGAAAAACAAAACTTCAAAACACTAAAAGCCCTATGACCTAAACTAGGCGTCTGCGGGTGTCATATTATGCACCAGAAAAAAAACCGCAATACACTAAAATGACCATATCTTCCAAAATAGGCGTTAATGGTGGTCATATTTATGCACCAGAAAAAAATTTCAAAACACTAAAATGGCTATATCTCCCAAACTAGGCGTCTGCGGAGGTCATATTTTGCACCAGAAGAAACAAAATTCAAAACAATGAAATGGCTGTATCTCCTGAACTAGTCGTCTGCGGGGTCATGATACGCACCAGAAAAACAAAATTTCAAAACACTAAAATGATCATATCACCTAAACTAGGATTCTGCGGGGGTCATATTATGCCACCAGAAAAAAATTTCAAAACACTGAAATGGCTGCAACACCTAAACTAGTCTTCTGCGGGGTCGTATTATGCACAAGAAAAAAAATTGCAAAACACTAAAATGACCATATTTCCTAAACTAGGCGTCTGCGGGTGTCATATTATGCACCAGAAAAAACAAAATTCAAAACAATGAAATGGCTGTATCTCCTAAACTAGTCGTCTGCGGGGTCATATTATGCACCAGAAAAAAAAAAATTCAGAACATTATATAATATTAATATAGTCAATAGACTATATTTAATAAACTATTCGTCTCGGGGTTCATATTATGCACCAGAAAAAAATTTCAAAACACTAAAATGGCTATATCTCCCAAACTAGGCGTCTGCGGAGGTCATATTTTGCACCAGAAGAAACAAAATTCAAAACAATGAAATGGCTGTATCTCCTAAACTAGTCGTTTTCGGGGTCATATAATGCACCAGAAAAAAAAAATCAAAAGACTAAAATCCCTATATCTCCCAAACTATTCATATTATGCACCAGAAAAAAAACGCAATACACTAAAATGGCCATATCTTCTAAAATAGGCGTCTGCGGGGGTCATATTATGCACCAGAAAAACAAAATTTCACAACACTAAAATGGAAATATCCTAAATTAGGCGTCTGCGGGGATCATATTATCCACCAGAAAAAAAATATTAAAAACACTAAAATGGCAATATCTCCTAAACTAGGCGTCTACGGTGGTCATATTATGCACCAGAAAAACAAAATTTCAAAACACTAAAATGATCATATCACCTTCACTAGGCGTCTGCGGGGGTCATATTATGAACCAGAAAAAAAACATGCAAAACGCTAAACTGGTAATATTTCCTAAACTAGGCGTCTGCGGGGGTCATATTATGAACCAGAAAAAAAAACATGCAAAACGCTAAACTGGCCATATTTCCCAAACTAGGCGTCTGCGGGGGTCATATTGTGCACCAGAAAAAAAACATGCAAAACGCTAATATGGTCATATTTACTAAACTAGTCGTTTGCGGTAGACAAATTATGCAATAAAAAAAAAGTATTTAAAATACTAAAATAGCTATATCTTCTAAACTGGGCGTCTGCGGGTGTCATAAAAAAAAATTTAAAACACTAAAATTGCTATATCGCCTAAACTAGGCGTCGGCGGTTGTCATATTATGTGCACCAGAAAAGCAAAAATTCAAAACACCAAAATGGCAATATCTCCTAAACTAGGCGTGTGCGGTTGTCATATCATGCACCAGAAAAACAAAATTTCAAAACACTAAAATGGAAATATCCTAAATTAGGCGTCTGCGGGGATCATATTATCCACCAGAAAAAAATATTAAAAACACTAAAATGGCAATATCTCCTAAACTAGGCGTCTACGGTGGTCATATTATGCTCCAGAAAAACAAAATTTCAAAACACTAAAATGGATATATACCTAAACTAGGCTTCTTCGGGTGTCATATTATGCACCTGAAAAAAAAAATTGCAATACGGGGGGTCCATATTATGCACCAGAAAAACAAAATTTCAAAACACTAAAATGGAAATATTTCCTAAACTAGACGTCTACGGTGGTCATATTTTGAAATATTTTCTAAACTAGTCGTTTGCGGGTTACAAATTATGCACCAAAAAAAAAAACATTTAAAATACTAAAATAGCTATATCTTCTAAACTGGGCGTCTGCGGGTGTCATATTATGTGCACCAGAAAAACAAAAATTCAAAACACTAAACTGGCAATATCTCCTAAGCTAGGCGTCTGCGGTTGACATATTATGCACCAGAAAAACAAAATTTCAAAACACTAAAATGGAAATATCCTAAATTAGGCGTCTGCGGGGATCATATCATCCACCAGAAAAAAATATTAAAAACACTAAAATGGCAATATCTCCTAAACTAGGCGTCTACGGTGGTCATATTATGCACCAGAAAAACAAAGTTTCCAAACACTAAAATGGATATATTTCCTAAACTAGGCCTTTGCTGGTGTAATATTATGCAACTGAAAAAAAAAATTGCAATACGGGGGTCATATTATGCACCAGAAAAACAAAACTTCAAAACACTAAAAGCCCTATGACCTAAACTAGGCGTCTGCGGGTGTCATATTATGCACCAGAAAAAAAACCGCAATACACTAAAATGACCATATCTTCCAAAATAGGCGTTAATGGTGGTCATATTTATGCACCAGAAAAAAATTTCAAAACACTAAAATGGCTATATCTCCCAAACTAGGCGTCTGCGGAGGTCATATTTTGCACCAGAAGAAACAAAATTCAAAACAATGAAATGGCTGTATCTCCTAAACTAGTCGTTTTCGGGGTCATATAATGCACCAGAAAAAAAAAATCAAAAGACTAAAATCCCTATATCTCCCAAACTATTCATATTATGCACCAGAAAAAAAAACGCAATACACTAAAATGGCCATATCTTCTAAAATAGGCGTCTGCGGGGGTCATATTATGCACCAGAAAAACAAAATTTCACAACACTAAAATGGAAATATCCTAAATTAGGCGTCTGCGGGGATCATATTATCCACCAGAAAAAAAATATTAAAAACACTAAAATGGCAATATCTCCTAAACTAGGCGTCTACGGTGGTCATATTATGCACCAGAAAAACAAAATTTCAAAACACTAAAATGATCATATCACCTTCACTAGGCGTCTGCGGGGGTCATATTATGAACCAGAAAAAAAACATGCAAAACGCTAAACTGGTAATATTTCCTAAACTAGGCGTCTGCGGGGGTCATAATGTGCACCAGAAAAAAAACATGCAAAACGCTAAAATTTCCATATCTTCTAAAAAAGGCGTTAGTGGTGGTCATATTATGCACCAGAAAAACGAAATTTCAAAACACTAAAATAGCCATATGACCTAAACTAGGCGTCTGGGGGGGTCATATTATGAACCAGAAAAAAAACATGCAAAACACTAAAATAGCCATATTTCCTAAACTAGGCGTCTGCGGGGGTCATATTGTGCACCAGAAAAAAAACATGCAAAACGCTAATATGGTCATATTTACTAAACTAGTCGTTTGCGGTAGACAAATTATGCAATAAAAAAAAAGCATTTAAAATACTAAAATAGCTATATCTTCTAAACTGGGCGTCTGCGGGTGTCATAAAAAAAAATTTAAAACACTAAAATTGCTATATCGCCTAAACTAGGCGTCGGCGGTTGTCATATTATGTGCACCAGAAAAGCAAAAATTCAAAACACCAAAATGGCAATATCTCCTAAACTAGGCGTGTGCGGTTGTCATATCATGCACCAGAAAAACAAAATTTCAAAACACTAAAATGGAAATATCCTAAATTAGGCGTCTGCGGGGATCATATTATCCACCAGAAAAAAATATTAAAAACACTAAAATGGCAATATCTCCTAAACTAGGCGTCTACGGTGGTCATATTATGCTCCAGAAAAACAAAATTTCAAAACACTAAAATGGATATATACCTAAACTAGGCTTCTTCGGGTGTCATATTATGCACCTGAAAAAAAAAATTGCAATACGGGGGGTCCATATTATGCACCAGAAAAACAAAATTTCAAAACACTAAAATGGAAATATTTCCTAAACTAGACGTCTACGGTGGTCATATTTTGAAATATTTTCTAAACTAGTCGTTTGCGGGTTACAAATTATGCACCAAAAAAAAAAACATTTAAAATACTAAAATAGCTATATCTTCTAAACTGGGCGTCTGCGGGTGTCATATTATGTGCACCAGAAAAACAAAAATTCAAAACACTAAACTGGCAATATCTCCTAAGCTAGGCGTCTGCGGTTGACATATTATGCACCAGAAAAACAAAATTTCAAAACACTAAAATGGAAATATCCTAAATTAGGCGTCTGCGGGGATCATATCATCCACCAGAAAAAAATATTAAAAACACTAAAATGGCAATATCTCCTAAACTAGGCGTCTACGGTGGTCATATTATGCACCAGAAAAACAAAGTTTCCAAACACTAAAATGGATATATTTCCTAAACTAGGCCTTTGCTGGTGTAATATTATGCAACTGAAAAAAAAAATTGCAATACGGGGGTCATATTATGCACCAGAAAAACAAAACTTCAAAACACTAAAAGCCCTATGACCTAAACTAGGCGTCTGCGGGTGTCATATTATGCACCAGAAAAAAAACCGCAATACACTAAAATGACCATATCTTCCAAAAAAGGCGTTAGTGGTGGTCATATTATGCACCAGAAAAACGAAATTTCAAAACACTAAAATAGCCATATGACCTAAACTAGGCGTCTGGGGGGGTCATATTATGAACCAGAAAAAAAACATGCAAAACACTAAAATAGCCATATTTCGTAAACTAGGCGTCTGCGGGGGTCATATTGTGCACCAGAAAAAAAACATGCAAAACGCTAATATGGTCATATTTACTAAACTAGTCGTTTGCGGTAGACAAATTATGCAATAAAAAAAAAGCATTTAAAATACTAAAATAGCTATATCTTCTAAACTGGGCGTCTGCGGGTGTCATAAAAAAAAATTTAAAACACTAAAATTGCTATATCGCCTAAACTAGGCGTCGGCGGTTGTCATATTATGTGCACCAGAAAAGCAAAAATTCAAAACACCAAAATGGCAATATCTCCTAAACTAGGCGTGTGCGGTTGTCATATCATGCACCAGAAAAACAAAATTTCAAAACACTAAAATGGAAATATCCTAAATTAGGCGTCTGCGGGGATCATATTATCCACCAGAAAAAAATATTAAAAACACTAAAATGGCAATATCTCCTAAACTAGGCGTCTACGGTGGTCATATTATGCTCCAGAAAAACAAAATTTCAAAACACTAAAATGGATATATACCTAAACTAGGCTTCTTCGGGTGTCATATTATGCACCTGAAAAAAAAAATTGCAATACGGGGGGTCCATATTATGCACCAGAAAAACAAAATTTCAAAACACTAAAATGGAAATATTTCCTAAACTAGACGTCTACGGTGGTCATATTTTGAAATATTTTCTAAACTAGTCGTTTGCGGGTTACAAATTATGCACCAAAAAAAAAAACATTTAAAATACTAAAATAGCTATATCTTCTAAACTGGGCGTCTGCGGGTGTCATATTATGTGCACCAGAAAAACAAAAATTCAAAACACTAAACTGGCAATATCTCCTAAGCTAGGCGTCTGCGGTTGACATATTATGCACCAGAAAAACAAAATTTCAAAACACTAAAATGGAAATATCCTAAATTAGGCGTCTGCGGGGATCATATTATCCACCAGAAAAAAATATTAAAAACACTAAAATGGCAATATCTCCTAAACTAGGCGTCTACGGTGGTCATATTATGCACCAGAAAAACAAAGTTTCCAAACACTAAAATGGATATATTTCCTAAACTAGGCCTCTTCGGGTGTCATATTATGCACCTGAAAAAAAAAATTGCAATACGGGGGGTCATATTATGCACCAGAAAAACAAAATTTCAAAACACTAAAATGGAAATATTTCCTAAACTAGACGTCTACGGTGGTCATATTTTGAAATATTTTCTAAACTAGTCGTTTGCGGGTTACAAATTATGCACCAAAAAAAAAAACATTTAAAATACTAAAATAGCTATATCTTCTAAACTGGGCGTCTGCGGGTGTCATATTATGTGCACCAGAAAAACAAAAATTCAAAACACTAAACTGGCAATATCTCCTAAGCTAGGCGTCTGCGGTTGACATATTATGCACCAGAAAAACAAAATTTCAAAACACTAAAATGGAAATATCCTAAATTAGGCGTCTGCGGGGATCATATTATCCACCAGAAAAAAATATTAAAAACACTAAAATGGCAATATCTCCTAAACTAGGCGTCTACGGTGGTCATATTATGCACCAGAAAAACAAAGTTTCCAAACACTAAAATGGATATATTTCCTAAACTAGGCCTCTTCGGGTGTCATATTATGCACCTGAAAAAAAAAATTGCAATACGGGGGGTCATATTATGCACCAGAAAAACAAAATTTCAAAACACTAAAATAGCCATATGACCTAAACTAGGTGTCTGCGGGTGTCATATTATGCACCAGAAAAAAAAACGCAAAACCCTAAAATTTCCATATCTTCTAAAATAGGCGTTAGTGGTGGTCATATTTATGCACCAGAAAAAAATTTCAAAACACTAAAATGGCTGTATCTCCCAAACTAGGCGTCTGCGGAAGTCATATTATGCACAAGAAAAAACAAAATTCAAAACAATGAAATGGCTGTATCTCCTAAACTAGTCGTCTGCAAGGTCATATTATGCACCAGAAAAACTAAATTTCAAAACACTAAAATGGCTATATTTCCTAAACTAGGCCTCTGCGGGTGTAATATTATGCAACTGAAAAAAAAAATTACAATACGGGGGGTCATATTATGCACCAGAAAAACGAAATTTCAAAACACTAATATAACCATATGACCTAAACTAGGCGTCTGCGGGTGTCATATTATGCACCAGAGAAAAAAACGCAAAACGCTAAAACGGCCATATCTCCTAAACTAGGCGCCTGCGGGTGTCATATTATGCACCAGAAAAAAAATTCAAAAACTAAAATCCCTATATCTCCCAAACTATTCATATTATGCACCAGAAAAAAAAAACCCAAAACCCTAAAAATGGCCTTATCTTCTAAAATAGGCGTTAGTGGTGGTCATTATTATGCACCAGAAAAAAATTTCATATTTTGAAATATTTCCTAAACTAGTCGTTTGCGGAGGACAAATTATGCACCAAAAAAAAACATTTAAAATACTAAAATAGCTATATCGCCTAAACTTGGCGTCTGCGGAGGCCATATTATGCACCAGAAGAAACAAAATTCATAACAATTAAATGGCTGTATCTCCTAAACTAGACGTCTGCGGAGGTCATATTATGCACCAGAAAAAACAAAATTCAAAACACTAAAATGGCTATATCTCCCAAACTAGGCGTCTGCGGAAGTCATATTATGCACTGAAAAAACAAAATTCAAAACACTAAAATGGCTATATCTCCTAAACTAGGCGTCTGCGGAGGTTATATTATGCACCAGACAAAAAAAAAAAGTAAACACTAGAATGGCCAAATCTCTTAAACTAGACGTCTGCGGGGGCCATTTAAGCACCAGAAAAAAAAAATTTCAAAACACTAAAATAGTAATATCGCCTAAACTAGGCGTCTGCGGGGGTCATATTATGCACCAGAAAAAAAAATGCAAAACTCTAAGCTCTAAAATGGCTATATCTCCTAAACTAGGCGTTTGGTAGGGTCATATTATGCACCAGAAAAAAATTTCAAAACACTAAAATAGTTATATCTTCTAAACTAGGCGTCAGTGGGGGTCAGATTATGCATCAGAAAAAAATTTCAAAACACTAAAATGGCTATATCACCTAAACTAGGCGTCCGCGGGGGTCATATTATGCACCAAAAAAAAAAAACCTTTTAAAATACTAAAATGGCTATATCATCTAAACTATGCGTTTGCATGGGTCATTTTATGGAGCAGAAAAAAAAACCCTTTAAAATACTAAAATGGCTATATCTCCTAAACTAGGCGTTTGCGGAGGTCATATTATGCACCAGAAAAAAAAATGCAGAACTCTAAGCTCTAAAATGGCTATATCTCCTAAACTAGGCGTTTGGTAGGGTCATATTATGCGCCAGAAAAAAAAAATTCTAAATACTAAAATAGCTATATCTTCTAAACTATGCGTTTGCGTGGGTCATTTTATGCAGCAGAAAAAACAATTTGAAAACACTAAAATAGTGATATCTCCTAAATTAGGCTTATGCGGGGGTCATATTATGCACCAGAACAAAAAAATTCAATACACTAAAATAGTTATATCTTCTAAACTAGGCGTCAGTGGGGGTCAGATTATGCATCAGAAAAAAATTTCAAAACACTAAAATGGCTATATCACCTAAACTAGGTGTCCGCGGGGGTCATATTATGCACCAAAAAAAAAAAACCTTTTAAAATACTAAAATGGCTATATCATCTAAACTATGCGTTTGCATGGGTCATTTTATGGAGCAGAAAAAAAAACCCTTTAAAATACTAAAATGGCTATATCTCCTAAACTAGGCGTTTGCGGAGGTCATATTATGCACCAGAAAAAAAAATGCAAAACTCTAAGCTCTAAAATGGCTATATCTCCTAAACTAGGCGTTTGGTAGGGTCATATTATGCACCAGAAAAACAAACCCTTTAAAATACTAAAATGGCTATATCTCCTAAACTATGCGTTTGCATGGGTCATTTTATGGAGCAGAAAAAAAAAACCCTTTAAAATACTAAAATGGCTATATCTCCTAAACTAGGCGTTTGCGGAGGTCATATTATGCACCAGAAAAAAAAAAGCAGAACTCTAAGCTCTAAAATGGCTATATCTCCTAAACTAGGCGTTTGGTAGGGTCATATTATGCACCCAAAAAAAAAAACCTTTTAAAATACTAAAATGGCTATATCATCTAAACTATGCGTTTGCATGGGTCATTTTATGGAGCAGAAAAAAAAAACCCTTTAAAATACTAAAATGGCTATATCTCCTAAACTAGGCGTTTGCGGAGGTCATATTATGCACCAGAAAAAAAAAAGCAGAACTCTAAGCTCTAAAATGGCTATATCTCCTAAACTAGGCGTTTGGTAGGGTCATATTATGCACCCAAAAAAAAAAACCTTTAAAAATACTAAAATGGCTATATCATCTAAACTATGCGTTTGCATGGGTCATTTTATGCAGCGAGAAAAAAAAAAACCTTTAAAATACTAAAATGGCAATATCTCCTAAACTAGGCGTCTACGGTGGTCATATTTTGAAATATTTTCTAAACTAGCCGTTTGCGGGTTACAAATTATGCACCAAAAAAAAAACATTTAAAATACTAAAATAGCTATATCTTCTAAACTGGACGTCTGCGGGTGTCAAAAAAAAAAATTTAAAACACTAAAATTGCTATATCACCTAAATTAGGCGTCTGCGGTTCTCATATTATGCACCAGAAAAACAAAATTTCAAAACACTAAAATGGCTATATTTCCTAAACTAGGCCTCTGCGGGTGTAATATTATTCAACTGAAAAAGAAAATTGCAATACGGGGGGTCATATTATGCACCAGAAAAACAAAATTTCAAAACACTAAAATAGCCATATGACCTAAACTAGGCGTCGGCGGGTGTCATATTATGCACCAGAAAAAAAACATGCAAAACGCTAATATGGCCATATTTACTAAACTAGTCGTTTGCGGGGGACAAATTATGCAATAAAAAAAAACATTTAAAATACTAAAATGGCTATATCTTCTAAACTGGGCGTCTGCGGGGTCATATTATGCACCAAAAAAAAAAAATTCGAAACACTAAAATATGGCCATATGACCTAAACTAGGCGTCGGCGGGTGTCATATTATGCACCAGAAAAAAAAACCCAACACACTAAAATTGCCATATTTTCTAAACTAGCCGTTTGCGGGTTACAAATTATGCACAAAAAAAAACATTTAAAATACTAAAATAGCTATATCTTCTAAACTGGGCGTCTGCGGGTGCCACAAAAAAAAATTTAAAACACTAAAATTGCTATATCACCTAAACTATGCGTCTGCGGTTCTCATATTATGCACCAGAAAAACAAAATTTCAAAACACGAAAGTGGCTATATTTCCTAAACTAGGCCTCTGCGGGTGTAATATTATGCAACTGAAAAAGAAAATTGCAATACGAGGGGTCATATTATGCACCAGAAAAACAAAATTTCAAAACACTAAAATAGCAATATGACCTAAACTAGGCGTCGGCGGGTGTCATATTATGCACCAGAAAAACAACATGCAAAACGCTAATATGGCCATATTTACTAAACTAGTCGTTTGCGGGGGACAAATTATGCAATAAAAAAAAAACATTTAAATGACTAAAATGGCTATATCTTCTAAACTGGGCGTCTGCGGGGTCATATTATGCACCAGAAAAAAAAACCCAAAACAAAATTCAAAACACTAAAATGGCTATATCTCCCAAACTAGGCGTCTGCGGAGGTCATATTATGCACCAGAAAAAACAAAATTCAAAACAATAAAATGGCTATATCTCCTAAACTAGGCGTCTGCGGAGGTTATATTATGCACCAGACAAAAAAAAAAAGTAAACACTAGAATGGCCAAATCTCTTAAACTAGACGTCTGCGGGGGCCATTTAAGCACCAGAAAAAAAAAATTTCAAAACACTAAAATAGTAATATCGCCTAAACTAGGCGTCTGCGGGGGTCATATTATGCACCAGAAAAAAAAATGCAAAACTCTAAGCTCTAAAATGGCTATATCTCCTAAACTAGGCGTTTGGTAGGGTCATATTATGCACCAGAAAAAAATTTCAAAACACTAAAATAGTTATATCTTCTAAACTAGGCGTCAGTGGGGGTCAGATTATGCATCAGAAAAAAATTTCAAAACACTAAAATGGCTATATCACCTAAACTAGGCGTCCGCGGGGGTCATATTATGCACCAAAAAAAAAAAACCTTTTAAAATACTAAAATGGCTATAAGATCTAAACTATGCGTTTGCATGGGTCATTTTATGGAGCAGAAAAAAAAACCCTTTAAAATACTAAAATGGCTATATCTCCTAAACTAGGCGTTTGCGGAGGTCATATTATGCACCAGAAAAAAAAATGCAGAACTCTAAGCTCTAAAATGGCTATATCTCCTAAACTAGGCGTTTGGTAGGGTCATATTATGGGCCAGAAAAAAAAAATTCTAAATACTAAAATAGCTATATCTTCTAAACTATGCGTTTGCGTGGGTCATTTTATGCAGCAGAAAAAACAATTTGAAAACACTAAAATAGTGATATCTCCTAAATTAGGCTTATGCGGGGGTCATATTATGCACCAGAACAAAAAAATTCAATACACTAAAATAGTTATATCTTCTAAACTAGGCGTCAGTGGGGGTCAGATTATGCATCAGAAAAAAATTTCAAAACACTAAAATGGCTATATCACCTAAACTAGGTGTCCGCGGGGGTCATATTATGCACCAAAAAAAAAAAACCTTTTAAAATACTAAAATGGCTATATCATCTAAACTATGCGTTTGCATGGGTCATTTTATGGAGCAGAAAAAAAAACCCTTTAAAATACTAAAATGGCTATATCTCCTAAACTAGGCGTTTGCGGAGGTCATATTATGCACCAGAAAAAAAAATGCAAAACTCTAAGCTCTAAAATGGCTATATCTCCTAAACTAGGCGTTTGGTAGGGTCATATTATGCACCAGAAAAACAAACCCTTTAAAATACTAAAATGGCTATATCTCCTAAACTATGCGTTTGCATGGTTCATTTTATGGAGCAGAAAAAAAAAACCCTTTAAAATACTAAAATGGCTATATCTCCTAAACTAGGCGTTTGCGGAGGTCATATTATGCACCAGAAAAAAAAAAGCAGAACTCTAAGCTCTAAAATGGCTATATCTCCTAAACTAGGCGTTTGGTAGGGTCATATTATGCACCCAAAAAAAAAAACCTTTTAAAATACTAAAATGGCTATATCATCTAAACTATGCGTTTGCATGGGTCATTTTATGGAGCAGAAAAAAAAAACCCTTTAAAATACTAAAATGGCTATATCTCCTAAACTAGGCGTTTGCGGAGGTCATATTATGCACCAGAAAAAAAAAAGCAGAACTCTAAGCTCTAAAATGGCTATATCTCCTAAACTAGGCGTTTCGTAGGGTCATATTATGCACCCAAAAAAAAAAACCTTTAAAAATACTAAAATGGCTATATCATCTAAACTATGCGTTTGCATGGGTCATTTTATGCAGCGAGAAAAAAAAAAACCTTTAAAATACTAAAATGGCAATATCTCCTAAACTAGGCGTCTACGGTGGTCATATTTTGAAATATTTTCTAAACTAGCCGTTTGCGGGTTACAAATTATGCACCAAAAAAAAAACATTTAAAATACTAAAATAGCTATATCTTCTAAACTGGACGTCTGCGGGTGTCAAAAAAAAAAATTTAAAACACTAAAATTGCTATATCACCTAAATTAGGCGTCTGCGGTTCTCATATTATGCACCAGAAAAACAAAATTTCAAAACACTAAAATGGCTATATTTCCTAAACTAGGCCTCTGCGGGTGTAATATTATTCAACTGAAAAAGAAAATTGCAATACGGGGGGTCATATTATGCACCAGAAAAACAAAATTTCAAAACACTAAAATAGCCATATGACCTAAACTAGGCGTCGGCGGGTGTCATATTATGCACCAGAAAAAAAACATGCAAAACGCTAATATGGCCATATTTACTAAACTAGTCGTTTGCGGGGGACAAATTATGCAATAAAAAAAAACATTTAAAATACTAAAATGGCTATATCTTCTAAACTGGGCGTCTGCGGGGTCATATTATGCACCAAAAAAAAAAAAATTCGAAACACTAAAATATGGCCATATGACCTAAACTAGGCGTCGGCGGGTGTCATATTATGCACCAGAAAAAAAAACCCAACACACTAAAATTGCCATATTTTCTAAACTAGCCGTTTGCGGGTTACAAATTATGCACAAAAAAAAACATTTAAAATACTAAAATAGCTATATCTTCTAAACTGGGCGTCTGCGGGTGCCACAAAAAAAAATTTAAAACACTAAAATTGCTATATCACCTAAACTATGCGTCTGCGGTTCTCATATTATGCACCAGAAAAACAAAATTTCAAAACACGAAAGTGGCTATATTTCCTAAACTAGGCCTCTGCGGGTGTAATATTATGCAACTGAAAAAGAAAATTGCAATACGAGGGGTCATATTATGCACCAGAAAAACAAAATTTCAAAACACTAAAATAGCAATATGACCTAAACTAGGCGTCGGCGGGTGTCATATTATGCACCAGAAAAACAACATGCAAAACGCTAATATGGCCATATTTACTAAACTAGTCGTTTGCGGGGGACAAATTATGCAATAAAAAAAAAACATTTAAATGACTAAAATGGCTATATCTTCTAAACTGGGCGTCTGCGGGGTCATATTATGCACCAGAAAAAAAAACCCAAAACATATTTTCTCCTAAACTAGGATATCTCCTGATATCTCCTAAACTAGGAGTCTACGGGGGTCATATTATGCCCAGAAAAAAAAATGGCTATTTCTCCTCAACTAGGCGTCTGCGGAAGTGAGATTATGCACTAGAAGAAATTAAATTCAAAACAATAAAATGGCTGTATCTCCTGAACTAGTCGTCTGCGGGGTCATGATACGCACCAGAAAAACAAAATTTCAAAACACTAAAATGATCATATCACCTAAACTAGGATTCTGCGGGGGTCATATTATACCACCAGAAAAAAATTTCAAAACACTGAAATGGCTGCAACACCTAAACTAGTCTTCTGCGGGGTCGTATTATACACCAGAAAAAAAAACGCAAAACACTAAAATTGCCATATTTTCTAAAATAGGCGTTAGTGGTGGTCATATTATGCACCAGAAAAACGAAATTCCAAAACACTAAAATAGCCATATGACCTAAACTAGGCGTCTGCGGGTGTCATATTATGCACCAGAGAAAAAAACGCAAAACACTAATATGGCTATATTTCCTAAACTAGGCCTTTGCTGGTGACATATTATGCACCAGAAAAAAAACCGCAATACACTAAAATGGCCATATCTTCCAAAATAGGCGTTAATGGTGGTCATATTTATGCACCAGAAAAAAATTTCAAAACACTAAAATGGCTATATCTCCCAAACTAGGCGTCTGCGGAGGTCATATTTTGCACCAGAAGAAACAAAATTCAAAACAATGAAATGGCTGTATCTCCTAAACTAGTCGTTTTCGGGGTCATATAATACACCAGAAAAAAAAAATCAAAAGACTAAAATCCCTATATCCCAAACTATTCATATTATGCACCAGAAAAAAAAACGCAATACACTAAAATGGCCATATCTTCTAAAATAGGCGTTAGTGGTGGTCATATTTATGTACCAGAAAAAAATTTCAAAACACTAAAATGGCTATATCTCTCAAACTAGGCGTCTGCGGGGGTCATATTATGCACCAGAAAAACAAAATTTCACAACACTAAAATGGAAATATCCTAAATTAGGCGTCTGCGGGGATCATATTATCCACCAGAAAAAAAATATTAAAAACACTAAAATGATCATATCACCTTCACTAGGCGTCTGCGGGGGTCATATTATGAACCAGAAAAAAAACATGCAAAACGCTAAACTGGTAATATTTCCTAAACTAGGCGTCTGCGGGGGTCATAATGTGCACCAGAAAAAAAACATGCAACACGCTAAAATTTCCATATCTTCTAAAAAAAGGCGTTAGTGGTGGTCATATTATGCACCAGAAAAACGAAATTTCAAAACACTAAAATAGCCATATGACCTAAACTAGGCGTCTGGGGGGGTCATATTATGAACCAGAAAAAAAACATGCTAAACGCTAAACTGGCCATATTTCCTAAACTAGGCGTCTGCGGGGGTCATATTGTGCACCAGAAAAAAAACATGCAAAACGCTAATATGGTCATATTTACTAAACTAGTCGTTTGCGGTAGACAAATTATGCAATAAAAAAAAAGCATTTAAAATACTAAAATAGCTATATCTTCTAAACTGGGCGTCTGCGGGTGTCATAAAAAAAAATTTAAAACACTAAAATTGCTATATCGCCTAAACTAGGCGTCGGCGGTTGTAATATTATGTGCACCAGAAAAGCAAAAATTCAAAACACCAAAATGGCAATATCTCCTAAACTAGGCGTCTACGGTGGTCATATTATGCTCCAGAAAAACAAAATTTCAAAACACTAAAATGGATATATACCTAAACTAGGCTTCTTCGGGTGTCATATTATGCACCTGAAAAAAAAAATTGCAATACGGGGGGTCCATATTATGCATCAGAAAAACAAAATTTCAAAACACTAAAATGGAAATATTTCCTAAACTAGACGACTACGGTGGTCATATTTTGAAATATTTTCTAAACTAGTCGTTTGCGGGTTACAAATTATGCACCAAAAAAAAAAACATTTAAAATACTAAAATAGCTATATCTTCTAAACTGGGCGTCTGCGGGTGTCATATTATGTGCACCAGAAAAACAAAAATTCAAAACTCTAAACTGGCAATATCTCCTAAGCTAGGCGTCTGCGGTTGACATATTATGCACCAGAAAAACCAAATTTCAAAACACTAAAATGGAAATATCCTAAATTAGGCGTCTGCGGGGATCATATTATCCACCAGAAAAAAATATTAAAAACACTAAAATGGCAATATCTCCTAAACTAGGCGTCTACGGTGGTCATATTATGCACCAGAAAAACAAAGTTTCCAAACACTAAAATGGATATATTTCCTAAACTAGGCCTCTTCGGGTGTCATATTATGCACCTGAAAAAAAAAATTGCAATACGGGGGGTCATATTATGCACCAGAAAAACAAAATTTCAAAACACTAAAATAGCCATATGACCTAAGCTAGGTGTCTGCGGGTGTCATATTATGCACCAGAAAAAAAAACGCAAAACCCTAAAATTTCCATATCTTCTAAAATAGGCGTTAGTGGTGGTCATATTTATGCACCAGAAAAAAATTTCAAAACAATGAAATGGCTGTATCTCCTAAACTAGTCGTCTGCAAGGTCATATTATGCACCAGAAAAACTAAATTTCAAAACACTAAAATGGCTATATTTCCTAAACTAGGCCTCTGCGGGTGTAATATTATGCAACTGAAAAAAAAAATTGCAATACGTGTTTTGAAACGAAATTTCAAAACACTAAAATAGCCATATGACCTAAACTAGGAGTCTACGCTGGTCATATTATGCCCAGAAAAAAAAATGGCTATATCTAAACTAGGCGTCTGCGGTAGTGAGATTATGCACCAGAAGAAACAAAATTCAAAACAATAAAATGGCTGTATCTCCTAAACTAGTCGTCTGCGGGGTCATAATACGCACCAGAAAAACAAAATTTCAAAACACTAAAATGATCATATCACCTAAACTAGGATTCTGCGGGGGTCATATTATGCCTCCAGAAAAAGATTTCAAAATACTGAAATGGCTGCATCACCTAAACTAGTCTTCTGCGGTGGTCATATTTTGAAATATCTCCTAAACTAGGCGTTTGTGGGGGACAACTTATGCATCAAAAAACAAACATTTAAAATACTAAAATTTTTATATTTTTTAAACAAGGCGTCTGCGGATGTCAAATTATGCACCAGAAAAAAAACATGCAAAAAGCTAAAATGGCCATATCTCCTAAACTACCCGTCTACGGTGGTCATATTTTGAAATATTTTCTAAACTAGTCGTTTGCAGGTTACAAATTAATCACCAAAAAAAAACATTTAATTTACTAAAATAGCTATATCTTCTAAACTGGGCGTCTGCGGGTGTCTTAAAAAAAATTTAAAACACTAAAATTGCTATATCACCTAAACTAGGCGTCTGCGGTTGTCATATTATGCACCAGAAAAACTAAATTTCAAAACACTAAGATGAAAAATTTCCTAAATTAGGCGTCTGCGGGGATCATATTATCCACCAGAAAAAAATTTCATAACACCAGAAAAACAAAATTTCAAAACACTAAAATGGCTATATTTCCTAAACTAGACGTCTGCGGGGGTCATATTTAGAAATATTTCCTAAACTTTTCGTTTGCGGAGGACAAATTATGCACCAAAAAAAAAACATTTAAAATACTAAAATAACTATATCTTCTAAACTGGGCGTCTGCGGGTGTCATAAAAAAAATTTAAAACACTAAAATTGCTATATCACCAAAACTAGGCGTCTGCGGAAGTGATATTATGCACCAGAAGAAACAAAATTCAAAACAATAAAATATCTGTATCTCCTAAACTAGTCGTCTGCGGGGTCATAATACGCACCAGAAAAACAAAATTTCAAAACACTAAAATGATCATATCACCTAAACTAGGATTCTGCGGGGGTCATATTATGCCTCCAGAAAAAAATTTCAAAACACTGAAATGGCTGCATCACCTAAACCAGTCTTCTGCGGGGTCGTATTATGCACAAGAAAAAAAATTGCAAAACACTAAAATGGCCATATCTCCTAAACCAGGCGCCTGTGAGGGTCATATTATGCACCAGAAAAACAAAATTTCAAAACACTAAAATGATCATATCACCTTAACTAGGCGTCTGCGGGGGTCATATTATGAACCAGAAAAAAAACATGCAAAACGCTAAACTGGCCATATTTCCTAAACTAGTCGTTTGCGGGGGACAAATTATGCAATAAAAAAAAAGCATTTAAAATACTAAAATGGCTATATCTTCTAAACTGGGCGTCTGCGGGTGTCATTTTAAGCACCAGAAAAAAAAATTCAAAACACTAAAATTGCTATATCGCCTAAACTAGGCGTTTGTGGGGGTCATATTATGCAGTGAAAAAACAAAACTCAAAACACTAAAATGGCTATATCTCCCAAACTAGTCTTCTGCGGAGGTCATATTATGCACCAGAAAAAACAAAATTCAAAACAATGAAATGGTTGTATTAGGAGATCCTAAACTAGTCGTCTGCGGGGTCATATTATGCACCAGAAAAAAAAAATTCAGAACATTTTATTGACTATATTTAATAAACTAGGCGTCTGCGGGGGTCATATTATGCACCAGAAAAAAAACATGCAAAACGCTAAAATGGCCATATCTCCTAAACTAGGCGCCTGCGGGTGTCATATTATGCACCAGAAAAAAAATTCAAAAACTAAAGTCCCTATATCTCCCAAACTATTCATATTATGCACCAGAAAAAAAAAACCCAAAACCCTAAAATGGCCTTATCTTCTAAAATAGGCGTTAGTGGTGGTCATTATTATGCACCAGAAAAAAATTTCATATTTTGAAATATTTCCTAAACTAGTCGTTTGCGGAGGACAAATTATGCACCAAAAAAAAACATTTAAAATACTAAAATAGCTATATCTTCTAAACTGGGCGTCTGCGGGTGGCATATTATGCACCAGAAAAAAAAAAGTTCAGAACATTATATTGACTATATTTAATAAACTAGGCGTCTGCGGGGGTCATATTATGCACCAGAAAAAAAACATGCAAAACGCTAAAACGGCCATATCTCCTAAACTAGGCGCCTGCGGGTGTCATATTATGCACCAGAAAAAAAATTCAAAAACTAAAATCCCTATATCTCCCAAACTATTCATATTATGCACCAGAAAAAAAAAACCCAAAACCCTAAAAATGGCCTTATCTTCTAAAATAGGCGTTAGTGGTGGTCATTATTATGCACCAGAAAAAAATTTCATATTTTGAAATATTTCCTAAACTAGTCGTTTGCGGAGGACAAATTATGCACCAAAAAAAAACATTTAAAATACTAAAATAGCTATATCGCCTAAACTTGGCGTCTGCGGAGGCCATATTATGCACCAGAAGAAACAAAATTCAAAACAATTAAATGGCTGTATCTCCTAAACTAGACGTCTGCGGAGGTCATATTATGCACCAGAAAAAACAAAATTCAAAACACTAAAATGGCTATATCTCCCAAACTAGGCGTCTGCGGAAGTCATATTATGCACTGAAAAAACAAAATTCAAAACACTAAAATGGCTATATCTCCCAAACTAGGCGTCTGCGGAGGTCATATTATGCACCAGAAAAAACAAAATTCAAAACAATAAAATGGCTATATTTCCTAAAGTAGACGTCTGCGGGGGTCATATTTTGAAATATTTCCTAAACTAGTCGTTTGCGGAGGACAAATTATGCACCAAAAAAAAACATTTAAAATACTAAAATAGCTATATCTTCTAAACTGGGCGTCTGCGGAGGTCATATTATGCACCAGAATAAACAAAATTCAAAACAATAAAATGGCTATATTTCCTAAACTAGACGTCTGCGGGGGTCGTATTTTGAAATATTTCCTAAACTAGTCGTTTGCGGAGGACAAATTATGCACCAAAAAACAACATTTAAAATACTAAAATAGCTATATCTTCTAAACTGGGCATCTGCGGGTGGCATATTATGCACCAGAAAAAAAAATTCAAAACAATAAAATGGCTATATTTCCTAAACTTGGCGTCTGCGGAGGCCATATTATGCACCAGAAGAAACAAAATTCAAAACAATGAAATGGCTGTATTTCCTAAACTAGACGTCTGCGGTGGTCATATTATGCACCAGAAAAACAAAATCTCAAAACACTAAAGTGGCTATATCTCCCAAACTAGGCGTCTGCGGAGGTCATATTATGCACCAGAAAAAACAAAATTCAAAACAATAAAATGGCTATATTTCCTAAAGTAGACGTCTGCGGGGGTCATATTTTGAAATATTTCCTAAACTAGTCGTTTGCGGAGGACAAATTATGCACCAAAAAAAAACATTTAAAATACTAAAATAGCTGTATCTTCTAAACTGGGCGTCTGCGGGTGGCATATTATGCACCAGAAAAAAAAATTTAAAACACTAAAATTGCTATATCGCCTAAACTAGGCGTCTGCGGAGGCCATATTATGCACCAGAAGAAACAAAATTCAAAACAATTAAATGGCTGTATCTCCTAAACTAGGCGTCTGCGGAGGTCATATTATGCACCAGAAAAAAAAAAGTTCAGAACATTATATTGACTATATTTAATAAACTAGGCGTCTGCGGGGGTCATATTATGCACCAGAAAAAAAACATGCAAAACGCTAAAACGGCCATATCTCCTAAACTAGGCGCCTGCGGGTGTCATATTATGCACCAGAAAAAAAATTCAAAAACTAAAATCCCTATATCTCCCAAACTATTCATATTATGCACCAGAAAAAAAAAACCCAAAACCCTAAAATGGCCTTATCTTCTAAAATAGGCGTTAGTGGTGGTCATTATTATGCACCAGAAAAAAATTTCATATTTTGAAATATTTCCTAAACTAGTCGTTTGCGGAGGACAAATTATGCACCAAAAAAAAACATTTAAAATACTAAAATAGCTATATCTTCTAAACTGGGCGTCTGCGGGTGGCATATTATGCACCAGAAAAAAAAAACCCAAAACCCTAAAATGGCCTTATCTTCTAAAATAGGCGTTAGTGGTGGTCATTATTATGCACCAGAAAAAAATTTCATATTTTGAAATATTTCCTAAACTAGTCGTTTGCGGAGGACAAATTATGCACCAAAAAAAAACATTTAAAATACTAAAATAGCTATATCTTCTAAACTGGGCGTCTGCGGGTGGCATATTATGCACCAGAAAAAAAAAAGTTCAGAACATTATATTGACTATATTTAATAAACTAGGCGTCTGCGGGGGTCATATTATGCACCAGAAAAAAAACATGCAAAACGCTAAAACGGCCATATCTCCTAAACTAGGCGCCTGCGGGTGTCATATTATGCACCAGAAAAAAAATTCAAAAACTAAAATCCCTATATCTCCCAAACTATTCATATTATGCACCAGAAAAAAAAAACCCAAAACCCTAAAAATGGCCTTATCTTCTAAAATAGGCGTTAGTGGTGGTCATTATTATGCACCAGAAAAAAATTTCATATTTTGAAATATTTCCTAAACTAGTCGTTTGCGGAGGACAAATTATGCACCAAAAAAAAACATTTAAAATACTAAAATAGCTATATCGCCTAAACTTGGCGTCTGCGGAGGCCATATTATGCACCAGAAGAAACAAAATTCAAAACACTAAAATGGCTATATCTCCCAAACTAGGCGTCTGCGGAAGTCATATTATGCACTGAAAAAACAAAATTCAAAACACTAAAATGGCTATATCTCCCAAACTAGGCGTCTGCGGAGGTCATATTATGCACCAGAAAAAACAAAATTCAAAACAATAAAATGGCTATATTTCCTAAAGTAGACGTCTGCGGGGGTCATATTTTGAAATATTTCCTAAACTAGTCGTTTGCGGAGGACAAATTATGCACCAAAAAAAAACATTTAAAATACTAAAATAGCTATATCTTCTAAACTGGGCGTCTGCGGAGGTCATATTATGCACCAGAATAAACAAAATTCAAAACAATAAAATGGCTATATTTCCTAAACTAGACGTCTGCGGGGGTCGTATTTTGAAATATTTCCTAAACTAGTCGTTTGCGGAGGACAAATTATGCACCAAAAAACAACATTTAAAATACTAAAATAGCTATATCTTCTAAACTGGGCATCTGCGGGTGGCATATTATGCACCAGAAAAAAAAATTTAAAACACTAAAATTGCTATATCGCCTAAACTTGGCGTCTGCGGAGGCCATATTATGCACCAGAAGAAACAAAATTCAAAACAATGAAATGGCTGTATTTCCTAAACTAGACGTCTGCGGTGGTCATATTATGCACCAGAAAAACAAAATCTCAAAACACTAAAGTGGCTATATCTCCCAAACTAGGCGTCTGCGGAGGTCATATTATGCACCAGAAAAAACAAAATTCAAAACAATAAAATGGCTATATTTCCTAAAGTAGACGTCTGCGGGGGTCATATTTTGAAATATTTCCTAAACTAGTCGTTTGCGGAGGACAAATTATGCACCAAAAAAAAACATTTAAAATACTAAAATAGCTGTATCTTCTAAACTGGGCGTCTGCGGGTGGCATATTATGCACCAGAAAAAAAAATTTAAAACACTAAAATTGCTATATCGCCTAAACTAGGCGTCTGCGGAGGCCATATTATGCACCAGAAGAAACAAAATTCAAAACAATTAAATGGCTGTATCTCCTAAACTAGGCGTCTGCGGAGGTCATATTATGCACCAGAAAAAAAAAAGTTCAGAACATTATATTGACTATATTTAATAAACTAGGCGTCTGCGGGGGTCATATTATGCACCAGAAAAAAAACATGCAAAACGCTAAAATGGCCATATCTCCTAAACTAGGCGCCTGCGGGGGTCATATTATGCACCAGAAAAAAAACATGCAAAACGCTAAAATGGCCATATCTTCTAAACTAGGCGCCTGCGGGGGTCATATTATGCACCAGAAAAAAAATTCATATTTTGAAATATTTCCTAAACTAGTCGTTTGCGGAGGACAAATTATGCACCAAAAAAAAACATTTAAAATACTAAAATAGCTATATCTTCTAAACTGGGCGTCTGCGGGTGGCATATTATGCACCAGAAAAAACAAAATTCAAAACAATGAAATGGCTGTATTTCCTAAACTAGACGTCTGCGGTGGTCATATTATGCACCAGAAAAACAAAATCTCAAAACACTAAAATGGCTATATCTCCCAAACTAGGCGTCTGCGGAAGTCATATTATGCACTGAAAAAACAAAATTCAAAACACTAAAATGGCTATATCTCCCAAACTAGGCGTCTGCGGAGGTCATATTATGCACCAGAAAAAACAAAATTCAAAACAATAAAATGGCTATATTTCCTAAAGTAGACGTCTGCGGGGGTCATATTTTGAAATATTTCCTAAACTAGTCGTTTGCGGAGGACAAATTATGCACCAAAAAAAAACATTTAAAATACTAAAATAGCTATATCTTCTAAACTGGGCGTCTGCGGAGGTCATATTATGCACCAGAATAAACAAAATTCAAAACAATAAAATGGCTATATTTCCTAAACTAGACGTCTGCGGGGGTCGTATTTTGAAATATTTCCTAAACTAGTCGTTTGCGGAGGACAAATTATGCACCAAAAAAAAACATTTAAAATACTAAAATAGCTATATCTTCTAAACTGGGCATCTGCGGGTGGCATATTATGCACCAGAAAAAAAAATTTAAAACACTAAAATTGCTATATCGCCTAAACTTGGCGTCTGCGGAGGCCATATTATGCACCAGAAGAAACAAAATTCAAAACACTAAAATGGCTATATCTCCCAAACTAGGCGTCTGCGGAAATCATATTATGCACTGAAAAAACAAAATTCAAAACACTAAAATGGCTATATCTCCCAAACTAGGCGTCTGCGGAGGTCATATTATGCACCAGAAAAAACAAAATTCAAAACAATAAAATGGCTATATTTCCTAAAGTAGACGTCTGCGGGGGTCATATTTTGAAATATTTCCTAAACTAGTCGTTTGCGGAGGACAAATTATGCACCAAAAAAAAACATTTAAAATACTAAAATAGCTATATCTTCTAAACTGGGCGTCTGCGGGTGGCATATTATGCACCAGAAAAAAAAATTTAAAACACTAAAATTGCTATATCGCCTAAACTAGGCGTCTGCGGAGGCCATATTATGCACCAGAAGAAACAAAATTCAAAACAATTAAATGGCTGTATCTCCTAAACTAGGCGTCTGCGGAGGTCATATTATGCACCAGAAAAAACAAAATTCAAAACAATGAAATGGCTGTATTAGGAGATCCTAAACTAGTCGTCTGCGGGGTCATATTATGCACCAGAAAAAAAAAAGTTCAGAACATTATATTGACTATATTTAATAAACTAGGCGTCTGCGGGGGTCATATTATGCACCAGAAAAAAAACATGCAAAACGCTAAAATGGCCATATCTCCTAAACTAGGCGCCTGCGGGGGTCATATTATGCACCAGAAAAAAAATTCAAAAACTAAAGTCCCTATATCTCCCAAACTATTCATATTATGCACCCGAAAAAAAAAACCCAAAACCCTAAAATGGCCTTATCTTCTAAAATAGGCGTTAGTGGTGGTCATTATTATGCACCAGAAAAAAATTTCATATTTTGAAATATTTCCTAAACTAGTCGTTTGCGGAGGACAAATTATGCACCAAAAAAAAACATTTAAAATACTAAAATAGCTATATCTTCTAAACTGGGCGTCTGCGGGTGGCATATTATGCACCAGAAAAAAAAAAGTTCAGAACATTATATTGACTATATTTAATAAACTAGGCGTCTGCGGGGGTCAGATTATGCACCAGAAAAAAAGCATGCAAAACGCTAAAACGGCCATATCTCCTAAACTAGGCGCCTGCGGGTGTCATATTATGCACCAGAAAAAAAATTCAAAAACTAAAATCCCTATATCTCCCAAACTATTCATATTATGCACCAGAAAAAAAAAACCCAAAACCCTAAAATGGCCTTATCTTCTAAAATAGGCGTTAGTGGTGGTCATTATTATGCACCAGAAAAAAATTTCATATTTTGAAATATTTCCTAAACTAGTCGTTTGCGGAGGACAAATTATGCACCAAAAAAAAACATTTAAAATACTAAAATAGCTATATCTTCTAAACTGGGCGTCTGCGGGTGGCATATTATGCACCAGAAAAAAAAATTTAAAACACTAAAATTGCTATATCGCCTAAACTAGGCGTCTGCGGAGGCCATATTATGCACCAGAAGAAACAAAATTCAAAACAATTAAATGGCTGTATCTCCTAAACTAGGCGTCTGCGGAGGTCATATTATGCACCAGAAAAAACAAAATTCAAAACAATGAAATGGCTGTATTAGGAGATCCTAAACTAGTCGTCTGCGGGGTCATATTATGCACCAGAAAAAAAAAAGTTCAGAACATTATATTGACTATATTTAGTAAACTAGGCGTCTGCGGGGGTCATATTATGCACCAGAAAAAAAACATGCAAAACGCTAAAATGGCCATATCTCCTAAACTAGGCGCCTGCGGGGGTCATATTATGCACCAGAAAAAAAATTCAAAAACTAAAGTCCCTATATCTCCCAAACTATTCATATTATGCACCCGAAAAAAAAAAACCCAAAACCCTAAAATGGCCTTATCTTCTAAAATAGGCGTTAGTGGTGGTCATTATTATGCACCAGAAAAAAATTTCATATTTTGAAATATTTCCTAAACTAGTCGTTTGCGGAGGACAAATTATGCACCAAAAAAAAACATTTAAAATACTAAAATAGCTATATCTTCTAAACTGGGCGTCTGCGGGTGGCATATTATGCACCAGAAAAAAAAAAGTTCAGAACATTATATTGACTATATTTAATAAACTAGGCGTCTGCGGGGGTCAGATTATGCACCAGAAAAAAAACATGCAAAACGCTAAAACGGCCATATCTCCTAAACTAGGCGCCTGCGGGTGTCATATTATGCACCAGAAAAAAAATTCAAAAACTAAAATCCCTATATCTCCCAAACTATTCATATTATGCACCAGAAAAAAAAAACCCAAAACCCTAAAATGGCCTTATCTTCTAAAATAGGCGTTAGTGGTGGTCATTATTATGCACCAGAAAAAAATTTCATATTTTGAAATATTTCCTAAACTAGTCGTTTGCGGAGGACAAATTATGCACCAAAAAAAAACATTTAAAATACTAAAATAGCTATATCTTCTAAACTGGGCGTCTGCGGGTGGCATATTATGCACCAGAAAAAACAAAATTCAAAACAATGAAATGGCTGTATTTCCTAAACTAGACGTCTGCGGTGGTCATATTATGCACCAGAAAAACAAAATCTCAAAACACTAAAATGGCTATATCTCCCAAACTAGGCGTCTGCGGAAGTCATATTATGCACTGAAAAAACAAAATTCAAAACACTAAAATGGCTACATCTCCCAAACTAGGCGTCTGCGGAGGTCATATTATGCACCAGAAAAAACAAAATTCAAAACAATAAAATGGCTATATTTCCTAAACTAGACGTCTGCGGGGGTCATATTTTGAAATATTTCCTAAACTAGTCGTTTGCGGAGGACAAATTATGCACCAAAAAAAAACATTTAAAACACTAAAATAGCTATATCTTCTAAACTGGGCGTCTGCGGAGGTCATATTATGCACCAGAATAAACAAAATTCAAAACACTAAAATTGCTATATCGCCTAAACTAGGCGTCTGCGGAGGCCATATTATGCACCAGAAGAAACAAAATTCAAAACAATTAAATGGCTGTATCTCCTAAACTAGGCGTCTGCGGAGGTCATATTATGCACCAGAGAAAACAAAATTCAAAACAATGAAATGGCTGTATTAGGAGATCCTAAACTAGTCGTCTGCGGGGTCATATTATGCACCAGAAAAAAAAAAGTTCAGAACATTATATTGACTATATTTAATAAACTAGGCGTCTGCGGGGGTCATATTATGCACCAGAAAAAAAACATGCAAAACGCTAAAATGGCCATATCTCCTAAACTAGGCGCCTGCGGGGGTCATATTATGCACCAGAAAAAAAATTCATATTTTGAAATATTTCCTAAACTAGTCGTTTGCGGAGGACAAATTATGCACCAAAAAAAAACATTTAAAATACTAAAATAGCTATATCTTCTAAACTGGGCGTCTGCGGGTGGCATATTATGCACCAGAAAAAACAAAATTCAAAACAATGAAATGGCTGTATTTCCTAAACTAGACGTCTGCGGTGGTCATATTATGCACCAGAAAAACAAAATCTCAAAACTCTAAAATGGCTATATCTCCCAAACTAGGCGTCTGCGGAAGTCATATTATGCACTGAAAAAACAAAATTCAAACCACTAAAATGGCTATATCTCCCAAACTAGGCGTCTGCGGAGGTCATATTATGCACCAGAAAAAACAAAATTCAAAACAATAAAATGGCTATATTTCCTAAAGTAGACGTCTGCGGGGGTCATATTTTGAAATATTTCCTAAACTAGTCGTTTGCGGAGGACAAATTATGCACCAAAAAAAAACATTTAAAATACTAAAATAGCTATATCTTCTAAACTGGGCGTCTGCGGAGGTCATATTATGCACCAGAATAAACAAAATTCAAAACAATAAAATGGCTATATTTCCTAAACTAGACGTCTGCGGGGGTCGTATTTTGAAATATTTCCTAAACTAGTCGTTTGCGGAGGACAAATTATGCACCAAAAAAAAACATTTAAAATACTAAAATAGCTATATCTTCTAAACTGGGCATCTGCGGGTGGCATATTATGCACCAGAAAAAAAAATTTAAAACACTAAAATTGCTATATCGCCTAAACTTGGCGTCTGCGGAGGCCATATTATGCACCAGAAGAAACAAAATTCAAAACAATGAAATGGCTGTAATTCCTAAACTAGACGTCTGCGGTGGTCATATTATGCACCAGAAAAACAAAATCTCAAAACACTAAAATGGCTATATCTCCCAAACTAGGCGTCTGCGGAAGTCATATTATGCACTGAAAAAACAAAATTCAAAACACTAAAATGGCTATATCTCCCAAACTAGGCGTCTGCGGAGGTCATATTATGCACCAGAAAAAACAAAATTCAAATCAATAAAATGGCTATATTTCCTAAAGTAGACGTCTGCGGGGGTCATATTTTGAAATATTTCCTAAACTAGTCGTTTGCGGAGGACAAATTATGCACCAAAAAAAAACATTTAAAATACTAAAATAGCTATATCTTCTAAACTGGGCGTCTGCGGGTGGCATATTATGCACCAGAAAAAAAAATTTAAAACACTAAAATTGCTATATCGCCTAAACTAGGCGTCTGCGGAGGCCATATTATGCACCAGAAGAAACAAAATTCAAAACAATTAAATGGCTGTATCTCCTAAACTAGGCGTCTGCGGAGGTCATATTATGCACCAGAAAAAACAAAATTCAAAACAATGAAATGGCTGTATTAGGAGATCCTAAACTAGTCGTCTGCGGGGTCATATTATGCACCAGAAAAAAAAAAGTTCAGAACATTATATTGACTATATTTAATAAACTAGGCGTCTGCGGGGGTCATATTATGCACCAGAAAAAAAACATGCAAAACGCTAAAATGGCCATATCTCCTAAACTAGGCGCCTGCGGGGGTCATATTATGCACCAGAAAAAAAATTCAAAAACTAAAGTCCCTATATCTCCCAAACTATTCATATTAGGCACCAGAAAAAAAAAACCCAAAACCCTAAAATGGCCTTATCTTCTAAAATAGGCGTTAGTGGTGGTCATTATTATGCACCAGAAAAAAATTTCATATTTTGAAATATTTCCTAAACTAGTCGTTTGCGGAGGACAAATTATGCACCAAAAAAAAACATTTAAAATACTAAAATAGCTATATCTTCTAAACTGGGCGTCTGCGGGTGGCATATTATGCACCAGAAAAAAAAAAGTTCAGAACATTATATTGACTATATTTAATAAACTAGGCGTCTGCGGGGGTCAGATTATGCACCAGAAAAAAAACATGCAAAACGCTAAAACGGCCATATCTCCTAAACTAGGCGCCTGCGGGTGTCATATTATGCACCAGAAAAAAAATTCAAAAACTAAAATCCCTATATCTCCCAAACTATTCATATTATGCACCAGAAAAAAAAAACCCAAAACCCTAAAATGGCCTTATCTTCTAAAATAGGCGTTAGTGGTGGTCATTATTATGCACCAGAAAAAAATTTCATATTTTGAAATATTTCCTAAACTAGTCGTTTGCGGAGGACAAATTATGCACCAAAAAAAAACATTTAAAATACTAAAATAGCTATATCTTCTAAACTGGGCGTCTGCGGGTGGCATATTATGCACCAGAAAAAACAAAATTCAAAACAATGAAATGGCTTCCTAAACTAGACGTCTGCGGTGGTCATATTATGCACCAGAAAAACAAAATCTCAAAACACTAAAATGGCTATATCTCCCAAACTAGGCGTCTGCGGAAGTCATATTATGCACTGAAAAAACAAAATTCAAAACACTAAAATGGCTATATCTCCCAAACTAGGCGTCTGCGGAGGTCATATTTTGAAATATTTCCTAACCTAGTCGTTTGCGGAGGACAAATTATGCACCAAAAAAAAACATTTAAAATACTAAAATAGCTATATCTTCTAAACTGGGCGTCTGCGGAGGTCATATTATGCACCAGAATAAACAAAATTCAAAACAATAAAATGGCTATATTTCCTAAACTAGACGTCTGCGGGGGTCGTATTTTGAAATATTTCCTAAACTAGTCGTTTGCGGAGGACAAATTATGCACCAAAAAAAAACATTTAAAATACTAAAATAGCTATATCTTCTAAACTGGGCATCTGCGGGTGGCATATTATGCACCAGAAAAAAAAATTTGAAACACTAAAATTGCTATATCGCCTAAACTTGGCGTCTGCGGAGGCCATATTATGCACCTTAAGGAACAAAATTCAAAACAATTAAATGGCTGTATCTCCTAAACTAGGCGTCTGCGGAGGTCATATTATGCACCAGAAAAAACAAAATTCAAAACAATGAAATGGCTGTATTAGGAGATCCTAAACTAGTAGTCTGCGGGGTTATATTATGCACCAGCAAAAAAAAGTTCAGAACATTATATTGACTATATTTAATAAACTAGGCGTCTGCGGGGGTCATATTATGCACCAGAAAAAAAATTCAAAAACTAAAATCCCTATATCTCCCAAACTATTCATATTATGCACCAGAAAAAAAAAACGCAAAACCCTAAAATGGCCTTATCTTCTAAAATAGGTGTTAGTGGTGGTCATTATTATGCACCAGAAAAAAATTTCAAAACACTAAAATGGCGCCAGAAAAAAAACATGCAAAACGCTAAAATGGCCATATCTCCTAAACTAGGCGCCTGCGGGGGTCATATTATGCACCAGAAAAAAAATTCAAAAACTAAAATCCCTATATCTCCCAAACTATTCATATTATGCACCAGAAAAAAAAAACCCAAAACCCTAAAATGGCCTTATCTTCTAAAATAGGCGTTAGTGGTGGTCATTATTATGCACCAGAAAAAAATTTCATATTTTGAAATATTTCCTAAACTAGTCGTTTGCGGAGGACAAATTATGCACCAAAAAAAAACATTTAAAATACTAAAATAGCTATATCTTCTAAACTGGGCGTCTGCGGGTGGCATATTATGCACCAGAAAAAACAAAATTCAAAACAATGAAATGGCTGTATTTCCTAAACTAGACGTCTGCGGTGGTCATATTATGCACCAGAAAAACAAAATCTCAAAACACTAAAATGGCTATATCTCCCAAACTAGGCGTCTGCGGAAGTCATATTATGCACTGAAAAAACAAAATTCAAAACACTAAAATGGCTATATCTCCCAAACTAGGTGTCTGCGGAGGTCATATTATGCACCAGAAAAAACAAAATTCAAAACAATAAAATGGCTATATTTCCTAAACTAGACGTCTGCGGGGGTCATATTTTGAAATATTTCCTAAACTAGTCGTTTGCGGAGGACAAATTATGCACCAAAAAAAAACATTTAAAATACTAAAATAGCTATATCTTCTAAACTGGGCGTCTGCGGAGGTCATATTATGCACCAGAATAAACAAAATTCAAAACAATAAAATGGCTATATTTCCTAAACTAGACGTCTGCGGGGGTCGTATTTTGAAATATTTCCTAAACTAGTCGTTTGCGGAGGACAAATTATGCACCAAAAAAAAACATTTAAAATACTAAAATAGCTATATCTTCTAAACTGGGCATCTGCGGGTGGCATATTATGCACCAGAAAAAAAAATTTAAAACACTAAAATTGCTATATCGCCTAAACTTGGCGTCTGCGGAGGCCATATTATGCACCATAAGAAACAAAATTCAAAACAATTAAATGGCTGTATCTCCTAAACTAGGCGTCTGCGGAGGTCATATTATGCACCAGAAAAAACAAAATTCAAAACAATGAAATGGCTGTATTAGGAGATCCTAAACTAGTCGTCTGCGGGGTCATATTATGCACCAGAAAAAAAAAAGTTCAGAACATTATATTGACTATATTTAATAAACTAGGCGTCTGCGGGGGTCATATTATGCACCAGAAAAAAAACATGCAAAACGCTAAAATGGCCATATCTCCTAAACTAGGCGCCTGCGGGGGTCATATTATGCACCAGAAAAAAAATTCAAAAACTAAAGTCCCTATATCTCCCAAACTATTCATATTATGCACCAGAAAAAAAAAACCCAAAACCCTAAAATGGCCTTATCTTCTAAAATAGGCGTTAGTGGTGGTCATTATTATGCACCAGAAAAAAATTTCATATTTTGAAATATTTCCTAAACTAGTCGTTTGCGGAGGACAAATTATGCACCAAAAAAAAACATTTAAAATACTAAAATAGCTATATCTTCTAAACTGGGCGTCTGCGGGTGGCATATTATGCACCAGAAAAAAAAAAGTTCAGAACATTATATTGACTATATTTAATAAACTAGGCGTCCGCGGGGGTCATATTATGCACCAGAAAAAAAACATGCAAAACGCTAAAACGGCCATATCTCCTAAACTAGGCGCCTGCGGGTGTCATATTATGCACCAGAAAAAAAATTCAAAAACTAAAATCCCTATATGTCCCAAACTATTCATATTATGCACCAGAAAAAAAAAACCCAAAACCCTAAAATGGCCTTATCTTCTAAAATAGGCGTTAGTGGTGGTCATTATTATGCACCAGAAAAAAATTTCATATTTTGAAATATTTCCTAAACTAGTCGTTTGCGGAGGACAAATTATGCACCAAAAAAAAACATTTAAAATACTAAAATAGCTATATCTTCTAAACTGGGCGTCTGCGGGTGGCATATTATGCACCAGAAAAAACAAAATTCAAAACAATGAAATGGCTGTATTTCCTAAACTAGACGTCTGCGGTGGTCATATTATGCACCAGAAAAACAAAATCTCAAAACACTAAAATGGCTATATCTCCCAAACTAGGCGTCTGCGGAAGTCATATTATGCACTGAAAAAACAAAATTCAAAACACTAAAATGGCTATATCTCCCAAACTAGGCGTCTGCGGAGGTCATATTATGCACCAGAAAAAACAAAATTCAAAACAATAAAATGGCTATATTTCCTAAACTAGACGTCTGCGGGGGTCATATTTTGAAATATTTCCTAAACTAGTCGTTTGCGGAGGACAAATTATGCACCAAAAAAAAAACATTTAAAATACTAAAATAGCTATATCTTCTAAACTGGTCTGCGGAGGTCATATTATGCACCAGAATAAAAAAAATTCAAAACAATAAAATGGCTATATTTCGTAAACTAGACGTCTGCGGGGGTCGTATTTTGAAATATTTCCTAAACTAGTCGTTTGCGGAGGACAAATTATGCACCAAAAAAAAACATTTAAAATACTAAAATAGCTATATCTTCTAAACTGGGCATCTGCGGGTGGCATATTATGCACCAGAAAAAAAAATTTAAAACACTAAAATTGCTATATCGCCTAAACTTGGCGTCTGCGGAGGCCATATTATGCACCATAAGAAACAAAATTCAAAACAATTAAATGGCTGTATCTCCTAAACTAGGCGTCTGCGGAGGTCATATTATGCACCAGAAAAAACAAAATTCAAAACAATGAAATGGCTGTATTAGGAGATCCTAAACTAGTCGTCTGCGGGGTCATATTATGCACCAGAAAAAAAAAAGTTCAGAACATTATATTGACTATATTTAATAAACTAGGCGTCTGCGGGGGTCATATTATGCACCAGAAAAAAAACATGCAAAACGCTAAAATGGCCATATCTCCTAAACTAGACGCCTGCGGGGGTCATATTATGCACCAGAAAAAAAATTCAAAAACTAAGGTCCCTATATCTCCTAAACTATTCATATTATGCACCAGAAAAAAAAAACCCAAAACCCTAAAATGGCCTTATCTTCTAAAATAGGCGTTAGTGGTGGTCATTATTATGCACCAGAAAAAAATTTCATATTTTGAAATATTTCCTAAACTTGTCGTTTGCGGAGGACAAATTATGCACCAAAAAAAAACATTTAAAATACTAAAATAGCTATATCTTCTAAACTGGGCGTCTGCGGGTGGCATATTATGCACCAGAAAAAAAAAAGTTCAGAACATTATATTGACTATATTTAATAAACTAGGCGTCTGCGGGGGTCATATTATGCACCAGAAAAAAAACATGCAAAACGCTAAAACGGCCATATCTCCTAAACTAGGCGCCTGCGGGTGTCATATTACGCACCAGAAAAAAAATTCAAAAACTAAAATCCCTATATCTCCCAAACTATTCATATTATGCACCAGAAAAAAAAAACCCAAAACCCTAAAATGGCCTTATCTTCTAAAATAGGCGTTAGTGGTGGTCATTATTATGCACCAGAAAAAAATTTCATATTTTGAAATATTTCCTAAACTAGTCGTTTGCGGAGGACAAATTATGCACCAAAAAAAAACATTTAAAATACTAAAATAGCTATATCTTCTAAACTGGGCGTCTGCGGGTGGCATATTATGCACCAGAAAAAACAAAATTCAAAACAATGAAATGGCTGTATTTCCTAAACTAGACGTCTGCGGTGGTCATATTATGCACCAGAAAAACAAAATCTCAAAACACTAAAATGGCTATATCTCCCAAACTAGGCGTCTGCGGAAGTCATATTATGCACTGAAAAAACAAAATTCAAAACACTAAAATGGCTATATCTCCCAAACTAGGCGTCTGCGGAGGTCATATTATGCACCAGAAAAAACAAAATTCAAAACAATAAAATGGCTATATTTCCTAAACTAGACGTCTGCGGGGGTCATATTTTGAAATATTTCCTAAACTAGTCGTTTGCGGAGGACAAATTATGCACCAAAAAAAAAACATTTAAAATACTAAAATAGCTATATCTTCTAAACTGGGCGTCTGCGGAGGTCATATTATGCACCAGAATAAACAAAATTCAAAACAATAAAATGGCTATATTTCCTAAACTAGACGTCTGCGGGGGTCGTATTTTGAAATATTTCCTAAACTAGTCGTTTGCGGAGGACAAATTATGCACCAAAAAAAAACATTTAAAATACTAAAATAGCTATATCTTCTAAACTGGGCATCTGCGGGTGGCATATTATGCACCAGAAAAAAAAATTTAAAACACTAAAATTGCTATATCGCCTAAACTTGGCGTCTGCGGAGGCCATATTATGCACCATAAGAAACAAAATTCAAAACAATTAAATGGCTGTATCTCCTAAACTAGGCGTCTGCGGAGGTCATATTATGCACCAGAAAAAACAAAATTCAAAACAATGAAATGGCTGTATTAGGAGATCCTAAACTAGTCGTCTGCGGGGTCATATTATGCACCAGAAAAAAAAAAGTTCAGAACATTATATTGACTATATTTAATAAACTAGGCGTCTGCGGGGGTCATATTATGCACCAGAAAAAAAAAATGCAAAACGCTAAAATGGCCATATCTCCTAAACTAGGCGCCTGCGGGTGTCATATTATGCACCAGAAAAAAAATTCAAAAACTAAAGTCCCTATATCTCCCAAACTATTCATATTATGCACCAGAAAAAAAAAACCCAAAACCCTAAAATGGCCTTATCTTCTAAAATAGGCGTTAGTGGTGGTCATTATTATGCACCAGAAAAAAATTTCATATTTTGAAATATTTCCTAAACTAGTCGTTTGCGGAGGACAAATTATGCACCAACAAAAAACATTTAAAATACTAAAATAGCTATATCTTCTAAACTGGGCGTCTGCGGGTGGCATATTATGCACCAGAAAAAAAAAAGTTCAGAACATTATATTGACTATATTTAATAAACTAGGCGTCTGCGGGGGTCATATTATGCACCAGAAAAAAAACATGCAAAACGCTAAAACGGCCATATCTCCTAAACTAGGCGCCTGCGGGTGTCATATTATGCACCAGAAAAAAAATTCAAAAACTAAAATCCCTATATCTCCCAAACTATTCATATTATGCATCAGAATAAACAAAATTCAAAACAATAAAATGGCTATATTTCCTAAACTAGACGTCTGCGGGGGTCGTATTTTGAAATATTTCCTAAACTAGTCGTTTGCGGAGGACAAATTATGCACCAAAAAAAAACATTTAAAATACTAAAATAGCTATATCTTCTAAACTGGGCATCTGCGGGTGGCATATTATGCACCAGAAAAAAAAATTTAAAACACTAAAATTGCTATATCGCCTAAACTTGGCGTCTGCGGAGGCCATATTATGCACCATAAGAAACAAAATTCAAAACAATTAAATGACTGTATCTCCTAAACTAGGCGTCTGCGGAGGTCATATTATGCACCAGAAAAAACAAAATTCAAAACAATGAAATGGCTGTATTAGGAGATCCTAAACTAGTCGTCTGCGGGGTCATATTATGCACCAGAAAAAAAAAAGTTCAGAACATTATATTGACTATATTTAATAAACTAGGCGTCTGCGGGGGTCATATTATGCACCAGAAAAAAAACATGCAAAACGCCAAAATGGCCATATCTCCTAAACTAGGCGCCTGCGGGGGTCATATTATGCACCAGAAAAAAAATTCAAAAACTAAAGTCCCTATATCTCCCAAACTATTCATATTATGCACCAGAAAAAAATTTTATTTTGAAATATTTCCTAAACTATTCGTTTGCGGAGGACGAATTATGCACCAAAAAAAAACATTTAAAATACTAAAATAGCTATATCTTCTAAACTGGGCGTCTGCGGGTGGCATATTATGCACCAGAAAAAAAAAAGTTCAGAACATTATATTGACTATATTTAATAAACTAGGCGTCTGCGGGGGTCATATTATGCACCAGAAAAAAAACATGCAAAACGCTAAAACGGCCATATCTCCTAAACTAGACGCCTGCGGGTGTCATATTATGCACCAGAAAAAAAATTCAAAAACTAAAATCCCTATATCTCCCAAACTATTCATATTATGCACCAGAAAAAAAAACCCAAAACCCTAAAATGGCCTTATCTTCTAAAATAGGCCTTAGTGGTGGTCATTATTATGCACCAGAAAAAAATTTCATATTTTGAAATATTTCCTAAACTAGTCGTTTGCGGAGGACAAATTATGCACCACTAAAATAGCTATATCTTCTAAACTGGGCGTCTGCGGGTGGCATATTATGCACCAGAAAAAAAAATTTAAAACACTAAAATTGCTATATCGCCTAAACTTGGCGTCTGCGGAGGCCATATTATGCACCATAAGAAACAAAATTCAAAACAATTAAATGGCTGTATCTCCTAAACTAGGCGTCTGCGGAGGTCATATTATGCACCAGAAAAAACAAAATTCAAAACAATAAAATGGCTATATTTCCTAAACTAGACGTCTGCGGGGGTCATATTTTGAAATATTTCCTAAACTAGTCGTTTGCGGAGGACAAATTATGCACCAAAAAAAAAACATTTAAAATACTAAAATAGCTATATCTTCTAAACTGGGCGTCTGCGGAGGTCATATTATGCACCAGAATAAAAAAAATTCAAAACAATAAAATGGCTATATTTCGTAAACTAGACGTCTGCGGGGGTCGTATTTTGAAATATTTCCTAAACTAGTCGTTTGCGGAGGACAAATTATGCACCAAAAAAAAACATTTAAAATACTAAAATAGCTATATCTTCTAAACTGGGCATCTGCGGGTGGCATATTATGCACCAGAAAAAAAAATTTAAAACACTAAAATTGCTATATCGCCTAAACTTGGCGTCTGCGGAGGCCATATTATGCACCATAAGAAACAAAATTCAAAACAATTAAATGGCTGTATCTCCTAAACTAGGCGTCTGCGGAGGTCATATTATGCACCAGAAAAAACAAAATTCAAAACAATGAAATGGCTGTATTAGGAGATCCTAAACTAGTCGTCTGCGGGGTCATATTATGCACCAGAAAAAAAAAAGTTCAGAACATTATATTGACTATATTTAATAAACTAGGCGTCTGCGGGGGTCATATTATGCACCAGAAAAAAAACATGCAAAACGCTAAAATGGCCATATCTCCTAAACTAGCCGCCTGCGGGGGTCATATTATGCACCAGAAAAAAAATTCAAAAACTAAGGTCCCTATATCTCCTAAACTATTCATATTATGCACCAGAAAAAAAAAACCCAAAACCCTAAAATGGCCTTATCTTCTAAAATAGGCGTTAGTGGTGGTCATTATTATGCACCAGAAAAAAATTTCATATTTTGAAATATTTCCTAAACTTGTCGTTTGCGGAGGACAAATTATGCACCAAAAAAAAACATTTAAAATACTAAAATAGCTATATCTTCTAAACTGGGCGTCTGCGGGTGGCATATTATGCACCAGAAAAAAAAAAGTTCAGAACATTATATTGACTATATTTAATAAACTAGGCGTCTGCGGGGGTCATATTATGCACCAGAAAAAAAACATGCAAAACGCTAAAACGGCCATATCTCCTAAACTAGGGGCCTGCGGGTGTCATATTACGCACCAGAAAAAAAATTCAAAAACTAAAATCCCTATATCTCCCAAACTATTCATATTATGCACCAGAAAAAAAAAACCCAAAACCCTAAAATGGCCTTATCTTCTAAAATAGGCGTTAGTGGTGGTCATTATTATGCACCAGAAAAAAATTTCATATTTTGAAATATTTCCTAAACTAGTCGTTTGCGGAGGACAAATTATGCACCAAAAAAAAACATTTAAAATACTAAAATAGCTATATCTTCTAAACTGGGCGTCTGCGGGTGGCATATTATGCACCAGAAAAAACAAAATTCAAAACAATGAAATGGCTGTATTTCCTAAACTAGACGTCTGCGGTGGTCATATTATGCACCAGAAAAACAAAATCTCAAAACACTAAAATGGCTATATCTCCCAAACTAGGCGTCTGCGGAAGTCATATTATGCACTGAAAAAACAAAATTCAAAACACTAAAATGGCTATATCTCCCAAACTAGGCGTCTGCGGAGGTCATATTATGCACCAGAAAAAACAAAATTCAAAACAATAAAATGGCTATATTTCCTAAACTAGACGTCTGCGGGGGTCATATTTTGAAATATTTCCTAAACTAGTCGTTTGCGGAGGACAAATTATGCACCAAAAAAAAAACATTTAAAATACTAAAATAGCTATATCTTCTAAACTGGGCGTCTGCGGAGGTCATATTATGCACCAGAATAAACAAAATTCAAAACAATAAAATGGCTATATTTCCTAAACTAGACGTCTGCGGGGGTCGTATTTTGAAATATTTCCTAAACTAGTCGTTTGCGGAGGACAAATTATGCACCAAAAAAAAACATTTAAAATACTAAAATAGCTATATCTTCTAAACTGGGCATCTGCGGGTGGCATATTATGCACCAGAAAAAAAAATTTAAAACACTAAAATTGCTATATCGCCTAAACTTGGCGTCTGCGGAGGCCATATTATGCACCATAAGAAACAAAATTCAAAACAATTAAATGGCTGTATCTCCTAAACTAGGCGTCTGCGGAGGTCATATTATGCACCAGAAAAAACAAAATTCAAAACAATGAAATGGCTGTATTAGGAGATCCTAAACTAGTCGTCTGCGGGGTCATATTATGCACCAGAAAAAAAAAAGTTCAGAACATTATATTGACTATATTTAATAAACTAGGCGTCTGCGGGGGTCATATTATGCACCAGAAAAAAAAAATGCAAAACGCTAAAATGGCCATATCTCCTAAACTAGGCGCCTGCGGGTGTCATATTATGCACCAGAAAAAAAATTCAAAAACTAAAGTCCCTATATCTCCCAAACTATTCATATTATGCACCAGAAAAAAAAAACCCAAAACCCTAAAATGGCCTTATCTTCTAAAATAGGCGTTAGTGGTGGTCATTATTATGCACCAGAAAAAAATTTCATATTTTGAAATATTTCCTAAACTAGTCGTTTGCGGAGGACAAATTATGCACCAACAAAAAACATTTAAAATACTAAAATAGCTATATCTTCTAAACTGGGCGTCTGCGGGTGGCATATTATGCACCAGAAAAAAAAAAGTTCAGAACATTATATTGACTATATTTAATAAACTAGGCGTCTGCGGGGGTCATATTATGCACCAGAAAAAAAACATGCAAAACGCTAAAACGGCCATATCTCCTAAACTAGGCGCCTGCGGGTGTCATATTATGCACCAGAAAAAAAATTCAAAAACTAAAATCCCTATATCTCCCAAACTATTCATATTATGCATCAGAATAAACAAAATTCAAAACAATAAAATGGCTATATTTCCTAAACTAGACGTCTGCGGGGGTCGTATTTTGAAATATTTCCTAAACTAGTCGTTTGCGGAGGACAAATTATGCACCAAAAAAAAACATTTAAAATACTAAAATAGCTATATCTTCTAAACTGGGCATCTGCGGGTGGCATATTATGCACCAGAAAAAAAAATTTAAAACACTAAAATTGCTATATCGCCTAAACTTGGCGTCTGCGGAGGCCATATTATGCACCATAAGAAACAAAATTCAAAACAATTAAATGACTGTATCTCCTAAACTAGGCGTCTGCGGAGGTCATATTATGCACCAGAAAAAACAAAATTCAAAACAATGAAATGGCTGTATTAGGAGATCCTAAACTAGTCGTCTGCGGGGTCATATTATGCACCAGAAAAAAAAAAGTTCAGAACATTATATTGACTATATTTAATAAACTAGGCGTCTGCGGGGGTCATATTATGCACCAGAAAAAAAACATGCAAAACGCTAAAATGGCCATATCTCCTAAACTAGGCGCCTGCGGGGGTCATATTATGCACCAGAAAAAAAATTCAAAAACTAAAGTCCCTATATCTCCCAAACTATTCATATTATGCACCAGAAAAAAATTTTATTTTGAAATATTTCCTAAACTATTCGTTTGCGGAGGACGAATTATGCACCAAAAAAAAACATTTAAAATACTAAAATAGCTATATCTTCTAAACTGGGCGTCTGCGGGTGGCATATTATGCACCAGAAAAAAAAAAGTTCAGAACATTATATTGACTATATTTAATAAACTAGGCGTCTGCGGGGGTCATATTATGCACCAGAAAAAAAACATGCAAAACGCTAAAACGGCCATATCTCCTAAACTAGACGCCTGCGGGTGTCATATTATGCACCAGAAAAAAAATTCAAAAACTAAAATCCCTATATCTCCCAAACTATTCATATTATGCACCAGAAAAAAAAACCCAAAACCCTAAAATGGCCTTATCTTCTAAAATAGGCCTTAGTGGTGGTCATTATTATGCACCAGAAAAAAATTTCATATTTTGAAATATTTCCTAAACTAGTCGTTTGCGGAGGACAAATTATGCACCACTAAAATAGCTATATCTTCTAAACTGGGCGTCTGCGGGTGGCATATTATGCACCAGAAAAAAAAATTTAAAACACTAAAATTGCTATATCGCCTAAACTTGGCGTCTGCGGAGGCCATATTATGCACCATAAGAAACAAAATTCAAAACAATTAAATGGCTGTATCTCCTAAACTAGGCGTCTGCGGAGGTCATATTATGCACCAGAAAAAACAAAATTCAAAACAATGAAATGGCTGTATTAGGAGATCCTAAACTAGTCGTCTGCGGGGTCATATTATGCACCAGAAAAAAAAAAGTTCAGAACATTATATTGACTATATTTAATAAACTAGGCGTCTGCGGGGGTCATATTATGCACCAGAAAAAAAAAATGCAAAACGCTAAAATGGCCATATCTCCTAAACTAGGCGCCTGCGGGTGTCATATTATGCACCAGAAAAAAAATTCAAAAACTAAAGTCCCTATATCTCCCAAACTATTCATATTATGCACCAGAAAAAAAAAACCCAAAACCCTAAAATGGCCTTATCTTCTAAAATAGGCGTTAGTGGTGGTCATTATTATGCACCAGAAAAAAATTTCATATTTTGAAATATTTCCTAAACTAGTCGTTTGCGGAGGACAAATTATGCACCAACAAAAAACATTTAAAATACTAAAATAGCTATATCTTCTAAACTGGGCGTCTGCGGGTGGCATATTATGCACCAGAAAAAAAAAAGTTCAGAACATTATATTGACTATATTTAATAAACTAGGCGTCTGCGGGGGTCATATTATGCACCAGAAAAAAAACATGCAAAACGCTAAAACGGCCATATCTCCTAAACTAGGCGCCTGCGGGTGTCATATTATGCACCAGAAAAAAAATTCAAAAACTAAAATCCCTATATCTCCCAAACTATTCATATTATGCATCAGAATAAACAAAATTCAAAACAATAAAATGGCTATATTTCCTAAACTAGACGTCTGCGGGGGTCGTATTTTGAAATATTTCCTAAACTAGTCGTTTGCGGAGGACAAATTATGCACCAAAAAAAAACATTTAAAATACTAAAATAGCTATATCTTCTAAACTGGGCATCTGCGGGTGGCATATTATGCACCAGAAAAAAAAATTTAAAACACTAAAATTGCTATATCGCCTAAACTTGGCGTCTGCGGAGGCCATATTATGCACCATAAGAAACAAAATTCAAAACAATTAAATGACTGTATCTCCTAAACTAGGCGTCTGCGGAGGTCATATTATGCACCAGAAAAAACAAAATTCAAAACAATGAAATGGCTGTATTAGGAGATCCTAAACTAGTCGTCTGCGGGGTCATATTATGCACCAGAAAAAAAAAAGTTCAGAACATTATATTGACTATATTTAATAAACTAGGCGTCTGCGGGGGTCATATTATGCACCAGAAAAAAAACATGCAAAACGCTAAAATGGCCATATCTCCTAAACTAGGCGCCTGCGGGGGTCATATTATGCACCAGAAAAAAAATTCAAAAACTAAAGTCCCTATATCTCCCAAACTATTCATATTATGCACCAGAAAAAAAAAACCCAAAACCCTAAAATGGCCTTATCTTCTAAAATAGGCGTTAGTGGTGGTCATTATTATGCACCAGAAAAAAATTTTATTTTGAAATATTTCCTAAACTATTCGTTTGCGGAGGACGAATTATGCACCAAAAAAAAACATTTAAAATACTAAAATAGCTATATCTTCTAAACTGGGCGTCTGCGGGTGGCATATTATGCACCAGAAAAAAAAAAGTTCAGAACATTATATTGACTATATTTAATAAACTAGGCGTCTGCGGGGGTCATATTATGCACCAGAAAAAAAACATGCAAAACGCTAAAACGGCCATATCTCCTAAACTAGACGCCTGCGGGTGTCATATTATGCACCAGAAAAAAAATTCAAAAACTAAAATCCCTATATCTCCCAAACTATTCATATTATGCACCAGAAAAAAAAACCCAAAACCCTAAAATGGCCTTATCTTCTAAAATAGGCCTTAGTGGTGGTCATTATTATGCACCAGAAAAAAATTTCATATTTTGAAATATTTCCTAAACTAGTCGTTTGCGGAGGACAAATTATGCACCACTAAAATAGCTATATCTTCTAAACTGGGCGTCTGCGGGTGGCATATTATGCACCAGAAAAAAAAATTTAAAACACTAAAATTGCTATATCGCCTAAACTTGGCGTCTGCGGAGGCCATATTATGCACCATAAGAAACAAAATTCAAAACAATTAAATGGCTGTATCTCCTAAACTAGGCGTCTGCGGAGGTCATATTATGCACCAGAAAAAACAAAATTCAAAACAATGAAATGGCTGTATTAGGAGATCCTAAACTAGTCGTCTGCGGGGTCATATTATGCACCAGAAAAAAAAAAGTTCAGAACATTATATTGACTATATTTAATAAACTAGGCGTCTGCGGGGGTCATATTATGCACCAGAAAAAAAAAATGCAAAACGCTAAAATGGCCATATCTCCTAAACTAGGCGCCTGCGGGTGTCATATTATGCACCAGAAAAAAAATTCAAAAACTAAAGTCCCTATATCTCCCAAACTATTCATATTATGCACCAGAAAAAAAAAACCCAAAACCCTAAAATGGCCTTATCTTCTAAAATAGGCGTTAGTGGTGGTCATTATTATGCACCAGAAAAAAATTTCATATTTTGAAATATTTCCTAAACTAGTCGTTTGCGGAGGACAAATTATGCACCAACAAAAAACATTTAAAATACTAAAATAGCTATATCTTCTAAACTGGGCGTCTGCGGGTGGCATATTATGCACCAGAAAAAAAAAAGTTCAGAACATTATATTGACTATATTTAATAAACTAGGCGTCTGCGGGGGTCATATTATGCACCAGAAAAAAAACATGCAAAACGCTAAAACGGCCATATCTCCTAAACTAGGCGCCTGCGGGTGTCATATTATGCACCAGAAAAAAAATTCAAAAACTAAAATCCCTATATCTCCCAAACTATTCATATTATGCATCAGAATAAACAAAATTCAAAACAATAAAATGGCTATATTTCCTAAACTAGACGTCTGCGGGGGTCGTATTTTGAAATATTTCCTAAACTAGTCGTTTGCGGAGGACAAATTATGCACCAAAAAAAAACATTTAAAATACTAAAATAGCTATATCTTCTAAACTGGGCATCTGCGGGTGGCATATTATGCACCAGAAAAAAAAATTTAAAACACTAAAATTGCTATATCGCCTAAACTTGGCGTCTGCGGAGGCCATATTATGCACCATAAGAAACAAAATTCAAAACAATTAAATGACTGTATCTCCTAAACTAGGCGTCTGCGGAGGTCATATTATGCACCAGAAAAAACAAAATTCAAAACAATGAAATGGCTGTATTAGGAGATCCTAAACTAGTCGTCTGCGGGGTCATATTATGCACCAGAAAAAAAAAAGTTCAGAACATTATATTGACTATATTTAATAAACTAGGCGTCTGCGGGGGTCATATTATGCACCAGAAAAAAAACATGCAAAACGCTAAAATGGCCATATCTCCTAAACTAGGCGCCTGCGGGGGTCATATTATGCACCAGAAAAAAAATTCAAAAACTAAAGTCCCTATATCTCCCAAACTATTCATATTATGCACCAGAAAAAAAAAACCCAAAACCCTAAAATGGCCTTATCTTCTAAAATAGGCGTTAGTGGTGGTCATTATTATGCACCAGAAAAAAATTTTATTTTGAAATATTTCCTAAACTATTCGTTTGCGGAGGACGAATTATGCACCAAAAAAAAACATTTAAAATACTAAAATAGCTATATCTTCTAAACTGGGCGTCTGCGGGTGGCATATTATGCACCAGAAAAAAAAAAGTTCAGAACATTATATTGACTATATTTAATAAACTAGGCGTCTGCGGGGGTCATATTATGCACCAGAAAAAAAACATGCAAAACGCTAAAACGGCCATATCTCCTAAACTAGACGCCTGCGGGTGTCATATTATGCACCAGAAAAAAAATTCAAAAACTAAAATCCCTATATCTCCCAAACTATTCATATTATGCACCAGAAAAAAAAACCCAAAACCCTAAAATGGCCTTATCTTCTAAAATAGGCGTTAGTGGTGGTCATTATTATGCACCAGAAAAAAATTTCATATTTTGAAATATTTCCTAAACTAGTCGTTTGCGGAGGACAAATTATGCACCACTAAAATAGCTATATCTTCTAAACTGGGCGTCTGCGGGTGGCATATTATGCACCAGAAAAAACAAAATTCAAAACAATGAAATGGCTGTATTTCCTAAACTAGACGTCTGCGGTGGTCATATTATGCACCAGAAAAACAAAATCTCAAAACACTAAAATGGCTATATCTCCCAAACTAGGCGTCTGCGGAAGTCATATTATGCACTGAAAAAACAAAATTCAAAACACTAAAATGGCTATATCTCCCAAACTAGGCGTCTGCGGAGGTCATATTATGCACCAGAAAAAACAAAATTCAAAACAATAAAATGGCTATATTTCCTAAACTAGACGTCTGCGGGGGTCATATTTTGAAATATTTCCTAAACTAGTCGTTTGCGGAGGACAAATTATGCACCAAAAAAAAAACATTTAAAATACTAAAATAGCTATATCTTCTAAACTGGGCGTCTGCGGAGGTCATATTATGCACCAGAATAAACAAAATTCAAAACAATAAAATGGCTATATTTCCTAAACTAGACGTCTGCGGGGGTCGTATTTTGAAATATTTCCTAAACTAGTCGTTTGCGGAGGACAAATTATGCACCAAAAAAAAACATTTAAAATACTAAAATAGCTATATCTTCTAAACTGGGCATCTGCGGGTGGCATATTATGCACCAGAAAAAAAAATTTAAAACACTAAAATTGCTATATCGCCTAAACTTGGCGTCTGCGGAGGCCATATTATGCACCATAAGAAACAAAATTCAAAACAATTAAATGGCTGTATCTCCTAAACTAGGCGTCTGCGGAGGTCATATTATGCACCAGAAAAAACAAAATTCAAAACAATGAAATGGCTGTATTAGGAGATCCTAAACTAGTCGTCTGCGGGGTCATATTATGCACCAGAAAAAAAAAAGTTCAGAACATTATATTGACTATATTTAATAAACTAGGCGTCTGCGGGGGTCATATTATGCACCAGAAAAAAAACATGCAAAACGCTAAAATGGCCATATCTCCTAAACTAGGCGCCTGCGGGGGTCATATTATGCACCAGAAAAAAAATTCAAAAACTAAAGTCCCTATATCTCCCAAACTATTCATATTATGCACCAGAAAAAAAAAACCCAAAACCCTAAAATGGCCTTATCTTCTAAAATAGGCGTTAGTGGTGGTCATTATTATGCACCAGAAAAAAATTTCATATTTTGAAATATTTCCTAAACTATTCGTTTGCGGAGGACAAATTATGCACCAAAAAAAAACATTTAAAATACTAAAATAGCTATATCTTCTAAACTGGGCGTCTGCGGGTGGCATATTATGCACCAGAAAAAAAAAAGTTCAGAACATTATATTGACTATATTTAATAAACTAGGCGTCTGCGGGGGTCATATTATGCACCAGAAAAAAAACATGCAAAACGCTAAAACGGCCATATCTCCTAAACTAGGCGCCTGTGGGTGTCATATTATGCACCAGAAAAAAAATTCAAAAACTAAAATCCCTATATCTCCCAAACTATTCATATTATGCACCAGAAAAAAAAAACCCAAAACCCTAAAATGGCCTTATCTTCTAAAATAGGCGTTAGTGGTGGTCATTATTATGCACCAGAAAAAAATTTCATATTTTGAAATATTTCCTAAACTAGTCGTTTGCGGAGGACAAATTATGCACCAAAAAAAAACATTTAAAATACTAAAATAGCTATATCTTCTAAACTGGGCGTCTGCGGGTGGCATATTATGCACCAGACAAAACAAAATCCAAAACAATGAAATGGCTGTATTTCCTAAACTAGACGTCTGCGGTGGTCATATTATGCACCAGAAAAACAAAATCTCAAAACACTAAAATGGCTATATCTCTCAAACTAGGCGCCTGCGGAAGTCATATTATGCACTGAAAAAACAAAATTCAAAACACTAAAATGGCTATATCTCCCAAACTAGGCGTCTGCGGAGGTCATATTATGCACCAGAAAAAACAAAATTCAAAACAATAAAATGGCTATATTTCCTAAACTAGACGTCTGCGGGGGTCATATTTTGAAATATTTCCTAAACTAGTCGTTTGCGGAGGACAAATTATGCACCAAAAAAAAACATTTAAAATACTAAAATAGCTATATCTTCTAAACTGGGCATCTGCTGGTGGCATATTATGCACCAGAAAAAAAAATTTAAAACACTAAAATTGCTATATCGCCTAAACTTGGCGTCTGCGGAGGTCATATTATGCACCAGAAAAAACAAAATTCAAAACAATGAAATGGCTGTATTAGGAGATCCTAAACTAGTAGTCTGCGGGGTTATATTATGCACCAGAAAAAAAAAGTTCAGAACATTATATTGACTATATTTAATAAACTAGGCGTCTGCGGGGGTCATATTATGCACCAGAAAAAAAATTCAAAAACTAAAATCCCTATATCTCCCAAACTATTCATATTATGCACCAGAAAAAAAAAACGCAAAACCCTAAAATGGCCTTATCTTCTAAAATAGGTGTTTGTGGTGGTCATTATTATGCACCAGAAAAAAATTTCAAAACACTAAAATGGCGCCAGAAAAAAAACATGCAAAACGCTAAAATGGCCATATCTCCTAAACTAGGCGCCTGCGGGGGTCATATTATGCACCAGAAAAAAAATTCAAAAACTAAAATCCCTATATCTCCCAAACTATTCATATTATGCACCAGAAAAAAAAAACGCAAAACCCTAAAATGGCCTTATCTTCTAAAATAGGTGTTAGTGGTGGTCATTATTATGCAAAAGAAAAAAATTTCAAAACACTAAAATGGCGCCAGAAAAAAAACATGCAAAACGCCAAAATGGACATATTTATATTATGCACCAGAAAAACAAAATTTCAAAACACTCAAATGGCTATATTTCCTAAACTAGACGTCTGCGGGGGTCATATTTTGAAATATTTCCTAAACTAGTCGTTTGCGGTGGTCATATTATGCACCAGAAAAACAAAATCTCAAAACACTAAAATGGCTATATCTCCCAAACTAGGCGTCTGCGGAAGTCATATTATGCACTGAAAAAACAAAATTCAAAACAATGAAATGGCTGTATTAGGAGATCCTAAACTAGTCGTCTGCGGGGTCATATTATGCACCAGAAAAAAAAAAGTTCAGAACATTATATTGACTATATTTAATAAACTAGGCGTCTGCGGGGGTCATATTATGCACCAGAAAAAAAACATGCAAAACGCTAAAATGGCCATATCTCCTAAACTAGGCGCCTGCGGGGGTCATATTATGCACCAGAAAAAAAATTCAAAAACTAAAGTCCCTATATCTCCCAAACTATTCATATTATGCACCAGAAAAAAAAAACCCAAAACCCTAAAATGGCCTTATCTTCTAAAATAGGCGTTAGTGGTGGTCATTATTATGCACCAGAAAAAAATTTTATTTTGAAATATTTCCTAAACTATTCGTTTGCGGAGGACGAATTATGCACCAAAAAAAAACATTTAAAATACTAAAATAGCTATATCTTCTAAACTGGGCGTCTGCGGGTGGCATATTATGCACCAGAAAAAAAAAAGTTCAGAACATTATATTGACTATATTTAATAAACTAGGCGTCTGCGGGGGTCATATTATGCACCAGAAAAAAAACATGCAAAACGCTAAAACGGCTATATCTCCTAAACTAGACGCCTGCGGGTGTCATATTATGCACCAGAAAAAAAATTCAAAAACTAAAATCCCTATATCTCCCAAACTATTCATATTATGCACCAGAAAAAAAAACCCAAAACCCTAAAATGGCCTTATCTTCTAAAATAGGCCTTAGTGGTGGTCATTATTATGCACCAGAAAAAAATTTCATATTTTGAAATATTTCCTAAACTAGTCGTTTGCGGAGGACAAATTATGCACCACTAAAATATCTATATCTTCTAAACTGGGCGTCTGCGGGTGGCATATTATGCACCAGAAAAAACAAAATTCAAAACAATGAAATGGCTGTATTTCCTAAACTAGACGTCTGCGGTGGTCATATTATGCACCAGAAAAACAAAATCTCAAAACACTAAAATGGCTATATCTCCCAAACTAGGCGTCTGCGGAAGTCATATTATGCACTGAAAAAACAAAATTCAAAACACTAAAATGGCTATATCTCCCAAACTAGGCGTCTGCGGAGGTCATATTATGCACCAGAAAAAACAAAATTCAAAACAATAAAATGGCTATATTTCCTAAACTAGACGTCTGCGGGGGTCATATTTTGAAATATTTCCTAAACTAGTCGTTTGCGGAGGACAAATTATGCACCAAAAAAAAAACATTTAAAATACTAAAATAGCTATATCTTCTAAACTGGGCGTCTGCGGAGGTCATATTATGCACCAGAATAAACAAAATTCAAAACAATAAAATGGCTATATTTCCTAAACTAGACGTCTGCGGGGGTCGTATTTTGAAATATTTCCTAAACTAGTCGTTTGCGGAGGACAAATTATGCACCAAAAAAAAACATTTAAAATACTAAAATAGCTATATCTTCTAAACTGGGCATCTGCGGGTGGCATATTATGCACCAGAAAAAAAAATTTAAAACACTAAAATTGCTATATCGCCTAAACTTGGCGTCTGCGGAGGCCATATTATGCACCATAAGAAACAAAATTCAAAACAATTAAATGGCTGTATCTCCTAAACTAGGCGTCTGCGGAGGTCATATTATGCACCAGAAAAAACAAAATTCAAAACAATGAAATGGCTGTATTAGGAGATCCTAAACTAGTCGTCTGCGGGGTCATATTATGCACCAGAAAAAAAAAAGTTCAGAACATTATATTGACTATATTTAATAAACTAGGCGTCTGCGGGGGTCATATTATGCACCAGAAAAAAAACATGCAAAACGCTAAAATGGCCATATCTCCTAAACTAGGCGCCTGCGGGGGTCATATTATGCACCAGAAAAAAAATTCAAAAACTAAAGTCCCTATATCTCCCAAACTATTCATATTATGCACCAGAAAAAAAAAACCCAAAACCCTAAAATGGCCTTATCTTCTAAAATAGGCGTTAGTGGTGGTCATTATTATGCACCAGAAAAAAATTTCATATTTTGAAATATTTCCTAAACTATTCGTTTGCGGAGGACAAATTATGCACCAAAAAAAAACATTTAAAATACTAAAATAGCTATATCTTCTAAACTGGGCGTCTGCGGGTGGCATATTATGCACCAGAAAAAAAAAAGTTCAGAACATTATATTGACTATATTTAATAAACTAGGCGTCTGCGGGGGTCATATTATGCACCAGAAAAAAAACATGCAAAACGCTAAAACGGCCATATCTCCTAAACTAGGCGCCTGTGGGTGTCATATTATGCACCAGAAAAAAAATTCAAAAACTAAAATCCCTATATCTCCCAAACTATTCATATTATGCACCAGAAAAAAAAACCCAAAACCCTAAAATGGCCTTATCTTCTAAAATAGGCGTTAGTGGTGGTCATTATTATGCACCAGAAAAAAATTTCATATTTTGAAATATTTCCTAAACTAGTCGTTTGCGGAGGACAAATTATGCACCAAAAAAAAACATTTAAAATACTAAAATAGCTATATCTTCTAAACTGGGCGTCTGCGGGTGGCATATTATGCACCAGACAAAACAAAATCCAAAACAATGAAATGGCTGTATTTCCTAAACTAGACGTCTGCGGTGGTCATATTATGCACCAGAAAAACAAAATCTCAAAACACTAAAATGGCTATATCTCTCAAACTAGGCGCCTGCGGAAGTCATATTATGCACTGAAAAAACAAAATTCAAAACACTAAAATGGCTATATCTCCCAAACTAGGCGTCTGCGGAGGTCATATTATGCACCAGAAAAAACAAAATTCAAAACAATAAAATGGCTATATTTCCTAAACTAGACGTCTGCGGGGGTCATATTTTGAAATATTTCCTAAACTAGTCGTTTGCGGAGGACAAATTATGCACCAAAAAAAAACATTTAAAATACTAAAATAGCTATATCTTCTAAACTGGGCATCTGCTGGTGGCATATTATGCACCAGAAAAAAAAATTTAAAACACTAAAATTGCTATATCGCCTAAACTTGGCGTCTGCGGAGGTCATATTATGCACCAGAAAAAACAAAATTCAAAACAATGAAATGGCTGTATTAGGAGATCCTAAACTAGTAGTCTGCGGGGTTATATTATGCACCAGAAAAAAAAAGTTCAGAACATTATATTGACTATATTTAATAAACTAGGCGTCTGCGGGGGTCATATTATGCACCAGAAAAAAAATTCAAAAACTAAAATCCCTATATCTCCCAAACTATTCATATTATGCACCAGAAAAAAAAAACGCAAAACCCTAAAATGGCCTTATCTTCTAAAATAGGTGTTTGTGGTGGTCATTATTATGCACCAGAAAAAAATTTCAAAACACTAAAATGGCGCCAGAAAAAAAACATGCAAAACGCTAAAATGGCCATATCTCCTAAACTAGGCGCCTGCGGGGGTCATATTATGCACCAGAAAAAAAATTCAAAAACTAAAATCCCTATATCTCCCAAACTATTCATATTATGCACCAGAAAAAAAAAACGCAAAACCCTAAAATGGCCTTATCTTCTAAAATAGGTGTTAGTGGTGGTCATTATTATGCAAAAGAAAAAAATTTCAAAACACTAAAATGGCGCCAGAAAAAAAACATGCAAAACGCCAAAATGGACATATTTATATTATGCACCAGAAAAACAAAATTTCAAAACACTCAAATGGCTATATTTCCTAAACTAGACGTCTGCGGGGGTCATATTTTGAAATATTTCCTAAACTAGTCGTTTGCGGTGGTCATATTATGCACCAGAAAAACAAAATCTCAAAACACTAAAATGGCTATATCTCCCAAACTAGGCGTCTGCGGAAGTCATATTATGCACTGAAAAAACAAAATTCAAAACACTAAAATGGCTATATCTCCCAAACTAGGCGTCTGCGGGGTTCATATTATGCACCAGAAAAAACAAAATTCAAAACAATAAAATGGCTATATTTCCTAAACTAGGCGTCTGCGGAGGTCATATTATGCACCAGAAAAACTAAATTTCAAAACACTAAAATGGGTTGATTTCCTAAACTACGCTTCTGCGGGTGTCATATTATGCACCAGAAAAAAACATTTAAAATACTAAAATAGCTATATCTTCTAAACTGGGCGTCTGCGGGTGTCATAAAAAAAAATTTAAAACACTAAAATTGCTATATCACCTAAACTAGGCTTCTGCGGTTGTCATATTATCCACCAGAAAAAAATTTCATAACACTAAAATGGCTATATCTCCTAAACTAGGCGTCTGCGGAAGTGATATTATGCACCAGAAGAAACAAAATTCAAAACAATAAAATATCTGTATCTCCTAAACTAGTCGTCTGCGGGGTCATAATACGCACCAGAAAAACAAAATTTCAAAACACTAAAATGATCATATCACCTAAACTAGGATTCTGCGGGGGTCATATTATGCCACCAGAAAAAAATTTCAAAACACTGAAATGGCTGCATCACCTAAACCAGTCTTCTGCGGGGTCGTATTATGCACAAGAAAAAAAATTGCAAAACACTAAAATGGCCATATCTCCTAAACTACCCGTCTACGGTGGTCATATTTTGAAATATTTTCTAAACTAGTCGTTTGCGGGTTACAAATTAATCACCAAAAAAAAAATATTTAAAATACTAAAATAGCTATATCTTCAAAACTGGGCGTCTGCGGGTGTCATAAAAAAAAATTTAAAACACTAAAATTGCTATATCACCTAAACTAGGCGTCTGCGGTTGACATATTATGCACCAGAAAAACAAAATTTCAAAACACCAAAATTGAAATATCCTAAATTAGGCGTCTGCGGGTATCATATTATCCACCAGAAAAAAATATTAAAAACACTAAAATGGCAATATCTCCTAAACTAGGCGTCTACGGAGGTCATATTATGCACCAGAAGAAACAAAATTCAAAACAATAAAATGGCTGTATCTCCTAAACTAGTCGTCTGCGGGGTCATATTATGCACCAGAAAAAAAATTCAAAAACTAAAGTCCCTATATCTCCCAAACTATTCATATTATGCACCAGAAAAAAAAAACCCAAAACCCTAAAATGGCCTTATCTTCTAAAATAGGCGTTAGTGGTGGTCATTATTATGCACCAGAAAAAAATTTCATATTTTGAAATATTTCCTAAACTAGTCGTTTGCGGAGGACAAATTATGCACCACTAAAATAGCTATATCTTCTAAACTGGGCATCTGCGGGTGGCATATTATGCACCAGAAAAAAAAATTTAAAACACTAAAATTGCTATATCGCCTAAACTTGGCGTCTGCGGAGGCCATATTATGCACCATAAGAAACAAAATTCAAAACAATTAAATGGCTGTATCTCCTAAACTAGGCGTCTGCGGAGGTCATATTATGCACCAGAAAAAACAAAATTCAAAACAATGAAATGGCTGTATTAGGAGATCCTAAACTAGTCGTCTGCGGGGTCATATTATGCACCAGAAAAAAAAAAGTTCAGAACATTATATTGACTATATTTAATAAACTAGGCGTCTGCGGGGGTCATATTATGCACCAGAAAAAAAAAATGCAAAACGCTAAAATGGCCATATCTCCTAAACTAGGCGCCTGCGGGTGTCATATTATGCACCAGAAAAAAAATTCAAAAACTAAAGTCCCTATATCTCCCAAACTATTCATATTATGCACCAGAAAAAAAAAACCCAAAACCCTAAAATGGCCTTATCTTCTAAAATAGGCGTTAGTGGTGGTCATTATTATGCACCAGAAAAAAATTTCATATTTTGAAATATTTCCTAAACTAGTCGTTTGCGGAGGACAAATTATGCACCAACAAAAAACATTTAAAATACTAAAATAGCTATATCTTCTAAACTGGGCGTCTGCGGGTGGCATATTATGCACCAGAAAAAAAAAAGTTCAGAACATTATATTGACTATATTTAATAAACTAGGCGTCTGCGGGGGTCATATTATGCACCAGAAAAAAAACATGCAAAACGCTAAAACGGCCATATCTCCTAAACTAGGCGCCTGCGGGTGTCATATTATGCACCAGAAAAAAAATTCAAAAACTAAAATCCCTATATCTCCCAAACTATTCATATTATGCATCAGAATAAACAAAATTCAAAACAATAAAATGGCTATATTTCCTAAACTAGACGTCTGCGGGGGTCGTATTTTGAAATATTTCCTAAACTAGTCGTTTGCGGAGGACAAATTATGCACCAAAAAAAAACATTTAAAATACTAAAATAGCTATATCTTCTAAACTGGGCATCTGCGGGTGGCATATTATGCACCAGAAAAAAAAATTTAAAACACTAAAATTGCTATATCGCCTAAACTTGGCGTCTGCGGAGGCCATATTATGCACCATAAGAAACAAAATTCAAAACAATTAAATGACTGTATCTCCTAAACTAGGCGTCTGCGGAGGTCATATTATGCACCAGAAAAAACAAAATTCAAAACAATGAAATGGCTGTATTAGGAGATCCTAAACTAGTCGTCTGCGGGGTCATATTATGCACCAGAAAAAAAAAAGTTCAGAACATTATATTGACTATATTTAATAAACTAGGCGTCTGCGGGGGTCATATTATGCACCAGAAAAAAAACATGCAAAACGCTAAAATGGCCATATCTCCTAAACTAGGCGCCTGCGGGGGTCATATTATGCACCAGAAAAAAAATTCAAAAACTAAAGTCCCTATATCTCCCAAACTATTCATATTATGCACCAGAAAAAAATTTTATTTTGAAATATTTCCTAAACTATTCGTTTGCGGAGGACGAATTATGCACCAAAAAAAAACATTTAAAATACTAAAATAGCTATATCTTCTAAACTGGGCGTCTGCGGGTGGCATATTATGCACCAGAAAAAAAAAAGTTCAGAACATTATATTGACTATATTTAATAAACTAGGCGCCTGCGGGGGTCATATTATGCACCAGAAAAAAAATTCAAAAACTAAAGTCCCTATATCTCCCAAACTATTCATATTATGCACCAGAAAAAAAAAACCCAAAACCCTAAAATGGCCTTATCTTCTAAAATAGGCGTTAGTGGTGGTCATTATTATGCACCAGAAAAAAATTTCATATTTTGAAATATTTCCTAAACTATTCGTTTGCGGAGGACAAATTATGCACCAAAAAAAAACATTTAAAATACTAAAATAGCTATATCTTCTAAACTGGGCGTCTGCGGGTGGCATATTATGCACCAGAAAAAAAAAAGTTCAGAACATTATATTGACTATATTTAATAAACTAGGCGTCTGCGGGGGTCATATTATGCACCAGAAAAAAAACATGCAAAACGCTAAAACGGCCATATCTCCTAAACTAGGCGCCTGTGGGTGTCATATTATGCACCAGAAAAAAAATTCAAAAACTAAAATCCCTATATCTCCCAAACTATTCATATTATGCACCAGAAAAAAAAAACCCAAAACCCTAAAATGGCCTTATCTTCTAAAATAGGCGTTAGTGGTGGTCATTATTATGCACCAGAAAAAAATTTCATATTTTGAAATATTTCCTAAACTAGTCGTTTGCGGAGGACAAATTATGCACCAAAAAAAAACATTTAAAATACTAAAATAGCTATATCTTCTAAACTGGGCGTCTGCGGGTGGCATATTATGCACCAGACAAAACAAAATCCAAAACAATGAAATGGCTGTATTTCCTAAACTAGACGTCTGCGGTGGTCATATTATGCACCAGAAAAACAAAATCTCAAAACACTAAAATGGCTATATCTCTCAAACTAGGCGCCTGCGGAAGTCATATTATGCACTGAAAAAACAAAATTCAAAACACTAAAATGGCTATATCTCCCAAACTAGGCGTCTGCGGAGGTCATATTATGCACCAGAAAAAACAAAATTCAAAACAATAAAATGGCTATATTTCCTAAACTAGACGTCTGCGGGGGTCATATTTTGAAATATTTCCTAAACTAGTCGTTTGCGGAGGACAAATTATGCACCAAAAAAAAACATTTAAAATACTAAAATAGCTATATCTTCTAAACTGGGCATCTGCTGGTGGCATATTATGCACCAGAAAAAAAAATTTAAAACACTAAAATTGCTATATCGCCTAAACTTGGCGTCTGCGGAGGTCATATTATGCACCAGAAAAAACAAAATTCAAAACAATGAAATGGCTGTATTAGGAGATCCTAAACTAGTAGTCTGCGGGGTTATATTATGCACCAGAAAAAAAAAGTTCAGAACATTATATTGACTATATTTAATAAACTAGGCGTCTGCGGGGGTCATATTATGCACCAGAAAAAAAATTCAAAAACTAAAATCCCTATATCTCCCAAACTATTCATATTATGCACCAGAAAAAAAAAACGCAAAACCCTAAAATGGCCTTATCTTCTAAAATAGGTGTTTGTGGTGGTCATTATTATGCACCAGAAAAAAATTTCAAAACACTAAAATGGCGCCAGAAAAAAAACATGCAAAACGCTAAAATGGCCATATCTCCTAAACTAGGCGCCTGCGGGGGTCATATTATGCACCAGAAAAAAAATTCAAAAACTAAAATCCCTATATCTCCCAAACTATTCATATTATGCACCAGAAAAAAAAAACGCAAAACCCTAAAATGGCCTTATCTTCTAAAATAGGTGTTAGTGGTGGTCATTATTATGCAAAAGAAAAAAATTTCAAAACACTAAAATGGCGCCAGAAAAAAAACATGCAAAACGCCAAAATGGACATATTTATATTATGCACCAGAAAAACAAAATTTCAAAACACTCAAATGGCTATATTTCCTAAACTAGACGTCTGCGGGGGTCATATTTTGAAATATTTCCTAAACTAGTCGTTTGCGGTGGTCATATTATGCACCAGAAAAACAAAATCTCAAAACACTAAAATGGCTATATCTCCCAAACTAGGCGTCTGCGGAAGTCATATTATGCACTGAAAAAACAAAATTCAAAACACTAAAATGGCTATATCTCCCAAACTAGGCGTCTGCGGGGTTCATATTATGCACCAGAAAAAACAAAATTCAAAACAATAAAATGGCTATATTTCCTAAACTAGGCGTCTGCGGAGGTCATATTATGCACCAGAAAAACTAAATTTCAAAACACTAAAATGGGTTGATTTCCTAAACTACGCTTCTGCGGGTGTCATATTATGCACCAGAAAAAAACATTTAAAATACTAAAATAGCTATATCTTCTAAACTGGGCGTCTGCGGGTGTCATAAAAAAAAATTTAAAACACTAAAATTGCTATATCACCTAAACTAGGCTTCTGCGGTTGTCATATTATCCACCAGAAAAAAATTTCATAACACTAAAATGGCTATATCTCCTAAACTAGGCGTCTGCGGAAGTGATATTATGCACCAGAAGAAACAAAATTCAAAACAATAAAATATCTGTATCTCCTAAACTAGTCGTCTGCGGGGTCATAATACGCACCAGAAAAACAAAATTTCAAAACACTAAAATGATCATATCACCTAAACTAGGATTCTGCGGGGGTCATATTATGCCACCAGAAAAAAATTTCAAAACACTGAAATGGCTGCATCACCTAAACCAGTCTTCTGCGGGGTCGTATTATGCACAAGAAAAAAAATTGCAAAACACTAAAATGGCCATATCTCCTAAACTACCCGTCTACGGTGGTCATATTTTGAAATATTTTCTAAACTAGTCGTTTGCGGGTTACAAATTAATCACCAAAAAAAAAATATTTAAAATACTAAAATAGCTATATCTTCAAAACTGGGCGTCTGCGGGTGTCATAAAAAAAAATTTAAAACACTAAAATTGCTATATCACCTAAACTAGGCGTCTGCGGTTGACATATTATGCACCAGAAAAACAAAATTTCAAAACACCAAAATTGAAATATCCTAAATTAGGCGTCTGCGGGTATCATATTATCCACCAGAAAAAAATATTAAAAACACTAAAATGGCAATATCTCCTAAACTAGGCGTCTACGGAGGTCATATTATGCACCAGAAGAAACAAAATTCAAAACAATAAAATGGCTGTATCTCCTAAACTAGTCGTCTGCGGGGTCATATTATGCACCAGAAAAAAAATTCAAAAACTAAAGTCCCTATATCTCCCAAACTATTCATATTATGCACCAGAAAAAAAAAACCCAAAACCCTAAAATGGCCTTATCTTCTAAAATAGGCGTTAGTGGTGGTCATTATTATGCACCAGAAAAAAATTTCATATTTTGAAATATTTCCTAAACTAGTCGTTTGCGGAGGACAAATTATGCACCACTAAAATAGCTATATCTTCTAAACTGGGCATCTGCGGGTGGCATATTATGCACCAGAAAAAAAAATTTAAAACACTAAAATTGCTATATCGCCTAAACTTGGCGTCTGCGGAGGCCATATTATGCACCATAAGAAACAAAATTCAAAACAATTAAATGGCTGTATCTCCTAAACTAGGCGTCTGCGGAGGTCATATTATGCACCAGAAAAAACAAAATTCAAAACAATGAAATGGCTGTATTAGGAGATCCTAAACTAGTCGTCTGCGGGGTCATATTATGCACCAGAAAAAAAAAAGTTCAGAACATTATATTGACTATATTTAATAAACTAGGCGTCTGCGGGGGTCATATTATGCACCAGAAAAAAAAAATGCAAAACGCTAAAATGGCCATATCTCCTAAACTAGGCGCCTGCGGGTGTCATATTATGCACCAGAAAAAAAATTCAAAAACTAAAGTCCCTATATCTCCCAAACTATTCATATTATGCACCAGAAAAAAAAAACCCAAAACCCTAAAATGGCCTTATCTTCTAAAATAGGCGTTAGTGGTGGTCATTATTATGCACCAGAAAAAAATTTCATATTTTGAAATATTTCCTAAACTAGTCGTTTGCGGAGGACAAATTATGCACCAACAAAAAACATTTAAAATACTAAAATAGCTATATCTTCTAAACTGGGCGTCTGCGGGTGGCATATTATGCACCAGAAAAAAAAAAGTTCAGAACATTATATTGACTATATTTAATAAACTAGGCGTCTGCGGGGGTCATATTATGCACCAGAAAAAAAACATGCAAAACGCTAAAACGGCCATATCTCCTAAACTAGGCGCCTGCGGGTGTCATATTATGCACCAGAAAAAAAATTCAAAAACTAAAATCCCTATATCTCCCAAACTATTCATATTATGCATCAGAATAAACAAAATTCAAAACAATAAAATGGCTATATTTCCTAAACTAGACGTCTGCGGGGGTCGTATTTTGAAATATTTCCTAAACTAGTCGTTTGCGGAGGACAAATTATGCACCAAAAAAAAACATTTAAAATACTAAAATAGCTATATCTTCTAAACTGGGCATCTGCGGGTGGCATATTATGCACCAGAAAAAAAAATTTAAAACACTAAAATTGCTATATCGCCTAAACTTGGCGTCTGCGGAGGCCATATTATGCACCATAAGAAACAAAATTCAAAACAATTAAATGACTGTATCTCCTAAACTAGGCGTCTGCGGAGGTCATATTATGCACCAGAAAAAACAAAATTCAAAACAATGAAATGGCTGTATTAGGAGATCCTAAACTAGTCGTCTGCGGGGTCATATTATGCACCAGAAAAAAAAAAGTTCAGAACATTATATTGACTATATTTAATAAACTAGGCGTCTGCGGGGGTCATATTATGCACCAGAAAAAAAACATGCAAAACGCTAAAATGGCCATATCTCCTAAACTAGGCGCCTGCGGGGGTCATATTATGCACCAGAAAAAAAATTCAAAAACTAAAGTCCCTATATCTCCCAAACTATTCATATTATGCACCAGAAAAAAATTTTATTTTGAAATATTTCCTAAACTATTCGTTTGCGGAGGACGAATTATGCACCAAAAAAAAACATTTAAAATACTAAAATAGCTATATCTTCTAAACTGGGCGTCTGCGGGTGGCATATTATGCACCAGAAAAAAAAAAGTTCAGAACATTATATTGACTATATTTAATAAACTAGGCGTCTGCGGGGGTCATATTATGCACCAGAAAAAAAACATGCAAAACGCTAAAACGGCCATATCTCCTAAACTAGACGCCTGCGGGTGTCATATTATGCACCAGAAAAAAAATTCAAAAACTAAAATCCCTATATCTCCCAAACTATTCATATTATGCACCAGAAAAAAAAACCCAAAACCCTAAAATGGCCTTATCTTCTAAAATAGGCCTTAGTGGTGGTCATTATTATGCACCAGAAAAAAATTTCATATTTTGAAATATTTCCTAAACTAGTCGTTTGCGGAGGACAAATTATGCACCACTAAAATAGCTATATCTTCTAAACTGGGCGTCTGCGGGTGGCATATTATGCACCAGAAAAAAAAATTTAAAACACTAAAATTGCTATATCGCCTAAACTTGGCGTCTGCGGAGGCCATATTATGCACCATAAGAAACAAAATTCAAAACAATTAAATGGCTGTATCTCCTAAACTAGGCGTCTGCGGAGGTCATATTATGCACCAGAAAAAACAAAATTCAAAACAATGAAATGGCTGTATTAGGAGATCCTAAACTAGTCGTCTGCGGGGTCATATTATGCACCAGAAAAAAAAAAGTTCAGAACATTATATTGACTATATTTAATAAACTAGGCGTCTGCGGGGGTCATATTATGCACCAGAAAAAAAAAATGCAAAACGCTAAAATGGCCATATCTCCTAAACTAGGCGCCTGCGGGTGTCATATTATGCACCAGAAAAAAAATTCAAAAACTAAAGTCCCTATATCTCCCAAACTATTCATATTATGCACCAGAAAAAAAAAACCCAAAACCCTAAAATGGCCTTATCTTCTAAAATAGGCGTTAGTGGTGGTCATTATTATGCACCAGAAAAAAATTTCATATTTTGAAATATTTCCTAAACTAGTCGTTTGCGGAGGACAAATTATGCACCAACAAAAAACATTTAAAATACTAAAATAGCTATATCTTCTAAACTGGGCGTCTGCGGGTGGCATATTATGCACCAGAAAAAAAAAAGTTCAGAACATTATATTGACTATATTTAATAAACTAGGCGTCTGCGGGGGTCATATTATGCACCAGAAAAAAAACATGCAAAACGCTAAAACGGCCATATCTCCTAAACTAGGCGCCTGCGGGTGTCATATTATGCACCAGAAAAAAAATTCAAAAACTAAAATCCCTATATCTCCCAAACTATTCATATTATGCATCAGAATAAACAAAATTCAAAACAATAAAATGGCTATATTTCCTAAACTAGACGTCTGCGGGGGTCGTATTTTGAAATATTTCCTAAACTAGTCGTTTGCGGAGGACAAATTATGCACCAAAAAAAAACATTTAAAATACTAAAATAGCTATATCTTCTAAACTGGGCATCTGCGGGTGGCATATTATGCACCAGAAAAAAAAATTTAAAACACTAAAATTGCTATATCGCCTAAACTTGGCGTCTGCGGAGGCCATATTATGCACCATAAGAAACAAAATTCAAAACAATTAAATGACTGTATCTCCTAAACTAGGCGTCTGCGGAGGTCATATTATGCACCAGAAAAAACAAAATTCAAAACAATGAAATGGCTGTATTAGGAGATCCTAAACTAGTCGTCTGCGGGGTCATATTATGCACCAGAAAAAAAAAAGTTCAGAACATTATATTGACTATATTTAATAAACTAGGCGTCTGCGGGGGTCATATTATGCACCAGAAAAAAAACATGCAAAACGCTAAAATGGCCATATCTCCTAAACTAGGCGCCTGCGGGGGTCATATTATGCACCAGAAAAAAAATTCAAAAACTAAAGTCCCTATATCTCCCAAACTATTCATATTATGCACCAGAAAAAAAAAACCCAAAACCCTAAAATGGCCTTATCTTCTAAAATAGGCGTTAGTGGTGGTCATTATTATGCACCAGAAAAAAATTTTATTTTGAAATATTTCCTAAACTATTCGTTTGCGGAGGACGAATTATGCACCAAAAAAAAACATTTAAAATACTAAAATAGCTATATCTTCTAAACTGGGCGTCTGCGGGTGGCATATTATGCACCAGAAAAAAAAAAGTTCAGAACATTATATTGACTATATTTAATAAACTAGGCGTCTGCGGGGGTCATATTATGCACCAGAAAAAAAACATGCAAAACGCTAAAACGGCCATATCTCCTAAACTAGACGCCTGCGGGTGTCATATTATGCACCAGAAAAAAAATTCAAAAACTAAAATCCCTATATCTCCCAAACTATTCATATTATGCACCAGAAAAAAAAACCCAAAACCCTAAAATGGCCTTATCTTCTAAAATAGGCCTTAGTGGTGGTCATTATTATGCACCAGAAAAAAATTTCATATTTTGAAATATTTCCTAAACTAGTCGTTTGCGGAGGACAAATTATGCACCACTAAAATAGCTATATCTTCTAAACTGGGCGTCTGCGGGTGGCATATTATGCACCAGAAAAAACAAAATTCAAAACAATGAAATGGCTGTATTTCCTAAACTAGACGTCTGCGGTGGTCATATTATGCACCAGAAAAACAAAATCTCAAAACACTAAAATGGCTATATCTCCCAAACTAGGCGTCTGCGGAAGTCATATTATGCACTGAAAAAACAAAATTCAAAACACTAAAATGGCTATATCTCCCAAACTAGGCGTCTGCGGAGGTCATATTATGCACCAGAAAAAACAAAATTCAAAACAATAAAATGGCTATATTTCCTAAACTAGACGTCTGCGGGGGTCATATTTTGAAATATTTCCTAAACTAGTCGTTTGCGGAGGACAAATTATGCACCAAAAAAAAAACATTTAAAATACTAAAATAGCTATATCTTCTAAACTGGGCGTCTGCGGAGGTCATATTATGCACCAGAATAAACAAAATTCAAAACAATAAAATGGCTATATTTCCTAAACTAGACGTCTGCGGGGGTCGTATTTTGAAATATTTCCTAAACTAGTCGTTTGCGGAGGACAAATTATGCACCAAAAAAAAACATTTAAAATACTAAAATAGCTATATCTTCTAAACTGGGCATCTGCGGGTGGCATATTATGCACCAGAAAAAAAAATTTAAAACACTAAAATTGCTATATCGCCTAAACTTGGCGTCTGCGGAGGCCATATTATGCACCATAAGAAACAAAATTCAAAACAATTAAATGGCTGTATCTCCTAAACTAGGCGTCTGCGGAGGTCATATTATGCACCAGAAAAAACAAAATTCATAACAATGAAATGGCTGTATTAGGAGATCCTAAACTAGTCGTCTGCGGGGTCATATTATGCACCAGAAAAAAAAAAGTTCAGAACATTATATTGACTATATTTAATAAACTAGGCGTCTGCGGGGGTCATATTATGCACCAGAAAAAAAACATGCAAAACGCTAAAATGGCCATATCTCCTAAACTAGGCGCCTGCGGGGGTCATATTATGCACCAGAAAAAAAATTCAAAAACTAAAGTCCCTATATCTCCCAAACTATTCATATTATGCACCAGAAAAAAAAAACCCAAAACCCTAAAATGGCCTTATCTTCTAAAATAGGCGTTAGTGGTGGTCATTATTATGCACCAGAAAAAAATTTCATATTTTGAAATATTTCCTAAACTATTCGTTTGCGGAGGACAAATTATGCACCAAAAAAAAACATTTAAAATACTAAAATAGCTATATCTTCTAAACTGGGCGTCTGCGGGTGGCATATTATGCACCAGAAAAAAAAAAGTTCAGAACATTATATTGACTATATTTAATAAACTAGGCGTCTGCGGGGGTCATATTATGCACCAGAAAAAAAACATGCAAAACGCTAAAACGGCCATATCTCCTAAACTAGGCGCCTGTGGGTGTCATATTATGCACCAGAAAAAAAATTCAAAAACTAAAATCCCTATATCTCCCAAACTATTCATATTATGCACCAGAAAAAAAAAACCCAAAACCCTAAAATGGCCTTATCTTCTAAAATAGGCGTTATTGGTGGTCATTATTATGCACCAGAAAAAAATTTCATATTTTGAAATATTTCCTAAACTAGTCGTTTGCGGAGGACAAATTATGCACCAAAAAAAAACATTTAAAATACTAAAATAGCTATATCTTCTAAACTGGGCGTCTGCGGGTGGCATATTATGCACCAGACAAAACAAAATCCAAAACAATGAAATGGCTGTATTTCCTAAACTAGACGTCTGCGGTGGTCATATTATGCACCAGAAAAACAAAATCTCAAAACACTAAAATGGCTATATCTCTCAAACTAGGCGCCTGCGGAAGTCATATTATGCACTGAAAAAACAAAATTCAAAACACTAAAATGGCTATATCTCCCAAACTAGGCGTCTGCGGAGGTCATATTATGCACCAGAAAAAACAAAATTCAAAACAATAAAATGGCTATATTTCCTAAACTAGACGTCTGCGGGGGTCATATTTTGAAATATTTCCTAAACTAGTCGTTTGCGGAGGACAAATTATGCACCAAAAAAAAACATTTAAAATACTAAAATAGCTATATCTTCTAAACTGGGCATCTGCTGGTGGCATATTATGCACCAGAAAAAAAAATTTAAAACACTAAAATTGCTATATCGCCTAAACTTGGCGTCTGCGGAGGTCATATTATGCACCAGAAAAAACAAAATTCAAAACAATGAAATGGCTGTATTAGGAGATCCTAAACTAGTAGTCTGCGGGGTTATATTATGCACCAGAAAAAAAAAGTTCAGAACATTATATTGACTATATTTAATAAACTAGGCGTCTGCGGGGGTCATATTATGCACCAGAAAAAAAATTCAAAAACTAAAATCCCTATATCTCCCAAACTATTCATATTATGCACCAGAAAAAAAAAACGCAAAACCCTAAAATGGCCTTATCTTCTAAAATAGGTGTTTGTGGTGGTCATTATTATGCACCAGAAAAAAATTTCAAAACACTAAAATGGCGCCAGAAAAAAAACATGCAAAACGCTAAAATGGCCATATCTCCTAAACTAGGCGCCTGCGGGGGTCATATTATGCACCAGAAAAAAAATTCAAAAACTAAAATCCCTATATCTCCCAAACTATTCATATTATGCACCAGAAAAAAAAAACGCAAAACCCTAAAATGGCCTTATCTTCTAAAATAGGTGTTAGTGGTGGTCATTATTATGCAAAAGAAAAAAATTTCAAAACACTAAAATGGCGCCAGAAAAAAAACATGCAAAACGCCAAAATGGACATATTTATATTATGCACCAGAAAAACAAAATTTCAAAACACTCAAATGGCTATATTTCCTAAACTAGACGTCTGCGGGGGTCATATTTTGAAATATTTCCTAAACTAGTCGTTTGCGGTGGTCATATTATGCACCAGAAAAACAAAATCTCAAAACACTAAAATGGCTATATCTCCCAAACTAGGCGTCTGCGGAAGTCATATTATGCACTGAAAAAACAAAATTCAAAACACTAAAATGGCTATATCTCCCAAACTAGGCGTCTGCGGGGTTCATATTATGCACCAGAAAAAACAAAATTCAAAACAATAAAATGGCTATATTTCCTAAACTAGGCGTCTGCGGAGGTCATATTATGCACCAGAAAAACTACATTTCAAAACACTAAAATGGGTTGATTTCCTAAACTACGCTTCTGCGGGTGTCATATTATGCACCAGAAAAAAACATTTAAAATACTAAAATAGCTATATCTTCTAAACTGGGCGTCTGCGGGTGTCATAAAAAAAAATTTAAAACACTAAAATTGCTATATCACCTAAACTAGGCTTCTGCGGTTGTCATATTATCCACCAGAAAAAAATTTCATAACACTAAAATGGCTATATCTCCTAAACTAGGCGTCTGCGGAAGTGATATTATGCACCAGAAGAAACAAAATTCAAAACAATAAAATATCTGTATCTCCTAAACTAGTCGTCTGCGGGGTCATAATACGCACCAGAAAAACAAAATTTCAAAACACTAAAATGATCATATCACCTAAACTAGGATTCTGCGGGGGTCATATTATGCCACCAGAAAAAAATTTCAAAACACTGAAATGGCTGCATCACCTAAACCAGTCTTCTGCGGGGTCGTATTATGCACAAGAAAAAAAATTGCAAAACACTAAAATGGCCATATCTCCTAAACTACCCGTCTACGGTGGTCATATTTTGAAATATTTTCTAAACTAGTCGTTTGCGGGTTACAAATTAATCACCAAAAAAAAAATATTTAAAATACTAAAATAGCTATATCTTCAAAACTGGGCGTCTGCGGGTGTCATAAAAAAAAATTTAAAACACTAAAATTGCTATATCACCTAAACTAGGCGTCTGCGGTTGACATATTATGCACCAGAAAAACAAAATTTCAAAACACCAAAATTGAAATATCCTAAATTAGGCGTCTGCGGGTATCATATTATCCACCAGAAAAAAATATTAAAAACACTAAAATGGCAATATCTCCTAAACTAGGCGTCTACGGAGGTCATATTATGCACCAGAAGAAACAAAATTCAAAACAATAAAATGGCTGTATCTCCTAAACTAGTCGTCTGCGGGGTCATATTATGCACCAGAAAAAAAAAATTTCAAAACACTAAAATGGGTAGATTTCCTAAACTACGCTTCTGCGGGTGTCATATTATTCACCTGAAAAAAAAATTGCAAAACTGGGGTCATAATACGCACCAGAAAAACAAAATTTCAAAACACTAAAATGTATATATATGAACTAGGCCCCATTGGGTGTCATATTATGCACCTGAAAAAAAAAATTACAAAACGGGGGGTCATATTATGCACCAGAAAAACAAAATTTCAAAACACTAAAATTTCCATATCTTCTAAAATAGGCGTTAGTGGTGGTCATATTTATGCACCAAAAAAAAATTTCAAAACACTAAAATGGCTGTATCTCCCAAACTAGGCGTCTGCGGAGGTCATATTATCCTCCAGAAAAAAACAAAATTCAAAACAATGAAATGGCTGTATCTCCTAAACTAGTCGTCTGCGAGGTCATATTATGCACCAGAAAAACTAAATTTCAAAACACTAAAATGGCTATATTTCCTAAACTAGACGTCTGCGTTGGTCATATTTTGAAATATTTCCTAAACTAGTCGTTTGCGGAGGACAAATTATGCACCAAAAAAAAAACATTTAAAATACTAAAATAGCTATATCTTCTAAACTGGGCGTCTGCGGGTGTCATATTATGCACCAGAAAAAAAAATTTAAAACACTAAAATTGCTATATCGCCTAAACTAGGCGTCTGCGGAGGTCATATTATGCAAAAGAAGAAACTAAATTCAAAACAATGGAATGGCTGTATCTCCTCCTACACTAGTCGTCTGCGGGGTCATATTATGCACCAGAAAAAAAAAGTTCAGAACATTATATTGACTATATTTAATAAACTAGGCGCCTGCGGGGGTCATATTATGCACCAGAAAAAAAATTCAAAAACTAATATCCCTATATCTCCCAAACTATTCATATTATGCACCAGAAAAAAAAACCGCAAAGCCCTAAAATGGCCTTATCTTCTAAAATAGGTGTTAGTGGTGGTCATTATTATGCACCAGAAAAAAATTTCAAAACACTAAAATGGCGCCAGAAAAAAAACATGCAAAACGCTAAAATGGACATATTTATATTATGCACCAGAAAAACAAAATTTCAAAACACTCAAATGGCTATATTTCCTAAACTAGACGTCTGCGGGGGTCATATTTTGAAATATTTCCTAAACTAGTGGTTTGCGGTGGTCATATTATGCACCAGAAAAACAAAATCTCAAAACACTAAAATGGCTATATCTCCCAAACTAAGCGTCTGCGGAAGTCATATTATGCACTGAAAAAACAAAATTCAAAACACTAAAATGGCTATATCTCCCAAACTAGGCGTCTGCGGAGGTCATATTATGCACCAGAAAAAACAAAATTCAAAACAATAAAATGGCTATATTTCCTAAACTAGGCGTCTGCGGAGGTCATATTATGCACCAGAAAAACTAAATTTCAAAACACTAAAATGGGTTGATTTCCTAAACTACTCTTCTGCGGGTGTCATATTATGCACCAGAAAAAAAAAACGCAAAACACTAAAATTTCCATATCTTCTAAAATAGGCGTTAGTGGTGGTCATATTTATGCACCAGAAAAAAATTTCAAAACACTAAAATGGCTGTATCTCCCAAACTAGGCGTCTGCGGAGGTCATATTATGCACCAGAAAAAAACAAAATTCAAAACAATGAAATGGCTGTATCTCCTAAACTAGTCGTCTGCGAGGTCATATTATGCACCAGAAAAACTAAATTTCAAAACACTAAAATGGCAATATTTCCTAAACTAGACGTCTGCGGGGGTCATATTTTGAAATATTTCCTAAACTAGTCGTTTGCGGAGGACAAATTATGCACCAGAAGAAACAAAATTCAAAACAATAAAATGGCTGTATCTCCCAAACTAGTCGTTGCGGGGTTGTATTATGCACCAGAAAAAAAAAAATTCAAAACACTAAAATTTCTATATCTCCTAAACTAGGCGTCTGCGGTGGTCATATTTTGAAATATTTCCTAAACTAGTCGTTTGCGGAGGACAAATTATGCACCAAAAAAAAACATTTAAAATACTAAAATAGCTATATCTTCTAAACTGGGCGTCTGCGGGTGTCATATTATACACCAGAAAAAAAAATTTAAAACACTAAAATTGCTATATCGCCTAAACTAGGCGTCTGCGGCGGTGATATTATGCACCAGAAGAACCAAAATTCAAAACAATGAAATGGCTGTATCTCCTAAACTAGTCGTCTGCGGGTGGCATATTATGCACCAGAAAAAAAAATTTAAAACACTAAAATAGCTATATCGCCTAAACTAGGCGTCTGCGGAGGTCATATTATGCACCAGAAAAAACAAAATTCAAAACAATGAAATGGCTGTATTAGGAGATCCTAAACTAGTCGTCTGCGGGTTCATATTATGCACCAGAAAAAAAAAGTTCAGAACATTATATTGACTATATTTAATAAACTAGGCGTCTGCGGGGGTCATATTATGCACCTGAAAAAAAATTCAAAAACTAAAATCCCTATATCTCCCAAACTATTCATATTATGCGCCAGAAAAAAAACACGCAAAACCCTAAAACGGCCTTATCTTCTAAAATAGGCGTTAGTGGTGGTCATTATTATGCACCAGAAAAAAATTTCAAAACACTAAAATGGCTATATCTCCCAAACTAGGCGTCTGCGGAGGTCATATTATGGACCAGAAGAAACAAAATTCATAACAATAAAATGGCTGTATCTCTTACACTAGTCGTCTGCGGGGTCATATTATGCACCAGAAAAAAAAAAATTCGAAACACTAAAAAGGCTATATCTCCTAAACTAGGCGTCTGCGGAAGTGATATTATGGACCAGAAAAAAATATTCAAAACACTAAAATGGCTATATCTCCTAAACTAGGCGTCTGCGGAAGTGATATTATGCACCAGAAGAAATAAAATTCAAAACAATAAAATGGCTATATTTCCTAACCTAGGCGTCTGCGGTGGTCATATTATGCACCAGAAGAAACAAAATTCAAAACAATGAAATGGCTGTATCTCCTAAACTAGTCATCGGCGGGGTCATATTATGCACCAGAAAAAAAAAGATTCCGAACATTATATTGACTATATTTAATAAACTAGGCGTCTGCGGGGGTCATATTATACGCCAGAAAAAAAACATGCAAAACGCTAAAATGGACATATTTCCTAAACCAGGCGTCTGCGCGGGTCATATTATACACCAGAAAAAAAAAACATTCAAAACACTAAAATGGCCATATCTCCTAAACTAGACGTCTGCGCGGGTCATATTATGCACCAGAAAAAAGAAATTCTAAAACACTAAAATGGCAATATTTCCTAAACTAGGCGTCTGCGCGGGTCATATTATGCACCAGAAAAAAAAAATTCTAAAAGACTAAAATGGCTATATTTCCTAAACTAGGCGTCTGCGCGGGTCATATTATACACCAGAAAAAAAAAACATTCAAAACACTAAAATGTCCATATCTCCTAAACAAAGCGTCTGCGGGTGTCATACTATGGACCAGAAAAAAAAACATTCAAAACCCTAAAATGGCTATATCTCCTAAATTAAACGTCTGCGGGGGTCATATATGCACCTGAAAAAATAAATGCAAAACATTGAAATGGCCATATCTCCTAAACAAGGCGTCTGCGGGGGTTATATTGTGGACCAGAAAAAAAAACATAAACTATTCATCTCCGGGGGTCATATTATGCACCAGAAAAAAAAAATTTCAAAACACTAAAATGGCTATATTTCCTCAACTAGGCGTCTGCGGGGGTCATATTATGGACCAGAAAAAAAAATTTCAAAACACTAAAATGGCTATATTTTCTAAACTAGGCGTCTGCAGGAGTCATATTATGCACCAGAAAAAAAAAATTCCAATCACTAAAATGGTTATATTTCCTAAACTAGGCGTCTGCAGGGATTATATTATGGACCTGTAGAAAAAAACCATTCAAAACACTAAAATGGCCATATCTCCTAAACTAGGCGTCTGCGGGGGTTATATTATACACCAGAATATAAAATTCAAAACACTAAAATGGCTATATCTCCCAAACTAGGCGTCTGCGGAGGTCATATTATGCACCAGAAGAAACAAAATTCATAACAATAAAATGGCTGTATCTCCTAAACTATTTGTCTGCGGGGTCATATAATGCACCAGAAAACAAAAATTCAGAACATTATAGTTTCTATATTTAATAAACTAGGCGTCTGCGATGGTCATATTATGCACCAGAAAAAAAAAACCAAAACACTGAAATGGCCATTTCTTCTAAAATGGGCGTTAGTGGTGGTCATATTTATGCACCAGAAAAAATTTCAAAACATTAAAATGGATGTATTTCCTAAATTAGGCGTCTGCGGGGGATATTTTATGCACCAGAAAAAAAACATGCAAAACGCTAATATATCCATATCTCCTAAATTAGGCTTCTGCGGTGGTCATATTATGCCACCAGAAAAAAAAAATTCAAAACACTAAAATGGCTATATCTCCTAAGCTAACCGTCTGCGGGGTTCATATTAAGCACCTGAAAAATAAAATTTTCAAAACACTAAAATGGCCATATCTCCTAAACTATTCGTCTGCTGGGGTCATATTATGGACCAGAAAAAAAAAACATTCAAAACACTAAAATGGCCATATCACCTAAACTAGGCGTCTGCGGGGGTCATATTATGGGCCAGAAAAAAAAAAACATTCAAAACACTAAAATGGCCATATCTCCTAAACTAGGCGTCTGCGGGGGTTATATTATACACCAGAAAAAAAAATTCAAAACACTAAAATGGCTATATTTCCTAAACTAGGCGTCTGCGGGGGTCATATTATGCACCAGAAAAAAAAAATTTCAAAACAGTAAAATGGCTATATTTCCTAAACTAGGCGTCTGCGCGGGTCATATTATGCACCAGACAAAAAAAATTTCAAAACAGTAAAATGGCTATATTTCCTAAACTAGGCGTCTGCGCGGTTCATATTATGCACCAGAAACAAAAAACATTCACAACACTAAAATGGCCATATCTCCTAAACACTAAAATGGCCATATCTCCTAAGCTAGGCGTCTGCGCGGGTCATATTATGCACCTGAAAAATAAAAATTTCAAAACACTAAAATGGCCATATCTCCTAAACTATTCGTCTGCTGGGGTCATATTATGGACCAGAAAAAAAAAACATTCAAAACACTAAAATGGCCATATCTCCTAAACTAGGCGTCTGCGGGGGTCATATTATGGGCCAGAAAAAAAAAACATTCAAAACACTAAAATGGCCATATCTCCTAAACTAGGCGTCTGCGGGGGTTATATTATACACCAGAAAAAAAATTTCAAAACAGTAAAATGGCTATATTTCCTAAACTAGGCGTCTGCGCGGGTCATATTATGCACCAGACAAAAAAAATTTCAAAACAGTAAAATGGCTATATTTCCTAAACTAGGCGTCTGCGCGGGTCATATTATGCACCAGAAAAAAAAAATTCTAAAATACTAAAATGGCTATATTTCCTAAACTAGGAGTCTGCGCGGGTCATATTATGGACCAGAAAAAAAACACATTCAAAACACTAAAATGGCCATATCTCCTAAGCTAGGTGTCTGCGCGGGTCATATTATGCACCTGAAAAATAAAAATTTCAAAACACTAAAATGGCTATATTTCCTAAGCTAGGCGTCTGCGGGAATCATATTATGGACCAGAAAAAAAAAATTCAAAACACTGAAATGGCTATATCTCCTAAGCTAGGCGTCTGCGGGGTTCATATTATGCACCTGAAAAATAAAATTTTCAAAACACTAAAATGGCCATATCACCTAAACTAGGCGGCTCCGCGGGTCATATTATGCACCAGAAAAAAAAAATTCAAAACACTAAAACGGCTATATTTCCTAAACTAGGCGTCTGCGGGGTTATATTATGGACCAGAAAACAAAAACATAAACTAGGTATCTCCGGGGGTCATATTATTAACCAGAAAAAAAAAATTCAAAACACTAAAATGGCTATATTTCCTAAACTAGGCGTCTGCGGGGTTATATTATGGACCAGAAAACAAAAACATAAACTAGGTATCTCCGGGGGTCATATTATTAACCAGAAAAAAAAAAATTCCGAACACTAAAATGGCTATATTTCCTAAACTAGGCGTCTGATAGAGTCATATTATGCACCAGAAAAAAAAAATTCAAAACACTAAAATGGCTATATTTCCTAAACTAGGCGCCTGCGAGGTTATATTATGGACCAGAAAACAAAAACATAAACTAGGTATCTCCGGGGGTCATATTATTAACCAGAAAAAAAAATTCAAAACACTAAAATGGCTATATTTCCTAAACTAGGCGTCTGCGGGGTTATATTATGGACCAGAAAAAAAAAAATAAACTAGGTATCTCCGGGGGTCATATTATGCACCAAAAAAAAAATGCAAAGCATTGAAATGGCCATAACTCCTAAACAAGGCGTCTGCGGTTGTCATATTATGCACCAGAAAAAAAAAATTTAAAACACTAAAATGGCCATATTTCCTAAACTAGGCGTCTGAGGGAGTCATATTATGCACCAGAAAAAAAAAGTGCTAAACACTAAAATGGCCATATTTCCTAAACAAGGCGTCTGAGGGAGTCATATTGTGCACCAGAAAAAAAAATGCAAAACACTAAAATGGCCATATTTCCTAAACTAGGCGTCTGCGGGGGTCATATTATGCACCAGAAAAAAAATTGCAAAACATTGAAATGGCCATATCTCCTAAACAAGGCGTTTGCGGGGGTCATATTTTGCACCAGAAAAAAAAAATTCAAAACACTAAAATGGCTATATTTCCTAAACTAGGCGTCTGCGGGGGTTATATTATGAACCAGAAAAAAAAATGCTGAACACTAAAGTGTCCATATCTCCTAAACTATGCGTCTGCGGGGATCATATTATGCACCTGAAAAAAAAATGCAAAAAATTGTAGTGGCTATATCTCCTAAACAATGCGTCTGCGGGTGTCATATTATGGACCAGAAAAAAAAACATTCAAAACCCTAAAATGGCTATATCTCCTAAATTAGACGTCTGCGGGGGTCCATTTTATGCACCTGAAAAAAAACATGCAATACATTGAAATGCCCATATCTCCTAAACAAGGCATCTGCGGGGGTTATATTATGGACCAGAAAAAAAAAACAAACTATTCGTCTCCGGGGGTCATATTATGCAAAAGAAAAAAAAACTTCAAAACACTAAATTGGCTATATTTCCTAAACAAGGCGTCTGCGGGGGTCATATTATCCACCAGAAAAAAAAAATTTCAAAACACTAAAATGGCTATATTTCCTAAACTGGGCGTCTGCGGGAGTCATATTATGATATTATGCACCAGAAAAAAAATATCCAAACACTAAAATGGTTATATTTCCTAAACTAGGCGTCTGCGGGGGTCATATTATGCACCAGTAGAAAAAAACCATTCAAAACACTAAAATGGCCATATCTCCTAAACTAGGCGTCTGCGGGGGTTATATTATACACCAGAATATAAAATTCAAAACACTAAAATGGCTATATCTCCCAAACTAGGCGTCTGCGGAGGTCATATTATGCACCAGAAGAAACAAAATTCATAACAATAAAATGGCTGTATCTCCTAAACTATTTGTCTGCGGGGTCATATAATGCACCAGAAAAAAAAAATTCAGAACATTATAGTTTCTATATTTAATAAACTAGGCGTCTGCGATGGTCATATTATGCACCAGAAAAAAAAAACCAAAACACTGAAATGGCCATTTCTTCTAAAATGGGCGTTAGTGGTGGTCATATTTATGCACCAGAAAAAATTTCAAAACATTAAAATGGATATATTTCCTAAATTAGGCGTCTGCGGGGGATATTTTATGCACCAGAAAAAAAACATGCAAAACGCTAATATATCCATATCTCCTAAATTAGGCTTCTGCGGTGGTCATATTATGCCTCCAGAAAAAAAAAATTCAAAACACTAAAATGGCTATATCTCCTAAGCTAACCGTCTGCGGGGTTCATATTAAGCACCTGAAAAATAAAATTTTCAAAACACTAAAATGGCCATATCTCCTAAACTATTCGTCTGCTGGGGTCATATTATGGACCAGAAAAAAAAAACATTCAAAACACTAAAATGGCCATATCTCCTAAACTAGGCGTCTGCGGGGGTCATATTATGGGCCAGAAAAAGAAAACATTCAAAACACTAAAATGGCCATATCTCCTAAACTAGGCGTCTGCGGGGGTTATATTATACACCAGAAAAAAAAATTCAAAAGACTAAAATGGCTATATTTCCTAAACTAGGCGTCTGCGGGGGTCATATTATGCACCAGAAAAAAAAAATTTCAAAACAGTAAAATGGCTATATTTCCTAAACTAGGCGTCTGCGGGGGTCATATTATGCACCAGACAAAAAAAATTTCAAAACAGTAAAATGGCTATATTTCCTAAACTAGGCGTCTGCGCGGTTCATATTATGCACCAGAAACAAAAAACATTCAAAACACTAAAATGGCCATATCTCCTAAACACTAAAGTATCCATATCTCCCAAACTATGCGTCTGCGGGGATCATATTATGCACCTGAAAAAAAAATGCAAAAAATTGAAGTGGCTATATCTCCTAAACAAAGCGTCTGCGGGTGTCATATTATGGACCAGAAAAAAAAACATTCAAAACCCTAAAATGGCTATATCTCCTAAATTAGACGTCTGCGGGGGTCCATTTTATGCACCTGAAAAAAAAAATGCAATACATTGAAATGCCCATATCTCCTAAACAAGGCATCTGCGGGGGTTATATTATGGACCAGAAAAAAAAAACAAACTATTCGTCTCCGGGGGTCATATTATGCAAAAGAAAAAAAAACTTCAAAACACTAAATTGGCTATATTTCCTAAACAAGGCGTCTGCGGGGGTCATATTATCCACCAGAAAAAAAAAATTTCAAAACACTAAAATGGCTATATTTCCTAAACTGGGCGTCTGCGGGAGTCATATTATGCACCAGAAAAAAAAAATCCAAACACTAAAATGGTTATATTTCCTAAACTAGGCGTCTGCGGGGGTCATATTATGCACCAGTAGAAAAAAACCATTCAAAACACTAAAATGGCCATATCTCCTAAACTAGGCGTCTGCGGGGGTTATATTATACACCAGAATATAAAATTCAAAACACTAAAATGGCTATATCTCCCAAACTAGGCGTCTGCGGAGGTCATATTATGCACCAGAAGAAACAAAATTCATAACAATAAAATGGCTGTATCTCCTAAACTATTTGTCTGCGGGGTCATATAATGCACCAGAAAAAAAAAATTCAGAACATTATAGTTGCTATATTTAATAAACTAGGCGTCTGCGATGGTCATATTATGCACCAGAAAAAAAAAACCAAAACACTGAAATGGCCATTTCTTTAAACTAGGCGTCTGCGGAGGTCATATTATGCACCAGAAGAAACAAAATTCATAACAATAAAATGGCTGTATCTCCTAAACTATTTGTCTGCGGGGTCATATAATGCACCAGAAAAAAAAAATTCAGAACATTATAGTTTCTATATTTAATAAACTAGGCGTCTGCGATGGTCATATTATGCACCAGAAAAAAAAAACCAAAACACTGAAATGGCCATTTCTTCTAAAATGGGCGTAAGTGGTGGTCATATTTATGCACCAGAAAAAATTTCAAAACATTAAAATGGATATATTTCCTAAATTAGGCGTCTGCGGGGGATATTTTATGCACCAGAAAAAAAACATGCAAAACGCTAATATATCCATATCTCCTAAATTAGGCTTCTGCGGTGGTCATATTATGCCTCCAGAAAAAAAAAATTCAAAATACTAAAATGGCTATATTTCCTAAACGTCTGCAGAAGTGATATTATGCACCAGAAAAAAAAATTCAAACACTAAAATGGCTATATCTCCTAAAGTAGGCGTCTGCGGGGGTTATATTATACACCAGAAAAAAAAATTCAAAACACTAAAATGGCTATATTTCCTAAACTAGGCGTCAGCGGGGGTCATATTATACACCAGAAAAAAAAAATTTCAAAACACTAAAATGACCATATCTCCTAAACTAGGCGTCTGCGGGGGTTATATTATGAACCAGAAAAAAAAATGCAGAACACTAAAGTGTCCATATCTCCTAAACTAGGCGTCTGCGGGGGTCATGTTAAGCTCCTGGAAAAAAACTGCAAGACATTGAAATTGCCATTTCTCCTAAACAAAGCGTCTGCGGGATTCATATTATGGACCAAAAATAAAAACGTTCAAAACACTAAAGTGTCCATATCTCCTAAAGTAGGCGTCTGCGGGGGTCATGTTATGCACCTGGAAAAAAAATGCAAGACATTGAAATGGCCATTTCTCCTAAACAAAGCGTCTGCGGGAGTCATATTATGGACCAAAAAAAAAAAAACATTGAAAACACTAAAATGGCCATATCTACTAAACTAGTCGTCTGCGGGGGTCATATTATGCATCAAAAAAAAAAAACATTCAAAACACTAAAATGGCCATATCTCCTAAGCTAGGCGTCTGCGCGGGTCATATTATGCACCAGAAAAAAAAAACATTCAAAACACTAAAATGGCCATATCTCCTAAGCTAGGCGTCTGCGGGAGTCATATTATGCACCAGAAAAAAAACATTCAAAACACTAAAATGGCCATATCTCCTAAGCTAGGCGTCTGCGCGGGTCATATTATGCACCAGAAAAAAAAAACATTCAAAACACTAAAATGGCCATATCTCCTAAGCTAGGCGTCTGCGGGAGTCATATTATGCACCAGAAAAAAAACATTCAAAACACTAAAATGGCCATATCTCCTAAACTAGGCGTCTGCGGGGGTCATATTATGGGCCAGAAAAAAAAAACATTCAAAACACTAAAATGGCCATATCTCCTAAACTAGGCGTCTGCGGGGGTTATATTATACACCAGAAAAAAAAATTCAAAACACTAAAATGGCTATATTTCCTAAACTAGGCGTCTGCGGGGGTCATATTATGCACCAGACAAAAAAAATTTCAAAACAGTAAAATGGCTATATTTCCTAAACTAGGCGTCTGCGCGGTTCATATTATGCCACCAGAAAAAAAAAAATTCAAAACACTAAAATGGCTATATCTCCTAAGCTAACCGTCTGCGGGGTTCATATTAAGCACCTGAAAAATAAAATTTTCAAAACACTAAAATGGCCATATCTCCTAAACTAGGCGTCTGCTGGGGTCATATTATGGACCAGAAAAAAAAAACATTCAAAACACTAAAATGGCCATATCTCCTAAACTAGGCGTCTGCGGGGGTCATATTATGGGCCAGAAAAAAAAAAACATTCAAAACACTAAAATGGCCATATCTCCTAAACTAGGCGTCTGCTGGGGTCATATTATGGACCAGAAAAAAAAAACGTTCAAAACACTAAAATGGCCATATCTCCTAAACTAGGCGTCTGCGGGGGTTATATTATTAACCAGAAAAAAAAAACATTCAAAACACTAAAATGGCCATATCTCCTAAACTATTCGTCTGCTGGGGTCATATTATGGACCAGAAAAAAAAAACATTCAAAACACTAAAATGGCCATATCTCCTAAACTAGGCGTCTGCGGGGGTCATATTATGGGCCAGAAAAAAAAAACATTCAAAACACTAAAATGGCCATATCTCCTAAACTAGGCGTCTGCGGGGGTTTATTATACACCAGAAAAAAACTTTCAAAACAGTAAAATGGCTATATTTCCTAAACTAGGCGTCTGCGGGGGTCATATTATGCACCAGACAAAAAAAATTTCAAAACAGTAAAATGGCTATATTTCCTAAACTAGGCGTCTGCGCGGTTCATATTATGCACCTAAAACGGCCATATCTCCTAAGCTTGGCGTCTGCGCGGGTCATATTATGCACCAGAAAAAAAAAATTCTAAAACACTAAAATGGCTAAATTTCCTAAACTAGGCGTCTGCGCGGGTCATATTATGCACCAGAAAAAAAAACATTCAAAACACTGGAATGGCCATATCCCCTAAGCTAGGCGTCTGAGCGGGTCATATTATGGACCAGAAAAAAAAACATTCAAAACTCTAAAATGGCTATATCACCTAAATTAAACGACTGTGGGGGTCATATTATGCACCTGAAAAAATAAATGCGAAACATTGAAATGGCCATATCTCCTTAACAAGGCGTCTGCGGGGGTTATATTGTGGACCAGAAAAAAAAACATAAACTATTCGTCTCCGGGGGTCATATTATGCACCAGAAAAAAAAAACATTCAAAACACTAAAATGGCCATATCTCCTAAACTAGGCGTCTGCGGGGGTCATATTATGCACCAGAAAAAAAAAATTTCAAAACTCTAAAATGGCTATATTTCCTAAACTAGGCGTCTGCGGGGGTCATATTATACACCAGAAAAAAAAAATTTCAAAACACTAAAATGGCTATATTTCCTAAACGTCTGCAGAAGTGATATTATGCACCAGAAAAAAAAATTCAAACACTAAAATGGCTATATCTCCTAAAGTAGGCGTCTGCGGGGGTTATATTATACACCAGAAAAAAAAATTCAAAACACTAAAATGGCTATATTTCCTAAACTAGGCGTCAGCTTGGGTCATATTATACACCAGAAAAAAAAAATTTCAAATCACTAAAATGACCATATCTCCTAAACTAGGCGTCTGCGGGGGTTATATTATGAACCAGAAAAAAAAATGCAGAACACTAAAGTGTCCATATCTCCTAAACTAGGCGTCTGCGGGGGTCATGTTAAGCTCCTGGAAAAAAACTGCAAGACATTGAAATGGCCATTTCTCCTAAACAAAGCGTCTGCGGGATTCATATTATGGACCAAAAATAAAAACGTTCAAAACACTAAAGTGTCCATATCTCCTAAAGTAGGCGTCTGCGGGGGTCATGTTATGCACCTGGAAAAAAAATGCAAGACATTGAAATGGCCATTTCTCCTAAACAAAGCGTCTGCGGGAGTCATATTATGGACCAAAAAAAAAAAAAACATTCAAAACACTAAAATGGCCATATCTCCTAAGCTAGGCGTCTGCGGGAGTCATATTATGCACCAGAAAAAAAACATTCAAAACACTAAAATGGCCATATCTCCTAAGCTAGGCGTCTGCGCGGGTCATATTATGGACCAGAAAAAAAAACATTCAAAACTCTAAAATGGCTATACCACCTAAATTAAACGTCTGTGGGGGTCATATTATGCACCAGAAAAAAAATGCAGAACTCTGAAGTGTCCATATCTCCTAAACTAGGCATTTGCCGCGGTCATGTTATGCAACTGGAAAAAAAAATGCAAGACATTGAAATGGCCATTTCTCCTAAACAAAGCGTCTGCGGGAGTCATATTATGGACCAGAAAAAAAAAACATTCAAAACACTAAAATGGCCATATCTCCTAAGCTAGGCGTCTGCGGGAGTCATATTATGCACCAGAAAAAAAACATTCAAAACACTAAAATGGCCATATCTCCTAAGCTAGGCGTCTGCGCGGGTCATATTATGCACCAGAAAAAAAAAACATTCAAAACACTAAAATGGCCATATCTCCTAAGCTAGGCGTCTGCGGGAGTCATATTATGCACCAGAAAAAAAACATTCAAAACACTAAAATGGCCATATCTCCTAAGCTAGGCGTCTGCGCGGGTCATATTATGCACCAGAAAAAAAAAACATTCAAAACACTAAAATGGCCATATCTCCTAAGCTAGGCGTCTGCGGGAGTCATATTATGCACCAGAAAAAAAACATTCAAAACACTAAAATGGCCATATCTCCTAAACTAGGCGTCTGCGGGGGTCATATTATGGGCCAGAAAAAAAAAACATTCAAAACACTAAAATGGCCATATCTCCTAAACTAGGCGTCTGCGGGGGTTATATTATACACCAGAAAAAAAAATTCAAAACACTAAAATGGCTATATTTCCTAAACTAGGCGTCTGCGGGGGTCATATTATGCACCAGACAAAAAAAAATTCAAAACAGTAAAATGGCTATATTTCCTAAACTAGGCGTCTGCGCGGTTCATATTATGCCACCAGAAAAAAAAAAATTCAAAACACTAAAATGGCTATATCTCCTAAGCTAACCGTCTGCGGGGTTCATATTAAGCACCTGAAAAATAAAATTTTCAAAACACTAAAATGGCCATATCTCCTAAACTAGGCGTCTGCTGGGGTCATATTATGGACCAGAAAAAAAAAACATTCAAAACACTAAAATGGCCATATCTCCTAAACTAGGCGTCTGCGGGGGTCATATTATGGGCCAGAAAAAAAAAAACATTCAAAACACTAAAATGGCCATATCTCCTAAACTAGGCGTCTGCTGGGGTCATATTATGGACCAGAAAAAAAAAACGTTCAAAACACTAAAATGGCCATATCTCCTAAACTAGGCGTCTGCGGGGGTTATATTATTAACCAGAAAAAAAAAACATTCAAAACACTAAAATGGCCATATCTCCTAAACTATTCGTCTGCTGGGGTCATATTATGGACCAGAAAAAAAAAACATTCAAAACACTAAAATGGCCATATCTCCTAAACTAGGCGTCTGCGGGGGTCATATTATGGGCCAGAAAAAAAAAACATTCAAAACACTAAAATGGCCATATCTCCTAAACTAGGCGTCTGCGGGGGTTTATTATACACCAGAAAAAAAATTTCAAAACAGTAAAATGGCTATATTTCCTAAACTAGGCGTCTGCGGGGGTCATATTATGCACCAGACAAAAAAAATTTCAAAACAGTAAAATGGCTATATTTCCTAAACTAGGCGTCTGCGCGGTTCATATTATGCACCTAAAACGGCCATATCTCCTAAGCTTGGCGTCTGCGCGGGTCATATTATGCACCAGAAAAAAAAAATTCTAAAACACTAAAATGGCTAAATTTCCTAAACTAGGCGTCTGCGCGGGTCATATTATGCACCAGAAAAAAAAACATTCAAAACACTGGAATGGCCATATCCCCTAAGCTAGGCGTCTGAGCGGGTCATATTATGGACCAGAAAAAAAAACATTCAAAACTCTAAAATGGCTATATCACCTAAATTAAACGACTGTGGGGGTCATATTATGCACCTGAAAAAATAAATGCGAAACATTGAAATGGCCATATCTCCTTAACAAGGCGTCTGCGGGGGTTATATTGTGGACCAGAAAAAAAAACATAAACTATTCGTCTCCGGGGGTCATATTATGCACCAGAAAAAAAAAACATTCAAAACACTAAAATGGCCATATCTCCTAAACTAGGCGTCTGCGGGGGTCATATTATGCACCAGAAAAAAAAAATTTCAAAACTCTAAAATGGCTATATTTCCTAAACTAGGCGTCTGCGGGGGTCATATTATACACCAGAAAAAAAAAATTTCAAAACACTAAAATGGCTATATTTCCTAAACGTCTGCAGAAGTGATATTATGCACCAGAAAAAAAAATTCAAACACTAAAATGGCTATATCTCCTAAAGTAGGCGTCTGCGGGGGTTATATTATACACCAGAAAAAAAAATTCAAAACACTAAAATGGCTATATTTCCTAAACTAGGCGTCAGCGGGGGTCATATTATACACCAGAAAAAAAAAATTTCAAATCACTAAAATGACCATATCTCCTAAACTAGGCGTCTGCGGGGGTTATATTATGAACCAGAAAAAAAAATGCAGAACACTAAAGTGTCCATATCTCCTAAACTAGGCGTCTGCGGGGGTCATGTTAAGCTCCTGGAAAAAAACTGCAAGACATTGAAATGGCCATTTCTCCTAAACAAAGCGTCTGCGGGATTCATATTATGGACCAAAAATAAAAACGTTCAAAACACTAAAGTGTCCATATCTCCTAAAGTAGGCGTCTGCGGGGGTCATGTTATGCACCTGGAAAAAAAATGCAAGACATTGAAATGGCCATTTCTCCTAAACAAAGCGTCTGCGGGAGTCATATTATGGACCAAAAAAAAAAAAACATTGAAAACACTAAAATGGCCATATCTACTAAACTAGTCGTCTGCGGGGGTCATATTATGCATCAAAAAAAAAAAACATTCAAAACACTAAAATGGCCATATCTCCTAAGCTAGGCGTCTGCGCGGGTCATATTATGCACCAGAAAAAAAAAACATTCAAAACACTAAAATGGCCATATCTCCTAAGCTAGGCGTCTGCGGGAGTCATATTATGCACCAGAAAAAAAACATTCAAAACACTAAAATGGCCATATCTCCTAAGCTAGGCGTCTGCGCGGGTCATATTATGGACCAGAAAAAAAAACATTCAAAACTCTAAAATGGCTATACCACCTAAATTAAACGTCTGTGGGGGTCATATTATGCACCAGAAAAAAAATGCAGAACTCTGAAGTGTCCATATCTCCTAAACTAGGCATCTGCCGCGGTCATGTTATGCAACTGGAAAAAAAAATGCAAGACATTGAAATGGCCATTTCTCCTAAACAAAGCGTCTGCGGGAGTCATATTATGGACCAGAAAAAAAAAACATTCAAAACACTAAAATGGCTATATTTCCTAAACTAGGCGTCTGGGGGGTCATTTTATGCACCAGAAAAAAAAATTTCAAAACTCTAAAATGGCTATATTTCCTAAACTACGCGTCTACGGGGGTCATATTATGCACCAGAAAAAAAAAAATTCAAAACACTAAAATGGCTATATTTCCTAAACCAGGCGTTTGCGGGGGTCATATTATGCACCAGAAAAAAAAATTTCAAAACTCTAAAATGGCTATATTTCCTAAACTACGCGTCTACGGGAGTCATATTATCTGCCAGAAAAAAAAATTTTTAAAACACTAAAATGGCCATATCTCCTAAACTAGGCGTCTGCGCGGGTATTATTATGCACCAGAAAAAAAATTTTCAAAACACTAAAATGGCCATATCTCCTAAGCTAGGCGTCTGCGCGGGTCATATTATGCACCAGAAAAAAAAAACATTCAAAACACTAAAATGGCCATATCTCCTAAGCTAGGCGTCTGCGGGAGTCATATTATGCACCAGAAAAAAAACATTCAAAACACTAAAATGGCCATATCTCCTAAGCTAGGCGTCTGCGGGAGTCATATTATGCACCAGAAAAAAAAATTCAAAACACTAAAATGGCTATATTTCCTAAACTAGGCGTCAGCTTGGGTCATATTATACACCAGAAAAAAAAAATTTCAAATCACTAAAATGACCATATCTCCTAAACTAGGCGTCTGCGGGGGTTATATTATGAACCAGAAAAAAAAATGCAGAACACTAAAGTGTCCATATCTCCTAAACTAGGCGTCTGCGGGGGTCATGTTAAGCTCCTGGAAAAAAACTGCAAGACATTGAAATGGCCATTTCTCCTAAACAAAGCGTCTGCGGGATTCATATTATGGACCAAAAATAAAAACGTTCAAAACACTAAAGTGTCCATATCTCCTAAAGTAGGCGTCTGCGGGGGTCATGTTATGCACCTGGAAAAAAAATGCAAGACATTGAAATGGCCATTTCTCCTAAACAAAGCGTCTGCGGGAGTCATATTATGGACCAAAAAAAAAAAAACATTCAAAACACTAAAATGGCCATATCTCCTAAGCTAGGCGTCTGCGGGAGTCATATTATGCACCAGAAAAAAAACATTCAAAACACTAAAATGGCCATATCTCCTAAGCTAGGCGTCTGCGCGGGTCATATTATGGACCAGAAAAAAAAACATTCAAAACTCTAAAATGGCTATACCACCTAAATTAAACGTCTGTGGGGGTCATATTATGCACCAGAAAAAAAATGCAGAACTCTGAAGTGTCCATATCTCCTAAACTAGGCATTTGCCGCGGTCATGTTATGCAACTGGAAAAAAAAATGCAAGACATTGAAATGGCCATTTCTCCTAAACAAAGCGTCTGCGGGAGTCATATTATGGACCAGAAAAAAAAAACATTCAAAACACTAAAATGGCCATATCTCCTAAGCTAGGCGTCTGCGGGAGTCATATTATGCACCAGAAAAAAAACATTCAAAACACTAAAATGGCCATATCTCCTAAGCTAGGCGTCTGCGCGGGTCATATTATGCACCAGAAAAAAAAAACATTCAAAACACTAAAATGGCCATATCTCCTAAGCTAGGCGTCTGCGGGAGTCATATTATGCACCAGAAAAAAAACATTCAAAACACTAAAATGGCCATATCTCCTAAGCTAGGCGTCTGCGCGGGTCATATTATGCACCAGAAAAAAAAAACATTCAAAACACTAAAATGGCCATATCTCCTAAGCTAGGCGTCTGCGGGAGTCATATTATGCACCAGAAAAAAAACATTCAAAACACTAAAATGGCCATATCTCCTAAACTAGGCGTCTGCGGGGGTCATATTATGGGCCAGAAAAAAAAAACATTCAAAACACTAAAATGGCCATATCTCCTAAACTAGGCGTCTGCGGGGGTTATATTATACACCAGAAAAAAAAATTCAAAACACTAAAATGGCTATATTTCCTAAACTAGGCGTCTGCGGGGGTCATATTATGCACCAGACAAAAAAAATTTCAAAACAGTAAAATGGCTATATTTCCTAAACTAGGCGTCTGCGCGGTTCATATTATGCCACCAGAAAAAAAAAAATTCAAAACACTAAAATGGCTATATCTCCTAAGCTAACCGTCTGCGGGGTTCATATTAAGCACCTGAAAAATAAAATTTTCAAAACACTAAAATGGCCATATCTCCTAAACTAGGCGTCTGCTGGGGTCATATTATGGACCAGAAAAAAAAAACATTCAAAACACTAAAATGGCCATATCTCCTAAACTAGGCGTCTGCGGGGGTCATATTATGGGCCAGAAAAAAAAAAACATTCAAAACACTAAAATGGCCATATCTCCTAAACTAGGCGTCTGCTGGGGTCATATTATGGACCAGAAAAAAAAAACGTTCAAAACACTAAAATGGCCATATCTCCTAAACTAGGCGTCTGCGGGGGTTATATTATTAACCAGAAAAAAAAAACATTCAAAACACTAAAATGGCCATATCTCCTAAACTATTCGTCTGCTGGGGTCATATTATGGACCAGAAAAAAAAAACATTCAAAACACTAAAATGGCCATATCTCCTAAACTAGGCGTCTGCGGGGGTCATATTATGGGCCAGAAAAAAAAAACATTCAAAACACTAAAATGGCCATATCTCCTAAACTAGGCGTCTGCGGGGGTTTATTATACACCAGAAAAAAAATTTCAAAACAGTAAAATGGCTATATTTCCTAAACTAGGCGTCTGCGGGGGTCATATTATGCACCAGACAAAAAAAATTTCAAAACAGTAAAATGGCTATATTTCCTAAACTAGGCGTCTGCGCGGTTCATATTATGCACCTAAAACGGCCATATCTCCTAAGCTTGGCGTCTGCGCGGGTCATATTATGCACCAGAAAAAAAAAATTCTAAAACACTAAAATGGCTAAATTTCCTAAACTAGGCGTCTGCGCGGGTCATATTATGCACCAGAAAAAAAAACATTCAAAACACTGGAATGGCCATATCCCCTAAGCTAGGCGTCTGAGCGGGTCATATTATGGACCAGAAAAAAAAACATTCAAAACTCTAAAATGGCTATATCACCTAAATTAAACGACTGTGGGGGTCATATTATGCACCTGAAAAAATAAATGCGAAACATTGAAATGGCCATATCTCCTTAACAAGGCGTCTGCGGGGGTTATATTGTGGACCAGAAAAAAAAACATAAACTATTCGTCTCCGGGGGTCATATTATGCACCAGAAAAAAAAAACATTCAAAACACTAAAATGGCCATATCTCCTAAACTAGGCGTCTGCGGGGGTCATATTATGCACCAGAAAAAAAAAATTTCAAAACTCTAAAATGGCTATATTTCCTAAACTAGGCGTCTGCGGGGGTCATATTATACACCAGAAAAAAAAAATTTCAAAACACTAAAATGGCTATATTTCCTAAACGTCTGCAGAAGTGATATTATGCACCAGAAAAAAAAATTCAAACACTAAAATGGCTATATCTCCTAAAGTAGGCGTCTGCGGGGGTTATATTATACACCAGAAAAAAAAATTCAAAACACTAAAATGGCTATATTTCCTAAACTAGGCGTCAGCGGGGGTCATATTATACACCAGAAAAAAAAAATTTCAAATCACTAAAATGACCATATCTCCTAAACTAGGCGTCTGCGGGGGTTATATTATGAACCAGAAAAAAAAATGCAGAACACTAAAGTGTCCATATCTCCTAAACTAGGCGTCTGCGGGGGTCATGTTAAGCTCCTGGAAAAAAACTGCAAGACATTGAAATGGCCATTTCTCCTAAACAAAGCGTCTGCGGGATTCATATTATGGACCAAAAATAAAAACGTTCAAAACACTAAAGTGTCCATATCTCCTAAAGTAGGCGTCTGCGGGGGTCATGTTATGCACCTGGAAAAAAAATGCAAGACATTGAAATGGCCATTTCTCCTAAACAAAGCGTCTGCGGGAGTCATATTATGGACCAAAAAAAAAAAAACATTGAAAACACTAAAATGGCCATATCTACTAAACTAGTCGTCTGCGGGGGTCATATTATGCATCAAAAAAAAAAAACATTCAAAACACTAAAATGGCCATATCTCCTAAGCTAGGCGTCTGCGCGGGTCATATTATGCACCAGAAAAAAAAAACATTCAAAACACTAAAATGGCCATATCTCCTAAGCTAGGCGTCTGCGGGAGTCATATTATGCACCAGAAAAAAAACATTCAAAACACTAAAATGGCCATATCTCCTAAGCTAGGCGTCTGCGCGGGTCATATTATGGACCAGAAAAAAAAACATTCAAAACTCTAAAATGGCTATACCACCTAAATTAAACGTCTGTGGGGGTCATATTATGCACCAGAAAAAAAATGCAGAACTCTGAAGTGTCCATATCTCCTAAACTAGGCATCTGCCGCGGTCATGTTATGCAACTGGAAAAAAAAATGCAAGACATTGAAATGGCCATTTCTCCTAAACAAAGCGTCTGCGGGAGTCATATTATGGACCAGAAAAAAAAAACATTCAAAACACTAAAATGGCTATATTTCCTAAACTAGGCGTCTGGGGGGTCATTTTATGCACCAGAAAAAAAAATTTCAAAACTCTAAAATGGCTATATTTCCTAAACTACGCGTCTACGGGGGTCATATTATGCACCAGAAAAAAAAAAATTCAAAACACTAAAATGGCTATATTTCCTAAACCAGGCGTTTGCGGGGGTCATATTATGCACCAGAAAAAAAAATTTCAAAACTCTAAAATGGCTATATTTCCTAAACTACGCGTCTACGGGAGTCATATTATCTGCCAGAAAAAAAAATTTTTAAAACACTAAAATGGCCATATCTCCTAAACTAGGCGTCTGCGCGGGTATTATTATGCACCAGAAAAAAAATTTTCAAAACACTAAAATGGCTGTATTTCCTAAGCTAGGCGTCTGCTGGGGTCATATTATGGACCAGAAAAAAAAAACATTCAAAACACTAAAATGGCCATATCTCCTAAACTAGGCGTCTGCGGGGGTCATATTATGGGCCAGAAAAAAAAAAACATTCAAAACACTAAAATGGCCATATCTCCTAAACTAGGCGTCTGCTGGGGTCATATTATGGACCAGAAAAAAAAAACGTTCAAAACACTAAAATGGCCATATCTCCTAAACTAGGCGTCTGCGGGGGTTATATTATTAACCAGAAAAAAAAAACATTCAAAACACTAAAATGGCCATATCTCCTAAACTATTCGTCTGCTGGGGTCATATTATGGACCAGAAAAAAAAAACATTCAAAACACTAAAATGGCCATATCTCCTAAACTAGGCGTCTGCGGGGGTCATATTATGGGCCAGAAAAAAAAAACATTCAAAACACTAAAATGGCCATATCTCCTAAACTAGGCGTCTGCGGGGGTTTATTATACACCAGAAAAAAAATTTCAAAACAGTAAAATGGCTATATTTCCTAAACTAGGCGTCTGCGGGGGTCATATTATGCACCAGACAAAAAAAATTTCAAAACAGTAAAATGGCTATATTTCCTAAACTAGGCGTCTGCGCGGTTCATATTATGCACCTAAAACGGCCATATCTCCTAAGCTTGGCGTCTGCGCGGGTCATATTATGCACCAGAAAAAAAAAATTCTAAAACACTAAAATGGCTAAATTTCCTAAACTAGGCGTCTGCGCGGGTCATATTATGCACCAGAAAAAAAAACATTCAAAACACTGGAATGGCCATATCCCCTAAGCTAGGCGTCTGAGCGGGTCATATTATGGACCAGAAAAAAAAACATTCAAAACTCTAAAATGGCTATATCACCTAAATTAAACGACTGTGGGGGTCATATTATGCACCTGAAAAAATAAATGCGAAACATTGAAATGGCCATATCTCCTTAACAAGGCGTCTGCGGGGGTTATATTGTGGACCAGAAAAAAAAACATAAACTATTCGTCTCCGGGGGTCATATTATGCACCAGAAAAAAAAAACATTCAAAACACTAAAATGGCCATATCTCCTAAACTAGGCGTCTGCGGGGGTCATATTATGCACCAGAAAAAAAAAATTTCAAAACTCTAAAATGGCTATATTTCCTAAACTAGGCGTCTGCGGGGGTCATATTATACACCAGAAAAAAAAAATTTCAAAACACTAAAATGGCTATATTTCCTAAACGTCTGCAGAAGTGATATTATGCACCAGAAAAAAAAATTCAAACACTAAAATGGCTATATCTCCTAAAGTAGGCGTCTGCGGGGGTTATATTATACACCAGAAAAAAAAATTCAAAACACTAAAATGGCTATATTTCCTAAACTAGGCGTCAGCGGGGGTCATATTATACACCAGAAAAAAAAAATTTCAAATCACTAAAATGACCATATCTCCTAAACTAGGCGTCTGCGGGGGTTATATTATGAACCAGAAAAAAAAATGCAGAACACTAAAGTGTCCATATCTCCTAAACTAGGCGTCTGCGGGGGTCATGTTAAGCTCCTGGAAAAAAACTGCAAGACATTGAAATGGCCATTTCTCCTAAACAAAGCGTCTGCGGGATTCATATTATGGACCAAAAATAAAAACGTTCAAAACACTAAAGTGTCCATATCTCCTAAAGTAGGCGTCTGCGGGGGTCATGTTATGCACCTGGAAAAAAAATGCAAGACATTGAAATGGCCATTTCTCCTAAACAAAGCGTCTGCGGGAGTCATATTATGGACCAAAAAAAAAAAAACATTGAAAACACTAAAATGGCCATATCTACTAAACTAGTCGTCTGCGGGGGTCATATTATGCATCAAAAAAAAAAAAACATTCAAAACACTAAAATGGCCATATCTCCTAAGCTAGGCGTCTGCGCGGGTCATATTATGCACCAGAAAAAAAAAACATTCAAAACACTAAAATGGCCATATCTCCTAAGCTAGGCGTCTGCGGGAGTCATATTATGCACCAGAAAAAAAACATTCAAAACACTAAAATGGCCATATCTCCTAAGCTAGGCGTCTGCGCGGGTCATATTATGGACCAGAAAAAAAAACATTCAAAACTCTAAAATGGCTATACCACCTAAATTAAACGTCTGTGGGGGTCATATTATGCACCAGAAAAAAAATGCAGAACTCTGAAGTGTCCATATCTCCTAAACTAGGCATCTGCCGCGGTCATGTTATGCAACTGGAAAAAAAAATGCAAGACATTGAAATGGCCATTTCTCCTAAACAAAGCGTCTGCGGGAGTCATATTATGGACCAGAAAAAAAAAACATTCAAAACACTAAAATGGCTATATTTCCTAAACTAGGCGTCTGGGGGGTCATTTTATGCACCAGAAAAAAAAATTTCAAAACTCTAAAATGGCTATATTTCCTAAACTACGCGTCTACGGGGGTCATATTATGCACCAGAAAAAAAAAAATTCAAAACACTAAAATGGCTATATTTCCTAAACCAGGCGTTTGCGGGGGTCATATTATGCACCAGAAAAAAAAATTTCAAAACTCTAAAATGGCTATATTTCCTAAACTACGCGTCTACGGGAGTCATATTATCTGCCAGAAAAAAAAATTTTTAAAACACTAAAATGGCCATATCTCCTAAACTAGGCGTCTGCGCGGGTATTATTATGCACCAGAAAAAAAATTTTCAAAACACTAAAATGGCTGTATTTCCTAAGCTAGGCGTCTGCGGGAGTCATATTATGGACCAGAAAAAAAAATTCAAAACACTAAAATGGCTATATTTCCTAAACTAGGCGTTTGCGGGGGTCATATTATGCACCAGAAAAAAAAAATTCAAAACACTAAAATGGCTATATTTCCTAAAACAGGCGTCTACGGGAGTCATATTATCCACCAGAAAAAAAAAATTTTTAAAACACTAAAATGGCCATATCTCCTAAACTAGGCGTCTGCGCGGGTCATATTATGCACCAGAAAAAAAAATGCAGAACACTAAAGTGTCCATATCTCCTAAACTAGGCATCTGCCGCGGTCATGTTATGCACCTGGAAAAAAAAATGCAAGACATTGAAATGGCCATTTCTCCTAAACAAAGCGTCTGCGGGAGTCATATTATGGACCAGAAAAAAAAAACATTCAAAACACTAAAATGGCTATATTTCCTAAACTAGGCGTCTGCGGGGGTCATATTATGCACCAGAAAAAAAAATTTCAAAACTCTAAAATGGCTATATTTCCTAAACTACGCGTCTACGGGGGTCATATTATGCACCAGAAAAAAAAAAATTCAAAAGACTAAAATGGCTATATTTCCTAAACCAGGCGTTTGCGGGGGTCATATTATGCACCAGAAAAAAAAAATTCAAAACTCTAAAATGGCTATATTTCCTAAGCTAGGCGTCTGCGGGAGTCATATTATGGACCAGAAAAAAAAAATTCAAAACACTAAAATGGCTATATTTCCTAAACTAGGCGTTTGCGAGGGTCATATTATGCACCAGAAAAAAAAAATTCAAAACACTAAAATGGCTATATTTCCTAAACCAGGCGTCTACGGGAGTCATATTATCCACCAGAAAAAAAAATTTTTAAAACACTAAAATGGCCATATCTCCTAAACTAGGCGTCTGCGCGGGTCTTATTATGCACCAGAAAAAAAAATTTCAAAACACTAAAATGGCTGTATTTCCTAAGCTAGGCGTCTGCGGGAGTCATATTATGGACCAGAAAAAAAAAATTCAAAACACTAAAATGGCTATATTTCCTAAACTAGGCGTTTGCGGGGGTCATATTATGCACCAGAAAAAAAAAATTCAAAACACTAAAATGGCTATATTTCCTAAACCAGGCGTCTACGGGAGTCATATTATCCACCAGAAAAAAAAAATTTTTAAAACACTAAAATGGCCATATCTCCTAAACTAGGCGGCTGCGCGGGTCATATTATGCACCAGAAAAAAAAATTTCAAAACACTAAAATGGCTGTATTTCCTAAGCTAGGCGTCTGCGGGAGTCATATTATGGACCAGAAAAAAAAAAATTCAAAACACTAAAATGGCTATATTTCCTAAACTAGGCGTTTGCGGGGGTCATATTATGCACCAGAAAAAAAAATTTCAAAACTCTAAAATGGCTATATTTCCTAAACTACGCGTCTGCGGGGGTCATAATATGGACCAGAAAAAAAAACATTCAAAACACTAAAATGGCCATATCTCCTAAGCTAGGCGTCTGCGCGGGTCATATTATGGACCAGAAAAAAAAACATTCAAAACCCTAAAATGGCTATATCTCCTGAATTAAAGGTCTGCGGGGGTCATATTATGCACCTGAAAAAATAAATGCAAAGCACCAGAAAAACAAAATTTCAAAACACTAAAATGGTTATATTTCCTAAACTAGGCGTCTGCGGGGGTCATATTATGCACCAGAAAAAAAATGCAGAACACTAAAGTGTCCATATCTCCTAAACTAGGCATCTGCCGCGGTCATGTTATGCAACTGGAAAAAAAATGCAAGACATTGAAATGGTCATTTCTCCTAAACAAAGCGTCTGCGGGAGTCATATTATGGACCAGAAAAAAAAAACATTCAAAACACTAAAATGGCTATATTTCCTAAACTAGGCGTCTGCGGGGGTCATATTATGCACCAGAAAAAAAAATTTCAAAACTCTAAAATGGCTATATTTCCTAAACTACGCGTCTACGGGAGTCATATTATCTGCCAGAAAAAAAAATTTTTAAAACACTAAAATGGCCATATCTCCTAAACTAGGCGTCTGCGCGGGTATTATTATGCACCAGAAAAAAAATTTTCAAAACACTAAAATGGCTGTATTTCCTAAGCTAGGCGTCTGCGGGAGTCATATTATGGACCAGAAAAAAAAATTCAAAACACTAAAATGGCTATATTTCCTAAACTAGGCGTTTGCGGGGGTCATATTATGCACCCGAAAAAAAAAATTCAAAACACTAAAATGGCTATATTTCCTAAACCAGGCGTCTACGGGAGTCATATTATCCACCAGAAAAAAAAAATTTTTAAAACACTAAAATGGCCATATCTCCTAAACTAGGCGTCTGCGCGGGTCATATTATGCACCAGAAAAAAAAATGCAGAACACTAAAGTGTCCATATCTCCTAAACTAGGCATCTGCCGCGGTCATGTTATGCACCTGGAAAAAAAATGCAAGACATTGAAATGGCCATTTCTCCTAAACAAAGCGTCTGCGGGAGTCATATTATGGACCAGAAAAAAAAAACATTCAAAACTCTAAAATGGCTATATTTCCTAAACTACGCGTCTACGGGGGTCATATTATGCACCAGAAAAAAAAAAATTCAAAAGACTAAAATGGCTATATTTCCTAAACCAGGCGTTTGCGGGGGTCATATTATGCACCAGAAAAAAAAAATTCAAAACTCTAAAATGGCTATATTTCCTAAGCAAGGCGTCTGCGGGAGTCATATTATGGACCAGAAAAAAAAAAATTCAAAACACTAAAATGGCTATATTTCCTAAACTAGGCGTTTGCGAGGGTCATATTATGCACCAGAAAAAAAAATTCAAAACACTAAAATGGCTATATTTCCTAAACCAGGCGTCTACGGGAGTCATATTATCCACCAGAAAAAAAAAATTTTTAAAACACTAAAATGGCCATATCTCCTAAACTAGGCGTCTGCGCGGGTCTTATTATGCACCAGAAAAAAAAATTTCAAAACACTAAAATGGCTGTATTTCCTAAGCTAGGCGTCTGCGGGAGTCATATTATGGACCAGAAAAAAAAAATTCAAAACACTAAAATGGCTATATTTACTAAACTAGGCGTTTGCGGGGGTCATATTATGCACCAGAAAAAAAAAATTCAAAACTCTAAAATGGCTATATTTCCTAAGCAAGGCGTCTGCGGGAGTCATATTATGCACCAGAAAAAAAAAAATTCAAAAGACTAAAATGGCTATATTTCCTAAACCAGGCGTTTGCGGGGGTCATATTATGCACCAGAAAAAAAAAATTCAAAACTCTAAAATGGCTATATTTCCTAAGCAAGGCGTCTGCGGGAGTCATATTATGGACCAGAAAAAAAAAAATTCAAAACACTAAAATGGCTATATTTCCTAAACTAGGCGTTTGCGAGGGTCATATTATGCACCAGAAAAAAAAATTCAAAACACTAAAATGGCTATATTTCCTAAACCAGGCGTCTACGGGAGTCATATTATCCACCAGAAAAAAAAAATTTTTAAAACACTAAAATGGCCATATCTCCTAAACTAGGCGTCTGCGCGGGTCTTAATATTGCACCAGAAAAAAAAATTTCAAAACACTAAAATGGCTGTATTTCCTAAGCTAGGGCGTCCTGCGGGAGTCATATTATGGACCAGAAAAAAAAAATTCAAAACACTAAAATGGCTATATTTACTAAACTAGGCGTTTGCCGGGGGTCATATTATGCACCAGAAAAAAAAAATTCAAAACACTAAAATGGCTATATTTCCTAAACCAGGCGTCTACGGGAGTCATATTATCCACCAGAAAAAAAAAATTTTTAAAACACTAAAATGGCCATATCTCCTAAACTAGGCGTCTGCGCGGGTCATATTATGCACCAGAAAAAAAAATGCAGAACACTAAGTGTCCATATCTCCTAAACTAGGCATCTGCCGCGGTCATGTTATGCACCTGGAAAAAAAAATGCAAGACATTGAAATGGCCATTTCTCCTAAACAAAGCGTCTGCGGGAGTCATATTATGGACCAGAAAAAAAAAACATTCAAAACACTAAAATGGCTATATTTCCTAAACTAGGCGTCTGCGGGGGTCATATTATGCACCAGAAAAAAAAATTTCAAACTCTAAAATGGCTATATTTCCTAAACTACGCGTCTACGGGGGTCATATTATGCACCAGAAAAAAAAAATTCAAAAGACTAAAATGGCTATATTTCCTAAACCAGGCGTTTGCGGGGGGTCATATTATGCACCAGAAAAAAAAAATTCAAAACTCTAAAATGGCTATATTTCCTAAGCTAGGCGTCTGCGGGAGTCATATTATGGACCAGAAAAAAAAAAATTCAAACACTAAAATGGCTATATTTCCTAAACTAGGCGTTTGCGAGGGTCATATTATGCACCAGAAAAAAAAATTCAAAACACTAAAATGGCTATATTTCCTAAACCAGGCGTCTACGGGAGTCATATTATCCACCAGAAAAAAAAAATTTTTAAAACACTAAAATGGCCATATCTCCTAAACTAGGCGTCTGCGCGGGTCTTATTATGCACCAGAAAAAAAAAATTTCAAAACACTAAAATGGCTGTATTTCCTAAGCTAGGCGTCCTGCGGGAGTCATATTATGGACCAGAAAAAAAAAATTCAAAACACTAAAATGGCTATATTTACTAAACTAGGCGTTTGCGGGGGTCATATTATGCACCAGAAAAAAAAAATTCAAAACACTAAAATGGCTATATTTCCTAAACCAGGCGTCTACGGGAGTCATATTATCCACCAGAAAAAAAAAATTTTTAAAACACTAAAATGGCCATATCTCCTATAAACTAGGCGTCTGCGCGGGTCATATTATGCACCAGAAAAAAAAATTTCAAAACACTAAAATGGCTGTATTTCCTAAGCTAGGCGTCTGCGGGAGTCATATTATGGACCAGAAAAAAAAAAATTCAAAACACTAAAATGGCTATATTTCCTAAACTAGGCGTTTGCGGGGGTCATATTATGCACCAGAAAAAAAAATTTCAAAACTCTAAAATGGCTATATTTCCTAAACTACGCGTCTGCGGGGGTCATAATATGGACCAGGAAAAAAAACATTCAAAACACTAAAATGGCCATATCTCCTAAGCTAGGCGTCTGCGCGGGTCATATTATGGACCAGAAAAAAAAACATTCAAAACCCTAAAATGGCTATATCTCCTGAATTAAAGGTCTGCGGGGGTCATATTATGCACCTGAAAAAATAAATGCAAAACATTGAAATGGCCATATCTCCTAAACAAGGCGTCTGCGGGGGTTATATTGTGGACCAGAAAAAAAAACATAAACTATTCGTCTCCGGGGGTCATATTATGCACCAGAAAAAAAAAATTTCAAAACACTAAAATGGCCATATCTCCTAAGCTAGGCGTCTGCGCGGGTCATATTATGCACCAGAAAAACAAAATTTCAAAACACTAAAATGGTTATATTTCCTAAACTAGGCGTCTGCGGGGGTCATATTATGCACCAGAAAAAAAAATGCAGAACACTAAAGTGTCCATATCTCCTAAACTAGGCATCTGCCGCGGTCATGTTATGCACCTGGAAAAAAAAATGCAAGACATTGAAATGGCCATTTCTCCTAAACAAAGCGTCTGCGGGAGTCATATTATGGACCAGAAAAAAAAAACATTCAAAACACTAAAATGGCTATATTTCCTAAACTAGGCGTCTGCGGGGGTTATATTATACACCAGAAAAAAAAATTCAAAACACTAAAATGGCTATATTTCCTAAACTAGGCGTCTGCGGGGGTCATATTATGCACCAGAAAAAAAAAATTTCAAAACACTAAAATGGCTATATTTCCTAAACTAGGCGTCTGCGTGGGTCATATTATGCACCAGAAAAAAAAAACATTCAAAACACTAAAATGGCCATATCTCCTAAACTAGGCGTCTGCGGGGGTCATATTATGCACCAGAAAAAAAAAACATTCAAAACACTAAAATGGCCATATCTCCTAAGCTAGGCGTCTGCGCGGGTCATATTATGCACCAGAAAAAAAAAAATTCTAAAACACTAAAATGGCTATATTTCTTAAACTAGGCGTCTGCGCGGGTCATATTATGCACCAGAAAAAAAAATGCAGAACACTAAAGTGTCCATATCTCCTAAACTAGGCGTCTGCGGGGGTCATGTTATGCACCTGGAAAAAAAATTTCAAAACTCTAAAATGGCTAAATTTCGTAAACTACGCGTCTGCGGGGGTCATATTATGGACCAGAAGAAAAAACATTCAAAACACTAAAATGGCCATATCTCCTAAGCTAGGCGTCTGCGCGGGTCATATTATGGATCAGAAAAAAAAACATTCAAAACCCTAAAATGGCTGTATTTCCTAAGCTAGGCGTCTGCGGGAGTCATATTATGGACCAGAAAAAAAAATTCAAAACACTAAAACTAGGCGTTTGCGGGGGTCATATTATGCACCAGAAAAAAAAATTTCAAAACTCTAAAATGGCTATATTTCCTAAACTACGCGTCTGCGGGGGTAATATTATGGACCAGAAAAAAAAACATTCAAAACACTAAAATGGCCATATCTCCTAAGCTAGGCGTCTGCGCGGGTCATATTATGGACCAGAAAAAAAAACATTCAAAACCCTAAAATGGCTATATCTCCTAAATTAAACGTCTGCGGGGGTCATATTATGCACCTGAAAAAATAACTGCAAAACATTGAAATGGCCATATCTCCTAAACAAGGCGTCTGCGGGGGTTATATTGTGGAAAAGAAAAAAAAACATAAACTATTCGTCTCCGGGGGTCATATTATGCACCAGAAAAAAAAAATTCAAAACACTAAAATGGCTATATTTCCTGAACTAGGCGTCTGCGGGTGTCATATTATGCACCAGAAAAAAAAAATTTCAAAACACTAAAATGGCTATATTTCCTAAACTAGGCGTCTGCGCGGGTCATATTATGCACCAGAAAAAAAAAACATTCAAAACACTAAAATGGCCATATCTCCTAAACTAGGCGTCTGCGGGGGTCATATTATGCACCAGAAAAAAAAAACATTCAAAACACTAAAATGGCCATATCTCCTAAGCTAGGCGTCTGCGCGGGTCATATTATGCACCAGAAAAAAAAAATTCTAAAACACTAAAATGGCTATATTTCTTAAACTAGGCGTCTGCGCGGGTCATATTATGGACCAGAAAAAAAAAAACATTCAAAACACTAAAATGGCCATATCTCCTAAACTAGGCGTCTGCGCGGGTCATATTATGCACCAGAAAAAAAAAATTTCAAAACACTAAAATGGCTATATTTCCTAAACTAGGCGTCTGCGGGGGTCATATTATGCACCAGAAAAAAAAATGCAGAACACTAAAGTGTCCATATCTCCTAAACTAGGCGTCTGCGGGGGTCATGTTATGCACCTGGAAAAAAAATGCAAGACATTGAAACGGCCATTTCTCCTAAACATAGCGTCTGCGGGAGTCATATTATGGACCAGAAAAAAAAAACATTCAAAACACTAAAATGGCCATATCTCCTAAACTAGGCGTCTGCGCGGGTCATATTATGCACCAGAAAAAAAAAATTTCAAAACACTAAAATGGCTATATTTCCTAAACTAGGCGTCTGCGGGGGTCATATTATGGACCAGAAAAAAAAAAACATTCAAAACACTAAAATGGCCATATCTCCTAAACTAGGCGTCTGCGGGGGTTATATTATACACCAGAAAAAAAAATTCAAAACACTAAAATGGCTATATTTCCTAAACTAGTCGTCAGCGGGGGTCATATTATGCACCAGAAAAACACAATTTCAAAACACTAAAATGGCTATATTTCCTAAACTAGACGTCTGCAGAAGTGATATTATGCACCAGAAAAAAAAATTCAAACACTAAAATGGCTATATCTCCTAAAGTAGGAGTCTGCGGGGGTTATATTATACACCAGAAAAAAAAATTCAAAACAATAAAATGGCTATATTTCCTAAACTAGGCGTCAGCGGGGGTCATATTATGCACCAGAAAAATAAAATTTCAAAACACTAAAATGGCCATATCTCCTAAACTAGGCGTCTGCGGGAGTCATATTATGCACCAGGAAAAAAAAATCCAAACACTAAAATGACTATATTTCCTAAACTAGGCGTCTGCGGGGGTCATATTATGAACCAGAAAAAAAAATTCAGAACACTAAAGTGTCCATATCTCCTAAACTAGGCGTCTGCGGGGGTCATGTTAAGCTTCTGGAAAAAAAATGCAAGACATTGAAATGGCCATTTCTCCTAAACAAAGCGTCTGCGGGGGTCATATTATGGACCAGAAAAAAAAACTTTCACAACACTAAAATGGCCATATCTCCTAAACAAGGCGCCTGCGGGGGTCATATTATGCACCAGAAAAAAAAATTTCAAAACACTAAAATGGCTGTATTTCCTAAGCTAGGCGTCTGCGGGAGTCATATTATGGACCAGAAAAAAAAAATTCAAAACACTAAAATGGCTATATTTCGTAAACTAGGCGTCTGCGGGGGTCATATTATGCACCAGAAAAAAAAATTTCAAAACTCTAAAATGGCTATATTTCCTAAACTACGCGTCTACGGGGGTCATATTATGCACCAGCAAAAAAAAAATTCAAAACACTAAAATGGCTATATTTCCTAAACCAGGCGTCAACGGGAGTCATATTATCCACCAGAAAAAAAAAATTTTTAAAACACTAAAATGGCCATATCTCCTAAGCTAGGCGTCTGCGCGGGTCATATTATGCACCAGAAAAAAAAATTTCAGAACCCTAAAATGGCTGTATTTCCTAAGCTAGGCGTCTGCGGGAGTCATATTATGGACCAGAAAAAAAATCATTCAAAACACTAAAATGGCCATATCTCCTAAGCTAGGCGTCTGCGGGAGTCATATTATGGACCAGAAAAAAAAAATTCAAAACACTAAAATGGCTATATTTCGTAAACTAGGCGTCTGCGGGGGTCATATTATGCACCAGAAAAAAAAATTTCAAAACTCTAAAATGGCTATATTTCCTAAACTACGCGTCTACGGGGGTCATATTATGCACCAGCAAAAAAAAAATTCAAAAGACTAAAATGGCTATATTTCCTAAACCAGGCGTCTACGGGAGTCATATTATCCACCAGAAAAAAAAAAAATTTTAAAACACTAAAATGGCTATATCTCCTAAGCTAGGCGTCTGCGCGGGTCATATTACGCACCAGAAAAAAAAATTTCAAAACACTAAAATGGCTGTATTTCCTAAGCTAGGCGTCTGCGGGAATCATATTATGGACCAGAAAAAAAAACATTCAAAACCATAAAATGGCTATATCTCCTAAATTAAACGTCTGCGGGGGTCATATTATGCACCTGAAAAAATAAATGCAAAACATTGAAATGGCCATATCTCCTAAACAAGGCGTCTGCGGGAGTTATATTGTGGACCAGAAAAAAAAAACATTCAAAACCCTTTAATGGCTATATCTCCTAAGCTAGGCGTCTGCGCGGGTCATATTATGAACCAGAAAAACAAAATTTCAAAACACTAAAATGGTTATATTTCCTAAACTAGGCGTCTGCGGGGGTCATGTTATGCACCAGAAAAAAAAATGCAGAACACTAAAGTGTCCATATCTCCTAAACTAGGCATCTGCCGCGGTCATGTTATGCACCTGGAAAAAAAAATGCAAGACATTGAAATGGCCATTTCTCCTAAACAAAGCGTCTCCGGGGGTCATATTATGCATCAGAAAAAAAAAATTTCAAAACACTAAAATGGCCATATCTCCTAAGCTAGGCGTCTGCGCGGGTCATATTATGACCCAGAAAAACAAAATTTCAAAACACTAAAATGGTTATATTTCCTAAACTAGGCGTCTGCGGGGGTCATATTATGCACCTGGAAAAAAAAATGCAAGACATTGAAATGGCCATTTCTCCTAAACAAAGCGTCTGCGGGAGTCATATTATGGACCAGAAAAAAAAAAATTCAAAACAATAAAATGGCTATATTTCCTAAACTAGGCGTTTGCGGGGGTCATATTATGCACCAGAAAAAAAAAATTTCAAAACACTAAAATGGCTGTATTTCCTAAGCTAGGCGTCTGCGGGAGTCATATTATGGACCAGAAAAAAAAAAATTCAAAACACTAAAATGGCTATATTTCCTAACCTAGGCGTTTGCGGGGGTCATATTATCCACCAGAAAAAAAAAATTTTTAAAACACTAAAATGGCCATATCTCCTAAACTAGGCGTCTGCGCGCGTCATATTATGCACCAGAAAAAAAAATTTCAAAACACTAAAATGGCTGTATTTCCTAAGCTAGGCGTCTGCGGGAGTCATATTATGGACCAGAAAAAAAAAAATTCAAAACACTAAAATGGCTATATTTCCTAAGCTAGGCGTCTGCGCGAGTCATATTATGGACCAGAAAAAAAAACATTCACAACACTAAAATGGCCATATCTCCTAAACAAGGCGTCTGCGGGGGTCATATTATGCACCAGAAAAAAAAATTTCAAAACACTAAATTGGCTGTATTTCCTAAGCTAGGCGTCTGCGGGAGTCATATTATGGACCAGAAAAAAAAAATTCAAAACACTAAACTGGCTATATTTCCTAAACTAGGCGTCTGCGGGGGTCATATTATGCACCAGAAAAAAAAATTTCAAAACTCTAAAATGGCTATATTTCCTAAACTACGCGTCTACGGGGGTCATATTATGCACCAGAAAAAAAAAATTCAAAACACTAAAATGGCTATATTTCCTAAACCAGGCGTCTACGGGAGTCATATTATCCACCAGAAAAAAAAAATTTTTAAAACACTAAAATGGCCATATCTCCTAAACTAGGCGTCTGCGCGGGTCATATTATGCACCAGAAAAAAAAATTTTAAAACACTAAAATGGCTGTATTTCCTAAGCTAGGCGTCTGCGGGAGTCATATTATGGACCAGAAAAAAAAAATTCAAAACACTAAACTGGCTATATTTCCTAAACTAGGCGTCTGCGCGGGTCATATTATGACCCAGAAAAACAAAATTTCAAAACACTAAAATGGTTATATTTCCTAAACTAGGCGTCTGCGGGGGTCATATTACGCACCAGAAAAAAAAATGCAGAACACTAAAGTGTCCATATCTCCTAAACTAGGCATCTGCCGCGGTCATGTTATGCACCTGGAAAAAAAAATGCAAGACATTGAAATGGCCATTTCTCCTAAACAAAGCGTCTGCGGGAGTCATATTATGGACCAGAAAAAAAAAACATTCAAAACACTAAAATGGCTATACTTCCTAAACTAGGCGTCTGCGGGGGTCATATTATGCACCAGAAAAAAAAATTTCAAAACTCTAAAATGGCTATATTTCCTAAATTACGCGTCTGCGGGGGTCATATTGTGCACCAGAAAAAAAAAAATTCAAAACACTAAAATGGCTATATTTCCTAAACCAGGCGTCTGCGCGGGTCATATTATGCACCAGAAAAAAAAATTTCAAAACACTAAAATGGCTGTATTTCCTAAGCTAGGCGTCTGCGGGAGTCATATTATGGACCAGAAAAAAAAAATTCAAAACACTAAAATGGCTATATTTCCTAAACTAGGCGTTTGTGGGGGTCATATTATGGACCAGAAAAAAAAAACATTCAAAACACTAAAATGGCTATATTTCCTAAACTAGGCGTCTGCGGGGGTCATATTATGCACCAGAAAAAAAAATTTCAAAACACTAAAATGGCTGTATTTCCTAAGCTAGGCGTCTGCGGGAGTCATATTATGGACCAGAAAAAAAAAATTCAAAACACCAAAATGGCTATATTTCCTAAACTAGGCGTTTGCGGGGGTCATATTATGCACCAGAAAAAAAAACATTCAAAACACTAAAATGGCCATATCTCCTAAGCTAGGCGTCTGCGCGGGTCATATTATGGACCAGAAAAAAAAACATTCAAAACCCTAAAATGGCTATATCTCCTAAATTAAACGTCTGCGGGGGTCATATTATGCACCTGAAAAAATAAATGCAAAACATTGAAATGGCCATATCTCCTAAACAAGCCGTCTGCGGGGGTTATATTGTGGACCAGAAAAAAAAACATAAACTATTCGTCTCCGGGGGTCATATTATGCACCAGAAAAACAAAATTTCAAAACACTAAAATGGTAATATTTCCTTAACTAGGCGACTGCGGGGGTCATATTATGCACCAGAAAAAAAAATGCAGAACACTAAAGTGTCCATATCTCCTAAACTAGGCATCTGCCGCGGTCATGATATGCACCTGGAAAAAAAAATGCAAGACATTGAAATGGCCATTTCTCCTAAACAAAGCGTCTGCGGGAGTCATATTATGGACCAGAAAAAAAAAACATTCAAAACACTAAAATGGCTATATTTCCTAAACTAGGCGTCTGCGGGGGTCATATTATGCACCAGAAAAAAAAATTTCAAAACTCTAAAATGGCTATATTTCCTAAACTACGCGTCTGCGGGGGTCATATTATGGATCAGAAAAAAAAACATTCACAACACTAAAATGGCCATATCTCCTAAACTAGGCGCCTGCGGGGGTCATATTATGCACCAGAAAAAAAAATTCAAAACACTAAAATGGCTGTATTTCCTAAGCTAGGCGTCTGCGGGAGTCATATTATGGACCAGAAAAAAAAATTCAAAACACTAAAATGGCTATATTTCCTAAACTAGGCGTTTGCGGGGGTCATATTATGCACCAGAAAAAAAAAAATTCAAAACACTAAAATGGCTATATTTCCTAAACCAGGCGTCTACGGGAGTCATATTATCCACCAGAAAAAAAAATTTTAAAACACTAAAATGGCCATATCTCCTAAACTAGGCGTCTGCGCGGGTCATATTATGCACCATAAAAAAAAAATTCAAAACACTAAAATGGCTGTATTTCCTAAGCTAGGCGTCTGCGGGAGCCATATTATGGACCAGAAAAAAAAAAATTCAAAACACTAAAATGGCTATATTTCCTAAACTAGGCGTCTGCGGGGGTCATTTTATGCACCAGAATAAAAAATTTCAAAACTCTAAAATGGCTATATTTCCTAAACTACGCGTCTACGCGGGGTTCATATTATACACCTGAAAAAAAAATGCAAAAAATTGAAATGGCCATATCTCCTAAACAAAGCGTCTGCGGGAGTCATATTATGGACCAGAAAAAAAAAACATTCAAAACACTAAAATGGCTATATTTCCTAAACTAGCCGTCTGCGGGGGTCATATTATGCACCAGAAAAAAAATTTTCAAAACTCTAAAATGGCTATATTTCCTAAACTACGCGTCTGCGGGGGTCATATTATGGACCAGAAAAAAAAACATTCACAACACTAAAATTTCCATATCTCCTAAACAAGGCGTCTGCGGGGGTCATATTATGCACCAGAAAAAAAATTTCAAAACACTAAAATGGCTGTATTTCCTAAGCTAGGCGTCTGCGGGAGTCATATTATGGACCAGAAAAAAAGAAATTCAAAACACTAAAATGGCTATATTTCCTAAACTAGGCGTCTGCGGGGGTCATATTATGCACCAGAAAAAAAAAATTCAAAACTCTAAAATGGCTATATTTCCTAAACTAGGCGTTAGCGGGGGTCATATTATGCACCAGAAAAAAAAAAATTCAAAACACTAAAATGGCTATATTTCCTAAACCAGATAATATGAAGGGAGTCATATTATCCACCAGAAAAAAAAAATTTTTAAAACACTAAAATGGCCATATCTCCTAAACTAGGCGTCTGCGCGGGTCTTATTATGCACCAGAAAAAAAAAATTCTAAAACACTAAAATGGCTATATTTCTTAAACTAGGCGTCTGCGCGGGTCATATTATGCACCAGAAAAAAAAATGCAGAACCCTAAAGTGTCCATATCTCCAAAACTAGGCGTCTGCGGGGGTCATGTTATGCACCTGGAAAAAAAATGCAAGATATTGAAACGGCCATTTCTCCTAAACATAGCGTCTGCGGGAGTCATATTATGGACCAAAAAAAAAAACATTCAAAACACTAAAATGGCCATATCTCCTAAACTAGGCGTCTGCGGGGGTCATATTATGCACCAGAAAAAAAAAATTCTAAAACACTAAAATGGCTATATTTCCCAAACTAGGCGTCTGCGCGGGTCATATTATGCACCAGAAAAAATAAATGCAAAACATTGAAATGGCCATATCTCCGAAACAAGGCGTCTGCGGGGGTTATATTGTGGACCAGAAAAAAAAACAAACTATTCGTCTCCGGGGGTCATATTATGCACCAGAAAAAAAAAACATTCAAAACACTAAAATGGCCATATCTCCTAAACTAGGCGTCAGCGGGGGTCATATTATGCACCAGAAAAACAAAATTTCAAAACACTAAAATGGCTATATTTCCTAAGCTAGACGTCTGCAGAAGTGATATTATGCACCAGAAAAAAAAATTCAAACACTAAAATGGCTATATCTCCTAAAGTAGGCGTCTGCGGGGGTTATATTATACACCAGAAAAAAAAATTCAAAACACTAAAATGGCTATATATCCTAAACTAGGCGTCAGCGGGGGTCATATTATGCACCAGAAAAAAAAAATTTCAAAACACTAAAATGGCCATATCTCCTAAACTAGGCGTCTGCGGGAGTCATATTATGCACCAGGAAAAAAAAATCCAAACACTAAAATGACTATATTTCCTAAACTAGGCGTTAGTGGGGGTCATATTATGCACCAGAAAAAAAAAAATTCAAAACACTAAAATGGCTATATTTCCTAAACCAGGCGTCTACGGGAGTCATATTATCCACCAGAAAAAAAAAATTTTTAAAACACTAAAATGGCCATATCTCCTAAACTAGGCGTCTGCGCGGGTCATATTATGCACCAGAAAAAAAAATGCAGAACACTAAAGTGTCCATATCTCCTAAACTAGGCGTCTGCGGGGGTCATGTTATGCACCTGGAAAAAAAATGCAAGATATTGAAACGGCCATTTCTCCTAAACATAGCGTCTGCGGGAGTCATATTATGAACCAAAAAAAAAACATTCAAAACACTAAAATGGCCATATCTCCTAAACTAGGCGTCTGCGGGGGTCATATTATGCACCAGAAAAAAAAAATTCTAAAACACTAAAATGGCTATATTTCCTAAACTAGGCGTCTGCGCGGGTCATATTATGCACCAGAAAATATAAATGCAAAACATTGAAATGGCCATATCTCCTAAACAAGGCGTCTGCGGGGGTTATATTGTGGACCAGAAAAAAAAACATAAACTATTCGTCTCCGGGGGTCATATTATGCACCAGAAAAAAAAAACATTCAAAACACTAAAATGGCCGTATCTCCTAAACTAGGCGTCTGCGGTGGTCATATTATGCACCAGAAAAAAAAAATTTCAAAACTCTAAAATGGCTATATTTCCTAAACTAGGCGTCTGCGCGGGTCATATTATGCACCAGAAAAAAAAATCATTCAAAACACTAAAATGGCCATATCTCCTAAACTAGTCGTCTGCGGGGGTCATATTATGGACCAGAAAAAAAAAATATTCAAAACACTAAAATGGCCATATCTCCTAAACTAGGCGTCTGCGGGGGTTATATTATACACCAGAAAAAAAAATTCAAAACACTAAAATGGCTATATTTCCTAAACTAGGCGTCAGCGGGGGTCATATTATGGACCAGAAAAAAAAAATATTCAAAACACTAAAATGGCCATATCTCCTAAACTAGGCGTCTGCGGGGGATATATTATACACCAGAAAAAAAAATTCAAAACACTAAAATGGCTATATTTCCTAAACTAGACGTCTGCAGAAGTGATATTATGCACCAGAAAAAAAAATTCAAACACTAAAATGGCTATATCTCCTAAAGTAGGCGTCTGCGGGGGTTATATTATACACCAGAAAAAAAAATTCAAAACACTAAAATGGCTATATATCCTAAACTAGGCGTCAGCGGGGGTCATATTATGCACCAGAAAAAAAAAATTTCAAAACACTAAAATGGCCATATCTCCTAAACTAGGCGTCTGCGGGAGTCATATTATGCACCAGGAAAAAAAAATCCAAACACTAAAATGACTATATTTCCTAAACTAGGCGTCTGCGGGGGTCATATTATGAACCAGAAAAAAAAAATGCAGAACACTAAAGTGTCCATATCTCCTAAACTAGGCGTCTGCGGGGGTCATGTTAAGCTCCTGGAAAAAAAATGCAAGATATTGAAATGGCCATTTCTCCTAAACAAAGCGTCTGCGGGATTCATATTATGGACCAAAAATAAAAACGTTCAAAACACTAAAGTGTCCATATCTCCTAAACTAGGCGTCTGCGGGGGTCATGTTATGCACCTGGAAAAAAAATGCAAGACATTGAAATGGCCATTTCTCCTAAACAAAGCGTCTGCGGGAGTCATATTATGGACCAAAAAAAAAAACATTCAAAACACTAAAATGGCCATATCTCCCAAACTAGGCGTCTGCGGGGGTCATATTATGCATCAAAAAAAAAAAACATTCAAAACACTAAAATGGCCATATCTCCTAAGCAAGGCGTCTGCGCGGGTCATATTATGCACCAGAAAAAAAAAACATTCAAAACACTAAAATGGCCATATCTCCTAAGCTAGGCGTCTGCGGGAGTCATATTATGCACCTGAAAAAATAAATGCAAAACATTGAAATGGCCATATCTCCTAAACAAGGCGTCTGCGGGGGTTATATTGTGGACCAGAAAAAAAAACATAAACTATTCGTCTCCGGGGGTCATATTATGCACCAGAAAAAAAAAATTTCAAAACACTAAAATGGCCATATCTCCTAAGCTAGGCGTCTGCGCGGGTCATATTATGCACCAGAAAAACAAAATTTCAAAACACTAAAATGGTTATATTTCCTAAACTAGGCGCCTGCGGGGGTCATATTATGCACCAGAAAAAAAAATGCAGAACACTAAAGTGTCCATATCTCCTAAACTAGGCATCTGCCGCGGTCATGTTATGCACCAGGAAAAAAAAATGCAAGACATTGAAATGGCCATTTCTCCTAAACAAAGCGTCTGCGGGAGTCATATTATGGACCAGAAAAAAAAACATTCAAAACACTAAAATGGCCATATCTCCTAAGCTAGGCGTCTGCGCGGGTCATATTATGGACCAGAAAAAAAAACATTCAAAACCCTAAAATGGCTATATCTCCTAAATTAAATGTCTGCGGGGGTCATATTATGCACCTGAAAAAATAAATGCAAAACATTGAAATGGCCATATCTCCTAAACAAGGCGTCTGCAGGGGTTATATTGTGGACCAGAAAAAAAAACATAAACTATTCGTCTCCGGGGGTCATATTATGCACCAGAAAAAAAAAATTTCAAAACACTAAAATGGCCATATCTCCTAAGCTAGGCGTCTGCGCGGGTCATATTATGCACCAGAAAAAAAAAATTCTAAAACACTAAAATGGCTATATTTCTTAAACTAGGCGTCTGCGCGGGTCATATTATGCACCAGAAAAAAAAATGCAGAACACTAAAGTGTCCATATCTCCTAAACTAGGCGTCTGCGGGTGTCATCTTATGCACCTGGAAAAAAAATGCAAGACATTGAAACGGCCATTTCTCCTAAACATAGCGTCTGCGGGAGTCATATTATGGACCAGAAAAAAAAAACATTCAAAACACTAAAATGGCCATATCTCCTAAACTAGGCGTCTGCGGGGGTTATATTGTACACCAGAAAAACAAAATTTCAAAACTCTAAAATGGCTATATTTCCTAAACTACGCGTCTACGGGGGTCATATTATGCACCAGCAAAAAAAAAAATTCAAAACACTAAAATGGCTATATTTCCTAACCAGGCGTCTACGGGAGTCATATTATCCACCAGAAAAAAAAAATTTTTAAAACACTAAAATGGCCATATCTCCTAAACTAGGCGTCTGCGCGGGTCATATTATGCACCAGAAAAAAAAATTTCAAAACACTAAAATGGCTGTATTTCCTAAGCTAGGCGTCTGGGGGACTCATATTATGGACCAGAAAAAAAAAACATTCAAAACACTAAAATGGCCATATCTCCTAAGCTAGGCGTCTGCGGGAGTCATATTATGCACCAGGAAAAAAAACATTCAAAACACTAAAATGGCCATATCTCCTAAGCTAGGCGTCTGCGCGGGTCATATTATGGACCAGAAAAAAAAACATTCAAAACCCTAAAATGGCTATATCTCCTAAATTAAACGTCTGCGGGGGTCATATTATGCACCTGAAAAAATAAATGCAAAACATTGAAATGGCCATATCTCCTAAACAAGGCGTCTGCGGGGGTTATATTGTGGACCAGAAAAAAAAACATTCAAAACCCTAAAATGGCTATATCTCCTAAGCTAGGCGTCTGCGCGGGTCATATTATGAACCAGAAAAACAAAATTTCAAAACACTAAAATGGTTATATTTCCTAAACTAGGCGTCTGCGGGGGTCATATTATGCACCAGAAAAAAAAATGCAGAACACTAAAGTGTCCATATCTCCTAAACTAGGCATCTGCCGCGGTCATGTTATGCACCTGGAAAAAAAATGCAAGACATTGAAATGGCCATTTCTCCTAAACAAAGCGTCTCCGGGGGTCATATTATGCACCAGAAAAAAAAAATTTCAAAACACTAAAATGGCCATATCTCCTAAGCTAGGCGTCTGCGCGGGTCATATTATGAACCAGAAAAACAAAATTTCAAAACACTAAAATGGTTATATTTCCTAAACTAGGCGTCTGCGGGGGTCATATTATGCACCAGAAAAAAAAATGCAGAACACTAAAGTGTCCATATCTCCTAAACTAGGCATCTGCCGCGGTCATGTTATGCACCTGGAAAAAAAAATGCAAGACATTGAAATGGCCATTTCTCCTAAACAAAGCGTCTGCGGGAGTCATATTATGGACCAGAAAAAAAAAACATTCAAAACACTAAAATGGCTATATTTCCTAAACTAGGCGTCTGCGGGGGTCATATTATGCACCAGAAAAAAAAATTTCAAAACTCTAAAATGGCTATATTTCCTAAACTACGCGTCTGCGGGGGTCATATTATGCACCAGAAAAAAAGAAATTCAAAACACTAAAATGGCTATATTTCCTAAACCAGGCGTCTACGGGAGTCATATTATCCACCAGAAAAAAAAAAATTTTAAAACACTAAAATGGCCATATCTCCTAAACTAGGCGTCTGCGCGGGGCATATTATGCACCAGAAAAAAAAATTTCAAAACACTAAAATGGCTGTATTTCCTAAGCTAGGCGTCTGCGGGAGTCATATTATGGACCAGAAAAAAAAAATTCAAAACACTAAAATGGCTATATTTCCTAATCTAGGCGTTTGCGGGGGTCATATTATGCACCAGAAAAAAAATTTCAAAACACTAAAATGGCTGTATTTCCTAAGCTAGGCGTCTGCGGGAGTCATATTATGGACCAGAAAAAAAAAATTCAAAACACTAAAATGGCTATATTTCCTAAACTAGTCGTTTGCGGGGGTCATATTATGCACCAGAAAAAAAAAAATTCAAAACACTAAAATGGCTATATTTCCTAAACTAGGCGTTTGCGGGGGTCATATTATGCACCAGAAAAAAAATTTCAAAACACTAAAATGGCTGTATTTCCTAAGCTAGGCGTCTGCGGGAGTCATATTATGGACCAGAAAAAAAAAATTCAAAACACTAAAATGGCTATATTTCCTAAACTAGGCGTTTGCGGGGGTCATATTATGCACCAGAAAAAAAAAAATTCAAAACACTAAAATGGCTATATTTCCTAAACCAGGCGTCTACGGGAGTCATATTATCCACCAGAAAAAAAAATTTTTAAAACACTAAAATGGCCATATCTCCTAAACTAGGCGTCTGCGCGGGTCATATTATGCACCAGAAAAAAAAATTTCAAAACACTAAAAAGGCTGTATTTCCTAAGCTAGGCGTCTGCGGGAGTCATATTATGGACCAGAAAAAAAAAAATTCAAAACACTAAAATGGCTATATTTCCTAAACTAGGCGTCTGCGGGGGTCATATTATGCACCAGAAAAAAAAATTTCAAAACTCTAAAATGGCTATATTTCCTAAACTACGCGTCTACGGGGGTCATATTATGCACCAGAAAAAAAAAAATTCAAAACACTAAAATGGCTATATTTCCTAAACCAGGCGTCTACGGGAGTCATATTATGCACCAGAAAAAAAATTTCAAAACACTAAAATGGCTGTATTTCCTAAGCTAGGCGTCTGCGGGAGTCATATTATGCACCAGAAAAAAAAATGCAGAACACTAAAGTGTCCATATCTCCTAAACTAGGCATCTGCCGCGGTCATGTTATGCACCTGGAAAAAAAAATGCAAAACATTGAAATGGCCATTTCTCCTAAACAAAGCGTCTGCGGGAGTCATATTATGGACCAGAAAAAAAAAATTCAAAACACTAAAATGGCTATATTTCCTAAACTAGGCGTCTGCGGGGGTCATATTATGCACCAGAAAAAAAAATGCAGAACACTAAAGTGTCCATATCTCCTAAACTAGGCATCTGCCGCGGTCATGTTATGCACCTGGAAAAAAAAATGCAAGACATTGAAATGGCCATTTCTCCTAAACAAAGCGTCTGCGGGAGTCATATTATGGACCAGAAAAAAAAAATTCAAAACACTAAAATGGCTATATTTCCTAAACTAGGCGTCTGCGGGGGTCATATTATGCACCAGAAAAAAAAATTTCAAAACTTTAAAATGGCTATATTTCCTAAACTACGCGTCTGCGGGGGTCATATTATGGACCAGAAAAAAAAACATTCACAACACTAAAATGGCCATATCTCCTAAACTAGGCGTCTGCGGGGGTCATATTATGCACCAGAAAAAAAAATTTCAAAACTCTAAAATGGCCATATCTCCTAAACTAGGCGTCTGTGGGGGTCATATTATGCACCAGAAAAAAAAATTTCAAAACACTAAAATGGCTGTATTTCCTAAGCTAGGCGCCTGCGGGAGTCATATTATGGACCAGAAAAAAAAAATTCAAAACACTAAAATGGCTATATTTCCTAAACTAGGCGTTTGCGGGGGTCATATTATGCACCAGAAAAAAAAAATTCAAAACACTAAAATGGCTATATTTCCTAAACCAGGCGTCTACGGGAGTCATATTATCCACCAGAAAAAAAAAATTTTTAAAACACTAAAATGGCCATATCTCCTAAACTAGGCGTCTGCGCGGGTCATATTATGCAAAAGAACAAAAATTTCAAAACACTAAAATGGCTGTATTTCCTAAGCTAGGCGTCTGCGGGAGTCATATTATGGACCAGAAAAAAAAAAATTCAAAACACTAAAATGGCTATATTTCCTAAACTAGGCGTCTGCGGGGGTCATATTATGCACCAGAATAAAAAATTTCAAAACTCTAAAATGGCTATATTTCCTAAACTACGCGTCTACGGGGTTCATATTATGCACCTGAAAAAAAAATGCAAAAAATTGAAATGGCCATATCTCCTAAACAAGGCATCTGCGGGAGTCATATTATGGACCAGAAAAAAAAACATTCAAAACACTAAAATGGCTATATTTCCTAAACTAGGCGTCTACGGGAGTCATATTATCCACCAGAAAAAAAAAATTTTTAAAACACTAAAATGGCCATATCTCCTAAACTAGGCGTCTGCGCGGGTCATATTATGCAAAAGAAAAAAAAATTTCAAAACACTAAAATGGCTGTATTTCCTAAGCTAGGCGTCTGCGGGAGTCATATTATGGACCAGAAAAAAAAGATTCATAACACTAAAATGGCTATATTTCCTAAACTAGGCGTCTGCGGGGGTCATATTATGCACCAGAAAAAAAAATTTCAAAACTCTAAAATGGCTATATTTCCTAAACTACGCGTCTGCGGGGATCATATTATGGACCAGAAAAAAAAACATTCACAACACTAAAATGGCCATATCTCCTAAACAAGGCGTCAGCGGGGGTCATATTATGCACCAGAAAAAAAATTTCAAAACACTAAAATGGCTGTATTTCCTAAGCTAGGCGTCTGCGGGAGTCATATTATGGACCAGAAAAAAAAAAATTCAAAACACTAAAATGGCTATATTTCCTAAACTAGGCGTCTGCGGGGGTCATATTATGCACCAGAAAAAAAAAATTTTAACTCTAAAATGGCTATATTTCCTAAACTAGGCGTTTGCGGGGGTCATATTATGCACCAGAAAAAAAAAAATTCAAAACACTAAAATGGCTATATTTCCTAAACCAGGCGTCTACGGGAGTCATATTATCCACCAGAAAAAAAAAATTTTTAAAACACTAAAATGGCCATATCTCCTAAACTAGGCGTCTGCGCGGGTCATATTATGCACCAGAAAAAAAAATTTCAAAACACTAAAATGGCTGTATTTCCTAAGCTAGGCGTCTGCGGGAGTCATATTATGGACCAGAAAAAAAAAAATTCAAAACACTAAAATGGCTATATTTCCTAAACTAGGCGTTTGCGGGGGTCATATTATGCACCAGAAAAAAAAAAATTCAAAACACTAAAATGGCTATATTTCCTAAACCAGGCGTCTACGGGAGTCATATTATCCACCAGAAAAAAAAAATTTTTAAAACACTAAAATGGCCATATCTCCTAAACTAGGCGTCTGCGCGGGTAATATTATGCACCAGAAAAAAAATTTCAAAACTCTAAAATGGCTATATTTCCTAATCTACGCGTCTGCGGGGGTCATATTATGGACCAGAAAAAAAAACATTCAAAACACTAAAATGGCCATATCTCCTAAGCTAGGCGTCTGCGCGCGTCATATTATGGACCAGAAAAAAAAACATTCAAAACCCTAAAATGGCTATATCTCCTAAATTAAACGTCTGCGGGGGTCATATTATGCACCTGAAAAAATAAATGCAAAACATTGAAATGGCCATATCTCCTAAACAAGGCGTCTGCGAGGGTTATATTGTGGACCAGAAAAAAAAACATAAACTATTCGTCTCCGGGGGTCATATTATGCACCAGAAAAAAAAAATTTCAAAACACTAAAATGGCCATATCTCCTAAGCTAGGCGTCTGCGCGGGTCATATTATGCACCAGAAAAACAAAATTTCAAAACACTAAAATGGTTATATTTCCTAAACTAGGCGTCTGCGGGGGTCATATTATGCACCAGAAAAAAAAATGCAGAACACTAAAATGTCCATATCTCCTAAACTAGGCAAGACATTGAAATGGCCATTTCTCCTAAACAAAGCGTCTGCGGGAGTCATATTATGGACCAGAAAAAAAAAACATTCAAAACACTAAAATGGCTATACTTCCTAAACTAGGCGTCTGCGGGGGTCATATTATGCAGCAGAAAAAAAAATTTCAAAACTCTAAAATGGCTATATTTCCTAAACTACGCGTCTGCGGGGGTCATATTATGGACCAGAAAAAAAACATTCACAACACTAAAATGGCCATATCTCCTAAACTAGGCGTCTGCGGGGGTCATATTATGCACCAGAAAAAAAAATTTCAAAACTCTAAAATGGCCATATCTCCTAAACTAGGCGTCTGCGGGGGTCATATTATGCACCAGAAAAAAAAATTTCAAAACACTAAAATGGCAGTATTTCCTAAGCTAGGCGTCTGCGGGAGTCATATTATGGACCAGAAGAAAAAAAATTCAAAACACTAAAATGGCTATATTTCCTAAACTAGGCGTCTGCGGGGGTCATATTATGCACCAGAAAAAAAACTTTCAAAACACTAAAATGGTTATATTTCCTAAACTAGGCGTCTGCGGGGGTCATATTATGCACCAGAAAAAAAAATGCAGAACACTAAAATGTCCATATCTCCTAAACTAGGCAAGACACTGAAATGGCCATTTCTCCTAAACAAAGCGTCTGCGGGGGTCATATTATGCACCAGAATAAAAAATTTCAAAACTCTAAAATGGCTATATTTCCTAAACTACGCGTCTACGGGGTTCATATTATGCACCTGAAAAAAAAATGCAAAAAATTGAAATGGCCATATCTCCTAAACAAAGCGTCTGCGGGAGTCATATTATGGACCAGAAAAAAAAAACATTCAAAACACTAAAATGGCTATATTTCCTAAACTAGGCGTCTGCGGGGGTCATATTATGCACCAGAAAAAAAACTTTCAAAACTCTAAAATGGCTATATTTCCTAAACTACGCGTCTGCGGGGGTCATATTATGGACCAGAAAAAAAAACATTCACAACACTAAAATGGCCATATCTCCTTAACAAGGCGTCTGCGGGGGTCATATTATGCACCAGAAAAAAAATTTCAAAACACTAAAATGGCTGTATTTCCTAAGCTAGGCGTCTGCGAGAGTCATATTATGGACCAGAAAAAAAAAAATTCAAAACACTAAAATGGCTATATTTCCTAAACTAGGCGTCTGCGGGGGTCATATTATGCACCAGAAAAAAAAATTTCAAAACTCTAAAATGGCTATATTTCCTAAACTACGCGTCTACGGGGTTCATATTATGCACCTGAAAAAAAAATGCAAAAAATTGAAATGGCCATATCTCCTAAACAAAGCGTCTGCGGGTGTCATATTATGGACCAGAAAAAAAAACATTCAAAACCCTAAAATGGCTATATCTCCTAAATTAAACGTCTGCGGGGGCCATATTATGCTCCTGAAAAAATAAATGCAAAACATTGAAATGGCCATATCTCCTAAACAAATCGTCTGCGGGGGTTATATTGTGGACCGGAAAAAAAAACATAAACTATTCGTCTCCGGGGGTCATATTATGCACCAGAAAAAAAAAATTTCAAAACACTAAAATGGCCATATCTCCTAAGCTAGGCGTCTGCGCGGGTCATAATATGCATCAAAAAAAAAATTTCAAAACACTAAAATGGCTGTATTTCCTAAGCTAGGCGTCTGCGGGAGTCATATTATGCACCAGAAAAAAAAAATTCCAATCACTAAGATGGCTATATTTCCTAAACTAGGCGTCTGCGGGGGTTATATTATGGACCAGAAAAAAAAAACATTCAAAACACTAAAATGGCCATATCTCCTAAACAAGGCGTCTGCGGGGGTTATATTATACACCAGAAAAAAAAATTCCAAACACTACTCGTAAAATGGTTATATTTCCTAAACTAGGCGTCTGCGGGGGTCATATTATGCACCAGAAAAAAAAATTTCAAAACACTAAAATGGATATATTTCCTTAGCTAGGCGTCTGCGGGGGTCATATTATGGACCAGAAAAAAAAAATTCAAAACACTAAAATGGCTATATCTCCTAAGCTAGGCGTCTGCGAGGTTCATATTATGCACCTGAAAAATAAAATTTTCAAAACACTAAAATGGCCATATCTCCTAAACTAGGCGTCTGCGGGGGTTATTATTATACACCAGAATAAAAAATTCAAAACACTGAAATGGATATATTTCCTTAGCTAGGCGTCTGCGGGAGTCATATTATGGACCAGAAAAAAAAAATTCAAAACACTAAAATGGCTATATCTCCTAAGCTAGGCGTCTGCGGGGTTCATATTATGCACCTGAAAAATAAAATTTTCAAAACACTAAAATGGCCATATCTCCTAAACTAGGCGTCTGCGGGGGTCATATTATGCACCATAAAAAAAAATTTCAAAACTCTAAAATGGCTATATTTCCTAAACTACGCGTCTACGGGGTTCATATTATGCACCTGAAAAAAAAAATGCAAAAAATTGAAATGGCCATATCTCCTAAACAAAGCGTCTGCGGGTGTCATATTATGGACCATAAAAAAAAACATTCAAAACCCTAAAATGGCTATATCTCCTAAATTAAACGTCTGCGGGGGTCATATTATGCTCCTGAAAAAATAAATGCAAAACATTGAAATGTCCATATCTCCTAAACAAGGCGTCTGCGGGGGTTATATTGTGGACCAGAAAAAAAAACATAAACTATTCGTCTCCGGGGGTCATATTATGCACCAGAAAAAAAAAATTTCAAAACACTAAAATGGCCATATCTCCTAAGCTAGGCGTCTGCACGGGTCATATTATGGACCAGAAAAAAATATTTCAAAACACTAAAATGGCTATATTTCCTAAACTAGGCGTCTGCGGGAGTCATATTATGCACCAGAAAAAAAAATTCCGATCACTAAGATGGCTATATTTCCTAAACTAGGCGTCTGCGGGGGTTATATTATGGACCAGAAAAAAAAAACATTCAAAACACTAAAATGGCCACATCTCCTAAACAAGGCGTCTGCGGGGGTTATATTATACACCAGAAAAAAAAAATCCAAACACTACTCGTAAAATGGTTATATTTCCTAAATTACGCGTCTGCGGGAGTCATATTATGCACCAGAAAAAAAAAAATTCAAAACACTAAAATGGCTATATTTCCTAAACCAGGCGTCTACGGGAGTTATATTATCCACCAGAAAAAAAAAATTTTTAAAACACTAAAATGGCCATATCTCCTAAACTAGGCGTCTGCGCGGGTCATATTATGCACCAGAAAACAAAATTTCAAAACACTAAAATGGCTGTATTTCCTAAGCTAGGCGTCTGCGGGAGTCATATTATGGACCAGAAAAAAAAAATTCAAAACACTAAAATGGCTATATTTCCTAAACTAGGCGTCTGCGGGGGTCATATTATGCACCAGAAAATAAAAATTCAAAACTCTAAAATGGCTATATTTCCTAAACTACGCGTCAACGGGGGTCATATTATGCACCAGAAAAAAAAAATTCAAAACACTAAAATGGCTATATTTCCTAAACCAGGCGTCTACGGGAGTCATATTATCCACCAGAAAAAAAAATTTTTAAAACACTAAAATGGCCATATCTCCTAAACTAGGCGTCTGCGCGGGTCATATTATGGACCAGAAAAAAAAAACTCAAAACACTAAAATGGCTATATTTCCTAAACTAGGCGTTTGCGGGGTCATATTATGCACCAGAAAAAAAAACATTCAAAACACTAAAATGGCCATATCTCCTAAGCTAGGCGTCTGCGCGGGTCATATTATGGACCAGAAAAAAAAACATTCAAAACCCTAAAATGGCTATATCTCCTAAATTAAACGTCTGCGGGGGTCATATTATGCACCAGAAAAAAAAACATTCAAAACACTAAAATGGCCATATCTCCTAAGCTAGGCGTCTGCGCGGGTCATAATATGCATCAGAAAAAAAAATTTCAAAACACTAAAATGGCTGTATTTCCTAAGCTAGGCGTCTGCGGGAGTCATATTATGCACCAGAAAAAAAAAATTCCAATCACTAAGATGGCTATATTTCCTAAACTAGGCGTCTGCGGGGGTTATATTATGGACCAGAAAAAAAAAACATTCAAAACACTAAAATGGCCATATCTCCTAAACAAGGCGTCTGCGGGGGTTATATTATACACCAGAAAAAAAAATTCCAAACACTACTCGTAAAATGGTTATATTTCCTAAACTAGGCGTCTGCGGGGGTCATATTATGCACCAGAAAAAAAATTTTCAAAACACTAAAATGGATATATTTCCTTAGCTAGGCGTCTGCGGGGGTCATATTATGGACCAGAAAAAAAAAATTCAAAACACTAAAATGGCTATATCTCCTAAGCTAGGCGTCTGCGGGGTTCATATTATGCACCTGAAAAATAAAATTTTCAAAACACTAAAATGGCCATATCTCCTAAGCTAGGCGTCTGCGGGGGTTATTATTATACACCAGAATAAAAAATTCAAAACACTGAAATGGATATATTTCCTTAGCTAGGCGTCTGCGGGAGTCATATTATGGACCAGAAAAAAAAAATTCAAAACACTAAAATGGCTATATCTCCTAAGCTAGGCGTCTGCGGGGTTCATATTATGCACCTGAAAAATAAAATTTTCAAAACACTAAAATGGCCATATCTCCTAAACTAGGCGTCTGCGGGGGTCATATTATGCACCATAAAAAAAAATTTCAAAACTCTAAAATGGCTATATTTCCTAAACTACGCGTCTACGGGGTTCATATTATGCACCTGAAAAAAAAAATGCAAAAAATTGAAATGGCCATATCTCCTAAACAAAGCGTCTGCGGGTGTCATATTATGGACCATAAAAAAAAACATTCAAAACCCTAAAATGGCTATATCTCCTAAATTAAACGTCTGCGGGGGTCATATTATGCTCCTGAAAAAATAAATGCAAAACATTGAAATGTCCATATCTCCTAAACAAGGCGTCTGCGGGGGTTATATTGTGGACCAGAAAAAAAAACATAAACTATTCGTCTCCGGGGGTCATATTATGCACCAGAAAAAAAAAATTTCAAAACACTAAAATGGCCATATCTCCTAAGCTAGGCGTCTGCACGGGTCATATTATGGACCAGAAAAAAATATTTCAAAACACTAAAATGGCTATATTTCCTAAACTAGGCGTCTGCGGGAGTCATATTATGCACCAGAAAAAAAAATTCCGATCACTAAGATGGCTATATTTCCTAAACTAGGCGTCTGCGGGGGTTATATTATGGACCAGAAAAAAAAAACATTCAAAACACTAAAATGGCCACATCTCCTAAACAAGGCGTCTGCGGGGGTTATATTATACACCAGAAAAAAAAAATCCAAACACTACTCGTAAAATGGTTATATTTCCTAAATTACGCGTCTGCGGGAGTCATATTATGCACCAGAAAAAAAAAAATTCAAAACACTAAAATGGCTATATTTCCTAAACCAGGCGTCTACGGGAGTTATATTATCCACCAGAAAAAAAAAATTTTTAAAACACTAAAATGGCCATATCTCCTAAACTAGGCGTCTGCGCGGGTCATATTATGCACCAGAAAACAAAATTTCAAAACACTAAAATGGCTGTATTTCCTAAGCTAGGCGTCTGCGGGAGTCATATTATGGACCAGAAAAAAAAAATTCAAAACACTAAAATGGCTATATTTCCTAAACTAGGCGTCTGCGGGGGTCATATTATGCACCAGAAAATAAAAATTCAAAACTCTAAAATGGCTATATTTCCTAAACTACGCGTCAACGGGGGTCATATTATGCACCAGAAAAAAAAAATTCAAAACACTAAAATGGCTATATTTCCTAAACCAGGCGTCTACGGGAGTCATATTATCCACCAGAAAAAAAAATTTTTAAAACACTAAAATGGCCATATCTCCTAAACTAGGCGTCTGCGCGGGTCATATTATGGACCAGAAAAAAAAAACTCAAAACACTAAAATGGCTATATTTCCTAAACTAGGCGTTTGCGGGGTCATATTATGCACCAGAAAAAAAAACATTCAAAACACTAAAATGGCCATATCTCCTAAGCTAGGCGTCTGCGCGGGTCATATTATGGACCAGAAAAAAAACATTCAAAACCCTAAAATGGCTATATCTCCTAAATTAAACGTCTGCGGGGGTCATATTATGCACCTGAAAAAATAAATGCAAAACATTGAAATGGCCATATCTCCTAAACAAGGCGTCTGCGGGGGTTATATTGTGGACCAGAAAAAAAAACATAAACTATTCGTCTCCGGGGGTCATATTATGCACCAGAAAAACCAAATTTCAAAACACTAAAATGGTTATATTTCCTAAACTAGGCGTCTGCGGGGGTCATATTATGCACCAGAAAAAAAAATGCAGAACACTAAAGTGGCCATATCTCCTAAACTAGGCATCTGCCGCGATCATGTTATGCACCTGGAAAAAAAAATGCAAGACATTGAAATGGCCATTTCTCCTAAACAAAGCGTCTGCGGGAGTCATATTATGGACCAGAAAAAAAAAATATTCAAAACACTAAAATGGCTATATTTCCTAAACTAGGCGTCTGCGGGGGTCATATTATGCACCAGAAAAAAAAATTTCAAAACTCTAAAATGGCTATATTTCCTAAACTACGCGTCTGCGGGGGTCATATTATGGACCAGAAAAAAAAAACATTCACAACACTAAAATGGCCATATCTCCTAAATTAGGCGCCTGCGGGGGTCATATTATGCACCAGAAAAAAAAATTTCAAAACTCTAAAATGGCCATATCTCCTAAATTAAACGTCTGCGGGGGTCATATTATGCACCAGAAAAAAAAAATTCCGATCACTAAGATGGCTATATTTCCTAAACTAGGCGTCTGCGGGGGTTATATTATGGACCAGAAAAAAAAAACATTCAAAACACTAAAATGGCCACATCTCCTAAACAAGGCGTCTGCGGGGGTTATATTATACACCAGAAAAAAAAATTCCAAACACTACTCGTAAAATGGTTATATTTCCTAAATTACGCGTCTGCGGGAGTCATATTATGCACCAGAAAAAAAAAAATTCAAAACACTAAAATGGCTATATTTCCTAAACTAGGCGTCTGCGGGAGTCATATTATGCACCAGAAAAAAAAAATTCCGATCACTAAGATGGCTATATTTCCTAAACTAGGCGTCTGCGGGGGTTATATTATGGACCAGAAAAAAAAAACATTCAAAACACTAAAATGGCCATATCTCCTAAACTAGGCGTCTGCGCGGGTCATATTATGCACCAGAAAACAAAATTTCAAAACACTAAAATGGCTGTATTTCCTAAGCTAGGCGTCTGCGGGAGTCATATTATGGACCAGAAAAAAAAAATTCAAAACACTAAAATGGCTATATTTCCTAAACTAGGCGTTTGCGGGGGTCACATTATGCACCAGAAAAAAAAATTTCAAAACACTATAATGGCTGTATTTCCTAAGCTAGGCGTCTGCGGGAGTCATATTATGGACCAGAAAAAAAAAAATTCAAAACACTAAAATGGCTATATTTCCTAAACTAGGCGTTTGCTGGGGTCATATTATGCACCAGAAAAAAAAAAATTCAAAACACTAAAATGGCTATATTTCCTAAACCAGGCGTCTACGGGAGTCATATTATCCACCAGAAAAAAAAATTCTTAAAACACTAAAATGGCCATATCTCCTAAACTAGGCGTCTGCGCGGGTCATATTATGCACCAGAAAAAAAAATTTCAAAACACTAAAATGGCTGTATTTCCTAAGCTAGGCGTCTGCGGGAGTCATATTATGGACCAGAAAAAAAAAATTCAAAACACTAAAATGGCTATATTTCCTAAACTAGGCGTCTGCGGGGGTCATATTATGCACCAGAAAATAAAAATTCAAAACTCTAAAATGGCTATATTTCCTAAACTACGCGTCAACGGGGGTCATATTATGCACCAGAAAAAAAAAATTCAAAACACTAAAATGGCTATATTTCCTAAACCAGGCGTCTACGGGAGTCATATTATCCACCAGAAAAAAAAAATTTTTAAAACACTAAAATGGCCATATCTCCTAAACTAGGCGTCTGCGCGGGTCATATAATGGACCAGAAAAAAAAAATTCAAAACACTAAAATGGCTATATTTCCTAAACTAGGCGTTTGCGGGGTCATATTATGCACCAGAAAAAAAAACATTCAAAACACTAAAATGGCCATATCTCCTAAGCTAGGCGTCTGCGCGGGTCATATTATGGACCAGAAAAAAAAACATTCAAAACCCTAAAATGGCTATATCTCCTAAATTAAACGTCTGCGGGGGTCATATTATGCACCTGAAAAAATAAATGCAAAACATTGAAATGGCCATATCTCCTAAACAAGGCGTCTGCGGGGGTTATATTGTGGACCAGAAAAAAAAACATAAACTATTCGTCTCCGGGGGTCATATTATGCACCAGAAAAACCAAATTTCAAAACACTAAAATGGTTATATTTCCTAAACTAGGCGTCTGCGGGGGTCATATTATGCACCAGAAAAAAAAATGCAGAACACTAAAGTGGCCATATCTCCTAAACTAGGCATCTGCCGCGATCATGTTATGCACCTGGAAAAAAAAATGCAAGACATTGAAATGGCCATTTCTCCTAAACAAAGCGTCTGCGGGAGTCATATTATGGACCAGAAAAAAAAAACATTCAAAACACTAAAATGGCTATATTTCCTAAACTAGGCGTCTGCGGGGGTCATATTATGCACCAGAAAAAAAAATTTCAAAACTCTAAAATGGCTATATTTCCTAAACTACGCGTCTGCGGGGGTCATATTATGGACCAGAAAAAAAAACATTCAGAACACTAAAATGGCCATATCTCCTAAATTAGGCGCCTGCGGGGGTCATATTATACACCAGAAAAAAAAATTTCAAAACTCTAAAATGGCCATATCTCCTAAACTAGGCGTCTGCGGGGGTCATATTATGCACCAGAAAAAAAAATTTCAAAACACTAAAATGGCTGTATTTCCTAAGCTAGGCGCCTGCGGGGTCATATTATGGACCAGAAAAAAAAAAATTCAAAACACTAAAATGGCTATATTTCCTAAACTAGGCGTTTGCGGGGGTCATATTATGCACCAGAAAAAAAAAATTCAAAACACTAAAATGGCTATATTTCCTAAACCAGGCGTCTACGGGAGTCATATTATCCACCAGAAAAAAAAAATTTTTAAAACACTAAAATGGCCATATCTCCTAAACTAGGCGTCTGCGCGGGTCATATTATGCACCAGAAAAAAAAATTTCAAAACACTAAAATGGCTGTATTTCCTAAGCTAGGCGTCTGCGGGAGTCATATTATGGACCAGAAAAAAAAAAATTCAAAACACTAAAATGGCTATATTTCCTAAACTAGGCGTTTGCGGGGGTCATATTATGCACCAGAAAAAAAAACATTCAAAACACTAAAATGGCCATATCTCCTAAGCTAGGCGTCTGCGCGGGTCATATTATGGACCAGAAAAAAAAACATTCACAACACTAAAATGGCCATATCTCCTAAACAAGGCGTCTGCGGGGGTCATATTATGCACCAGAAAAAAAATTTCAAAACACTAAAATGGCTGTATTTCCTAAGCTAGGCGTCTGCGGGAGTCATATTATGGACCAGAAAAAAAAAAATTCAAAACACTAAAATGGCTATATTTCCTAAACTAGGCGTCTGCGGGGGTCATATTATGCACCAGAATAAAAAATTTCAAAACTCTAAAATGGCTATATTTCCTAAACTACGCGTCTACGGGGTTCATATTATGCACCTGAAAAAAAAATGCAAAAAATTGAAATGGCCATATCTCCTAAACAAAGCGTCTGCGGGAGTCATATTATGGACCAGAAAAAAAAAACATTCAAAACACTAAAATGGCTATATTTCCTAAACTAGGCGTCTGCGGGGGTCATATTATGCAGCAGAAAAAAAAATTTCAAAACTCTAAAATTGCTATATTTCCTAAACTACGCGTCTACGGGGTTCATATTATGCACCTGAAAAAAAAATGCAAAAAATTGAAATGGCCATATCTCCTAAACAAAGCGTCTGCGGGTGTCATATTATGGACCAGAAAAAAAAACATTCAAAACCCTAAAATGGCTATATCTCCTAAATTAAACGTCTGCGGGGGTCATATTATGCTCCTGAAAAAATAAATGCAAAACATTGAAATGGCCATATCTCCTAAACAAATCGTCTGCGGGGGTTATATTGTGGACCGGAAAAAAAAACATAAACTATTCGTCTCCGGGGGTCATATTATGCACCAGAAAAAAAAAATTTCAAAACACTAAAATGGCCATATCTCCTAAGCTAGGCGTCTGCGCGGGTCATAATATGCATCAGAAAAAAAAATTTCAAAACACTAAAATGGCTGTATTTCCTAAGCTAGGCGTCTGCGGGAGTCATATTATGCACCAGAAAAAAAAAATTCCAATCACTAAGATGGCTATATTTCCTAAACTAGGCGTCTGCGGGGGTTATATTATGGACCAGAAAAAAAAAACATTCAAAACACTAAAATGGCCATATCTCCTAAACAAGGCGTCTGCGGGGGTTATATTATACACCAGAAAAAAAAATTCCAAACACTACTCGTAAAATGGTTATATTTCCTAAACTAGGCGTCTGCGGGGGTCATATTATGAACCAGAAAAAAAAATGCAGAACACTAAAATGGCCATATCTCCTAAGCTAAGCGTCTGCGCGGGTCATATTATGCACTAAAATGGCTATATTTCCTAAGCTAGGCGTCTGCGGGAATCATATTATGGACCAGAAAAAAAAATTTCAAAACACTAAAATGGCTGTATTTCCAAAGCTAGGCGTCTGCGGGAGTCATATTATGGACCAGAAAAAAAAAAATTCAAAACACTAAAATGGCTATATTTCCTAAACTAGCCGTCTGCGGGGGTCATATTATGCACCAGAAAAAAAAATTTCAAATCTCTAAAATGGCTATATTTCCTAAACTACGCGTCTACGGGGTTCATATTATGCACCTGAAAAAAAAAATGCAAAAAATTGAAATGGCCATATCTCCTAAACAAAGCGTCTGCGGGTGTCATATTATGGACCAGAAAAAAAAACATTCAAAACCCTAAAATGGCTATATCTCCTAAATTAAACGTCTGCGGGGGTCATATTATGCTCCTGAAAAAATAAATGCAAAACATTGAAATGGCCATATCTCCTAAACAAGGCGTCTGCGGGGGTTATATTGTGGACCAGAAAAAAAAACATTCAAAACCCTAAAATGGCTATATCTCCTAAATTAAACGTCTGCGGGGGTCATATTATGCTCCTGAAAAAATAAATGCAAAACATTGAAATGGCCATATCTCCTAAACAAGGCGTCTGCGGGGGTTATATTGTGGACCAGAAAAAAAAACATAAACTATTCGTCTCCGGGGGTCATATTATGCACCAGAAAAAAAAAATTTCAAAACATTAAAATGGCCATATCTCCTAAGCTAGGCGTCTGCACGGGTCATATTATGCACCAGAAAAAAAAATTTCAAAACACCAAAATTAATATATTTCCTTAGCTAGGCGTCTGCGGGAGTCGTATTATGGACCAGAAAAAAAAAACTCAAAACACTAAAATGGCTATATCTCCTAAGCTAGGCGTCTGCGGGGTTCATATTATGCACCTGAAAAATAAAATTTTCAAAACACTAAAATGGCCATATCTCCTAAACTAGGCGTCTGCGGGGTTATTATTATACACCAGAATAAAAAATTCAAAACACTGAAATGGCTATATCTCCTAAGCTAGGCGTCTGCGGGGTTCATATTATGCACCTGAAAAATAAAATTTTCAAAACACAAAAATGGCCATATCACCTAAACTAGGCGGCTGCGCGGGTCATATTATGCACCAGAAAAAAAAAATTTCAAAACACTAAAATGTCTATATTTTCTCAACTAGGCGTCTGCTGGGGTCATATTATGGACCAGAAAAAAATATTTCAAAACACTAAAATGGCTATATTTCCTAAACTAGGCGTCTGCGGGAGTCATATTATGCACCAGAAAAAAAAAAATTCAAAACACTAAATTGGCTATATTTCCTAAACCAGTCGTCTACGGGAGTCATATTATCCACCAGAAAAAAAAAATTCGGATCACTAAGATAGCTATATTTCCTAAACTAAGCGTCTGCGGGGGTTATATTATGGACCAGAAAAAAAAAACAATCAAAACACTAAAATGGCCATATCTCCTAAACAAGGCGTCTGCGGGGGTTATTTTATACACCAGAAAAAAAAATTCCAAACACTACTCGTAAAATGGTTATATTTCCTAAACTACGCGTCTGCGGGAGTCATATTATGCACCAGAAAAAAAAAAAATCAAAACACTAAAATGGCTATATTTCCTAACCCAGGCGTCTACGGGAGTCATATTATCCACCAGAAAAAAAAAATTTTTAAAACACTAAAATGGCCATATCTCCTAAACTAGGCGTCTGCGCGGGTCATATTATGCACCAGAAACCAAAATTTCAAAACACTAAAATGGTTGTATTTCCTAAGCTAGGCGTCTGCGGGAGTCATATCATGGACCAGAAAAAAAAAAATTCAAAACACTAAAATGGCTATATTTCCTATACTAGGCGTTTGCGGGGGTCACATTATGCACCAGAAAAAAAAATTTCTAAACACTAAAATGGCAGTATTTCCTAAGCTAGGCGTCTGCGGGAGTCATATTATGGACCAGAAAAAAAAAAATTCAAAACACTAAAATGGCTATATTTCCTAAACTAGGCGTTTGCGGGGGTCATATTATGCACCAGAAAAAAAAAAAATTCAAAACACTAAAATGGCTATATTTCCTAAACCAGGCGTCTACGGGAGTCATATTATCCACCAGAAAAAAAAAATTTTTAAAACACTAAAATGGCCATATCTCCTAAACTAGGCGTCTGCGCGGGTCATATTATGCACCAGAAAAAAAAATTTCAAAACACTAAAATGGCTGTATTTCCTAAGCTAGGCGTCTGCGGGAGTCATATTATGGACCAGAAAAAAAAAATTCAAAACACTAAAATGGCTATATTTCCTAAACTAGGCGTCTGCGGGGGTCATATTATGCACCAGAAAAAAAAATTCAAAACTCTAAAATGGCTATATTTCCTAAACTACGCGTCTACGGGGGTCATATTATGCACCAGAAAAAAAAAAATTCAAAACACTAAAATGGCTATATTTCCTAAACCAGGCGTCTACGGGAGTCATATTATCCACCAGAAAAAAAAAATTTTTAAAACACTAAAATGGCCATATCTCCTAAACTAGGCGTCTGCGCGGGTCATATTATGCACCAGAAAAAAAAATTTCAAAACACTAAAATGGCTGTATTTCCTAAACTAGGCGTCTGCGGGGGTCATATTATGCACCAGAAAAAAAAATGCAGAACACTAAAGTGTCCATATCTCCTAAACTAGGCATCTGCCGCGATCATGTTATGCACCTGGAAAAAAAAATGCAAGACATTGAAATGGCCATTTCTCCTAAACAAAGCGTCTGCGGGAGTCATATTATGGACCAGAAAAAAAAAACATTCAAAACACTAAAATGGCTATATTTCCTAAACTAGGCGTCTGCGGGGGTCATATTATGCACCAGAAAAAAAAATTTCAAAACTCTAAAATGGCTATATTTCCTAAACTACGCGTCTACGGGGTTCATATTATGCACCTGAAAAAAAAATGCAAAAAATTGAAATGGCCATATCTCCTAAACAAAGCGTCTGCGGGAGTCATATTATGGACCAAAAAAAAAAAACATTCAAAACACTAAAATGGCTATATTTCCTAAACTAGGCGTCTGCGGGGGTCATATTATGCAGCAGAAAAAAAAATTTCAAAACTCTAAAATTGCTATATTTCCTAAACTACGCGTCTACGGGGTTCATATTATGCACCTGAAAAAAAAATGCAAAAAATTGAAATGGCCATATCTCCTAAACAAAGCGTCTGCGGGTGTCATATTATGGACCAGAAAAAAAAACATTCAAAACCCTAAAATGGCTATATCTCCTAAATTAAACGTCTGCGGCGGTCATATTATGCTCCTGAAAAAATAAATGCAAAACATTGAAATGGCCATATCTCCTAAACAAATCGTCTGCGGGGGTTATATTGTGGACCGGAAAAAAAAACATAAACTATTCGTCTCCGGGGGTCATATTATGCACCAGAAAAAAAAAATTTCAAAACACTAAAATGGCCATATCTCCTAAGCTAGGCGTCTGCGCGGGTCATAATATGCATCAGAAAAAAAAATTTCAAAACACTAAAATGGCTGTATTTCCTAAGCTAGGCGTCTGCGGGAGTCATATTATGCACCAGAAAAAAAAAATTCCAATCACTAAGATGGCTATATTTCCTAAACTAGGCGTCTGCGGGGGTTATATTATGGACCAGAAAAAAAAAACATTCAAAACACTAAAATGGCTATATTTCCTAAGCTAGGCGTCTGCGGGAATCATATTATGGACCAGAAAAAAAAATTTCAAAACACTAAAATGGCTGTATTTCCAAAGCTAGGCGTCTGCGGGAGTCATATTATGGACCAGAAAAAAAAAATTCAAAACACTAAAATGGCTATATTTCCTAAACTAGGCGTCTGCGGGGGTCATATTATGCACCAGAAAAAAAAATTTCAAAACTCTAAAATGGCTATATTTCCTAAACTACGCGTCTACGGGGTTCATATTATGCACCTGAAAAAAAAAATGCAAAAAATTGAAATGGCCATATCTCCTAAACAAAGCGTCTGCGGGTGTCATATTATGGACCAGAAAAAAAAACATTCAAAACCCTAAAACGGCTATATCTCCTAAATTAAACGTCTGCGGGGGTCATATTATGCTCCTGAAAAAATAAATGCAAAACATTGAAATGGCCATATCTCCTAAACAAGGCGTCTGCGGGGGTTATATTGTGGACCAGAAAAAAAAACATTCAAAACCCTAAAATGGCTATATCTCCTAAATTAAACGTCTGCGGGGGTCATATTATGCTCCTGAAAAAATAAATGCAAAACATTGAAATGGCCATATCTCCTAAACAAGGCGTCTGCGGGGGTTATATTGTGGACCAGAAAAAAAAACATAAACTATTCGTCTCCGGGGGTCATATTATGCACCAGAAAAAAAAAATTTCAAAACACTAAAATGGCCATATCTCCTAAGCTAGGCGTCTGCACGGGTCATATTATGCACCAGAAAAAAAAATTTCAAAACACTAAAATGAATATATTTCCTTAGCTAGGCGTCTGCGGGAGTCGTATTATGGACCAGAAAAAAAAAATTCAAAACACTAAAATGGCTATATCTCCTAAGCTAGGCGTCTGCGGGGTTCATATTATGCACCTGAAAAATAAAATTTTCAAAACACTAAAATGGCCATATCTCCTAAACTAGGCGTCTGCGGGGTTATTATTATACACCAGAATAAAAAATTCAAAACACTGAAATGGCTATATCTCCTAAGCTAGGCGTCTGCGGGGTTCATATTATGCACCTGAAAAATAAAATTTTCAAAACACAAAAATGGCCATATCACCTAAACTAGGCGGCTGCGCGGGTCATATTATGCACCAGAAAAAAAAAATTTCAAAACACTAAAATGGCTATATTTTCTCAACTAGGCGTCTGCTGGGGTCATATTATGGACCAGAAAAAAATATTTCAAAACACTAAAATGGCTATATTTCCTAAACTAGGCGTCTGCGGGAGTCATATTATGCACCAGAAAAAAAAAATTCAAAACACTAAAATGGCTATATTTCCTAAACCAGGCGTCTACGGGAGTCATATTATCCACCAGAAAAAAAAAATTCGGATCACTAAGATGGCTATATTTCCTAAACTAAGCGTCTGCGGGGGTTATATTATGGACCAGAAAAAAAAAACATTCAAAACACTAAAATGGCCATATCTCCTAAACAAGGCGTCTGCGGGGGTTATATTATACACCAGAAAAAAAAATTCCAAACACTACTCGTAAAATGGTTATATTTCCTAAACTACGCGTCTGCGGGAGTCATATTATGCACCAGAAAAAAAAAAATTCAAAACACTAAAATGGCTATATTTCCTAAACCAGGCGTCTACGGGAGTCATATTATCCACCAGAAAAAAAAAATTTTTAAAACACTAAAATGGCCATATCTCCTAAACTAGGCGTCTGCGCGGGTCATATTATGCACCAGAAACCAAAATTTCAAAACACTAAAATGGCTGTATTTCCTAAGCTAGGCGTCTGCGGGAGTCATATCATGGACCAGAAAAAAAAAAATTCAAAACAGTAAAATGGCTATATTTCCTAAACTAGGCGTTTGCGGGGGTCACATTATGCACCAGAAAAAAAAATTTCAAAACACTAAAATGGCAGTATTTCCTAAGCTAGGCGTCTGCGGGAGTCATATTATGGACCAGAAAAAAAAAAATTCAAAACACTAAAATGGCTATATTTCCTAAACTAGGCGTTTGCGGGGGTCATATTATGCACCAGAAAAAAAAAATTCAAAACACTAAAATGGCTATATTTCCTAAACCAGGCGTCTACGGGAGTCATATTATCCACCAGAAAAAAAAAATTTTTAAAACACTAAAATGGCCATATCTCCTAAACTAGGCGTCTGCGCGGGTCATATTATGCACCAGAAAAAAAAATTTCAAAACACTAAAATGGCTGTATTTCCTAAGCTAGACGTCTGCGGGAGTCATATTATGGACCAGAAAAAAATAATTCAAAACACTAAAATGGCTATATTTCCTAAACTAGGCGTCTGCGGGGGTCATATTATGCACCAGAAAAAAAAATTCAAAACTCTAAAATGGCTATATTTCCTAAACTACGCGTCTACGGGGGTCATATTATGCACCAGAAAAAAAAAAATTCAAAACACTAAAATGGCTATATTTCCTAAACCAGGCGTCTACGGGAGTCATATTATCCACCAGAAAAAAAAATTTCAAAACACTAAAATGGCTGTATTTCCTAAGCTAATCGTCTGCGGGAGTCATATTATGGACCAGAAAAAAAAAAATTCAAAACACTAAAATGGCTATATTTCCTAAACTAGGCGTTTGCGGGGGTCATATTATGCACCAGAAAAAAAAACATTCAAAACACTAAAATGGCCATATCTCCTAAGCTAGGCGTCTGCGCGGGTCATATTATGGACCAGAAAAAAAAACATTCAAAACCCTAAAATGGCTATATCGCCTAAATTAAACGTCTGCGGGGGTCATATTATGCACCTGAAAAAATAAATGCAAAACATTGAAATGGACATATCTCCTAAACAAGGCGTCTGCGGGGGTTATATTGTGGACCAGAAAAAAAAACATAAACTATTCGTCTCCGGGGGTCATATTATGCACCAGAAAAACAAAATTTCAAAACACTAAAATGGTTATATTTCCTAAACTAGGCGTCTGCGGGGGTCATATTATGCACCAGAAAAAAAAATGCAGAACACTAAAGTGTCCATATCTCCTAAACTAGGCATCTGCCGCGATCATGTTATGCACCTGGAAAAAAAAATGCAAGACATTGAAATGGCCATTTCTCCTAAACAAAGCGTCTGCGGGAGTCATATTATGGACCAGAAAAAAAAAACATTCAAAACACTAAAATGGCTATATTTCCTAAACTAGGCGTCTGCGGGGGTCATATTATGCACCAGAAAAAAAAATTTCAAAACTCTAAAATGGCTATATTTCCTAAACTACGCGTCTGCGGGGGTCATATTATGGACCAGAAAAAAAAACATTCACAACACTAAAATGGCCATATCTCCTAAACTAGGCGCCTGCGGGGGTCATATTATGCACCAGAAAAAAAAATTTCAAAACTCTAAAATGGCCATATCTCCTAAACTGGGCGTCTGCGGGGGTCATATTATGCACCAGAAAAAAAAATTTCAAAACTCTAAAATGGCCATATCTCCTAAACTGGGCGTCTGCGGGGGTCATATTATGCACCAGAAAAAAAATTTTCAAAACACTAAAATGGCTGTATTTCCTAAGCTAGGCGTCTGCGGGAGTCATATTATGGACCAGAAAAAAAAAAATTCAAAACACTAAAATGGCTATATTTCCTAAACTAGGCGTCTGCGGGGTCATATTATGCACCAGAATAAAAAATTTCAAAACTCTAAAATGGCTATATTTCCTAAACTACGCGTCTACGGGGTTCATATTATGCACCTGAAAAAAAAATGCTAAAAATTGAAATGGCCATATCTCCTAAACAAAGCGTCTGCAGGAGTCATATTATGGACCAGAAAAAAAAAACATTCAAAACACTAAAATGGCTATATTTCCTAAACTAGGCGTCTGCGGGAGTCATATTATGGACCAGAAGAAAAAAAATTCAAAACACTAAAATGGCCATATCTCCTAAACTAGGCGTCTGCGGGGGTCATATTATGCACCAGAAAAAAAAATTTCAAAACACTAAAATGGCTGTATTTCCTAAGCTAGGCGTCTGCGGGAGTCATATTATGGACCAGAAAAAAAAAATTCAAAACACTAAAATGGCTATATTTCCTAAACATGGCGTTTGCGGGGGTCATATTATGCACCAGAAAAAAAAAATTCAAAACACTAAAATGGCTATATTTCCTAAACCAGGCGTCTACGGGAGTCATATTATCCACCAGAAAAAAAAAATTTTTAAAACACTAAAATGGCCATATCTCCTAAACTAGGCGTCTGCGCGGGTCATATTATGCACCAGAAAAAAAAATTTCAAAACACTAAAATGGCTGTATTTCCTAAGCTAAACGTCTGCGGGAGTCATATTATGGACCAGAAAAAAAAAAATTCAAAACACTAAAATGGCTATATTTCCTAAACGAGGCGTTTGCGGGGGTCATGTTATGCACCAGAAAAAAAAAACATTCAAAACACTAAAATGGCCATATCTCCTAAGCTAGGCGTCTGCGCGGGTCATATTATGGACCAGAAAAAAAAACATTCAAAACCCTAAAATGGCTATATCTCCTAAATTAAACGTCTGCGGGGGTCATATTATGCACCTGAAAAAATAAATGCAAAACATTGACATGGACATATCTCCTAAACAATGCGTCTGCGGGGGTTATATTGTGGACCAGAAAAAAAAACATAAACTATTCGTCTCCGGGGGTCATATTATGCACCAGAAAAACAAAATTTCAAAACACTAAAATGGTTATATTTCCTAAACTAGGCGTCTGCGGGGGTCATATTATGCACCAGAAAAAAAAATGCAGAACACTAAAGTGTCCATATCTCCTAAACTAGGCATCTGCCGCGATCATGTTATGCACCTGGAAAAAAAAATGCAAGACATTGAAATGGCCATTTCTCCTAAACAAAGCGTCTGCGGGAGTCATATTATGGACCAGAAAAAAAAAAACATTCAAAACACTAAAATGGCTATATTTCCTAAACTAGGCGTCTGCGGGGGTCATATTATGCACCAGAAAAAAAAATTTCAAAACTCTAAAATGGCTATATTTCCTAAACTACGCGTCTGCGGGGGTCATATTATGGACCAGAAAAAAAAACATTCACAACACTAAAATGGCCATATCTCCTAAACTAGGCGCCTGCGGGGGTCATATTATGCACCAGAAAAAAAAATTTCAAAACTCTAAAATGGCCATATCTCCTAAACTGGGCGTCTGCGGGGGTCATATTATGCACCAGAAAAAAAAATTTCAAAACACTAAAATGGCTGTATTTCCTAAGCTAGGCGCCTGCGGGGTCATATTATGGACCAGAAAAAAAAAAATTCAAAACACTAAAATGGCTATATTTCCTAAACTAGGCGTTTGCGGGGGTCATATTATGCACCAGAAAAAAAAAACTTCAAAACACTAAAATGGCTATATTTCCTAAACCAGGCGTCTACGGGAGTCATATTATCCACCAGAAAAAAAAAATTTTTAAAACACTAAAATGGCCATATCTCCTGAACTAGGCGTCTGCGCGGGTCATATTATGCACCAAAAAAAAAAATTTCAAAACACTAAAATGGCTGTATTTCCTAAGCTAGGCGTCTGCGGGAGTCATATTATGGACCAGAAAAAAAAAAATTCAAAACACTAAAATGGCTATATTTCCTAAACTAGGCGTCTGCGGGGGTCATATTATGCACCAGAATAAAAAATTTCAATACTCTAAAATGGCTATATTTCCTAAACTACGCGTCTACGGGGTTCATATTATGCACCTGAAAAAAAAATGCAAAAAATTGAAATGGCCATATCTCCTAAACAAAGCGTCTGCAGGAGTCATATTATGGACCAGAAAAAAAGAACATTCAAAACACTGAAATTTCTATATTTCCTAAACTAGGCGTCTGCGGGAGTCATATTATGGACCAGAAGAAAAAAAATTCAAAACACTAAAATGGCTATATTTCCTAAACTAGGCGTCTGCGGGGGTCATATTATGCACCAGAATAAAAAATTTCAAAACTCTAAAATGGCTATATTTCCTAAACTACGCGTCTACGGGGTTCATATTATGCACCTGAAAAAAAAATGCAAAAAATTGAAATGGCCATATCTCCTAAACAAAACGTCTGCGGGAGTCATATTATGGACCAGAAAAAACAAAACATTCAAAACACTGAAATGGCTATATTTCCTAAACTAGGCGTCTGCGGGGGTCATATTATGCACCAGAAAAAAAAATTTCAAAACTCTAAAATGGCTATATTTCCTAAACTACGCGTCTGCGGGGGTCATATTATGGACCAGAAAAAAAAACATTAACAACACTAAAATTGCCATATCTCCTAAACAAGGCGTCTGCGGGGGTCATATTATGCACCAGAAAAAAAATTTCAAAACACTAAAATGGCTGTATTTCCTAAGCTAGGCGTCTGCGGGAGTCATATTATGGACCAGAAAAAAAAAAATTCAAAACACTAAAATGGCTATATTTCCTAAACTAGGCGTCTGCGGGGGTCATATTATGCACCAGAAAAAAAAATTTCAAAACTCTAAAATGGCTATATTTCCTAACCTACGCGTCTACGGGGTTCATATTATGCACCTGAAAAAAAAAATGCAAAAAATTGAAATGGCCATATCTCCTAAACAAAGCGTCTGTGGGTGTCATATTATGGACCAGAAAAAAAAACATTCAAAACAATAAAATGGCTATATCTCCTAAATTAAACGTCTGCGGGGGTCATATTATGCTCCTGAAAAAATAAATGCAAAACATTGAAATGGCCATATCTCCTAAACAAATCGTCTGCGGGGGTTATATTGTGGACCGGAAAAAAAAACATAAACTATTCGTCTCCGGGGGTCATATTATGCACCAGAAAAAAAAAATTTCAAAACACTAAAATGGCCATATCTCCTAAGCTAGGCGTCTGCGCGGGTCATAATATGCACCAGAATAAAAAATTTCAAAACTCTAAAATGGCTATATTTCCTAAACTACGCGTCTACGGGGTTCATATTATGCACCTGAAAAAAAAATTCAAAAAATTGAAATGGCCATATCTCCTAAACAAAGCGTCTGCAGAAGTCATATTATGGACCAGAAAAAAAAAACATTCAAAACACTAAAATGGCTATATTTCCTAAACTAGGCGTCTGCGGGAGTCATATTATGGACCAGAAGAAAAAAAATTCAAAACACTAAAATGGCTATATTTCCTAAACTAGGCGTCTGCGGGGGTCATATTATGCACCAGAATAAAAAATTTCAAAACTCTAAAATGGCTATATTTCCTAAACTACGCGTCTACGGGGTTCATATTATGCACCTGAAAAAAAAATGCAAAAAATTGAAATGGCCATATCTCCTAAACAAAACGTCTGCGGGAGTCATATTATGGACCAGAAAAAACAAAACATTCAAAACACTGAAATGGCTATATTTCCTAAACTAGGCGTCTGCGGGGGTCATATTATGCACCAGAAAAAAAAATTTCAAAACTCTAAAATGGCTATATTTCCTAAACTACGCGTCTGCGGGGGTCATATTATGGACCAGAAAAAAAAACATTAACAACACTAAAATTGCCATATCTCCTAAACAAGGCGTCTGAGGGGGTCATATTATGCACCAGAAAAAAAATTTCAAAACACTAAAATGGCTGTATTTCCTAAGCTAGGCGTCTGCGGGAGTCATATTATGGACCAGAAAAAAAAAATTCAAAACACTAAAATGGCTATATTTCCTAAACTAGGCGTCTGCGGGGGTCATATTATGCACCAGAAAAAAAAATTTCAAAACTCTAAAATGGCTATATTTCCTAACCTACGCGTCTACGGGGTTCATATTATGCACCTGAAAAAAAAATGCAAAAAATTGAAATGGCCATATCTCCTAAACAAAGCGTCTGTGGGTGTCATATTATGGACCAGAAAAAAAAACATTCAAAACAATAAAATGGCTATATCTCCTAAATTAAACGTCTGCGGGGGTCATATTATGCTCCTGAAAAAATAAATGCAAAACATTGAAATGGCCATATCTCCTAAACAAATCGTCTGCGGGGGTTATATTGTGGACCGGAACAAAAAACATAAACTATTCGTCTCCGGGGGTCATATTATGCACCAGAAAAAAAAATTTCAAAACACTAAAATGGCCATATCTCCTAAGCTAGGCGTCTGCGCGGGTCATAATATGCACCAGAAAAAAAAATTTCAAAACACTAAAATGGCTATATTTCCTAAGCTAGGCGTCTCCGGGAATCATATTATGGACCAGAAAAAAAAATTTCAAAACACTAAAATGGCTATATTTCCTAAACTAGGCGTCTGCGGGGGTCATATTATGCACCAGAAAAAAAAATTTCAAAACTCTAAAATGGCTATATTTCCTAAACTACGCGTCTACGGGGTTCATATTATGCACCTGAAAAAAAAAATGCAAAAAATTGAAATGGCCATATCTCCTAAACAAATCGTCTGCGGGGGTTATATTGTGGACCGGAACAAAAAACATAAACTATTCGTCTCCGGGGGTCATATTATGCACCAGAAAAAAAAATTTCAAAACACTAAAATGGCCATATCTCCTAAGCTAGGCGTCTGCGCGGGTCATAATATGCACCAGAAAAAAAAATTTCAAAACACTAAAATGGCTGTATTTCCTAAGCTAGGCGTCTGCGGGAGTCATATTATGGACCAGAAAAAAAAAATTCAAAACACTAAAATGGCTATATTTCCTAAACTAGGCGTCTGCGGGTGTCATATTATGGACCAGAAAAAAAAACATTCAAAACCCTAAAATGGCTATTTCTCCTAAATTAAACGTCTGCGGGGGTCATATTATGCTCCTGAAAAAATAAATGCAAAACATTGAAATTGAAATGGCCATATCTCCTAAACAAGGCGTCTGCGGGTGTTATATTGTGGACCAGAAAAAAAAACATAAACTATTCGTCTCCGGGGGTCATATTATGCACCAGAAAAAAAAAATTTCAAAACACTAAAATGGCCATATCTCCTAAGCTAGGCGTCTGCACGGGTCATATTATGCACCAGAAAAAAAAATTTCAAAACACTAAAATGGATATATTTCCTTAGCTAGGCGTCTGCGGGAGTCATATTATGGACCAGAAAAAAAAAATTCAAAACACTAAAATGGCTATATCTCCTAAGCTAGGCGTCTGCGGGGTTCATATTATGCACCTGAAAAATAAAATTTTCAAAACACTAAAATGGCCATATCTCCTAAACTAGGCGTCTGCGGGGGTTATTATTATACACCAGAATAAAAAATTCAAAACACTGAAATGGCTATATCTCCTAAGCTAGGCGTCTGCGGGGTTCATATTATGCACCTGAAAAATAAAATTTTCAAAAAACTAAAATGGCCATATCACCTAAACTAGGCGGCTGCGCGGGTCATATTATGCACCAGAAAAAAAACATTTCAAAACACTAAAATGGCTATATTTTCTCAACTAGGCGTCTGCGGGGGTCATATTATGGACCAGAAAAAAATATTTCAAAACACTAAAATGGCTATATTTCCTAAACTAGGCGTCTGCGGGAGTCATATTATGCACCAGAAAAAAAAAATTCCGATCACTAAGATGGCTATATTTCCTAAACTAAGCGTCTGCGGGGGTTATATTATGGACCAGAAAAAAAAAACATTGAAAACACTAAAATGGCCATATCTCCTAAACAAGGCGTCTGCGGGGGTTATATTATACACCAGAAAAAAAAATTCCAAACACTACTCGTAAAATGGTTATATTTCCTAAACTAGGCGTCTGCGGGGGTCATATTATGCACCAGATTTCCTAAACTAGGCGTCTGCGGGAGTCATATTATGCACCAGAAAAAAAAAATTCCAATCACTAAGATGGCTATATTTCCTAAACTAGGCATCTGCGGGGGTTATATTATACACCAGAAAAAAAAATTCCAAACACTACTCATAAAATGGTTACATTTCCTAAACTAGGCGTCTGCGGGGGTCATATTATGAACCAGAAAAAAAAATGCAGAACACTAAAATGGCCATATCTCCTAAGCTAGGCGTCTGCGCGGGTCATATTATGCACCAGAAAAAAAAATTTCAAAACACTAAAATGGCTATATTTCCTAAGCTAGGCGTCTGCGGGAATCATATTATGGACCAGAAAAAAAAAATTCAAAACACTAAAATGGCTATATCTCCTAAGCTAGGCGTCTGCGGGGTTCATATTATGCACCTGAAAAATAAAATTTTCAAAACACTAAAATGGCCATATCACCTAATCTAGGCGGCTGCGCGGGTCATATTATGCACCAGAAAAAAAAAATTTCAAAACACTAAAATGGCTATATTTCCTCAACTAGGCGTCTGCGGGGGTCATATTATGGACCAGAAAAAAAAATGTCAAAACACTAAAATGGCTATATTTTCTAAACTAGGCGTCTGCAGGAGTCATATTATGCACCAGAAAAAAAAAATATTCAAAACACTAAAATGGCCATATCTCCTAAACTAGGCGTCTGAGGGCGTTATATTATAAACCAGAATATAAAATTCAAAACACTAAAATGGCCATATATCTCCTAAACTAGGCGTCTGCGGGGGTCATTTTATGCACCAGAAAAAAAAAATTCAAAACACTAAAATGGCTATATCTCCTAAGCTAGGCGTCTGCGGGGTTCATATTATGCACCTGAAAAATAAAATTTTCAAAACACTAAAATGGCCATATCTCCTAAACTAGGCGTCTGCGAGGGTCATATTATGCACCAGAAAAAAAAAATTTCAAAACACTAAAATGGCTATATTTTCTAAACTAGGCGTCTGCGGGGGTCATATTATGGACCAGAAAAAAAAAACATTCAAAACACTAAAATGGCCATGTCTCCTAAACAAGCCGTCTGCGGGGGTTATATTATACACCAGAAAAAAAAATTCCAAACACTACTCGTAAAATGGTTATATTTCCTAAACTAGGCGTCTGCGTGGGTCATATTATGCACCAGACAAAAAAATGCTAGGCGTCTGCGCGTTTCATATTATGCACCAGAAAAAAAAAATTCCAATCACTAAAATGGCTATATTTCCTAAACTAGGCGTCTGCGGGGGTTATATTATGGACCAGAAAAAAAAAACATTCAAAACACTAAAATGGCTATATCTCCTAAACTAGGCGTCTGCGGGGGTTATATTATACACCAGAATATAAAATTCAAAACACTAAAATGGCCATATCTCCTAAACTAGGCGTCTGCGGGGGTCATTTTATGCACCAGAAAAAAAAAATTCAAAACACTAAAATGGCTATATCTCCTAAGCTAGGCGTCTGCGGGGTTCATATTATGCACCTGAAAAATAAAATTTTCAAAACACTAAAATGGCCATATCTCCAAAACTAGGCGTCTGCGCGGGTCATATTATGCACCAGAAAAAAAAAATTTCATAACACTAAAATGGCTATATTTCCTAAACTAGGCGTCTGCGGGGGTCATATTATGGACCAGAAAATAAAAACATTCAAAACACTAAAATGGCCATATCTCCTAAACTAGGCATCTGCGGGGGTTATATTATACACCAGGAAAAAAATTTCAGAACACTAAAATGGCTATATTTCCTAAGCTAGGCGTCTGCGGGAATCATATTATGGACCAGAAAAAAAAAATTCAAAACACTAAAATGGCTATATCTCCTAAGCTAGGCGTCTGCGGGGTCATATTATGCACCAGAAAAAAAAAATTTCAAAACACTAAAATGGCTATATTTTCTAAACTAGGCGTCTGCGGGGGTCATATTATGGACCAGAAAAAAAAAAATCATTCAAAACACTAAAATGGCCATATCTCCTAAACTAGGCGTCTGCGGGGGTTATATTATACACCAGAAAAAAAAATTCCAAACACTACTCGTAAAATGGTTATATTTCCTAAACTAGGCGTCTGCGGGGGTCATATTATGCACCAGAAAAAAAAAATTTCAAAACACTAAAATGGCTAAATTTTCTAAACTAGGCGTCTGCGCGGGTCATATTATGCACCAGAAAAAAAAAATTTCGAAACACTAAAATGGCTATATTTTCTAAACTAGGCGTCTGCGGGGGTCATATTATGGACCAGAAAAAAAAAACATTCAAAACACTAAAATGGCCATATCTCCTAAACTAGGCGTCTGCGGGGGTTATATTATACAAAAGAAAAAAAAATTCCAAACACTACTCGTAAAATGGTTATATTTCCTAAACTAGGCGTCTGCGAGGGTCATATTATGCACCAGAAAAAAAAATGCTAGGCGTCTGCGCGTTTCATATTATGCACCAGAAAAAAAAAATTCCAATCACTAAAATGGCTATATTTCCTAAACTAGGCGTCTGCGGGTGTTATATTATGGACCAGAAAAACAAAACATTCAAAACACTAAAATGGCCATATCTCCTAAACTAGGCGTCTGAGGGCGTTATATTATACACCAGAATAAAAAATTCAAAACACTAAAATGGCCATATCTCCTAAACTAGGCGTCTGCGGGGGTCATTTTATGCACCAGAAAAAAAAAATGCAGAACACTAAAATGGCCATATCTCCTAAGCTAGGCGTCTGCGGGGGTTATATTATACACCAGAATATAAAATTCAAAACACTAAAATGGCCATATCTCCTAAACTAGGCGTCTGCGGGGGTCATATTATGCACCAGAAAAAAAAAATTTCAAAACACTAAAATGGCTATATTTTCTAAACTAGGCGTCTGCGCGGGTCATATTATGCACCAGAAAAAAAAAATTTCAAAACACTAAAATGGCTATATTTTCTAAACTAGGAGTCTGCGGGGGTCATATTATGGACCAGAAAAAAAAACATTCAAAACACTAAAATGGCCATATCTCCTAAACTAGGCGTCTGCGGGGGTTATATTATACACCAGAAAAAAAAATTCCAAACACTACTCGTAAAATGGTTATATTTCCTAAACTAGGCGTCTGCGAGGGTCATATTATGCACCAGAAAAAAAAATGCTAGGCGTCTGCGCGTTTCATATTATGCACCAGAAAAAAAAAATTCCAATCACTAAAATGGCTATATTTCCTAAACTAGGCGTCTGCGGGGGTTATATTATGGACCAGAAAAAAAAAACATTCAAAACACTAAAATGGCTATATCTCCTAAACTAGGCGTCTGCGGGGGTTATATTATACACCAGAATATAAAATTCAAAACACTAAAATGGCCATATCTCCTAAACTAGGCGTCTGCGGGGGTCATTTTATGCACCAGAAAAAAAAAATTCAAAACACTAAAATGGCTATATCTCCTAAGCTAGGCGTCTGCGGGGTTCATATTATGCACCTGAAAAATAAAATTTTCAAAACACTAAAATGGCCATATCACCTAATCTAGGCGGCTGCGCGGGTCATATTATGCACCAGAAAAAAAAAATTTCAAAACACTAAAATGGCTGTATTTCCTCAACTAGGCGTCTGCGGGGGTCATATTATGGACCAGAAAAAAAAATGTCAAAACACTAAAATGGCTATATTTTCTAAACTAGGCGTCTGCAGGAGTCATATTATGCACCAGAAAAAAAAAATTTCAAAACACTAAAATGGCTAAATTTTCTAAACTAGGCGTCTGCGCGGGTCATATTATGCACCAGAAAAAAAAAATTTCGAAACACTAAAATGGCTATATTTTCTAAACTAGGCGTCTGCGGGGGTCATATTATGGACCAGAAAAAAAAAACATTCAAAACACTAAAATGGCCATATCTCCTAAACTAGGCGTCTGCGGGGGTTATATTATACAAAAGAAAAAAAAATTCCAAACACTACTCGTAAAATGGTTATATTTCCTAAACTAGGCGTCTGCGAGGGTCATATTATGCACCAGAAAAAAAAATGCTAGGCGTCTGCGCGTTTCATATTATGCACCAGAAAAAAAAAATTCCAATCACTAAAATGGCTATATTTCCTAAACTAGGCGTCTGCGGGTGTTATATTATGGACCAGAAAAACAAAACATTCAAAACACTAAAATGGCCATATCTCCTAAACTAGGCGTCTGAGGGCGTTATATTATACACCAGAATAAAAAATTCAAAACACTAAAATGGCCATATCTCCTAAACTAGGCGTCTGCGGGGGTCATTTTATGCACCAGAAAAAAAAAATGCAGAACACTAAAATGGCCATATCTCCTAAGCTAGGCGTCTGCGGGGGTTATATTATACACCAGAATATAAAATTCAAAACACTAAAATGGCCATATCTCCTAAACTAGGCGTCTGCGGGGGTCATATTATGCACCAGAAAAAAAAAATTTCAAAACACTAAAATGGCTATATTTTCTAAACTAGGCGTCTGCGCGGGTCATATTATGCACCAGAAAAAAAAAATTTCAAAACACTAAAATGGCTATATTTTCTAAACTAGGAGTCTGCGGGGGTCATATTATGGACCAGAAAAAAAAACATTCAAAACACTAAAATGGCCATATCTCCTAAACTAGGCGTCTGCGGGGGTTATATTATACACCAGAAAAAAAAATTCCAAACACTACTCGTAAAATGGTTATATTTCCTAAACTAGGCGTCTGCGAGGGTCATATTATGCACCAGAAAAAAAAATGCTAGGCGTCTGCGCGTTTCATATTATGCACCAGAAAAAAAAAATTCCAATCACTAAAATGGCTATATTTCCTAAACTAGGCGTCTGCGGGGGTTATATTATGGACCAGAAAAAAAAAACATTCAAAACACTAAAATGGCTATATCTCCTAAACTAGGCGTCTGCGGGGGTTATATTATACACCAGAATATAAAATTCAAAACACTAAAATGGCCATATCTCCTAAACTAGGCGTCTGCGGGGGTCATTTTATGCACCAGAAAAAAAAAATTCAAAACACTAAAATGGCTATATCTCCTAAGCTAGGCGTCTGCGGGGTTCATATTATGCACCTGAAAAATAAAATTTTCAAAACACTAAAATGGCCATATCACCTAATCTAGGCGGCTGCGCGGGTCATATTATGCACCAGAAAAAAAAAATTTCAAAACACTAAAATGGCTGTATTTCCTCAACTAGGCGTCTGCGGGGGTCATATTATGGACCAGAAAAAAAAATGTCAAAACACTAAAATGGCTATATTTTCTAAACTAGGCGTCTGCAGGAGTCATATTATGCACCAGAAAAAAAAAATATTCAAAACACTAAAATGGCCATATCTCCTAAACTAGGCGTCTGAGGGCGTTATATTATAAACCAGAATATAAAATTCAAAACACTAAAATGGCCATATATCTCCTAAACTAGGCGTCTGCGGGGGTCATTTTATGCACCAGAAAAAAAAAATTCAAAACACTAAAATGGCTATATCTCCTAAGCTAGGCGTCTGCGGGGTTCATATTATGCACCTGAAAAATAAAATTTTCAAAACACTAAAATGGCCATATCTCCTAAACTAGGCGTCTGCGCGGGTCATATTATGCACCAGAAAAAAAAAATTTCAAAACACTAAAATGGCTATATTTTCTAAACTAGGCGTCTGCGGGGGTCATATTATGGACCAGAAAAAAAAAACATTCAAAACACTAAAATGGCCATGTCTCCTAAACAAGCCGTCTGCGGGGGTTATATTATACACCAGAAAAAAAAATTCCAAACACTACTCGTAAAATGGTTATATTTCCTAAACTAGGCGTCTGCGTGGGTCATATTATGCACCAGAAAAAAAAATGCTAGGCGTCTGCGCGTTTCATATTATGCACCAGAAAAAAAAAATTCCAATCACTAAAATGGCTATATTTCCTAAACTAGGCGTCTGCGGGGGTCATTTTATGCACCAGAAAAAAAAAATTCAAAACACTAAAATGGCTATATCTCCTAAGCTAGGCGTCTGCGGGGTTCATATTATGCACCTGAAAAATAAAATTTTCAAAACACTAAAATGGCCATATCTCCTAAACTAGGCGTCTGCGCGGGTCATATTATGCACCAGAAAAAAAAAATTTCATAACACTAAAATGGCTATATTTCCTAAACTAGGCGTCTGCGGGGGTCATATTATGGACCAGAAAATAAAAACATTCAAAACACTAAAATGGCCATATCTCCTAAACTAGGCGTCTGCGGGGGTTATATTATACACCAGGAAAAAAATTTCAGAACACTAAAATGGCTATATTTCCTAAGCTAGGCGTCTGCGGGAATCATATTATGGACCAGAAAAAAAAAATTCAAAACACTAAAATGGCTATATCTCCTAAGCTAGGCGTCTGCGGGGTCATATTATGCACCAGAAAAAAAAAATTTCAAAACACTAAAATGGCTATATTTTCTAAACTAGGCGTCTGCGGGGGTCATATTATGGACCAGAAAAAAAAAAACATTCAAAACACTAAAATGGCCATATCTCCTAAACTAGGCGTCTGCGGGGGTTATATTATACACCAGAAAAAAAAATTCCAAACACTACTCGTAAAATGGTTATATTTCCTAAACTAGGCGTCTGCGGGGGTCATATTATGCACCAGAAAAAAAAAAATTTCAAAACACTAAAATGGCTATATTTTCTAAACTAGGCGTCTGCGCGGGTCATATTATGCACCAGAAAAAAAAAATTTCAAAACACTAAAATGGCTATATTTTCTAAACTAGGAGTCTGCGGGGGTCATATTATGGACCAGAAAAAAAAACATTCAAAACACTAAAATGGCCATATCTCCTAAACTAGGCGTCTGCGGGGGTTATATTATACACCAGAAAAAAAAATTCCAAACACTACTCGTAAAATGGTTATATTTCCTAAACTAGGCGTCTGCGAGGGTCATATTATGCACCAGAAAAAAAAATGCTAGGCGTCTGCGCGTTTCATATTATGCACCAGAAAAAAAAAATTCCAATCACTAAAATGGCTATATTTCCTAAACTAGGCGTCTGCGGGGGTTATATTATGGACCAGAAAAAAAAAACATTCAAAACACTAAAATGGCTATATCTCCTAAACTAGGCGTCTGCGGGGGTTATATTATACACCAGAATATAAAATTCAAAACACTAAAATGGCCATATCTCCTAAACTAGGCGTCTGCGGGGGTCATTTTATGCACCAGAAAAAAAAAATTCAAAACACTAAAATGGCTATATCTCCTAAGCTAGGCGTCTGCGGGGTTCATATTATGCACCTGAAAAATAAAATTTTCAAAACACTAAAATGGCCATATCTCCTAAACTAGGCGTCTGCGCGGGTCATATTATGCACCAGAAAAAAAAAATTTCATAACACTAAAATGGCTATATTTTCTAAACTAGGCGTCTGCGGGGGTCATATTATGGACCAGAAAATAAAAACATTCAAAACACTAAAATGGCCATATCTCCTAAACTAGGCGTCTGCGGGGGTTATATTATACACCAGGAAAAAAATTTCAGAACACTAAAATGGCTATATTTCCTAAGCTAGGCGTCTGCGGGAATCATATTATGGACCAGAAAAAAAAAATTCAAAACACTAAAATGGCTATATCTCCTAAGCTAGGCGTCTGCGGGGTCATATTATGCACCAGAAAAAAAAAATTTCAAAACACTAAAATGGCTATATTTTCTAAACTAGGCGTCTGCGGGGGTCATATTATGGACCAGAAAAAAAAAAACATTCAAAACACTAAAATGGCCATATCTCCTAAACTAGGCGTCTGCGGGGGTTATATTATACACCAGAAAAAAAAATTCCAAACACTACTCGTAAAATGGTTATATTTCCTAAACTAGGCGTCTGCGGGGGTCATATTATGCACCAGAAAAAAAAAATTTCAAAACACTAAAATGGCTAAATTTTCTAAACTAGGCGTCTGCGCGGGTCATATTATGCACCAGAAAAAAAAAATTTCGAAACACTAAAATGGCTATATTTTCTAAACTAGGCGTCTGCGGGGGTCATATTATGGACCAGAAAAAAAAAACATTCAAAACACTAAAATGGCCATATCTCCTAAACTAGGCGTCTGCGGGGGTTATATTATACAAAAGAAAAAAAAATTCCAAACACTACTCGTAAAATGGTTATATTTCCTAAACTAGGCGTCTGCGAGGGTCATATTATGCACCAGAAAAAAAAATGCTAGGCGTCTGCGCGTTTCATATTATGCACCAGAAAAAAAAAATTCCAATCACTAAAATGGCTATATTTCCTAAACTAGGCGTCTGCGGGGGTTATATTATGGACCAGAAAAACAAAACATTCAAAACACTAAAATGGCCATATCTCCTAAACTAGGCGTCTGAGGGCGTTATATTATACACCAGAATAAAAAATTCAAAACACTAAAATGGCCATATCTCCTAAACTAGGCGTCTGCGGGGGTCATTTTATGCACCAGAAAAAAAAAATGCAGAACACTAAAATGGCCATATCTCCTAAGCTAGGCGTCTGCGGGGGTTATATTATACACCAGAAAATAAAATTCAAAACACTAAAATGGCCATATCTCCTAAACTAGGCGTCTGCGGGGGTCATATTATGCACCAGAAAAAAAAAATTTCAAAACACTAAAATGGCTATATTTTCTAAACTAGGCGTCGGCGCGGGTCATATTATGCACCAGAAAAAAAAAATTTCAAAACACTAAAATGGCTATATTTTCTAAACTAGGAGTCTGCGGGGGTCATATTATGGACCAGAAAAAAAAAACATTCAAAACACTAAAATGGCCATATCTCCTAAACTAGGCGTCTGCGGGGGTTATATTATACACCAGAAAAAAAAATTCCAAACACTACTCGTAAAATGGTTATATTTCCTAAACTAGGCGTCTGCGGGGGTCATATTATGCACCAGAAAAAAAAAATTTCAATTACTAAAATGGCTATATTTCCTAAACTAGGCGTCTGCGGGGGTTATATTATGGACCAGAAAAAAAAAACATTCAAAACACTAAAATGGCCATATCTCCTAAACTGGGCGTCTGCGGGGGTTATATTATACACCAGAATATAAAATTCAAAACACTAAAATGGCCATATCTCCTAAACTAGGCGTCTGCGGGGGTCATTTTATGCACCAGAAAAAAAAAATTCAAAACACTAAAATGGCTATATCTCCTAAGCTAGGCGTCTGCGGGGTTCATATTATGCACCTGAAAAATAAAATTTTCAAAACACTAAAATGGCCATATCTCCTAAACTAGGCGTCTGCGGGGGTTATATTATACACCAGGAAAAAAATTTCAAAACACTAAAATGGCTATATTTCCTAAGCTAAGCGTCCGCGGGAATCATATTATGGACCAGAAAAAAAAAATTCAAAACACTAAAATGGCTATATCTCCTAAGCTAGGCGTCTGCGGGGTCATATTATGCACCAGAAAAAAAAAATTTCAAAACACTAAAATGGCTATATTTTCTAAACTAGGCGTCTGCGGGGGTCATATTATGGACCAGAAAAAAAAAAACATTCAAAACACTAAAATGGCCATATCTCCTAAACTAGGCGTCTGCGGGGGTTATATGATACACCAGAAAAAAAAATTCCAAACACTACTCGTAAAATGGTTATATTTCCGAAACTAGGCGTCTGCGGGGGTCATATTATGCACCAGAAAAAAAAAATTTCAAAACACTAAAATGGCTATATTTTCTAAACTAGGCGTCTGCGCGGGTCATATTATGCACCAGAAAAAAAAACATTCAAAACACTAAAATGGCCATATCTCCTAAACTAGGCGTCTGCGGGGGTTATATTATACAAAAGAAAAAAAAATTCCAAACACTACTCGTAAAATGGTTACATTTCCTAAACTAGGCGTCTGCGAGGGTCATATTAAGCACCAGAAAAAAAAATGCTAGGCGTCTGCGCGTTTCATATTATGCACCAGAAAAAAAAAATTCCAATCACTAAAATGGCTATATTTCCTAAACTAGGCGTCTGCGGGGGTTATATTATGGACCAGAAAACCAAAACATTCAAAACACTAAAATGGCCATATCTCCTAAACTAGGCGTCTGAGGGCATTATATTATACACCAGAATATAAAATTCAAAACACTAAAATGGCCATATCTCCTAAACTAGGCGTCTGCGGGGGTCATTTTATGCACCAGAAAAAAAAAATGCAGAACACTAAAATGGCCATATCTCCTAAGCTAGGCGTCTGCGGGGGTTATATTATACAGCAGAATATAAAATTCAAAACACTAAAATGGCCATATCTCCTAAACTAGGCGTCTGCGGGGGTCATATTATGCACCAGAAAAAAAAAATTTCAAAACACTAAAATGGCTATATTTTCTAAACTAGGCGTCTGCGCGGGTCATATTATGCACCAGAAAAAAAAAATTTCAAAACACTAAAATGGCTATATTTTCTAAACTAGGCGTCTGCGGGGGTCATATTATGGACCAGAAAAAAAAAACATTCAAAACACTAAAATGGCCATATCTCCTAAACTAGGCGTCTGCGGGGGTCATATTATGCACCAGAAAAAAAAATGCTAGGCGTCTGCGCGTTTCATATTATGCACCAGAAAAAAAAAATTTCAAAACACTAAAATGGCTATATTTTCTAAACTAGGCGTCTGCGGGGGTCATATTACGGACCAGAAAAAAAAAACATTCAAAACACTAAAATGGCCATATCTCCTAAACTAGGCGTCTGCGGGGGTTATATTATACACCAGAAAAAAAAATTCCAAACACTACTCGTAAAATGGTTATATTTCCTAAACTAGGCGTCTGCGAGGGTCATATTATGCACCAGAAAAAAAAATGCTAGGCGTCTGCGCGTTTCATATTATGCACCAGAAAAAAAAAATTTCAAAACACTAAAATGGCTATATTTTCTAAACTAGGCGTCTGCGGGGGTCATATTACGGACCAGAAAAAAAAAACATTCAAAACACTAAAATGGCCATATCTCCTAAACTAGGCGTCTGCGGGGGTTATATTATACACCAGAAAAAAAAATTCCAAACACTACTCGTAAAATGGTTATATTTCCTAAACTGCGCTAAAATGGTTATATTTCCTAAACTAGGCGTCTGCGAGGGTCATATTATGCACCAGAAAAAAAAATGCTAGGCGTCTGCGCGTTTCATATTATGCACCAGAAAAAAAAAATTTCAAAACACTAAAATGGCTATATTTTCTAAACTGCGCGTCTGCGCGTTTCATATTATGCACCAGAAAAAAAAAATTCCAATCACTAAAATGGCTATTTTTCCTAAACTAGGCGTCTGCGGGGGTTATATTATGGACCAGAAAAAAAAAACATTCAAAACACTAAAATGGCCATATCTCCTAAACTAGGCGTCTGCGGGGGTTATATTATACACCAGAATATAAAATTCAAAACACTAAAATGGCCATATCTCCTAAACTAGGCGTCTGCGGGGGTCATATTATGGACCAGAAAAAAAAAACATTCAAAACACTAAAATGGCCATATCTCCTAAACTAGGCGTCTGCGGGGGTTATATTATACACCAGAAAAAAAAATTCCAAACACTACTGGTAAAATGGTTATATTTCCTAACCTAGGCGTCTGCGCGTTTCATATTATGCACCAGAAAAAAAAAATTCCAATCACTAAAATGGCTATATTTCCTAAACTAGGCGTCTGCGGGGGTTATATTATGGACCAGAAAAAAAAAACATTCAAAACACAAAAATGGCCATATCTCCTAAACTAGGCGTCTGCGCGGGTTATATTATACACCAGAATATAAAATTCAAAACACTAAAATGGCCATATCTCCTAAACTAGGCGTCTGCGGGGGTTATATTATACACCAGAATAAAAAATTCAAAACACTAAAATGGCCATATCTCCTAAACTAGGCGTCTGCGGGGGTCATTTTATGCACCAGAAAAAAAAAATTCAAAACACTAAAATGGCTATATCTCCTAAGCTAGGCGTCTGCGGGGTTCATATTATGCACCTGAAAAATAAAATTTTCAAAACACTAAAATGGCCATATCTCCTAAACTAGGCGTCTGCGCGGGTCATATTATGCACCAGAAAAAAAAAATTTCATAACACTAAAATGGCTATATTTCCTAAACTAGGCGTCTGCGGGGGTCATATTATGGACCAGAAAATAAAAACATTCAAAACACTAAAATGGCCATATCTCCTAAACTAGGCGTCTGCGGGGGTTATATTATACACCAGAAAAAAAAATTCCAAACACTACTCGTAAAATGGTTATATTTCCTAAACTAGGCGTCTGCGGGGGTCATATTATGCACCAGAAAAAAAAAATTTCAAAACACTAAAATGGCTATATTTTCTAAACTAGGCGTCAGCGCGGGTCATATTATGCACCAGAAAAAAAAAATTTCAAAACACTAAAATGGCTATATTTTCTAAACTAGGCGTCTGCGGGGGTCATATTATGGACCAGAAAAAAAAAACATTCAAAACACTAAAATGGCCATATCTCCTAAACTAGGCGTCTGCGGGGGTTATATTATACACCAGAAAAAAAAATTCCAAACACTACTCGTAAAATGGTTATATTTCCTAAACTAGGCGTCTACGAGGGTCATATTATGCACCAGAAAAAAAAATTCTAGGCGTCTGTGCGTTTCATATTATGCACCAGAAAAAAAAAATTCCAATCACTAAAATGGCTATATTTCCTAAACTAGGCGTCTGCGGGGGTTATATTATGGACCAGAAAAACAAAACATTCAAAACACTAAAATGGCCATATCTCCTAAACTAGGCGTCTGAGGGCGTTATATTATACACCAGAATATAAAATTCAAAACACTAAAATGGCCATATCTCCTAAACTAGGCGTCTGCGGGGGTCATTTTATGCACCAGAAAAAAAAAATGCAGAACACTAAAATGGCCATATCTCCTAAGCTAGGCGTCTTCGGGGGTTATATTATACACCAGAATATAAAATTCAAAACACTAAAATGGCCATATCTCCTAAACTAGGCGTCTGCGGGGGTCATATTATGCACCAGAAAAAAAAAATTTCAAAACACTAAAATGGCTATATTTTCTAAACTAGGCGTCTGCGGGGGTCATATTATGGACCAGAAAAAAAAAACATTCAAAACACTAAAATGGCCATATCTCCTAAACTAGGCGTCTGCGGGGGTTATATTAAACACCAGAAAAAAAAATTCTAAACACTACTCGTAAAATGGTTATATTTCCTAAACTAGGCGTCTGCGAGGGTCATATTATGCACCAGAAAGAAAAATGCTAGGCGTCTGCGCGTTTCATATTATGCACCAGAAAAAAAAAATTCCAATCACTAAAATGGCTATATTTCCTAAACTAGGCGTCTGCGGGGGTTATATTATGGACCAGAAAAAAAAAACATTCAAAACACTAAAATGGCCATATCTCCTAAACTAGGCGTCTGCGGGGGTTATATTATACACCAGAATATAAAATTCAAAACACTAAAATGGCCATATCTCCTAAACTAGGCGTCTGCGGGGGTCATTTTATGCACCAGAAAAAAAAAATTCAAATCACTAAAATGGCTATATCTCCTAAGCTAGGCGTCTGCGGGGTTCATATTATGCACCTGAAAAATAAAATTTTCAAAACACTAAAATGGCCATATCTCCTAAACTAGGCGTCTGCGCGGGTCATTTTATGCACCAGAAAAAAAAAATTTCATAACACTAAAATGGCTATATTTTCTAAACTAAACACTAAAATGGCTATATTTTCTAAACTAGGCGTCTGCGGGGGTCATATTATGGACCAGAAAAAAAAAACATTCAAAACACTAAAATGGCCATATCTCCTAAACTAGGCGTCTGCGGGGGTTATATTATACACCAGAAAAAAAAATTCCAAACACTACTGGTAAAATGGTTATATTTCCTAACCTAGGCGTCTGCGCGTTTCATATTATGCACCAGAAAAAAAAAATTCCAATCACTAAAATGGCTATATTTCCTAAACTAGGCGTCTGCGGGGGTTATATTATGGACCAGAAAAAAAAAACATTCAAAACACTAAAATGGCCATATCTCCTAAACTAGGCGTCTGCGGGGGTTATATTATACACCAGAATATAAAATTCAAAACACTAAAATGGCCATATCTCCTAAACTAGGCGTCTGCGGGGGTTATATTATACACCAGAATAAAAAATTCAAAACACTAAAATGGCCATATCTCCTAAACTAGGCGTCTGCGGGGGTCATTTTATGCACCAGAAAAAAAAAATTCAAAACACTAAAATGGCTATATCTCCTAAGCTAGGCGTCTGCGGGGTTCATATTATGCACCTGAAAAATAAAATTTTCAAAGCACTAAAATGGCCATATCTCCTAAACTAGGCGTCTGCGCGGGTCATATTATGCACCAGAAAAAAAAAATTTCATAACACTAAAATGGCTATATTTCCTAAACTAGGCGTCTGCGGGGGTCATATTATGGACCAGAAAATAAAAACATTCAAAACACTAAAATGGCCATATCTCCTAAACTAGGCGTCTGCGGGGGTTATATTATACACCAGAAAAAAAAATTCCAAACACTACTCGTAAAATGGTTATATTTCCTAAACTAGGCGTCTGCGAAGGTCATATTATGCACCAGAAAAAAAAAATTTCAAAACACTAAAATGGCTATATTTTCTAAACTAGGCGTCTGCGGGGGTCATATTATGGACCAGAAAAAAAAAACGTTCAAAACACTAAAATGGCCATATCTCCTAAACTAGGCGTCTGCGGGGGTTATATTATACACCAGAAAAAAAAATTCCAAACACTACTCGTAAAATGGTTATATTTCCTAAACTAGGCGTCTGCGAGGGTCATATTATGCACCAGAAAAAAAAATGCTAGGCGTCTGCGCGTTTCATATTATGCACCAGAAAAAAAAAATTCCAATCACTAAAATGGCTATATTTTCTAAACTAGGCGTCTGCGGGGGTCATATTATGGACCAGAAAAAAAAAACATTCAAAACACTAAAATGGCCATATCTCCTAAACTAGGCGTCTGCGGGGGTTATATTATACACCAGAAAAAAAAATTCCAAACACTACTCGTAAAATGGTTATATTTCCTAAACTAGGCGTCTGCGAGGGTCATATTATGCACCAGAAAAAAAAATGCTAGGCGTCTGCGCGTTTCATATTATGCACCAGAAAAAAAAAATTCCAATCACTAAAATGGCTATATTTCCTAAACTAGGCGTCTGCAGGGGTTATATTATGGACCAGAAAAAAAAAACATTCAAAACACTAAAATGGCCATATCTCCTAAACTAGGCGTCTGCGGGGGTTATATTATACACCAGAATATAAAATTCAAAACACTAAAATGGCCATATCTCCTAAACTAGGCGTCTGCGGGGGTCATTTTATGCACCAGAAAAAAAAAATTCAAAACACTAAAATGGCTATATCTCCTAAGCTAGGCGTCTGCGGGGTTCATATTATGCACCTGAAAAATAAAATTTTCAAAACACTAAAATGGCCATATCTCCTAAACTAGGCGTCTGCGCGGGTCATATTATGCACCAGAAAAAAAAAATTTCATAACACTAAAATGGCTATATTTCCTAAACTAGGCGTCTGCGGGGGTCATATTATGGACCAGAAAATAAAAACATTCAAAACACTAAAATGGCCATATCTCCTAAACTAGGCGTCTGCGGGGGTCATATTATACACCAGGAAAAAAATTTCAAAACACTAAAATGGCTATATTTCCTAAACTAGGCGTCTGCGGGAGTCATATTATGCACCAGAAAAAAAAAATTCCAATCACTAAGATGGCTATATTTCCTAAACTAGGCGCCTGCAGTTGTTATATTATGGACCAGAAAAAAAAAACATTCAAAACACTAAAATGGCCATATCTCCTAAACTAGGCGTCTGCGGGAATCATATTATGGACCAGAAAAAAAAAATTCAAAACACTAAAATGGCTATATCTCCTAAGCTAGGCGTCTGCGGGAATCATATTATGGACCAGAAAAAAAAATTTCAAAACACTAAAATGGCTATATTTCCTTAACTAGGCGTCTGCGGGGGTTAAATTACACACCAGAATATAAAATTCAAAACACTGAAATGGCCATATCTCCTAAACTAGGCGTCTGCGGGGGTCATATTATACACCAGGAAAAAAATTTCAAAACACTAAAATGGCTATATTTCCTAAACTAGGCGTCTGCGGGAGTCATATTATGCACCAGAAAAAAAAAATTCCAATCACTAAGATGGCTATATTTCCTAAACTAGGCGCCTGCAGTTGTTATATTATGGACCAGAAAAAAAAACATTCAAAACACTAAAATGGCCATATCTCCTAAACTAGGCGTCTGCGGGAATCATATTATGGACCAGAAAAAAAAAATTCAAAACACTAAAATGGCTATATCTCCTAAGCTAGGCGTTTGCGGGGTTCATATTAAGCACCTGAAAAATAAAATTTTCAAAACACTAAAATGGCCATATCTCCTAAACTAGGCGTCTGCGGGGGTTATATTATACACCAGGAAAAAAAATTCAAACCACTAAAATGGCTATATTTCCTAAACTAGGCGTCTGCGGGAATCATATTATGGACCAGAAAAAAAAATTTCAAAACACTAAAATGGCTATATTTCCTTAACTAGGCGTCTGCGGGGGTTATATTACACACCAGAATATAAAATTCAAAACACTGAAATGGCCATATCTCCTAAACTAAGCGTCTGCGGGGGTCATTTTATGCACCAGAAAAAAAAAATTCAAAACACTAAAATGGCTATATCTCCTAAGCTAGGCGTTTGCGGGGTTCATATTAAGCACCTGAAAAATAAAATTTTCAAAACACTAAAATGGCCATATCTCCTAAACTAGGCGTCTGCGGGGGTTATATTATACAGCAGAATAAAAAATTCAAAACACTGAAATGGCTATATCTCCTAAGCTAAACGTCTGCGGGGTTCATATTATGCACCTGAAAAATAAAATTTTCAAAACACTAAAATGGCCATATCACCTAAACTAGGCGGCTGCGCGGGTCATATTATGCACCAGAAAAAAAAAATTTCAAAACACTAAAATGGCTATATTTCCTAAGCTAGGCGTCTGCGGGAATCATATTATGGACCAGAAAAAAAAATTTCAAAACACTAAAATGGCTATATTTTCTAAACTAGGCGTCTGCAGGAGTCATATTATGCACCAGAAAAAAAAATTTCAAAACACTAAAATGGCTATATTTCCTAAGCTAGGCGTCTGCGGGAATCATATTATGGACCAGAAAAAAAAATTTCAAAACACTAAAATGGCTATATTTCCTTAACTAGGCGTTTGCGGGGGTCATATTATGCACCAGAAAAAAAAAAATTCAAAACACTAAAATGGCTATATTTCCTAAACCAGGCGTCTACGGGAGTCATATTACCCACCAGAAAAAAAAAATTTTTAAAACACTAAAATGGCCATATCTCCTAAACTAGGCGTCTGCGCGTGTCATATTATGCACCAGAAAAAAAAATTTCAAAACACTAAAATGGCTGTATTTCCTAAGCTAGGCGTCTGCGGGAGTCATATTATGGACCAGAAAAAGAAATTCAAAACACTAAAATGGCTATATTTCCTAAACTAGGCGTCTGCGGGGGTCATATTATGCACCAGAAAAAAAAAACATTCAAAACACTAAAATGGCCATATCTCCTAAACTAGGCGTCTGCGGGGGTTATATTATACACCAGGAAAAAAAATTCAAAACACTAAAATGGCTATATTTCCTAAACTAGGCGCCTGCGGGAATCATATTATGGACCAGAAAAAAAAATTTCAAAACACTAAAATGGCTATATTTCCTTAACTAGGCGTCTGCGGGGGTTATATTACACACCAGAATATAAAATTCAAAACACTGAAATGGCCATATCTCCTAAACAAGGCGTTTGCGGGGGTCATTTTATGCACCAGAAAAAAAAAATTCAAAACACTAAAATGGCTATATCTCCTAAGCTAGGCGTCTGCGGGGTTCATATTATGCACCTGAAAAATAAAATTTTCAAAACACTAAAATGGCCATATCTCCTAAACTAGGCGTCTGCGCGGGTCACATTATGCACCAGAAAAAAAAAATTTCAAAACACTAAAATGGCTATATTTCCTAAACTAGGCGTCTGCGGGAGTCATATTATGCACCAGAAAAAAAAAATTCCAATCACTAAGATGACTATATTTCCTAAACTAGGCGTCTGCGGGGGTTATATTATGGACCAGAAAAAAAAAAACATTCAAAACACTAAAATGGCCATATCTCCTAACCTTGGCGTCTGCGGGGGTTATATTATACACCAGAAAAAAAAATTCCAAACACTACTCGTAAAATGGTTATATTTCCTAAACTAGGCGTCTGCGGGGGTCATATTATGCACAAGAAAAAAAAATGCTAGGCGTCTGCGCGGGTCATATTACGCACCAGAAAAAAAAACATTCACAACACTAAAATGGCCATATCTCCTAAACTAGGCGTCTGCGGGGGTCATATTATGGACCAGAAAAAAAAACATTCAAAACACTAAAATGGCCATATCTCCTAAACTAGGCGTCTGCGGGGGTCATATTATGGACCAGAAAAAAAAAACATTCAAAACACTAAAATGGCGTTATCTCCTAAACTAGGCGTCTGCGGGGGTTATATTGTACACCAGAAAAAAAAATTCAAAACACTAAAATGGCTATATTTCCTAAACTAGGCGTCTGCGGGGGTCATATTACGCACCAGAAAATAAAAATTTCAAAACGCTAAAATGGCTATATTTCCTAAACTAGGCGTCTGCGCGGGTCATATTATGCACCAGAAAAAAAAACATTCAAAACACTAAAATGGCCATATCTCCTATGCTAGGCGTCTGCGCGTGTCATATTATGCACCAGAAAAAAAAAATTCTAAAACACTAAAATGGCTAAATTTCTTAAACTAGGCGTCTGCTCGGGTCATATTATGCACCAGAAAAAAAAAACATTCAAAACACTAAAATGCCCATATCTCCTAAACTAGGCGTCTGCGGGGGTCATTTTATGGACCAGAAAAAAAAAACATTCAAAACACTAAAATGGCCATATCTCCTAAACTAGGCGTCTGCGGGGGTCATATTATGGACCAGAAAAAAAAAACATTCGAAACACTAAAATGGCCATATCTCCTAAACTAGGCGTCTGCGGGGGTCATATTATGGACCAGAAAAAAAAAACATTCAAAACACTAAAATGGCCTTATCTCCTAAACTAGGCGTCTGCGGGGGTTATATTATACACCAGAAAAAAAAATTCAAAACACTAAAATGGCTATATTTCCTAAACTAGGCGTCTGCGGGGGTCATATTACGCACCAGAAAATAAAAATTTCAAAACACTAAAATGGCTATATTTCCTAAACTAGGCGTCTGCGCGGGTCATATTATGCACCAGAAAAAAAAAACATTCAAAACACTAAAATGGCCATATCTCCTATGCTAGGCGTCTGCGCGTGTCATATTATGCACCAGAAAAACAAAATTTCAAAACACTAAAATGGCTATATTTCCTAAACTAGACGTCTGCGGAAGTGATATTATGCACCAGAAAAAAAAATTCAAAACACTAAAATGGCCATATCTCCTAAACTAGTCGTCTGCGGGGGTTATATTATACACCAGAAAAAAAAATTCAAAACACTAAAATGGCTATATTTCCTAAACTAGGCGTCAGCGGGGGTCATATTATGCACCAGAGAAACAAAATTTCAAAACACTAAAATGGCTATATTTCCTAAACTAGACGTCTGCGGAAGTGATATTATGCACCAGAAAAAAAAATTCAAACACTAAAATGGCTATATCTCCTAAAGTAGGCGTCTGCGTTGGTCATATTATGGACCAGAAAAAAAAAACATTCAAAACACTAAAATGGCCATATCTCCTAAACTAGTCGTCTGCGGGGGTTATATTAAACACCAGAAAAAAAAATTCAAAACACTAAAATGGCTATATTCCCTAAACTAGGCGTCAGCGGGGGTTATATTATACACCAGAAAAAAAAATTCAAAACACTAATATGGCTATATTTCCTAAACTAGGCGTCTGCGCGGGTCATATTATGCACCAGAAAAAAAAAACATTCAAAACACTAAAATGGCCATATCTCCTAAACTAGGCGTCTGCAGGGGTTATATTATACACCAGAAAAAAAAATTCAAAACACTAAAATTGCTATATTTCCTAAACTAGCCGTCAGCGGGGGTCATATTATACACCAGAAAAAAAAATTCAAAACACTAAAATGGCTATATTTCCTAAACTAGGCGTAAGCGGGGGTCATATTATGCACCAGAAAAAAAAAATTTCAAAACACTAAAATGGCTATATATCCTAAACTAGGCGTCTGCGGGAGTCATATTATGCACCAGAAAAAAAAAACCAAACACTAAAATGACTATATTTCCTAAACAAGGCGTCTGCGGGGGTCATATTATGAACCAGAAAAAAAAATGCAGAACACTAAAGTGTCCATATCTCCTAAACTAGGCGTCTGCGGGGGTCATGTTATGCACCTGGAAAAAAAATGCAAGACATTGAAACGGCCATTTCTCCTAAACAAAGCGTCTGCGGGAGTCATATTATGGACCAGAAAAAAAAAACATTCAAAACACTAAAATGGCCATATCTCCTAAACTAGGCGGCTGCGGGGTCGTATTATGCACCAGAAAAAAAAATTTCAAAACTCTAAAATGGCTATATTTCCTAAACTAGGCGTCTGCGGGGGTCATATGATGCACCAGAAAAAAAAATTTCAAAACTCTAAAATGGCAATATTTCCTAAACTACGCGTCTGCGGGGGTCCTATTATGGACCAGAAAAAAAAACATTCACAACACTAAAATGGCCATATCTCCTATGCTAGGCGTCTGCGCGTGTCATATTATGCACCAGAAAAAAAAAATTCTAAAACACTAAAATGGCTAAATTTCTTAAACTAGGCGTCTGCTCGGGTCATATTATGCACCAGAAAAAAAAAACATTCAAAACACTAAAATGCCCATATCTCCTAAACTAGGCGTCTGCGGGGGTCATTTTATGGACCAGAAAAAAAAAACATTCAAAACACTAAAATGGCCATATCTCCTAAACTAGGCGTCTGCGGGGGTCATATTATGGACCAGAAAAAAAAAACATTCGAAACACTAAAATGGCCATATCTCCTAAACTAGGCGTCTGCGGGGGTCATATTATGGACCAGAAAAAAAAAACATTCAAAACACTAAAATGGCCTTATCTCCTAAACTAGGCGTCTGCGGGGGTTATATTATACACCAGAAAAAAAAATTCAAAACACTAAAATGGCTATATTTCCTAAACTAGGCGTCTGCGGGAGTCATATTATGCACCAGAAAAAAAAAATTCCAATCACTAAGATGGCTATATTTCCTAAACTAGGCGCCTGCAGTTGTTATATTATGGACCAGAAAAAAAAACATTCAAAACACTAAAATGGCCATATCTCCTAAACTAGGCGTCTGCGGGAATCATATTATGGACCAGAAAAAAAAAATTCAAAACACTAAAATGGCTATATCTCCTAAGCTAGGCGTTTGCGGGGTTCATATTAAGCACCTGAAAAATAAAATTTTCAAAACACTAAAATGGCCATATCTCCTAAACTAGGCGTCTGCGGGGGTTATATTATACACCAGGAAAAAAAATTCAAACCACTAAAATGGCTATATTTCCTAAACTAGGCGTCTGCGGGAATCATATTATGGACCAGAAAAAAAAATTTCAAAACACTAAAATGGCTATATTTCCTTAACTAGGCGTCTGCGGGGGTTATATTACACACCAGAATATAAAATTCAAAACACTGAAATGGCCATATCTCCTAAACTAAGCGTCTGCGGGGGTCATTTTATGCACCAGAAAAAAAAAATTCAAAACACTAAAATGGCTATATCTCCTAAGCTAGGCGTTTGCGGGGTTCATATTAAGCACCTGAAAAATAAAATTTTCAAAACACTAAAATGGCCATATCTCCTAAACTAGGCGTCTGCGGGGGTTATATTATACAGCAGAATAAAAAATTCAAAACACTGAAATGGCTATATCTCCTAAGCTAAACGTCTGCGGGGTTCATATTATGCACCTGAAAAATAAAATTTTCAAAACACTAAAATGGCCATATCACCTAAACTAGGCGGCTGCGCGGGTCATATTATGCACCAGAAAAAAAAAATTTCAAAACACTAAAATGGCTATATTTCCTAAGCTAGGCGTCTGCGGGAATCATATTATGGACCAGAAAAAAAAATTTCAAAACACTAAAATGGCTATATTTTCTAAACTAGGCGTCTGAAGGAGTCATATTATGCACCAGAAAAAAAAATTTCAAAACACTAAAATGGCTATATTTCCTAAGCTAGGCGTCTGCGGGAATCATATTATGGACCAGAAAAAAAAATTTCAAAACACTAAAATGGCTATATTTCCTTAACTAGGCGTTTGCGGGGGTCATATTATGCACCAGAAAAAAAAAAATTCAAAACACTAAAATGGCTATATTTCCTAAACCAGGCGTCTACGGGAGTCATATTACCCACCAGAAAAAAAAAATTTTTAAAACACTAAAATGGCCATATCTCCTAAACTAGGCGTCTGCGCGTGTCATATTATGCACCAGAAAAAAAAATTTCAAAACACTAAAATGGCTGTATTTCCTAAGCTAGGCGTCTGCGGGAGTCATATTATGGACCAGAAAAAGAAATTCAAAACACTAAAATGGCTATATTTCCTAAACTAGGCGTCTGCGGGGGTCATATTATGCACCAGAAAAAAAAAACATTCAAAACACTAAAATGGCCATATCTCCTAAACTAGGCGTCTGCGGGGGTTATATTATACACCAGGAAAAAAAATTCAAAACACTAAAATGGCTATATTTCCTAAACTAGGCGCCTGCGGGAATCATATTATGGACCAGAAAAAAAAATTTCAAAACACTAAAATGGCTATATTTCCTTAACTAGGCGTCTGCGGGGGTTATATTACACACCAGAATATAAAATTCAAAACACTGAAATGGCCATATCTCCTAAACAAGGCGTTTGCGGGGGTCATTTTATGCACCAGAAAAAAAAAATTCAAAACACTAAAATGGCTATATCTCCTAAGCTAGGCGTCTGCGGGGTTCATATTATGCACCTGAAAAATAAAATTTTCAAAACACTAAAATGGCCATATCTCCTAAACTAGGCGTCTGCGCGGGTCACATTATGCACCAGAAAAAAAAAATTTCAAAACACTAAAATGGCTATATTTCCTAAACTAGGCGTCTGCGGGAGTCATATTATGCACCAGAAAAAAAAAATTCCAATCACTAAGATGACTATATTTCCTAAACTAGGCGTCTGCGGGGGTTATATTATGGACCAGAAAAAAAAAAACATTCAAAACACTAAAATGGCCATATCTCCTAACCTTGGCGTCTGCGGGGGTTATATTATACACCAGAAAAAAAAATTCCAAACACTACTCGTAAAATGGTTATATTTCCTAAACTAGGCGTCTGCGGGGGTCATATTATGCACAAGAAAAAAAAATGCTAGGCGTCTGCGCGGGTCATATTACGCACCAGAAAAAAAAACATTCACAACACTAAAATGGCCATATCTCCTAAACTAGGCGTCTGCGGGGGTCATATTATGGACCAGAAAAAAAAACATTCAAAACACTAAAATGGCCATATCTCCTAAACTAGGCGTCTGCGGGGGTCATATTATGGACCAGAAAAAAAAAACATTCAAAACACTAAAATGGCGTTATCTCCTAAACTAGGCGTCTGCGGGGGTTATATTGTACACCAGAAAAAAAAATTCAAAACACTAAAATGGCTATATTTCCTAAACTAGGCGTCTGCGGGGGTCATATTACGCACCAGAAAATAAAAATTTCAAAACGCTAAAATGGCTATATTTCCTAAACTAGGCGTCTGCGCGGGTCATATTATGCACCAGAAAAAAAAACATTCAAAACACTAAAATGGCCATATCTCCTATGCTAGGCGTCTGCGCGTGTCATATTATGCACCAGAAAAAAAAAATTCTAAAACACTAAAATGGCTAAATTTCTTAAACTAGGCGTCTGCTCGGGTCATATTATGCACCAGAAAAAAAAAACATTCAAAACACTAAAATGCCCATATCTCCTAAACTAGGCGTCTGCGGGGGTCATTTTATGGACCAGAAAAAAAAAACATTCAAAACACTAAAATGGCCATATCTCCTAAACTAGGCGTCTGCGGGGGTCATATTATGGACCAGAAAAAAAAAACATTCGAAACACTAAAATGGCCATATCTCCTAAACTAGGCGTCTGCGGGGGTCATATTATGGACCAGAAAAAAAAAACATTCAAAACACTAAAATGGCCTTATCTCCTAAACTAGGCGTCTGCGGGGGTTATATTATACACCAGAAAAAAAAATTCAAAACACTAAAATGGCTATATTTCCTAAACTAGGCGTCTGCGGGGGTCATATTACGCACCAGAAAATAAAAATTTCAAAACACTAAAATGGCTATATTTCCTAAACTAGGCGTCTGCGCGGGTCATATTATGCACCAGAAAAAAAAAACATTCAAAACACTAAAATGGCCATATCTCCTATGCTAGGCGTCTGCGCGTGTCATATTATGCACCAGAAAAACAAAATTTCAAAACACTAAAATGGCTATATTTCCTAAACTAGACGTCTGCGGAAGTGATATTATGCACCAGAAAAAAAAATTCAAAACACTAAAATGGCCATATCTCCTAAACTAGTCGTCTGCGGGGGTTATATTATACACCAGAAAAAAAAATTCAAAACACTAAAATGGCTATATTTCCTAAACTAGGCGTCAGCGGGGGTCATATTATGCACCAGAGAAACAAAATTTCAAAACACTAAAATGGCTATATTTCCTAAACTAGACGTCTGCGGAAGTGATATTATGCACCAGAAAAAAAAATTCAAACACTAAAATGGCTATATCTCCTAAAGTAGGCGTCTGCGTTGGTCATATTATGGACCAGAAAAAAAAAACATTCAAAACACTAAAATGGCCATATCTCCTAAACTAGTCGTCTGCGGGGGTTATATTAAACACCAGAAAAAAAAATTCAAAACACTAAAATGGCTATATTCCCTAAACTAGGCGTCAGCGGGGGTTATATTATACACCAGAAAAAAAAATTCAAAACACTAATATGGCTATATTTCCTAAACTAGGCGTCTGCGCGGGTCATATTATGCACCAGAAAAAAAAAACATTCAAAACACTAAAATGGCCATATCTCCTAAACTAGGCGTCTGCAGGGGTTATATTATACACCAGAAAAAAAAATTCAAAACACTAAAATTGCTATATTTCCTAAACTAGCCGTCAGCGGGGGTCATATTATACACCAGAAAAAAAAATTCAAAACACTAAAATGGCTATATTTCCTAAACTAGGCGTAAGCGGGGGTCATATTATGCACCAGAAAAAAAAAATTTCAAAACACTAAAATGGCTATATATCCTAAACTAGGCGTCTGCGGGAGTCATATTATGCACCAGAAAAAAAAAAACCAAACACTAAAATGACTATATTTCCTAAACAAGGCGTCTGCGGGGGTCATATTATGAACCAGAAAAAAAAATGCAGAACACTAAAGTGTCCATATCTCCTAAACTAGGCGTCTGCGGGGGTCATGTTATGCACCTGGAAAAAAAATGCAAGACATTGAAACGGCCATTTCTCCTAAACAAAGCGTCTGCGGGAGTCATATTATGGACCAGAAAAAAAAAACATTCAAAACACTAAAATGGCCATATCTCCTAAACTGGGCGGCTGCGGGGTCGTATTATGCACCAGAAAAAAAAATTTCAAAACTCTAAAATGGCTATATTTCCTAAACTAGGCGTCTGCGGGGGTCATATGATGCACCAGAAAAAAAAATTTCAAAACTCTAAAATGGCAATATTTCCTAAACTACGCGTCTGCGGGGGTCCTATTATGGACCAGAAAAAAAAACATTCACAACACTAAAATGGCCCTATCTCCTAAACTAGGCGTCTGCGGGGGTTATATTATACACCAGAATAAAAAATTCAAAACACTAAAATGGCTATATTTCCTAAACTAGGCGTTTGCGGGGGTCATATTATGCACCAGAAAAAAAATTTCAAAACTCTAAAATGGCTATATTTCCTAAACTAGGCGTCTGCGGGGGTCATAAGATGCACCAGAAAAAAAAATTTCAAAACTCTAAAATGGCAATATTTCCTAAACTACGCGTCTGCGGGGGTCCTATTATGGACCAGAAAAAAAAAACATTCAAAACACTAAAATGGCCTTATCTCCTAAACTAGGCGTCTGCGGGGGTTATATTATACACCAGAAAAAAAAATTCAAAACACTAAAATGGCTATATTTCCTAAACTAGGCGTCTGCGGGGGTCATATTACGCACCAGAAAATAAAAATTTCAAAACACTAAAATATCTATATTTCCTAAACTAGGCGTCTGCGCGGGTCATATTATGCACCAGAAAAAAAAAACATTCAAAACACTAAAATGGCCATATCTCCTATGCTAGGCGTCTGCGCGTGTCATATTATGCACCAGAAAAACAAAATTTCAAAACACTAAAATGGCTATATTTCCTAAACTAGACCTCTGCGGAAGTGATATTATGCACCAGAAAAAAAAATTCAAAACACTAAAATGGCCATATCTCCTAAACTAGTCGTCTGCGGGGGTTATATTATACACCAGAAAAAAAAATTCAAAACACTAAAATGGCTATATTTCCTAAACTGGGCGTCAGCGGGGGTCATATTATGCACCAGAGAAACAAAATTTCAAAACACTAAAATGGCTATATTTCCTAAACTAGACGTCTGCGGAAGTGATATTATGCACCAGAAAAAAAAATTCAAACACTAAAATGGCTATATCTCCTAAAGTAGGCGTCTGCGTTGGTCATATTATGGACCAGAAAAAAAAAACATTCAAAACACTAAAATGGCCATATCTCCTAAACTAGTCGTCTGCGGGGGTTATATTATACACCAGAAAAAAAAATTCAAAACACTAAAATGGCTATATTTCCTAAACTAGGCGTCAGCGGGGTTATATTATACACCAGAAAAAAAAATTCAAAACACTAATATGGCTATATTTCCTAAACTAGGCGTCTGCGCGGGTCATATTATGCACCAGAAAAAAAAAACATTCAAAACACTAAAATGGCCATATCTCCTAAACTAGGCGTCTGCGGGGGTTATATTATACACCAGAAAAAAAAATTCAAAACACTAAAATTGCTATATTTCCTAAACTAGCCGTCAGCGGGGGTCATATTATACACCAGAAAAAAAAATTCAAAACACTAAAATTGCTATATTTCCTAAACTAGGCGTCAGCGGGGGTCATATTATGCACCAGAAAAACAAAATTTCAAAACACTAAAATGGCTATATTTCCTAAACTAGACGTCTGCGGAAGTGATATTATGCACCAGAAAAAAAAATTCAAACACTAAAATGGCTATATCTCCTAAAGTAGGCGTCTGCGGGGGTTATATTTACACCAGAAAAAAAAATTCAAAACACTAAAATGGCTATATTTCCTAAACTAGGCGTCAGCGGGGGTCATATTATGCACCAGAAAAAAAAAATTTCAAAACACTAAAATGGCTATATATCCTAAACTAGGCGTCTGCGGGAGTCATATTATGCACCAGAAAAAAAAAACCAAACACTAAAATGACTATATTTCCTAAACAAGGCGTCTGCGGGGGTCATATTATGAACCAGAAAAAAAAATGCAGAACACTAAAGTGTCCATATCTCCTAAACTAGGCGTCTGCGGGGGTCATGTTATGCACCTGGAAAAAAAATGCAAGACATTGAAACGGCCATTTCTCCTAAACAAAGCGTCTGCGGGAGTCATATTATGGACCAGAAAAAAAAAACATTCAAAACACTAAAATGGCCATATCTCCTAAACTAGGCGGCTGCGGGGTCGTATTATGCACCAGAAAAAAAAATTTCAAAACTCTAAAATGGCTATATTTCCTAAACTAGGCGTCTGCGGGGGTCATATGATGCACCAGAAAAAAAAATTTCAAAACTCTAAAATGGCAATATTTCCTAAACTACGCGTCTGCGGGGGTCCTATTATGGACCAGAAAAAAAAACATTCACAACACTAAAATGGCCCTATCTCCTAAACTAGGCGTCTGCGGGGGTTATATTATACACCAGAATAAAAAATTCAAAACACTAAAATGGCTATATTTCCTAAACTAGGCGTTTGCGGGGGTCATATTATGCACCAGAAAAAAAATTTCAAAACTCTAAAATGGCTATATTTCCTAAACTAGGCGTCTGCGGGGGTCATATGATGCAACAGAAAAAAATTTTCAAAACTCTAAAATGGCAATATTTCCTAAACTACGCGTATGCGGGGGTCCTATTATGGACCAGAAAAAAAAAACATTCAAAACACTAAAATGGCCTTATCTCCTAAACTAGGCGTCTGCGGGGGTTATATTATACACCAGAAAAAAAAATTCAAAACACTAAAATGGCTATATTTCCTAAACTAGGCGTCTGCGGGGGTCATATTACGCACCAGAAAATAAAAATTTCAAAACACTAAAATATCTATATATCCTAAACTAGGCGTCTGCGCGGGTCATATTATGCACCAGAAAAAAAAAACATTCAAAACACTAAAATGGCCATATCTCCTATGCTAGGCGTCTGCGCGTGTCATATTATGCACCAGAAAAACAAAATTTCAAAACACTAAAATGGCTATATTTCCTAAACTAGACGTCTGCGGAAGTGATATTATGCACCAGAAAAAAAAATTCAAAACACTAAAATGGCCATATCTCCTAAACTAGTCGTCTGCGGGGGTTATATTATACACCAGAAAAAAAAATTCAAAACACTAAAATGGCTATATTTCCTAAACTAGGCGTCAGCGGGGGTCATATTATGCACCAGAGAAACAAAATTTCAAAACACTAAAATGGCTATATTTCCTAAACTAGACGTCTGCGGAAGTGATATTATGCACCAGAAAAAAAAATTCAAACACTAAAATGGCTATATCTCCTAAAGTAGGCGTCTGCGTTGGTCATATTATGGACCAGAAAAAAAAAACATTCAAAACACTAAAATGGCCATATCTCCTAAACTAGTCGTCTGCGGGGGTTATATTATACACCAGAAAAAAAAATTCAAAACACTAAAATGGCTATATTTCCTAAACTAGGCGTCAGCGGGGGTTATATTATACACCAGAAAAAAAAATTCAAAACACTAATATGGCTATATTTCCTAAACTAGGCGTCTGCGCGGGTCATATTATGCACCAGAAAAAAAAAACATTCAAAACACTAAAATGGCCATATCTCCTAAACTAGGCGTCTGCGGGGGTTATATTATACACCAGAAAAAAAAATTCAAAACACTAAAATTGCTATATTTCCTAAACTAGCCGTCAGCGGGGGTCATATTATACACCAGAAAAAAAAATTCAAAACACTAAAATTGCTATATTTCCTAAACTAGGCGTCAGCGGGGGTCATATTATGCACCAGAAAAACAAAATTTCAAAACACTAAAATGGCTATATTTCCTAAACTAGACGTCTGCGGAAGTGATATTATGCAACAGAAAAAAAAATTCAAACACTAAAATGGCTATATCTCCTAAAGTAGGCGTCTGCGGGGGTTATATTTACACCAGAAAAAAAAATTCAAAACACTAAAATGGCTATATTTCCCAAACTAGGCGTCAGCGGGGGTCATATTATGCACCAGAAAAAAAAAATTTCAAAACACTAAAATGGCTATATATCCTAAACTAGGCGTCTGCGGGAGTCATATTATGCACCAGAAAAAAAAAAACCAAACACTAAAATGACTATATTTCCTAAACAAGGCGTCTGCGGGGGTCATATTATGAACCAGAAAAAAAAATGCAGAACACTAAAGTGTCCATATCTCCTAAACTAGGCGTCTGCGGGGGTCATGTTATGCACCTGGAAAAAAAATGCAAGACATTGAAACGGCCATTTCTCCAAACAAAGCGTCTGCGTGAGTCATATTATGGACCAGAAAAAAAAAAAAAACAAAACACTAAAATGGCCATATCTCCTAAACTAGGCGGCTGCGGGGTCGTATTATGCACCAGAAAAAAAAATTTCAAAACTCTAAAATGGCTATATTTCCTAAACTAGGCGTCTGCGGGGGTCATATGATGCACCAGAAAAAAAAATTTCAAAACTCTAAAATGGCAATATTTCCTAAACTACGCGTCTGCGGGGGTCCTATTATGGACCAGAAAAAAAAACATTCACAACACTAAAATGGCCCTATCTCCTAAACTAGGCGTCTGCGGGGTTATATTATACACCAGAATAAAAAATTCAAAACACTAAAATGGCTATATTTCCTAAACCAGGCGTCTACGGGAGTCATATTATGCACCTGGAAAATAAAATTTTCAAAACACTAAAATGGCCATATGTCTTAAACTAGGCGTCTGCGCGGGTCATATTATGCACCAGAAAAAAAAATTTCAAAACACTAAAATGCTAATATCTCCTAAACTAGGCGTCTGTGGGGGTCATATTATGAACCAGAAAAAAAAATTCAAAACACTAAAATGGCTATATTTCGTAAACTAGGCGTCTGCGGGGGTCATATTATGCACCTGAAAAAAAAAATGCAAAAAATTGAAATGGCCATATCTCCTAAACAAAGCGTCTGCGGGTGTCATATTGTGGACCAGATAAAAAAAACATAAACTATTCGTCTCCGGGGGTCATATTACGCACCAGAAAAAAAAAATTTCAAAACACTAAAATGGCCATATCTCCTAAGCTAGGCGTCTGCGCGGGTCATATTATGCACCAGAAAAAAAAATTTCAAAACACTAAAATGGCTATATTTCCTAAGCTAGGCGTCTGCGGGAATCATATTATGGACCAGAAAAAAAAAATTCAAAACACTAAAATGGCTATATCTCCTAAGCTAGGCGTCTGCGGGGTTCATATTATGCACCTGAAAAATAAAATTTTCAAAAAACTAAAATGGGCATATCTCCTAAACTAGGCGTCTGCGGGGGTTATATTATACACCAGAATAAAAAATACAAAACACTAAAATGGCTATATTTTCTAAACTAGGCGTCTGCAGGAGCCATATTATGCACCAGAAAAAAAAAATTCCAATCACTAAAATGGCTATATTTCCTAAACTAGGCGTCTGCGGGGATTATATTATGGACCAGAAAAAAAAAAACATTCAAAACACTAAAATGGCCATATCTCCTAAACTAGGCGTCTGCGGGGATTATATTATACACCAGAATATAAAATTCAAAACAGTAAAATGGCCATATCTCCTAAATTAGGCGTCTGCGGGGGTCATTTTATGCACCAGAAAAAAAAAATTCACAACTCTAAAATGGCTATATCTCCTAAGCTAGGCGTCTGCGGGGTTCACATTATGCACCTGAAAAATAAAATTTTCAAAACACTAAAATGGCCATATCTCCTAAACTAGGCGTCTGCGCGGGTCATATTATGCACCAGAAAAAAAAAATTTCAAAACTTTAAAATGGCTATATTTCCTAAACTAGGCGTCTGCGGGGGTCATATTATGGACCAGAAAAAAAAAAACATTCAAAACACTAAAATGGCCATATCTCCTAAACTAGGCGTCTGCGGGGGTTATATTATACAACAGGAAAAAAAATTCAAAACACTAAAATGGCTATATTTCCTAAACTAGGGTCTGAGCGGGTCAAATTATGAACCAGAAAAAAAAAATTTCAAAACACTAAAATGGCTATATTTCCTAAAATAGGCGTCTGCGGGAGTCATATTATGCACCAGAAAAAAAAAATTCCAATCACTAAGATGGCTATATTTCCTAAACTAGGCGTCTGCGGGGGTTATATTATGGACCAGAAAAAAAAAACATTCAAAACACTAAAATGGCCATACCTCCTAAACTAGGCGTCTGTGGGGGTCATATTATGAACCAGAAAAAAAAATTCAAAACACTAAAATGGCTATATTTCGTAAACTAGGCGTCTGCGGGGGTCATATTATGCACCTGAAAAAAAAAATGCAAAAAATTGAAATGGCCATATCTCCTAAACAAAGCGTCTGCGGGTGTCATATTGTGGACCAGAAAAAAAAACATTCAAAACCCTAAAATGGCTATATCTCCTAAATTAAACGTCTGCGGGGGTCATATTATGCACCTGAAAAAATAAATGCAAAACATTGAAATGGCCATATCTCCTAAACAAGGCGTCTGCGGGGGTTATATTGTGGACCAGATAAAAAAAACATAAACTATTCCTATCCGGGGGTCATATTACGCACCAGAAAAAAAAAATTTCAAAACATTAAAATGGCCATATCTCCTAAGCTAGGCGACTGCGCGGGTCATATTATGCACCAGAAAAAAAAATTTCAAAACACTAAAATGGCTATATTTCCTAAGCTAGGCGTCTGCGGGAATCATATTATGGACCAGAAAAAAAAAATTCAAAACACTAAAATGGCTATATCTCCTAAGCTAGGCGTCTGCGGGGTTCATATTATGCACCTGAAAAATAAAATTTTCAAAAAACTAAAATGGCCATATCTCCTAAACTAGGCGTCTGCTGGGGTTATATTATACACCAGAATAAAAAATACAAAACACTAAAATGGCTATATCTCCTAAGCTAGGCGTCTGCGGGGTTCATATTATGCACCTGAAAAATAAAATTTTCGAAACACTAAAATGGCCATATCACCTAAACTAGGCGGCTGCGCGGGTCATATTATGCACCAGAAAAAAAAAATTTCAAAACACTAAAATGGCTATATTTCCTTAACTAGGCGTCTGCGGGGGTCATATCATGGACCAGAAAAAAAAATTTCAAAACACTAAAATGGCTATATTTTCTAAACTAGTCGTCTGCAGGAGCCATATTATGCACCAGAAAAAAAAAATTCCAATCACTAAAACGGCTATATTTCCTAAACAAGGCGTCTGCTTGGATTATATTATGGACCAGAAAAAAAAAAACATTCAAAACACTAAAATGGCCATATCTCCTAAACTAGGCGTCTGCGAGGATTATATTATACACCAGAATATAAAATTCAAAACAGTAAAATGGCCATATCTCCTAAATTAGGCGTCTGCGGGGGTCATTTTATGCACCAGAAAAAAAATTCAAAACACTAAAATGGCTATATCTCCTAAGCTAGGCGTCTGCGGGGTTCACATTATGCACCTGAAAAATAAAATTTTCAAAACACTAAAATGGCCATATCTCCTAAACTAGGCGTCTGCGCGGGTCATATTATGCACCAGAAAAAAAAAATTTCAAAACACTAAAATGGCTATATTTCCTAAACTAGGCGCCTGCGGGGGTCATATTATGGACCAGAAAAAAAAAAACATTCAAAACACTAAAATGGCCATATCTCCTAAACTAGGCGTCTGCGGGGGTTATATTATACACCAGGAAAAAAAATTCAAAACACTAAAATGGCTATATTTCCTAAACTAGGGTCTGCGCGGGTCAAATTATGCACCAGAAAAAAAAAATTTCAAAACACTAAAATGGCTATATTTCCTAAAATAGGCGTCTGCGGGAGTCATATTATGCACCAGAAAAAAAAAATTCCAATCACTAAGATGGCTATATTTCCTAAACTAGGCGTCTGCGGGGGTTATATTATGGACCAGAAAAAAAAAACATTCAAAACACTAAAATGGCCATACCTCCTAAACTAGGCGTCTGCGGAGGTCATATTATGCACCAGAAAAAAAAATGCAGAACACTAAAGTGTCCATATCTCCTAAACTAGGCGTCTGCCGCGGTCATGTTATGCACCTGGAAAAAAAAATGCAAGACATTGAAATGGCCATTTCTCCTAAACAAAGCGTCTGCGGGAGTCATATTATGGACCAGAAAAAAAAAACATTCAAAACACTAAAATAGCCATATTTCCTAAACTAGGCGTCTGCGGGGGTTATATTATACACCAGAAAAAAAATCCAAACACTAAAATGACTATATTTCCTAAACTAGTCGTCTGCGGGGGTCATATTATGCACCAGAGAAAAAAAACATTCAAAACACTAAAATAGCTATATTTCCTAAACTAGGCGTCTGCGGGGGTCATATTATGGACCAGAACAAAAAAACATTCCAAACACTAAAATGGCCATACCTCCTAAACTAGGCGTCTGCGGGGGTTATATTATACACCAGAAAAAAAAATTCCAAACACTACTCGTAAAATGGTTATATTTCCTAAACTAGGCGTCTAGGGGTCATATTATGGACCAGAAAAAAAACACATTCAAAACACTAAAATGGCTATATTTCCTAAACTAGGCGTCTGCGGGGGTCATATTATGGACCAGAAAAAAAACATTCAAAACACTAAAATGTCTATATCTCCTAAACTAGGCGTTTGCGCGGGTCATATAATGCACAAGAAAAAAAAAATTCAAAACACTAAAATGGCTATATCTCCTAAGCTAGGCGTCTGCGGGGTTCACATTATGCTCCTGAAAAATAAAATTTTCAAAACACTAAAATGGCCATGTCTCCTAAACTAGGCGTCTGCGCGGGTCATATTATGCACCAGAAAAAAAAAATTTCAAAACACTAAAATGGCTATATTTCCTAAACTAGGCGTCTGCGGAGGTCATATTATGGACCAGAAAAAAAAAACATTCAAAACACTAAAATGGCCATATCTCCTAAACTAGGCGTCTGCGGGGGTTATATTATACACCAGGAAAAAAAATTCAAAACACTAAAATGGCTATATTTCCTAAACTAGGCATATGCGGGGGTTATATTATACACCAGAAAAAAAAATTCCAAACACTACTCGTAAAATGTCTATATTTCCTAAACTAGGCGTCTGCGCGGGTCATATTATGCACCAGAAAAAAAAAATTCAAAACACTAAAATGGCTATATCTCCTAAGCTAGGCGTCTGCGGGGTTCATATTAAGCACCTGAAAAAAAAAATTTTCAAAACACTAAAATGGCCACATCTCCTAAACTAGGCATCTGCTGGGGTCATATTATGGACCAGAAAAAAAAAAACATTCAAAACACTAAATTGGCTATATTTCCTAAACTAGGCGTCTGCGGGGGTCATATTATCCACCAGAAAAAAAAAAATTCAAAACACTAAAATGGCTATATTTCCTAAACTAGGCGTCTGCGGGGGTTATATTATACACCAGAAAAAAAAATTCCAAACACTACTCGTAAAATGTCTATATCTCATAAACAAGGCGTCTGCGCGGGTCATATTATGCACCAGAAAAAAAAAATTTCAAAACACTAAAATGGCTATATCTCCTAAGCTAGGCGTCTGCGGGGGTTATATTATACACCAGGAAAAAAAATTCAAAACACTAAAATGGATATATTTCCTAAACTAGGCATCTGCGGGGGTTATTTTATACACCAGAAAAAAAAATTCCAAACACTACTCGTAAAATGTCTATATCTCCTAAACTAGGCGCCTGCGCGGGTCATATTATGCACCAGAAAAAAAAAATTCAAAACACTAAAATGGCTATATCTCCTAAGCTAGGCGTCTGCGGGGTTCATATTATGCACCTGAAAAAAAAAAATTTTCAAAACACTAAAATGGCCACATCTCCTAAACTAGGCATCTGCGGGGGTCATATTATGGACCAGAAAAAAAAAACATTCAAAACACTAAATCGGCTATATTTCCTAAACTAGGCGTCTGCGGGGGTCATATTATGGACCAGAAAAAAAAAACATTCAAAACACTAAAATGGCCATATCTCCTAAACTAGGCGTCTGCGGGGGTTATATTATACACCAGGAAAAAAAATTCAAAACACTAAAATGGCTATATTTCCTAAACTAGGCATCTGCGGGGGTTATTTTATACACCAGAAAAAAAAATTCCAAACACTACTCGTAAAATGTCTATATCTCCTAAACTAGGCGTCTGCGCGGGTCATATTATGCACCAGAAAAAAAAAATTCAAAACACTAAAATGGCTATATCTCCTAAGCTAGGCGTCTGCGGGGTTCATATTATGCACCTGAAAAAAAAAATTTTCAAAACACTAAAATGGCCACATCTCCTAAACTAGGCATCTGCGGGGGTCATATTATGGACCAGAAACAAAAAAACATTCAAAACACTAAATTGGCTATATTTCCTAAACTAGGCGTCTGCGGGGGTCATTTTATCCACCAGAAAAAAAAAAATTCAAAACACTAAAATGGCTATATTTCCTAAACTAGGCGTATGCGGGGGTCATATTATGCACCAGAAAAAAAAATGCAGAACACTAAAGTGTCCATATCTCCTAAAATAGGCGTCTGCCGCGGTCATGTTATGCACCTGGAAAAAAAAATGCAAGACATTGAAATGGCCATTTCTCCTAAACAAAGCGTCTGCGGGAGTCATATTATGGACCAGAAAAAAAAAACATTCAAAACACTAAAATGGCCATATCTCCTAAACTAGACGTCTGCGGGGGACATATTATGCACCAGAAAAAAAAATTTCAATACACTAAAATGGCTATATTCCCTAAACTAGGCGCCTGCGGGAGTCATATTATGCATCAGAAGGAAAAAAATTCAAAACACTAAAATGGCTATATCTCCTAAGCTAGGCGTCTGCGGGGTTCATATTATGCACCTGAAAAAAAAAATTTTCAAAACACTAAAATGGCCATATCTCCTAAGCTAGGCGTCTGCGGGGTTCATATTATGCACCTGAAAAAAAAAATTTTCAAAGCACTAAAATGGCCATATCTCCTAAACTAGGCATCTGCGGGGGTCATATTATGGAGCAGAAAAAAAAAAACATTCAAAACACTAAAATGGCTATATCTCCTAAGCTAGGCGTCTGCGGGGTTCATATTATGCACCTGACAAAAAAAATTTTCAAAACACTAAAATGGACATATCTCCTAAGATAGGCGTCTGCGGGGTTCATATTATGCACCTGAAAAAAAAAATTTTCAAAACACTAAAATGGCCATATCTCCTAACCTAGGCTTCCGCGGGGGTCATACTATGCACCAGAAAAAAAAAATTCAAAACTCTAAAATGGCTATATTTCCTAAACTAGGCGTCTGCTGGAGTCATATTATGCACCAGAAAAAAAAAATTCCAATCACAAAAATGTCTATATTTCCTAAACTAGGCGTCTGCGGGGGTTATATTATGGACCAGAAAAAAAAAACATTCAAAACACTAAAATGGCCATATCTCCTAAACTAGGCGTTTGCGGGAGTTATATTACACACCAGAATAAAAAATTCAAAACACTAAAATGGCCATATCACCAAAACTAGGCGTCTGCGGGGGTCATTTTATGCACCAGAAAAAAAAAATTCAAAACACTAAAATGGCTATATTTCCTAAGAAAGGGTCTGCGGGGTTCATATTATACACCAGGAAAAAAAATTCAAAACACTAAAATGGCTATATTTCCTAAACTAGGGTCTGCGCGGGTCAAATTATGCACCAGAAAAAAAAAATTTCAAAACACTAAAATGGCTATATTTCCTAAAATAGGCGTCTGCGGGAGTCATATTATGCACCAGAAAAAAAAAATTCCAATCACTAAGATGGCTATATTTCCTAAACTAGGCGTCTGCGGGGGTTATATTATGGACCAGAAAAAAAAAACATTCAAAACACTAAAATGGCCATACCTCCTAAACTAGGCGTCTGCGGGGGTCATATTATGGACCAGAACAAAAAAACATTCCAAACACTAAAATGGCCATACCTCCTAAACTAGGCGTCTGCGGGGGTTATATTATACACCAGAAAAAAAAATTCCAAACACTACTCGTAAAATGGTTATATTTCCTAAACTAGGCGTCTAGGGGTCATATTATGGACCAGAAAAAAAAAACATTCAAAACACTAAAATGGCTATATTTCCTAAACTAGGCGTCTGCGGGGGTCATATTATGGACCAGAAGAAAAACATTCAAAACACTAAAATGTCTATATCTCCTAAACTAGGCGTTTGCGCGGGTCATATAATGCACAAGAAAAAAAAATTCAAAACACTAAAATGGCTATATCTCCTAAGCTAGGCGTCTGCGGGGTTCACATTATGCTCCTGAAAAATAAAATTTTCAAAACACTAAGATGGCCATATCTCCTAAACTAGGCGTCTGCGCGGGTCATATTATGCACCAGAAAAAAAAAATTTCAAAACACTAAAATGGCTATATTTCCTAAACTAGGCGTCTGCGGAGGTCATATTATGGACCAGAAAAAAAAAACATTCAAAACACTAAAATGGCCATATCTCCTAAACTAGGCGTCTGCGCGGGTCATATTATGGACCAGAAAAAAAAAAACATTCAAAACACTAAATTGGCTATATTTCCTAAACTAGGCGTCTGCGGGGGTCATATTATCCACCAGAAAAAAAAAAATTCAAAACACTAAAATGGCTATATTTCCTAAACTAGGCGTCTGCGGGGGTTATATTATACACCAGAAAAAAAAATTCCAAACACTACTCGTAAAATGTCTATATCTCATAAACTAGGCGTCTGCGCGGGTCATATTATGCACCAGAAAAAAAAAATTTCAAAACACTAAAATGGCTATATCTCCTAAGCTAGGCGTCTGCGGGGGTTATATTATACACCAGGAAAAAAAATTCAAAACACTAAAATGGATATATTTCCTAAACTAGGCATCTGCGGGGGTTATTTTATACACCAGAAAAAAAAATTCCAAACACTACTCGTAAAATGTCTATATCTCCCAAACTAGGCGCCTGCGCGGGTCATATTATGCACCAGAAAAAAAAAATTCAAAACACTAAAATGGCTATATCTCCTAAGCTAGGCGTCTGCGGGGTTCATATTATGCACCTGAAAAAAAAAAATTTTCAAAACACTAAAATGGCCACATCTCCTAAACTAGGCATCTGCGGGGGTCATATTATGGACCAGAAAAAAAAAACATTCAAAACACTAAATCGGCTATATTTCCTAAACTAGGCGTCTGCGGGGGTCATATTATGGACCAGAAAAAAAAAACATTCAAAACACTAAAATGGCCATATCTCCTAAACTAGGCGTCTGCGGGGGTTATATTATACACCAGGAAAAAAAATTCAAAACACTAAAATGGCTATATTTCCTAAACTAGGCATCTGCGGGGGTTATTTTATACACCAGAAAAAAAAATTCCAAACACTACTCGTAAAATGTCTATATCTCCTAAACTAGGCGTCTGCGCGGGTCATATTATGCACCAGAAAAAAAAAATTCAAAACACTAAAATGGCTATATCTCCTAAGCTAGGCGTCTGCGGGGTTCATATTATGCACCTGAAAAAAAAAATTTTCAAAACACTAAAATGGCCACATCTCCTAAACTAGGCATCTGCGGGGGTCATATTATGGACCAGAAACAAAAAAACATTCAAAACACTAAATTGGCTATATTTCCTAAACTAGGCGTCTGCGGGGGTCATATTATCCACCAGAAAAAAAAAAATTCAAAACACTAAAATGGCTATATTTCCTAAACTAGGCGTACGCGGGGGTCATATTATGCACCGGAAAAAAAAATGCAGAACACTAAAGTGTCCATATCTCCTAAAATAGGCGTCTGCCGCGGTCATGTTATGCACTTGGAAAAAAAAATGCAAGACATTGAAATGGCCATTTCTCCTAAACAAAGCGTCTGCGGGAGTCATATTATGGACCAGAAAAAAAAAACATTCAAAACACTAAAATGGCCATATCTCCTAAACTAGACGTCTGCGGGGGACATATTATGCACCAGAAAAAAAAATTTCAATACACTAAAATGGCTATATTTCCTAAACTAGGCGTCCGCGGGGGTCATCTTATGGACCAGAAAAAAAAACATTCAAAACACTAAAATGGCCATATCTCCTAAACTAGGCGTCTGCGGGGGTTATATTATACACCAGAAAAAAAAAGTTCAAAACACTAAAATGGCAATATTTCCTAAACTAGGGTCTGCGCGGGTCACATTATGCACCAGAAAAAAAAAATTTCAAAACACTAAAATGGCTATATTTCCTAAACTAGGCGTCTGCGGGAGTCATATTAAGCATCAGAAAAAAAAAAATTCAAAACACTAAAATGGCTATATCTCCTAAATTAGGCATCTGCGGGGGTCATATTATGCACCAGAAAAAAAAATTTCCAATCACTAAGATGGCTATATTTCCGAAACTAGGCGTCTGCGGGAGTCATATTACGCACCAGAAAAAAAAAATTCCAATCACTAAGATGGCTATATTTCCTAAACTAGGCGTCTGCGGGAGTCATATTATGGACCAGAAAAAAAAAACATTCAAAACACTAAATTGGCTATATTGCCTAAACTAGGCGTCTGCGGGGGTCATATTATCCACCAGAAAAAAAAAAATTTCAAAACACTAAATTAGCTTATTTCCTAAACTAGGTGTCTGCGGGGGTCATATTATCCACCAGAAAAAAAAATTTCCAATCACTAAGATGGCTATATTTCCGAAACTAGGCGTCTGCGGGAGTCATATTACGCACCAGAAAAAAAAAATTCCAATCACTAAGATGGCTATATTTCCTAAACTAGGCGTCTGCGGGAGTCATATTATGGACCAGAAAAAAAAAACATTCAAAACACTAAAATGGCCATATCTCCTAAGCTAGGCGTCTGCGGGAGTCATATTATGGACCAGAAAAAAAAAACATTCAAAACACTAAAATGGCCATATCTCCTAAGCTAGGCGTCTGCGGGGTTCATATTATGCACCTGAAAAAAAAAATTTTCAAAACACTAAAATTTCCACATCTCCTAAACTAGGCATCTGCGGGGGTCATAAAAAAAACATTCAAAACACTAAAATGGCTATATTTCCTAAACTAGGCGTATGCGGGGGTCATATTATGCACCAGAAAAAAAAATGCAGAACACTAAAGTGTCCATATCTCCTAAAATAGGCGTCTGCCGCGGTCATGTTATGCACCTGGAAAAAAAAATGCAAGACATTGAAATGGCCATTTCTCCTAAACAAAGCGTCTGCGGGAGTCATATTATGGACCAGAAAAAAAAAACATTCAAAACACTAAAATGGCCATATCTCCTAAACTAGACGTCTGCGGGGGACATATTATGCACCAGAAAAAAAAATTTCAATACACTAAAATGGCTATATTCCCTAAACTAGGCGCCTGCGGGAGTCATATTATGCATCAGAAGGAAAAAAATTCAAAACACTAAAATGGCTATATCTCCTAAGCTAGGCGTCTGCGGGGTTCATATTATGCACCTGAAAAAAAAAATTTTCAAAACACTAAAATGGCCATATCTCCTAAGCTAGGCGTCTGCGGGGTTCATATTATGCACCTGAAAAAAAAAATTTTCAAAGCACTAAAATGGCCATATCTCCTAAACTAGGCATCTGCGGGGGTCATATTATGGAGCAGAAAAACAAAAACATTCAAAACACTAAAATGGCTATATCTCCTAAGCTAGGCGTCTGCGGGGTTCATATTATGCACCTGACAAAAAAAATTTTCAAAACACTAAAATGGACATATCTCCTAAGATAGGCGTCTGCGGGGTTCATATTATGCACCTGAAAAAAAAAATTTTCAAAACACTAAAATGGCCATATCTCCTAACCTAGGCTTCCGCGGGGGTCATACTATGCACCAGAAAAAAAAATTCAAAACTCTAAAATGGCTATATTTCCTAAACTAGGCGTCTGCTGGAGTCATATTATGCACCAGAAAAAAAAAATTCCAATCACAAAAATGTCTATATTTCCTAAACTAGGCGTCTGCGGGGGTTATATTATGGACCAGAAAAAAAAAACATTCAAAACACTAAAATGGCCATATCTCCTAAACTAGGCGTTTGCGGGGGTTATATTACACACCAGAATAAAAAATTCAAAACACTAAAATGGCCATATCACCAAAACTAGGCGTCTGCGGGGGTCATTTTATGCACCAGAAAAAAAAAATTCAAAACACTAAAATGGCTATATTTCCTAAGAAAGGGTCTGCGGGGTTCATATTATGTACCTGAAAAATAAAATTTTCAAAACACTAAAATGGCCATATCTCCTAAACTAGGCGTCTGCGCTGTTCATATTATGCACCAGAAAAAAAAAATTTCAAAACACTAAAATGGCTATATTTCCTAAACTAGGCGTCCGCGGGGGTCATCTTATGGACCAGAAAAAAAAACATTCAAAACACTAAAATGGCCATATCTCCTAAACTAGGCGTCTGCGGGGGTTATATTATACACCAGAAAAAAAAAGTTCAAAACACTAAAATGGCAATATTTCCTAAACTAGGGTCTGCGCGGGTCACATTATGCACCAGAAAAAAAAAATTTCAAAACACTATAATGGCTATATTTCCTAAACTAGGCGTCTGCGGGAGTCATATTAAGCATCAGAAAAAAAAAAATTCAAAACACTAAAATGGCTATATCTCCTAAATTAGGCATCTGCGGGGGTTATATTATGCACCAGAAAAAAAAATTTCCAATCACTAAGATGGCTATATTTCCGAAACTAGGCGTCTGCGGGAGTCATATTACGCACCAGAAAAAAAAAATTCCAATCACTAAGATGGCTATATTTCCTAAACTAGGCGTCTGCGGGAGTCATATTATGGACCAGAAAAAAAAAACATTCAAAACACTAAAATGGCCATATCTCCTAAGCTAGGCGTCTGCGGGGTTCATATTATGCACCTGAAAAAAAAAATTTTCAAAACACTAAAATTTCCACATCTCCTAAACTAGGCATCTGCGGGGGTCATAAAAAAAACATTCAAAACACTAAATTGGCTATATTGCCTAAACTAGGCGTCTGCGGGGGTCATATTATCCACCAGAAAAAAAAAAATTTCAAAACACTAAATTAGCTATATTTCCTAAACTAGCCGTCTGCGGGGGTCATATTATCCACCAGAAAAAAAAAATTTCAAAACACTAAAATGGCTATATTTCCTAAACTAGGCGTCTGCGGGGGTTATATTATACACCAGAAAAAAAAATTCCAAACACTACTCGTAAAATGTCTATATCTCCTAAACTAGGCGTCCGCGCGGGTCATATTATGGACCAGAAAAAAAAAAACATTCAAAACACTAAAATGGCCATATCTCCTAAGCTAGGCGTCTGCGGGGTTCATATTATGCACCTGAAAAAAAAAATTTTCAAAACACTAAAATTTCCACATCTCCTAAACTAGGCATCTGCGGGGGTCATATAATGGACCAGAAAAAAAAAAACATTCAAAACACTAAATTGGCTATATTGCCTAAACTAGGCGTCTGCGGGGGTCATATTATCCACCAGAAAAAAAAAAATTCAAAACACTAAAATGGCTATATTTCCTAAACTAGGCATCTGCGGGGGTCATATTATGGAGCAGAAAAAAAAAACACTCAAAACACTAAAATGGCTATATCTCCTAAGCTAGGCGTCTGCGGGGTTCATATTATGCACCTGAAAAAAAAAATTTTCAAAACACTAAAATGGACATATCTCCTAAGCTAGGCGTCTGCGGGGTTCATATTATGCACCTGAAAAAAAAATTTTTCCAAACCCTAAAATGGCCATATCTCCTAAACTAGGCGTCCGCGGGGGTCATATTATGCACCAAAAAAAAGAATTCAAAACACTAAAAGGGCTATATTTCCTAAACTAGGCGTCTGCGGGAGTCATATTATTCATCAGAAGAAAAAAAATTCAAAACACTAAAATGGCTATATCTCCTAAGCTAGGCGTCTGCGGGGTTCATATTATGCACCTGAAAAAAAAAATTTTCAAAACACTAAAATGGCCATATCTCCTAAACTAGGCGTCCGCGGGGGTCATATTAAGCACCAGAAAAAAAAAACTTCAAAACACTAAAATGGCTATATTTCCTAAACTAGGCGTCTGCTGGAGTCATATTATGCACCAGAAAAAAAAAAATTCCAATCACAAAAATGGCTATATTTCCTAAACTAGGCGTATGCGGGGGTCATATTATGCACCAGAAAAAAAAATGCAGAACACTAAAGTGTCCATATCTCCTAAATTAGGCGTCTGCCGCGGTCATGTTATGCACCTGGAAAAAAAAATGCAAGACATTGAAATGGCCATTTCTCCTAAACAAAGCGTCTGCGGGAGTCATATTATGGACCAGAAAAAAAAAAACATTCAAAACACTAAAATGGCCATATCTCCTAAACTAGACGTCTGCGGTAGACATATTATGCACCAGAAAAAAAAATTCAAAACACTAAAATGGATATATTCCCTAAACTAGGCGTCTGCGGGAGTCATATTATTCATCAGAAGAAAAAAAATTCAAAACACTAAAATGGCTATATCTCCTAAGCTAGGCGTCTGCGGGGTTCATATTATGCACCTGAAAAAAAAAATTTTCAAAACACTAAAATGGCCATATCTCCTAAACTAGGCGTCCGCGGGGGTCATATTAAGCACCAGAAAAAAAAAAATTCAAAACACTAAAATGGCTATATTTCCTAAACTAGGCGTCTGCTGGAGTCATATTATGCACCAGAAAAAAAAAATTCCAATCACAAAAATGGCTATATTTCCTAAACTAGGCGTATGCGGGGGTCATATTATGCACCAGAAAAAAAAATGCAGAACACTAAAGTGTCCCTATCTCCTAAAATAGGCGTCTGCCGCGGTCATGTTATGCACTTGGAAAAAAAAATGCAAGACATTGAAATGGCCATTTCTCCTAAACAAAGCGTCTGCGGGGTTCATATTATGCACCTGAAAAAAAAAATTTTCAAAACACTAAAATGGCCATATCTCCTAAGCTAGGCGTCTGCGGGGTTCATATTATGCACCTGAAAAAAAAAATTTCCAATCACTAAGATGGCTTTATTTCCGAAACTAGGCGTCTGCGGGGTTCATATTATGCACCTGAAAAAAAAAAATTTTAAAACACTAAAATGGCCATATCTCCTAAACTAGGCGTCCGCGGGGGTCATATTATGCACCAGAAAAAAGAAATTCAAAACACTAAAATGGCTATATTTCCTAAACTAGGCGTCTGCTGGAGTCATATTATGCACCAGAAAAAAAAATTCCAATCACAAAAATGGCTATATTTCCTAAACTAGGCGTCTGCGGGGGTTATATTATGGACCAGAAAAAAAAAACATTCAAAACACTAAAATGGCCATATCTCCTAAACTAGGCGTCTGAGGGGGTTATATTACACACCAGAATAAAAAATTCAAAACACTAAAATGGCCATATCACCAAAACTAGCCGTCTGCGGGGGTCATTTTATGCACCAGAAAAAAAAAATTCAAAAAACTAAAATGGCTATATTTCCTAAGCTAGGCGTCTGCGGGGTTCATATTATGCACCTGAAAAATAAAATTTTCAAAACACTAAAATGGCCATATCTCCTAAACTAGGCGTCTGCGCTGTTCATATTATGCACCAGAAAAAAAAAATTTCAAAACACTAAAATGGACATATCTCCTAAACTAGGCGTCTGCGGGGGTTATATTATACACCAGAAAAAAATTCAAAACACTAAAATGGCTATATTTCCTAAACTAGGGTCTGCGCGGGTCACATTATGCACCAGAACAAAAAAAATTTCAAAACACTAAAATGGCTATATTTCCTAAACTAGGCGTCTGCGGGAGTCATATTATGCATCAGAAAAAAAAAATTCAAAACACTAAAATGGCTATATCTCCTAAACTAGGCGTCTGCGGGGGTCATATTATGCATAAGAAAAAAAAATTTCCAATCACTAAGATGGCTATATTTCCTAAACTAGGCGTCTGCGGGAGTCATATTATGCACCAGAAAAAAAAAATTCCAATCACTAAGATGGCTATATTTCCTAAACTAGGCGTCTGTGGGGGTCATTTTATCCACCAGAAAAAAAAAATTTCAAAACACTAAAATGGCCATATCTCCTAAGCTAGGCATCTGCGGGGTTCATATTATGCACCTGAAAAAAAAAATTTTCAAAACACTAAAATTTCCGAATCTCCAAAACTAGGCATCTGCAGGGGTCATATTATGGACCAGAAAAAAAAAACATTCAAAACACTAAATTAGCTATATTTCCTAAACTAGGCTTCTGCGGGGGTCATATTATCCACCAGAAAAAAAAAATTTCAAAACACTAAAATGGCTATATTTCCTAAACTAGGCGTCTGCGGGGGTTATATTATACACCAGAAAAAAAAATTCCAAACACTACTCGTAAAATGTCTATATCTCCTAAACTAGGCGTCTGCGCGGGTCATATTATGCACCAGAAAAAAAAAATTCAAAACACTAAAATGGCAATATCTCCTAAGCTAGGCGTCTGCGGGGTTCATATTATGCACATGAAAAAAAAAATTTTCAAAACACTAAAATGGCCACATCTCCTAAACTAGGCATCTGCGGGGGTCATATTATGGACCAGAAAAAAAAAAACATTCAAAACACTAAATTGGCTATATTTCCTAAACTAGGCGTCTGCGTTGGTTATATTATACACCAGAAAAAAAAATTCCAAACACTACTCGTAAAATGGTTATATTTCCTAAACTAGGCGTATGCGGGGTTCATATTATGCACCAGAAAAAAAATGCAGAACACTAAAGTGTCCATATCTCCTAAAATAGGCGTCTGCCGCGGTCATGTTATGCACCTGGAAAAAAAAATGCAAGACATTGAAATGGCCATTTCTCCTAAACAAAGCGTCTGCGGGAGTCATATTATGGACCAGAAAAAAAAAACATTCAAAACACTAAAATGGCCATATCTCCTAAACTAGACGTCTGCGGGGGACATATTATGCACATAGAAAAAAAAATTTCAAAACACTAAAATGGCTATATTCCCTAAACTAGGCGTCTGCGGGAGTCATATTATGCATCAGAAGAAAAAAAATTCAAAACACTAAAATGGCTATATCTCCTAAGCTAGGTGTCTGCGGGGTTCTTATGCACCTGAAAAAAAAAAATTTCAAAACACTAAAATGGCCATATCTCCTAAGCTAGGCGTCTGCGGGGTTCATATTATGCACCTGAAAAAAAAAATTTTCAAAGCACTAAAATGGCCATTCCTCCTAAACTAGGCATCTGCGGGGGTCATATTATGGAGCAGAAAAAAAAACATTCAAAACACTAAAATGGCTATATCTCCTAAGCTAGGCGTCTGCGGGGTTCATATTATGCACTTGAAAAAAAAAATTTTCAAAACACTAAAATGGACATATCTCCTAAGCTAGGCGTCTGCGGGGTTCAAATTATGCACCTGAAAAAAAAATTTTCAAAACACTAAAATGGCCATATCTCCTAAACTAGGCGTCCGCGGGGGTCATATTATGCACCAGAAAAAAAAATTCAAAACACTAAAATGGCTATATTTCCTAAACTAGGCGTTTGCTGGAGTCATATTATGCACCAGAAAAAAAAAATTCCAATCACAAAAATGGCTATATTTCCTAAACTAGGCGTCTGCGGGGGTTATATTATGGACCAGAAAAAAAAACCATTCAAAACACTAAAATGGCCATATCTCCTAAACTAGGCGTCTGCGGGGGTTATATTACACACCAGAATAAAAAATTCAAAACACTAAAATGGCCATATCACCAAAACTAGGCGTCTGCTTGGGTCATTTTATGCACCAGAAAAAAAAAATTCAAAACACTAAAATGGCTATATTTCCTAAGCTAGGCGTCTGCGGGGTTCATATTATGCACCTGAAAAATAAAATTTTCAAAACACTAAAATGGCCATATCTCCTAAACTAGGCGTCTGCGCTGTTCATATTATGCACCAGAAAAAAAAAATTTCAAAACACTAAAATGGCTATATTTCCTAAACTAGGAGTCCGCGGGGGTCATCTTATGGACCAGAAAAAAAAAAACATTCAAAACACTAAAATGGACATATCTCCTAAACTAGGCGTCTGCGGGGGTTATATTATACACCAGAAAAAAATTCGAAACACTAAAATGGCTATATTTCCTAAACTAGGGTCTGCGCGGGTCACATTATGCACCAGAACAAAAAAAATTTCAAAACACTAAAATGGCTATATTTCCTAAACTAGGCGTCTGCGGGAGTCATATTATGCATCAGAAAAAAAAAAATTCAAAACATTAAAATGGCTATATCTCCTAAACTAGGCGTCTGCGGGGGTCATATTATGCATAAGAAAAAAAAATTTCCAATCACTAAGATATCTATATTTCCTAAACTAGGCGTCTGCGGGAGTCATATTATGCACCAGAAAAAAAAAATTCCAATCACTAAGATGGCTATATTTCCTAAACTAGGGGTCTGCGGGGGTTATATTATACACCAGAAAAAAAAATTCCAAACACTACTCGTAAAATGTCTATATCTCCTAAACTAGGCGTCTGCGCGGGTCATATTATGCACCAGAAAAAAAAAAATTCAAAACACTAAAATGGCAATATCTCCTAAGCTAGGCGTCTGCGGGGTTCATATTATGCACATGAAAAAAAAAATTTTCAAAACACTAAAATGGCCACATCTCCTAAACTAGGCATCTGCGGGGGTCATATTATGGACCAGAAAAAAAAAAACATTCAAAACACTAAATTGGCTATATTTCCTAAACTAGGCGTCTGCGGGGGTCATATTATCCACCAGAAAAAAAAAAAATTCAAAACACTAAAATGGCTATATTTCCTAAACTAGGCGTCTGCGGGGGTTATATTATACACCAGAAAAAAAAATTCCAAACACTACTCGTAAAATGGTTATATTTCCTAAACTAGGCGTATGCGGGGGTCATATTATGCACCAGAAAAAAAATGCAGAACACTAAAGTGTCCATATCTCCTAAAATAGGCGTCTGCCGCGGTCATGTTATGCACCTGGAAAAAAAAATGCAAGACATTGAAATGGCCATTTCTCCTAAACAAAGCGTCTGCGGGAGTCATATTATGGGCCAGAAAAAAAAAGACATTCAAAACACTAAAATGGCCATATCTCCTAAACTAGACGTCTGCGGGGGACATATTATGCACCAGAAAAAAAAATTTCAAAACACTAAAATGGCTATATTCCCTAAACTAGGCGTCTGCGGGAGTCATATTATGCATCAGAAGAAAAAAAATTCAAAACACTAAAATGGCTATATCTCCTAAGCTAGGCGTCTGCGGGGTTCTTATGCACCTGAAAAAAAAAAATTTCAAAACACTAAAATGGCCATATCTCCTAAGCTAGGCGTCTGCGGGGTTCATATTATGCACCTGAAAAATAAAATTTTCAAAACACTAAAATGGCCATATCTCCTAAGCTAGGCATCTGCGGGGTCATATTATGGAGCAGAAAAAAAACACATTCAAAACACTAAAATGGCTATATCTCCTAAGCTAGGCGTCTGCGGGGTTCATATTATGCACCTGAAAAAAAAAATTTTCAAAACACTAAAATGGCCACATCTCCTAAACTAGGCATCTGCGGGGGTCATATTATGGACCAGAAAAAAAACACATTCAAAACACTAAATTGGCTATATTTCCTAAACTAGGCGTCTGCGGGGGTCATATTATCCACCAGAAAAAAAAAAATTCAAAACACTAAAATGGCTATATTTCCTCAACTAGGCGTCTGCGGGGGTTATATTATACACCAGAAAAAAAAATTCCAAACACTACTCGTAAAATGGTTATATTTCCTAAACTAGGCGTATGCGGGGGTCATATTATGCACCATAAAAAAAAATGCAGAACACTAAAGTGTCCATATCTCCTAAACTAGGCGTCTGCCGCGGTCATGTTATGCACCTGGAAAAAAAAATGCAAGACATTGAAATGGCCATTTCTCCTAAACAAAGCGTCTGCGGGAGTCATATTATGGACCAGAAAAACAAAAACATTCAAAACACTAAAATAGCCATATCTCCTAAACTCGCCGTCTGCGGGGGACATATTATGCACCAGAAAAAAAAATTTCAAAACACTAAAATGGCTATATTCCCTAAACTAGGCGTCTGCGGGAGTCATATTATGCATCAGAAGAAAAAAAATTCAAAACACTTAAATGGCTATATCTCCTAAGCTAGGCGTCTGCGGGGTTCATATTATGCACCTGAAAAAAAAATTTTTCAAAACACTAAAATGGCCATATCTCCTAAGCTAGGCATCTGCGGGGGTCATATTATGGAGCAGAAAAAAAAAAACATTCAAAACACTAAAATGGCTATATCTCCTAAGCTAGGCGTCTGCGGGGTTCATATTATCCACCTGAAAAAAAAAATTTTCAAAACTCTAAAATGGACATATCTCCTAAGTTAGGCGTCTGCGGGGTTCATATTATGCACCTGAAAAAAAAGTTTCAAAACACTAAAATGGCCATATCTCCTAAACTAGGCGTCTGCGGGGGTCATATTATGGACCAGAAAAAAAAAACATTCAAAACACTAAAATGGCTATATTTCCTAAACTAGGCGTCTGCGGGGGTCATATTATACACCAGAAAAAAAAATTCCAAACACTACTCGTAAAATGGTTATATTTCCTAAACTAGGCGTCTGCGGGGGTCATATTATGGACCAGAAAAAAAAAACATTCAAAACACTAAATTAGCTATATTTCCTAAACTAGGCGTCTGCGGAAGTCATATTATCCACCAGAAAAAAAAAATTTCAAAACACTAAAATGGCTATATTTCCTAAACTAGGCGTCTGCGGGGGTTATATTATACACCAGAAAAAAAAATTCCAAACACTACTCGTAAAATGGTTATATTTCCTAAACTAGGCGTATGCGGGGGTCATATAATGCACCATAAAAAAAAATGGAGAACACTAAAGTGTTCATATCTCCTAAACTAGGCGTCTGCCGCGGTCATGTTATGCACCTGGAAAAAAAAATGCAAGACATTGAAATGGCCATTTCTCCTAAACAAAGCGTCTGCGGGAGTCATATTATGGACCAGAAAAAAAAACATTCAAAACACTAAAATGGCCATATCTCCTAAACTAGACGTCTGCGGGGGACATATTATGCACCAGAAAAAAAAATTTCAAAACACTAAAATGGCTATATTCCCTAAACTAGGCGTCTGCGGGAGTCATGTTATGCATCAGAAGAAAAAAAATTCCAAACACTACTCGTAAAATGTCTATATCTCCTAAACTAGGCGTCTGCGCGGGTCATATTATGCACCAGAAAAAAAAAATTCAAAACACTAAAATGGCTATATCTCCTAAGCTAGGCGTCTGCGGGGTTCATATTATGCACCTGAAAAAAAAAATTTTCAAAACACTAAAATGGCCACATCTCCTTAACTAGGCATCTGCGGGGGTCATATTATGGACCAGAAAAAAAACACATTCAAAACACAAAATTTTCTATATTTCCTAAACTAGGCGTCTGCGGGGGTCATATTATCCACCAGAAAAAAAAAAATTCAAAACACTAAAATGGCTATATTTCCTCAACTAGGCGTCTGCGGGGGTTATATTATACACCAGAAAAAAAAATTCCAAACACTACTCGTAAAATGGTTATATTTCCTAAACTAGGCGTATGCGGGGGTCATATTATGCACCATAAAAAAAATGCAGAACACTAAAGTGTCCATATCTCCTAAACTAGGCGTCTGCCGCGGTCATGTTATGCACCTGGAAAAAAAAATGCAAGACATTGAAATGGCCATTTCTCCTAAACAAAGCGTCTGCGGGAGTCATATTATGGACCAGAAAAACAAAAACATTCAAAACACTAAAATGGCCATATCTCCTAAACTCGTCGTCTGCGGGGGACATATTATGCACCAGAAAAAAAAATTTCAAAACAATAAAATGGCTATATTCCCTAAACTAGGCGTCTGCGGGAGTCATATTATGCATCAGAAGAAAAAAAATTCAAAACACTTAAATGGCTATATCTCCTAAGCTAGGCGTCTGCGGGGTTCATATTATGCACCTGAAAAAAAAAATTTTCAAAACACTAAAATGGCCATATCTCCTAAGCTAGGCATCTGCGGGGGTCATATTATGGATCAGAAAAAAAAAACATTCAAAACACTAAAATGGCTATATCTCCTAAGCTAGGCGTCTGCGGGGTTCATATTATCCACCTGAAAAAAAAAATTTTCAAAACTCTAAAATGGACATATCTCCTAAGTTAGGCGTCTGCGGGGTTCATATTATGCACCTGAAAAAAAAAATTTTCAAAACACTAAAATGGCCATATCTCCTAAACTAGGCATTCGCGGGGGTCATATTATGCACCAGAAAAAAAAAAATTCAAAACACTAAAATGGCTATATTTCCTAAACTAGGCGTCTGCGAGGGTTATATTATGGACCAGACAAAAAAAAACATTCAAAACACTAAAATGGCCATATCTCCTTAACTAGGCGTCTGCGGGGGTTATATTACACGCCAGAATAAAAAATTCAAAACACTAAAATGGCCATATCACCAAAACTAGGAGTCTGCGGGGGTCATATCATGCACCAGAAAAAAAAATTTCAAAACACTAAAATGGTTACATTCCCTAAACTAGGCGTCTGCGGGAGTCATATTATGCATCAGAAAAAAAAAACATTCAAAACACTAAAATGGCCATATCTCCTAAACTAGGCGTCTGCGGGGGTCATATTATGCACCGGAAAAACAAAATTTCAAAACACTAAAATGGCCATATCTCCTAAACTAGGCGTCTGCGGGGGTCATATTATGCACCAGAAAAAAAAATTTCAAAACACTAAGATGGCTATATTTCCTAAACTAGACGTCTGCGGAAGTGATATTATGCACCAGAAAAAAAAAATTTCAAAACTCTAAAATGGCTATATTTCCTAAACTAGGCGTCTGCGCGGGTCATATTATGCACCAGAAAAAAAAAACATTCAAAACACTAAAATGGCCATATCTGCGGGGGTCATATTATGCACCAGAAAAAAAAAATTTCAAAACTCTAAAATGGCTATATTTCCTAAACTAGGCGTCAGCGGGGGTCATATTATGCACCAGAAAAACAAAATTTCAAATCACTAAAATGGCTACATTTCCTAAACTAGACGTCTGCGGAAGTGATATTATGCACCAGAAAAAAAAATTCAAAACACTAAAATGGCCATATCTCCTAAACTAGGCGTCTGCGGGGGTTATATTATACACCAGGAAAAAAAATCAAAACACTAAAATGGCTATATTTCCTAAACTAGGCGTCAGCGGGGGTCATTTTATGCACCACAAAAAAAAAATTTCAAAACACTAAAATGGCCATATTTCCTAAACTAGGCGTCTGCGGGAGTCATATTATGCACCAGAAAAAAAAAAAACCAAACACTAAAATGACTATATTTCCTAAACTAGGCGTCTGCGGGTGTCATATTATGAACCAGAAAAAAAAATGCAGTACACTAAAGTGTCCATATCTCCTAAACTAGGTGTCTGCGGGGGTCATGTTATGCACCTGGAAAAAAAATGCAAGACATTGAAACGGCCATTTCTCCTAAACAAAGGGTCTGCGGGAGTCATATTATGGACCAGAAAAAAAAAACATTCAAAACACTAAAATGGCCATATCTCCTAAACTTGGCGTCTGCGGGGGTTATATTATGCACCAGAAAAAAAAAATTTCAAAACTCTAAAATGGCTATATTTCCTAAACTAGGCGTCTGCAGGGGTCATATCATGCACTTGAAAAAAAAATTTCAAAACTCTAAAATGGCAATATTTCCTAAACTACGCGTCTGCGGGGGTCATATTATGGACCAGAAAAAAAAAACATTCACAACACTAAAATGGCCATATCTCCTAAACTAGGCGTCTGCGGGGGTTATATTATACACCAGAATAAAAAATTCAAAACACTAAAATGGCTATATTTCCTAAACCAGGCGTCTACGGGAGTCATATTATCCACCAAAAAAAATTTTTAAAACACTAAAATGGCCATATCTCCTAAACTAGGCGTCTGCGCGGGTCATACTATGCACCAGAAAAAAAAATTTCAAAACACTAAAATGGCTATATTTCCTAAGCTAGGCGTCTGCGGGAGTCATATTATGGACCAGAAAAAAAAAATTCAAAACACTAAAATGGCTATATTTCGTAAACTAGGCGTCTGCGGGGGTTATATTATGCACCTGAAAAAAAAAATGCAAAAAATTGAAATGGCCATATCTCCTAAACAAAGCGTCTGCGGGTGTCATATTATGGACCAGAAAAAAAAACATTCAAAACCCTAAAATGGCTATATCTCCTAAATTAAACGTTTGCGGGGGTCATATTATGCTCCTGAAAAAATAAATGCAAAACATTGAAATGGCCATATCTCCTAAACAAGGCGTCTGCGGGGGTTATATTGTGGACCAGAAAAAAAAACATAAACTATTCGTCTCCGGGGGTCATATTATGCACCAGAAAAAAAAAATTTCAAAACACTAAAATGGCCATATCTCCTAAGCTAGGCGTCTGCGCGGGTCATATTATGCACCAGAAAAAAAAATTTCAAAACACTAAAATGGCCATATCACCTAAACTAGGCGGCTGCGCGGGTCATATTATGCACCAGAAAAAAAAAATTTCAAAACACTAAAATGGCTATATTTCCTTAACTAGGCGTCTGCGGGGGTCATATTATGGACCAGAAAAAAAAATTTCAAAACACTAAAATGGCTATATTTTCTAAACTAGGCGTCTGCAGGAGTCATATTATGCACCAGAAAAAAAAAATTCCAATCACTAAAATGGCTATATTTCCTAAACTAGGCGTCTGCGGTGGTTATATTATGGACCAGAAAAAAAAAACATTCAAAACTCTAAAATGGCCATATCTCCTAAACTAGGCGTCTGCGGGGGTTATATTATACACCAGAATATAAAATTCAAAACACTAAAATGGCCATATCTCCTAAACTAGGCGTCTGCGGGGGTCATTTTATGCACCAGAAAAAAAAATTCAAAACACTAAAATGGCTATATCTCCTAAGCTAGGCGTCTGCGGGGTTCACATTATGCACCTGAAAAATAAAAGTTTCAAAACACTAAAATGGCCATATCTCCTAAACTAGGCGTCTGCGCGGGTCATATTATGCACCAGAAAAAAAAATTTCAAAACACTAAAATGGCTATATTTCCTAAACTAGGCGTCTGCGGGGGTCATATTATGGACCAGAAAAACAAAAACATTCAAAACACTAAAATGGCCATATATCCTAAACTAAGCGTCTGCGGGGGTTATATTATACACCAGGAAAAAAAAATTCAAAACACTAAAATTGCTATATTTCCTTAACTAGGGTCTGCGCGGGTCACATTATGCACCAGAAAAAAAAATTTCAAAACACTAAAATGGCTACATTTCCTAAACTAGGCGTCTGCGGGAGTCATATTATGCACCAGAAAAAAAAATTCCAATCACTAAGATGGCTATATTTCCTAACCTAGGCGTCTGCGGGGGTTATATTATACACCAGAAAAAAAAACACCAAACACTAAAATGACTATATTTCCTAAACTAGTCGTCTGCGGGGGTCATATTATGCACCAGAAAAAAAAACATTCAAAACACTAAAATGGCTATATTTCCTAAATTAGGCGTCTGCGGGGGTCATATTATGGACCAGAACAAAAAACATTCAAAACACTAAAGTGTCCATATCTCCTAAACTAGGCGTCTGCCGCGGTCATGTTATGCACCTGGAAAAAAAAATGCAAGACATTGAAATGGCCATTTCTCCTAAACAAACCGTCTGCGGGAGTCATATTATGGACCAGAAAAAAAAAACATTCAAAACACTAAAATGGCCATATCTCCTAAACTAGGCGTCTGCGGGGGTTATATTATACACCAGAAAAAAAAAATCCAAACACTAAAATGACTATATTTCCTAAACTAGTCGTCTGCGGGGGTCATATTATGCACCAGAAAAAAAAAACATTCAAAACACTAAAATGGCTATATTTCCTAAACTAGGCGTCTGCGGGGGTCATATTATGGACCAGAACAAAAAAACATTCAAAACACTAAAATGTCCATATCTCCTAAACTAGGCGTCTGCCGCGGTCATGTTATGCACCTGGAAAAAAAAATGAAAGACATTGAAATGGCCATTTCAACTAAACAAACCGTCTGCGGGAGTCATATTATGGACCAGAAAAAAAAAACATTCAAAACACTAAATGGCCATATCTCCTAAACTAGGCGTCTGCGGGGGTCATATTATGCACCAGAAAAAAAAATTTCAAAACACTAAAATGGCAATATTCCCTAAACTAGGCGTCTGCGGAAGTCATATTATGCATCAGAAAAAAAAAACATTCAAAACACTAAAATGGCTATATTTCCTAAACTAGGCGTCTGCGGGGGTCATATTATGGACCAGAACAAAAAAACATTCAAAACACTAAAATGTCCATATCTCCTAAACTAGGCGTCTGCCGCGGTCATGTTATGCACCTGGAAAAAAAAATGAAAGACATTGAAATGGCCATTTCTCCTAAACAAACCGTCTGCGGGAGTCATATTATGGACCAGAAAAAAAAAACATTCAAAACACTAAAATGGCCATATCTCCTAAACTAGGCGTCTGCGGGGGTTATATTATACACCAGAAAAAAAAAATCCAAACACTAAAATGACTATATTTCCTAAACTAGGCGTCTGCGGGGGTCATATTATGGACCAGAACAAAAAAACATTCAAAACACTAAAATGTCCATATCTCCTAAACTAGGCGTCTGCCGCGGTCATGTTATGCGCCTGGAAAAAAAATGAAAGACATTGAAATGGCCATTTCAACTAAACAAACCGTCTGCGGGAGTCATATTATGGACCAGAAAAAAAAAACATTCAAAACACTAAAATGGCCATATCTCCTAAACTAGGCGTCTGCCGCGGTCATGTTATGCACCTGGAAAAAAAAATGAAAGACATTGAAATGGCCATTTCTCCTAAACAAACCGTCTGCGGGAGTCATATTATGGACCAGAAAAAAAAAACATTCAAAACACTAAAATGGCCATATCTCCTAAACTAGGCGTCTGCGGGGGTCATATTATGGACCAGAACAAAAAAACATTCAAAACACTAAAATGTCCATATCTCCTAAACTAGGCGTCTGCCGCGGTCATGTTATGCACCTGGAAAAAAAAATGAAAGACATTGAAATGGCCAATTCAACTAAACAAACCGTCTGCGGGAGTCATATTATGGACCAGAAAAAAAAAATATTCAAAACACTAAAATGGCCATATCTCCTAAACTAGGCGTCTGCGGGGGTCATATTATGCACCAGAAAAAAAAATTTCAAAACACTAAAATGGCAATATTCCCTAAACTAGGCGTCTGCGGAAGTCATATTATGCATCAGAAAAACAAACATTCAAAACACTAAAATGGCTATATTTCCTAAACTAGGCGTCTGCGGGGGTCATATTATGGACCAGAACAAAAAAACATTCAAAACACTAAAATGTCCATATCTCCTAAACTAGGCGTCTGCCGCGGTCATGTTATGCACCTGGAAAAAAAAATGAAAGACATTGAAATGGCCATTTCTCCTAAACAAACCGTCTGCGGGAGTCATATTATGGACCAGAAAAAAAAAACATTCAAAACACTAAAATGGCCATATCTCCTAAACTAGGCGTCTGCGGGGGTTATATTATACACCAGAAAAAAAAAATCCAAACACTAAAATGACTATATTTCCTAAACTAGCCGTCTGCGGGGGTCATATTATGCACCAGAAAAAAAAAACATTCAAAACACTAAAATGGCTATATTTCCTAAACTAGGCGTCTGCGGGGGTCATATTATGGACCAGAACAAAAAAACATTCAAAACACTAAAATGTCCATATCTCCTAAACTAGGCGTCTGCCGCGGTCATGTTATGCACCTGGAAAAAAAAATGAAAGACATTGAAATGGCCAATTCAACTAAACAAACCGTCTGCGGGAGTCATATTATGGACCAGAAAAAAAAAATATTCAAAACACTAAAATGGCCATATCTCCTAAACTAGGCGTCTGCGGGGGTCATATTATGCACCAGAAAAAAAAATTTCAAAACACTAAAATGGCAATATTCCCTAAACTAGGCGTCTGCGGAAGTCATATTATGCATCAGAAAAACAAACATTCAAAACACTAAAATGGCTATATTTCCTAAACTAGGCGTCTGCGGGGGTCATATTATGGCCCAGAAAAAAAAACATTCAAAACACTAAAATGTCTATATCTCCTAAACTAGACGTTTGCGCGGGTCATATTATGCACCAGAAAAAAAAAAATTCAAAACACTAAAATGGCTATATCTCCTAACAGGCGTCTGCGGGGGTCATATTATGCACCAGAAAAAAAAATTTCAAAACACTAAAATGGCTATATTCCCTAAACTAGGCGTCTGCGGGGTTCATATTATGCACCTGAATAAAAAAATTTTCAAAACACTAAAATGGCCATATCTCCTAAACTAGGCATCTGCGGGGGTCATATTATGGACCAGAAAAAAAAACATTCAAAACACTAAAATGGCTATATTTCCTAAACTAGGCGTCTGCGGGGGTCATATTATGGACCAGAAAAAAAAACATTCAAAACACTAAAATGTCTATATCCCCTAAACTAGGCGTCTGCGCGGGTCATATTATGCACCAGAAAAAATAAATTCAAAACACTAAAATGGCTATATCTCCTAAGCTAGGCGTCTGCGGGGTTCATATTATGCACCTGAAAAAAAAAATTTTCAAAACACTAAAATGGCCACATCTCCTAAACTAGGCATCTGCGGGGGTCATATTATGGACCAGAAAAAAAAAACATTCAAAACACTAAAATGGCTATATTTCCTAAACTAGGCGTCAGCGGGGGTCATATTATGGCCGGAAAAAAAAACATTCAAAACACTAAATTGGCTATATTTCCTAAACTAGGCGTCTGCGGGGGTCATATTATCCACCAGAAAAAAAAAATTTCAAAACACTAAAATGGCTATATTCCCTAAACTAGGCGTCTGCGGGAGTCATATTATGCATCAGAAGAAAAAAATATCAAAACACTAAAACGGCTATATCTCCTAAGCTAGGCGTCTGCGGGGTTCATATTATGCACCTGAAAAAAAAATTTTCAAAACACTAAAATGGCCACATCTCCTAAACTAGGCATCTGCGGGGGTCATATTATGGACCAGCAAAAAAAACATTCAAAACACTAAATTGGCTATATTTCCTAAACTAGGCGTCTGCCGCGGTCATGTTATGCACCTGGAAAAAAAAAATGCAAGACATTGAAATGGCCATTTCTCCTAAACAAAGCGTCTGCGGGAGTCATATTATGGACCAGAAAAAAAAAACATTCAAAACACTAAAATGGCCATATCTCCTAAACTAGGCGTCTGCGGGGGTCATATTATGCACCAGAAAAAAAAATTTCAAAATACTAATATGGCTATATTCCCTAAACTAGGCGTCTGCGGGAGTCATATTATGCATCAGAAGAAAAAAATATCAAAACACTAAAACGGCTATATCTCCTAAGCTAGGCGTCTGCGGGGTTCATATTATGCACCTGAAAAAAAAAATTTTCAAAACACTAAAATGGCCATATCTCCTAAGCTAGGCGTCTGCGGGGTTCATTTTATGCACCTGAAAAAAAAAATTTTCAAAACACTAAGGTGGCCATATCTCCTAAACTAGGCATCTGCGGGGGTCATATTATGGAGCAGAAAAAAAAAACATTCAAAACACTAAAATGGCTATATCTCCTAAGCTAGGCGTCTGCGGGGTTCATATTATGCACCTGAAAAAAAAAATTTTCAAAACACTAAAATGGACATATCTCCTAAGCTAGGAGTCTGCGGGGTTCATATTATGCACCTGAAAAAAAAAATTTTCAAAACACTAAAACGGCCATATCTCCTAAACTAGGCGTCCGCGGGGGTCATATTATGCACCAGAAAAAAAAAATTCAAAACACTAAAATGGCTATATTTCCTAAACTAGGCGTCTGCTGGAGTCATATTATGCACCAGAAAAAAAAATTCCAATCACAAAAATTGCTATATTTCCTAAACTAGGCGATTGCGGGGGTTATATTATGGACCAGAAAAAAAAAAACATTCAAAACACTAAAATGGAAATATCTCCTAAACTAGGCGTCTGCGGGGGTTATATTACACACCAGAATAAAAAATTCAAAACATTAAAATGGCCATATCACCAAAACTAGGCGTCTGCGGGGTTCATATTATGCACCAGAAAAAAAAATTCAAAACACTAAAATGGCCATATCTCCTAAACTAGGCGTCTGCGGGGGTCATTTTATGCACCAGAAAAAAAAAATTCAAAACACTAAAATGGCTATATTTCCTAAACTAGGCGTCTGCTGGAGTCATATTATGCACCAGAAAAAAAAAATTCCAATCACAAAAATTGCTATATTTCCTAAACTAGGCGTCCGAGGGGGTCATATTATGGACCAGAAAAAAAAAACATTCAAAACACTAAAATGGCCATATCTCCTAAACTAGGCGTCTGCGGGGGTCATATTATGCACCAGAAAAAAAAATTTCAAAACACTAAAATGGCTATATTCCCTAAACTAGGCGTCTGCGGGAGTCATATTATGCATCAGAAAAAAAAAAATTCAAAACACTAAAATGGCTATATCTCCTAAACTAGGCGTCTGCGGGGGTCATATTATGCACCAGAAAAAAAAATTTCAAAACACTAAAATGGCTATATTCCCTAAACTAGGCATCTCCGGGGGTCATATTATGGACCAGAAAAAAAAAACATTCAAAACTCTAAATTGGCTATATTTCCTAAACTAGGCGTCTGCGGGGGTCATATTATCCACCAAAAAAAAAATTTCAAAACACTAAAATGGCTATATTTCCTAAACTAGGCGTCACGGGCGTCATATTATGCACCAGAAAAAAAATTCCAAACACTACTCGTAAAAATTTCAAAACACTAAAATGGCTATATTCCCTAAACTAGGCGTCTGCGGGGGTCATATTATGCACCAGAAAAAAAAATGCAGAAAACTAAAGTGTCCATATCTCCTAAACTAGGCGTCTGCTGGGGTCATGTTATGCACCTGGAAAAAAAATGCAAGACATTGAAATGGCCATTTCTCCTAAACTAGGCGTCTGCGGGGGTCATTTTATGCACCAGAAAAAAAAAAATTAAAAACACTAAAATGGCTATATTTCCTAAACTAGGCGTCTGCGGGGGTCATATTACGCACCAGAAAAAAAAAATTCAAAACACTAAAATGGCTATATCTCCTAAGCTAGGCGTCTGCGGGGTTCATATTATGCAACTGAAAAAAAAAATTTTCAAAACACTAAAATGGCCATATCTCCTAAGCTAGGCGTCTGCGGGGTTCATATTATGCACCTGAAAAAAAAATGCAAGACATTGAAATGGCCATTTCTCCTAAACTAGGCGTCTGCGGGGGTCATTTTATGCACCAGAAAAAAAAAAATTAAAAACACTAAAATGGCTATATTTCCTAAACTAGGCGTCTGCGGGGGTCATATTACGCACCAGAAAAAAAAAATTCAAAACACTAAAATGGCTATATCTCCTAAGCTAGGCGTCTGCGGGGTTCATATTATGCAACTGAAAAAAAAAATTTTCAAAACACTAAAATGGCCATATCTCATAAACTAGGCATCTGCGGGAGTCATATTATGGTGCAGAAAAAAAAAATTTCAAAACACTAAAATGGCTATATTACCCAAACTAGGCGTCTGCGGGGTTCATATTATGCAACTGAAAAAAAAAATTTTCAAAACACTAAAATGGACATATCTCCTAAGCTAGGCGTCTGCGGGGTTCATATTATGCACCTGAAAAAAAAAATTTTCAAAACGCTAAAGTGGCCATATCTCCTAAACTAGGCATCTGCGGGGGTCATATTATGGAGCAGAAAAAAAAAAATTCAAAACACTAAAATGGCTATATCTCCTAAGCTAGGCGTCTGCGGGGTTCATATTATGCATCTGAAAAAAAAAATTTTCAAAACACTAAAATGGACATATCTCCTAAGCTAGGCGTCTGCGGGGTTCATATTATGCACCTGAAAAAAAAAATTTTCAAAACACTAAAATGGCCATATCTCCTAAACTAGGCGTCCGCGGGGGTTATATTACACACCAGAATAAAAAATTCAAAACACTAAAATGGCTATATTCCCTAAACTAGGCGTCTGCGGGAGTCATATTATGCATCAGAAGAAAAAAAATTCAAAACGCTAAAATGGCCATATCTCCTAAACTAGGCGTCTGCGGGGGTCATATTAAGCACCAGAAAAAAAAATTTCAAAACACTAAAGTGTCCATATCTCCTAAACTAGGCGTCTGCCGAGGTCATGTTATGCACATCGAAAAAAAAATGCAAGACATTGAAATGGCCATTTCTCCTAAACAAAGCGTCTGCGGGAGTCATATTATGGACCAGAAAAAAAAAAACATTCAAAACACTAAAATGGCCATATCTCCTAAACTAGGCGTCTGCGCGGGTCATATTATGCACCAGAAAAAAAAATTTCAAAACACTAAAATGGCTATATTCCCTAAACTAGGCGTCTGCGGGAGTCATATTATGCATCAGAAAAAAAAAATTCAAAACACTAAAATGGCTATATCTCCTAAACTAGGCGTCTGCGGGGGTCATATTACGCACCAGAAAAAAAAATTTCAAAACACTAAAATGGCTATATTCCCTAAACTAGGCATCTCCGGGGGTCATATTATGGACCAGAAAAAAAAAACATTCAAAACTCTAAATTGGCTATATTTCCTAAACTAGGCGTCTGCGGGGGTCATATTATCCACCAAAAAAAAAATTTCAAAACACTAAAATGGCTATATTTCCTAAACCAGGCGTCACGGGAGTCATATTATGCACCAGAAAAAAAAATTCCAAACACTACTCGTAAAAATTTCAAAACACTAAAATGGCTATATTTCCTAAACTAGGCGTCTGCGGGGGTCATATTATGCACCAGAAAAAAAAATGCAGAACACTAAAGTGTTCATATCTCCTAAACTAGGCGTCTGACGCGGTCATGTTATGCACCTGGAAAAAAAATGCAAGACATTGAAATGGCCATTTCTCCTAAACAAAGCGTCTGCGGGAGTCATATTATGGACCTGAAAAAAAAAATTTTCAAAACACTAAAGTGGCCATATCTCCTAAACTAGGCATCTGCGGGGTTCATATTATGCACCTGAAAAAAAAAATTTTCAAAACACTAAAGTGGTCATATCTCCTAAACTAGGCATCTGCGGGGGTCATATTATGGAGCAGAAAAAAAAAACATTCAAAACACTAAAATGGCTATATCTCCTAAGCTAGGCGTCTGCGGGGTTCATATTATGCACCTGAAAAAAAAAAATTTCAAAACACTAAAATGGACATATCTCCTAAGCTAGGCGTCTGCGGGGTTTATATTATGCACCTGAAAAAAAAAATTTTCAAAACACTAAAACGGCCATATCTCCTAAACTAGGCGTCCGCGGGGGTCATATTATGCACCAGAAAAAAAAAAATTCAAAACACTAAAATGGCTATATTTCCTAAACTAGGCGTCTGCGGGGTTCATATTATGCACCTGAAAAAAAAAATTTTCAAAACACTAAAATGGACATATCTCCTAAGCTAGGCGTCTGCGGGGTTCATATTATGCACCTGAAAAAAAAAATTTTCAAAACACTAAAACGGCCATATCTCCTAAACTAGGCGTCCGCGGGGGTCATATTATGCACCAGAAAAAAAAAAATTCAAAACACTAAAATGGCTATATTTCCTAAACTAGGCGTCTGCTGGAGTCATATTATGCACCAGAAAAAAAAAATTCCAATCACAAAAATTGCTATATTTCCTAAACTAGGCGTCTGCGGGGGTTATATTATGGACCAGAAAAAAAAAACATTCAAAACACTAAAATGGAAATATCTCCTAAACTAGGCATCTGCGGGGGTTATATTACACACCAGAATAAAAAATTCAAAACATTAAAATGGCCATATCACCAAAACTAGGCGTCTGCGGGGGTCATTTTATGCAAGAGAAAAAAAAAATTCAAAACACTAAAATGGCTATATTTCCTAAGCTAGGCGTCTGCGAGGTTCATATTATGCACCTGAAAAATAAAATTTTCAAAACACTAAAATGGCCATATCTCCTAAACTAGGCGTCTGCGCTGTTCATATTATGCACCAGAAAAAAAAAAATTCAAAACACTAAAATGGCTATATTTCCTAAGCTAGGCGTCTGCGGGGTTCATATTATGCACCTGAAAAAAAAAATTTTCAAAACACTAAAGTGGCCATATCTCCTAAACTAGGCATCTGCGGGGGTCATATTATGGAGCAGAAAAAAAAAACATTCAAAACACTAAAATGGCTATATCTCCTAAGCTAGGCGTCTGCGGGGTTCATATTATGCACCTGAAAAAAAAAATTTTCAAAACACTAAAATGGACATATCTCCTAAGCTAGGCGTCTGCGGGGTTCATATTATGCACCTGAAAAAAAAAATTTTCAAAACACTAAAATGGCCATATCTCCTAAACTAGGCGTCCGCGAGGGTCATATTATGCACCAGAAAAAAAAAAATTCGAAACACTAAAATGGCTATATTTCCTAAACTAGGCGTCTGCTGGAGTCATATTATGCACCAGAAAAAAAAAATTCCAATCACAAAAATTGCTATATTTCCTAAACTAGGCGTCCGCGGGGGTCATATTATGGACCAGAAAAAAAAAACATTCAAAACACTAAAGTGTCCATATCTCCTAAACTAGGCGTCTGCCGAGGTCATGTTATGCACCTGGAAAAAAAATGCAAGACATTGAAATGGCCATTTCTCCTAAACAAAGCGTCTGCGGGAGTCATATTATGGACCAGAAAAAAAAAACATTCAAAACACTAAAATGGACATATCTCCTAAACTAGGCGTCTGCGGGGGTCATATTATGCACCAGAAAAAAAAATTTCAAAACACTAAAATGGCTATATTCCCTAAACTAGGCGTCTGCGGGAGTCATATTATGCATCAGAAAAAAAAAAATTCAAAACACTAAAATGGCTATATCTCCTAAACTAGGCGTCTGCGGGGGTCATATTATGCACCAGAAAAAAAAATTTCAAAACACTAAAATGGCTATATTCCCTAAACTAGGCATCTCCGGGGGTCATATTATGGACCAGAAAAAAAAAACATTCAAAACTCTAAATTGGCTATATTTCCTAAACTAGGCGTCTGCGGGGGTCATATTATCCACCAAAAAAAAAATTTCAAAACACTAAAATGGCTATATTTCCTAAACTAGGCGTCACGGGCGTCATATTATGCACCAGAAAAAAAAATTCCAAACACTACTCGTAAAAATTTCAAAACACTAAAATGGCTATATTTCCTAAACTAGGCGTCTGCGGGGGTCATATTATGCACCAGAAAAAAAAATGCAGAAAACTAAAGTGTCCATATCTCCTAAACTAGGCGTCTGCCGCGGTCATGTTATGCACCTGGAAAAAAAATGCAAGACATTGAAATGGCCATTTCTCCTAAACTAGGCGTCTGCGGGGGTCATTTTATGCACCAGAAAAAAAAAATTAAAAACACTAAAATGGCTATATTTCCTAAACTAGGCGTCTGCGGGGGTCATATTACGCACCAGAAAAAAAAAATTCAAAACACTAAAATGGCTATATCTCCTAAGCTAGGCGTCTGCTGGAGTCATATTATGCACCAGAAAAAAAAAATTCCAATCACAAAAATTGCTATATTTCCTAAACTAGGCGTCCGCGGGGGTCATATTATGGACCAGAAAAAAAAAACATTCAAAACACTAAAGTGTCCATATCTCCTAAACTAGGCGTCTGCCGAGGTCATGTTATGCACCTGGAAAAAAAATGCAAGACATTGAAATGGCCATTTCTCCTAAACAAAGCGTCTGCGGGAGTCATATTATGGACCAGAAAAAAAAAAACATTCAAAACACTAAAATGGCCATATCTCCTAAACTAGGCGTCTGCGCGGGTCATATTATGCACCAGAAAAAAAAATTTCAAAACACTAAAATGGCTATATTCCCTAAACTAGGCGTCTGCGGGAGTCATATTATGCATCAGAAAAAAAAAATTCAAAACACTAAAATGGCTATATCTCCTAAACTAGGCGTCTGCGGGGGTCATATTACGCACCAGAAAAAAAAATTTCAAAACACTAAAATGGCTATATTCCCTAAACTAGGCATCTCCGGGGGTCATATTATGGACCAGAAAAAAAAAACATTCAAAACTCTAAATTGGCTATATTTCCTAAACTAGGCGTCTGCGGGGGTCATATTATCCACCAAAAAAAAAATTTCAAAACACTAAAATGGCTATATTTCCTAAACCAGGCGTCACGGGAGTCATATTATGCACCAGAAAAAAAAATTCCAAACACTACTCGTAAAAATTTCAAAACACTAAAATGGCTATATTTCCTAAACTAGGCGTCTGCGGGGGTCATATTATGCACCAGAAAAAAAAATGCAGAACACTAAAGTGTTCATATCTCCTAAACTAGGCGTCTGACGCGGTCATGTTATGCACCTGGAAAAAAAATGCAAGACATTGAAATGGCCATTTCTCCTAAACAAAGCGTCTGCGGGAGTCATATTATGGACCTGAAAAAAAAAATTTTCAAAACACTAAAGTGGCCATATCTCCTAAACTAGGCATCTGCGGGGTTCATATTATGCACCTGAAAAAAAAAATTTTCAAAACACTAAAGTGGTCATATCTCCTAAACTAGGCATCTGCGGGGGTCATATTATGGAGCAGAAAAAAAAAACATTCAAAACACTAAAATGGCTATATCTCCTAAGCTAGGCGTCTGCGGGGTTCATATTATGCACCTGAAAAAAAAAAATTTCAAAACACTAAAATGGACATATCTCCTAAGCTAGGCGTCTGCGGGGTTTATATTATGCACCTGAAAAAAAAAATTTTCAAAACACTAAAACGGCCATATCTCCTAAACTAGGCGTCCGCGGGGGTCATATTATGCACCAGAAAAAAAAAAATTCAAAACACTAAAATGGCTATATTTCCTAAACTAGGCGTCTGCGGGGTTCATATTATGCACCTGAAAAAAAAAATTTTCAAAACACTAAAATGGACATATCTCCTAAGCTAGGCGTCTGCGGGGTTCATATTATGCACCTGAAAAAAAAAATTTTCAAAACACTAAAACGGCCATATCTCCTAAACTAGGCGTCCGCGGGGGTCATATTATGCACCAGAAAAAAAAAAATTCAAAACACTAAAATGGCTATATTTCCTAAACTAGGCGTCTGCTGGAGTCATATTATGCACCAGAAAAAAAAAATTCCAATCACAAAAATTGCTATATTTCCTAAACTAGGCGTCTGCGGGGGTTATATTATGGACCAGAAAAAAAAAACATTCAAAACACTAAAATGGAAATATCTCCTAAACTAGGCATCTGCGGGGGTTATATTACACACCAGAATAAAAAATTCAAAACATTAAAATGGCCATATCACCAAAACTAGGCGTCTGCGGGGGTCATTTTATGCAAGAGAAAAAAAAAATTCAAAACACTAAAATGGCTATATTTCCTAAGCTAGGCGTCTGCGAGGTTCATATTATGCACCTGAAAAATAAAATTTTCAAAACACTAAAATGGCCATATCTCCTAAACTAGGCGTCTGCGCTGTTCATATTATGCACCAGAAAAAAAAAAATTCAAAACACTAAAATGGCTATATTTCCTAAGCTAGGCGTCTGCGGGGTTCATATTATGCACCTGAAAAAAAAAATTTTCAAAACACTAAAGTGGCCATATCTCCTAAACTAGGCATCTGCGGGGGTCATATTATGGAGCAGAAAAAAAAAACATTCAAAACACTAAAATGGCTATATCTCCTAAGCTAGGCGTCTGCGGGGTTCATATTATGCACCTGAAAAAAAAAATTTTCAAAACACTAAAATGGACATATCTCCTAAGCTAGGCGTCTGCGGGGTTCATATTATGCACCTGAAAAAAAAAATTTTCAAAACACTAAAATGGCCATATCTCCTAAACTAGGCGTCCGCGAGGGTCATATTATGCACCAGAAAAAAAAAAATTCGAAACACTAAAATGGCTATATTTCCTAAACTAGGCGTCTGCTGGAGTCATATTATGCACCAGAAAAAAAAAATTCCAATCACAAAAATTGCTATATTTCCTAAACTAGGCGTCCGCGGGGGTCATATTATGGACCAGAAAAAAAAAACATTCAAAACACTAAAGTGTCCATATCTCCTAAACTAGGCGTCTGCCGAGGTCATGTTATGCACCTGGAAAAAAAATGCAAGACATTGAAATGGCCATTTCTCCTAAACAAAGCGTCTGCGGGAGTCATATTATGGACCAGAAAAAAAAAACATTCAAAACACTAAAATGGACATATCTCCTAAACTAGGCGTCTGCGGGGGTCATATTATGCACCAGAAAAAAAAATTTCAAAACACTAAAATGGCTATATTCCCTAAACTAGGCGTCTGCGGGAGTCATATTATGCATCAGAAAAAAAAAAATTCAAAACACTAAAATGGCTATATCTCCTAAACTAGGCGTCTGCGGGGGTCATATTATGCACCAGAAAAAAAAATTTCAAAACACTAAAATGGCTATATTCCCTAAACTAGGCATCTCCGGGGGTCATATTATGGACCAGAAAAAAAAAACATTCAAAACTCTAAATTGGCTATATTTCCTAAACTAGGCGTCTGCGGGGGTCATATTATCCACCAAAAAAAAAATTTCAAAACACTAAAATGGCTATATTTCCTAAACTAGGCGTCACGGGCGTCATATTATGCACCAGAAAAAAAAATTCCAAACACTACTCGTAAAAATTTCAAAACACTAAAATGGCTATATTTCCTAAACTAGGCGTCTGCGGGGGTCATATTATGCACCAGAAAAAAAAATGCAGAAAACTAAAGTGTCCATATCTCCTAAACTAGGCGTCTGCCGCGGTCATGTTATGCACCTGGAAAAAAAATGCAAGACATTGAAATGGCCATTTCTCCTAAACTAGGCGTCTGCGGGGGTCATTTTATGCACCAGAAAAAAAAAATTAAAAACACTAAAATGGCTATATTTCCTAAACTAGGCGTCTGCGGGGGTCATATTACGCACCAGAAAAAAAAAATTCAAAACACTAAAATGGCTATATCTCCTAAGCTAGGCGTCTGCGGGGTTCATATTATGCAACTGAAAAAAAAAATTTTCAAAACACTAAAATGGCCATATCTCCTAAGCTAGGCGTCTTCGGGGTTCATATTATGCACCTGAAAAAAAAAATTTTCAAAACACTAAAATGGCCATATCTCCTAAACTAGGCATCTGCGGGAGTCATATTATGGTGCAGAAAAAAAAAACATTCAGAACACTAAAATGGCTATATCTCCTAAGCTAGGCGTCTGCGGGGTTCATATTATGCACCTGAAAAAAAAAATTTTCAAAACACTAAAATGGACATATCTCCTAAGCTAGGCGTCTGCGGGGTTCATATTATGCACCTGAAAAAAAAAATTTTCAAAACACTAAAATGGCCATATCTCCTAAACTAAGCATCTGCGGGGGTCATATTATGGAGCAAAAAAAAAAAACATTCAAAACACTAAAATGGCTATATCTCCTAAGCTAGGCGTCTGCGGGGTTCATATTATGCATCTGAAAAAAAAAATTTTCAAAACACTAAAATGGACATATCTCCTAAGCTAGGCGTCTGCGGGGTTCATATTATGCACCTGAAAAAAAAAATTTTCAAAACACTAAAATGGCCATATCTCCTAAACTAGGCGTCCGCGGGGGTTATATTACACACCAGAATAAAAAATTCAAAACACTAAAATGGCTATATTCCCTAAACTAGGCGTCTGCGGGAGTCATATTATGCATCAGAAGAAAAAAAATTCAAAACGCTAAAATGGCCATATCTCCTAAACTAGGCGTCTGCGGGGGTCATATTATGCACCAGAAAAAAAAATTTCAAAACACTAAAGTGTCCATATCTCCTAAACTAGGCGTCTGCCGAGGTCATGTTATGCACCTGGAAAAAAAAATGCAAGACATTGAAATGGCCATTTCTCCTAAACAAAGCGTCTGCGGGAGTCATATTATGGACCAGAAAAAAAAAAACATTCAAAACACTAAAATGGCCATATCTCCTAAACTAGGCGTCTGCGGGGGTCATATTATGCACCAGAAAAAAAAATTTCAAAACACTAAGATGGCTATATTCCCTAAACTAGGCGTCTGCGGGAGTCATATTATGCATCAGAAAAAAAAAATGCAAAACACTAAAATGGCTATATCTCCTAAACTAGGCGTCTGCGGGGGTCATATTATGCACCAGAAAAAAAAATTTCAAAACACTAAAATGGCTATATTCCCTAAACTAGGCTTCTCCGGGGGTCATATTATGGACCAGAAAAAAAAAACATTCAAAACTCTAAATTGGCTATATTTCCTAAACTAGGCGTCTGCGGGGGTCATATTATGCACCAGAAAAAAAAATGCAGAACACTAAAGTGTTCATATCTCCTAAACTAGGCGTCTGCCGCGGTCATGTTATGCACCTGGAAAAAAAATGCAAGACATTGAAATGGCCATTTCTCCTAAACAAAGCGTCTGCGGGAGTCATATTATGAACCAGAAAAAAAAAACATTCAAAACACTAAAATGGCCATATCTCCTAAACTAGGCGTCTGCGGGGGTCTTATTATGCACCAGAAAAAAAAATTTCAAAACACTAAAATGGCTATATTCCCTAAACTAGGCATCTCCGGGGGTCATATTATGGACCAGAAAAAAAAAACATTCAAAACTCTAAATTGGCTATATTTCCTAAACTAGGCGTCTGCGGGGGTCATATTATCCACCAAAAAAAAAATTTCAAAACACTAAAATGGCTATATTTCCTAAACTAGGCGTCACGGGCGTCATATTATGCACCAGAAAAAAAAATTCCAAACACTACTCGTAAAAATTTCAAAACACTAAAATGGCTATATTTCCTAAACTAGGCGTCTGCGGGGGTCATATTATGCACCAGAAAAAAAAATGCAGAAAACTAAAGTGTCCATATCTCCTAAACTAGGCGTCTGCCGCGGTCATGTTATGCACCTGGAAAAAAAATGCAAGACATTGAAATGGCCATTTCTCCTAAACTAGGCGTCTGCGGGGGTCATTTTATGCACCAGAAAAAAAAAATTAAAAACACTAAAATGGCTATATTTCCTAAACTAGGCGTCTGCGGGGGTCATATTACGCACCAGAAAAAAAAAATTCAAAACACTAAAATGGCTATATCTCCTAAGCTAGGCGTCTGCGGGGTTCATATTATGCAACTGAAAAAAAAAATTTTCAAAACACTAAAATGGCCATATCTCCTAAGCTAGGCGTCTTCGGGGTTCATATTATGCACCTGAAAAAAAAAATTTTCAAAACACTAAAATGGCCATATCTCCTAAACTAGGCATCTGCGGGAGTCATATTATGGTGCAGAAAAAAAAAACATTCAGAACACTAAAATGGCTATATCTCCTAAGCTAGGCGTCTGCGGGGTTCATATTATGCACCTGAAAAAAAAAATTTTCAAAACACTAAAATGGACATATCTCCTAAGCTAGGCGTCTGCGGGGTTCATATTATGCACCTGAAAAAAAAAATTTTCAAAACACTAAAATGGCCATATCTCCTAAACTAAGCATCTGCGGGGGTCATATTATGGAGCAAAAAAAAAAAACATTCAAAACACTAAAATGGCTATATCTCCTAAGCTAGGCGTCTGCGGGGTTCATATTATGCATCTGAAAAAAAAAATTTTCAAAACACTAAAATGGACATATCTCCTAAGCTAGGCGTCTGCGGGGTTCATATTATGCACCTGAAAAAAAAAATTTTCAAAACACTAAAATGGCCATATCTCCTAAGCTAGGCGTCCGCGGGGGTTATATTACACACCAGAATAAAAAATTCAAAACACTAAAATGGCTATATTCCCTAAACTAGGCGTCTGCGGGAGTCATATTATGCATCAGAAGAAAAAAAATTCAAAACGCTAAAATGGCCATATCTCCTAAACTAGGCGTCTGCGGGGGTCATATTATGCACCAGAAAAAAAAATTTCAAAACACTAAAGTGTCCATATCTCCTAAACTAGGCGTCTGCCGAGGTCATGTTATGCACCTGGAAAAAAAAATGCAAGACATTGAAATGGCCATTTCTCCTAAACAAAGCGTCTGCGGGAGTCATATTATGGACCAGAAAAAAAAAAACATTCAAAACACTAAAATGGCCATATCTCCTAAACTAGGCGTCTGCGGGGGTCATATTATGCACCAGAAAAAAAAAAATTTCAAAACACTAAAATGGCTATATTCCCTAAACTAGGCGTCTGCGGGAGTCATATTATGCATCAGAAAAAAAAAATGCAAAACACTAAAATGGCTATATCTCCTAAACTAGGCGTCTGCGGGGGTCATATTATGCACCAGAAAAAAAAATTTCAAAACACTAAAATGGCTATATTCCCTAAACTAGGCTTCTCCGGGGGTCATATTATGGACCAGAAAAAAAAAACATTCAAAACTCTAAATTGGCTATATTTCCTAAACTAGGCGTCTGCGGGGGTCATATTATGCACCAGAAAAAAAAATGCAGAACACTAAAGTGTTCATATCTCCTAAACTAGGCGTCTGCCGCGGTCATGTTATGCACCTGGAAAAAAAATGCAAGACATTGAAATGGCCATTTCTCCTAAACAAAGCGTCTGCGGGAGTCATATTATGAACCAGAAAAAAAAAACATTCAAAACACTAAAATGGCCATATCTCCTAAACTAGGCGTCTGCGGGGGTCTTATTATGCACCAGAAAAAAAAATTTCAAAACACTAAAATGGCTATATTCCCTAAACTAGGCGTCACGGGAGTCATATTATGCACCAGAAAAAAAAATTCCAAACACTACTCGTAAAAATTTCAAAACACTAAAATGGCTATATTTCCTAAACTAGGCGTCTGCGGGGGTCATATTATGCACCAGAAAAAAAAATGCAGAACACTAAAGTGTTCATATCTCCTAAACTAGGCGTCTGCCGCGGTCATGTTATGCACCTGGAAAAAAAATGCAAGACATTGAAATGGCCATTTCTCCTAAACTAGGCGTCTGCGGGGGTCATTTTATGCACCAGAAAAAAAAACTTAAAAACACTAAAATGGCTATATTTCCTAAACTAGGCGTCTGCGGGGGTCATATTACGCACCAGAAAAAAAAAATTCAAAACACTAAAATGGCTATATCTCCTAAGCTAGGCGTCTGCGGGGTTCATATTATGCAACTGAAAAAAAAAATTTTCAAAACACTAAAATGGCCATATCTCCTAAGCTAGGCGTCTTCGGGGTTCATATTATGCACCTGAAAAAAAAAATTTTCAAAACACTAAAATGGCCATATCTCCTAAACTAGGCATCTGCGGGAGTCATATTATGGTGCAAAAAAAAAAACATTCAAAACACTAAAATGGCTATATCTCCTAAGCTAGGCGTCTGCGGGGTTCATATTATGCACCTGAAAAAAAAAATTTTCAAAACACTAAAATGGACATATCTCCTAAGCTAGGCGTCTGCGGGGTTCATATTATGCACCTGAAAAAAAAAATTTTCAAAACACTAAAATGGCCATATCTCCTAAACTAAGCATCTGCGGGGGTCATATTATGGAGCAAAAAAAAAAAACATTCAAAACACTAAAATGGCTATATCTCCTAAGCTAGGCGTCTGCGGGGTTCATATTATGCATCTGAAAAAAAAAATTTTCAAAACACTAAAATGGACATATCTCCTAAGCTAGGCGTCTGCGGGGTTCATATTATGCACCTGAAAAAAAAAATTTTCAAAACACTAAAATGGCCATATCTCCTAAACTAGGCGTCCGCGGGGGTTATATTACACACCAGAATAAAAAATTCAAAACACTAAAATGGCTATATTCCCTAAACTAGGTGTCTGCGGGAGTCTTATTATGCATCAGAAGAAAAAAAATTCAAAACGCTAAAATGGCCATATCTCCTAAACTAGGCGTCTGCGGGGGTCATATTATGCACCAGAAAAAAAAATTTCAAAACACTAAAGTGTCCATATCTCCTAAACTAGGCGTCTGCCGAGGTCATGTTATGCACCTGGAAAAAAAAATGCAAGACATTGAAATGGCCATTTCTCCTAAACAAAGCGTCTGCGGGAGTCATATTATGGACCAGAAAAAAAAAAACATTCAAAACACTAAAATGGCCATATCTCCTAAACTAGGCGTCTGCGGGGGTCATATTATGCACCAGAAAAAAAAATTTCAAAACACTAAAATGGCTATATTCCCTAAACTAGCCGTCTGCGGGAGTCATATTATGCATCAGAAAAAAAAAATGCAAAACACTAAAATGGCTATATCTCCTAAACTAGGCGTCTGCGGGGGTCATATTATGCACCAGAAAAAAAAATTTCAAAACACTAAAATGGCTATATTCCCTAAACTAGGCATCTCCGGGGGTCATATTATGGACCAGAAAAAAAAAACATTCAAAACTCTAAATTGGCTATATTTCCTAAACTAGGCGTCTGCGGGGGTCATATTATCCACCAAAAAAAAAATTTCAAAACACTAAAATGGCTATATTTCCTAAACTAGGCGTCACGGGAGTCATATTATGCACCAGAAAAAAAAATTCCAAACACTACTCGTAAAAATTTCAAAACACTAAAATAGCTATATTTCCTAAACTAGGCGTCTGCGGGAGTCATATTATGCATCAGAAAAAAAAAATTCCTAACACTAAAATGGCTATATCTCCTAAGCTAGGCGTCTGCGGGGTTCATATTATGCACCTGAAAAATAAAATCTTCAAAACACTAAAATGGCCATATCTCCTAAGCAAGGCGTCTGCGCTGGTCATATTATGCACCAGAAAAAAAAAACATTCAAAACACTAAAATGGCTATATTTCCTAAACTAGGCGCGTGCGGGTGTCATATTATGCACCAGAAAAAAAAAATTCAAAACACTAAAATGGCTATATTTCCTAAACTAGGCGTCTGCGGGAGTCATATTATGCACCAGAAAAAAAAAATTCCAATCACTAAAATGGCTATATTTCCTAAACTAGGCGTCTGCGGGGGTTATATTATGGACCAGAAAAAAAAAACCATTCAAAACACTAAAATGGCCATATCTCCTAAACTAGGCGTCTGCGGGGGTCATTTTATGCACCAGAAAAAACAAATTCAAAACACTAAATTGGCTATATTTCCTAAACTAGGCGTCTGCGGGGGTCATATTACGCACCAGAAAAAAAAAATTCAAAACACTAAAATGGCTATATTTCCTAAACTAGGCGTCTGCGGGAGTCATATTATGCACCAGAAAAAAAAATTCCAATCACTAAAATGGCTATATTTCCTAAACTAGGCGTCTGCGGTTGTTATATTATGGACCAGAAAAAAAAACACATTCAAAGCACTAAAATGGCCATATCTCCTAAACTAGGCGTCTGCGGGGGTTATATTATACACCAGAATAAAAAATTCAAAACACTAAAATGGCCATATCTCCTAAACTAGGCGTCTGCGGGGGTCATTTTATGCACCAGAAAAAAAAAATTCAAAACACTAAAATGGCTATATCTCCTAAGCTAGGCGTCTGCGGGGTTCATATTGTGCACCTGAAAAATAAAATCTTCAAAACACTAAAATGGCCATATCTCCTAAACAAGGCGTCTGCGCGGGTCATATTATGCACCAGAAAAAAAAAGTTTCAAAACACTAAAATGGCTATATTTCCTAAACTAGTCGTCTGCGGGGGTCATATTATGGACCAGAAAAAAAACCATTCAAAACACTAAAATGGCCATATCTCCTAAACTAGGCGTCTGCGGGGGTCATTTTATGCACCAGAAAAAACAAATTCAAAACACTAAATTGGCTATATTTCCTAAACTAGGCGTCTGCGGGGGTCATATTACGCACCAGAAAAAAAAAATTCAAAACACTAAAATGGCTATATTCCCTAAACTAGGCGTCTGCGGGAGTCATATTATGCATCAGAAAAAAAAAATTCAAAACACTAAAATGGCTATATTTAATAAACTAGGCGTCTGCGGGGGTCATATTATGCACCAGAAAAAAAAAATTTCAAAACACTAAAATGGCTATATTTCCTAAACTAGGCGTCTGCAGGTGACATATTATGCACCAGAAAAAAAAAAAATCCAAACACTAAAATGACTATAGTTCCTAAACTAGCCGTCTGCGGGGGTCATATTATGCACCAGAAAAAAAAATGCAGAACACTAAAGTGTCCATATCTCCTAAACTAGGCGTCTGCGGGGGTTATATTATACACCAGAAAAAAAAATTCAAACCACTAAAATGGCTATATTTAATAAACTAGGCGTCTGCGGGGGTCATATTATGCACCAGAAAAAAAAAATTTCAAAACACTAAAATGGCTATATTTCCTAAACTAGGCGTCTGCAGGTGACATATTATGCACCAGAAAAAAAAAAAATCCAAACACTAAAATGACTATAGTTCCTAAACTAGCCGTCTGCGGGGGTCATATTATGCACCAGAAAAAAAAATGCAGAACACTAAAGTGTCCATATCTCCTAAACTAGGCGTCTGCGGGGGTCATGTTATGCACCTGGAAAAAAAATGCAAGACATTGAAATGGCCATTTCTCCTAAACAAAGCGTCTGCTGGAGTCATATTATGGACCAGAAAAAAAAAAACATTCAAAACACTAAAATGGCCATATCTCCTAAACTAGGCGTCTGCGGGTGTTATATTATACACCAGAAAAAAAAATTTCAAAACACTAAAATGGCCATGTCTCCTAAGCTAGGCGTCTGTGGGGGTCATATTATGGACCAGAAAAAAAAACATTCAAAACCCTAAAATGGCTATATCCCCTAAATTAGACGTCTGCGGGGGTCATATTAAGAACCTGGAAAAAAAAATGCATAACATTGAAATGGCCATATCTCCTAAACAAGGTGTCTGCGGGGGTTATATTATGGACCAGTAAAAAATACATAAACTATTAGTCTCTGGAGGTCATATTATGCACCAGAAAAAAAAAAATTCAAAACACTAAAATGGCTATATTTCCTAAACTAGGCGTCTGCTGGAGTCATATTATGCACCAGAAAAAAAAAATTCCAATCACAAAAATTGCTATATTTCCGAAACTAGGCGTCCGCGGGGGCCATATTATGCACCAGAAAAAAAAAATTCAAAACACTAAAATGGCTATATTTCCTAAACTAGGCGTCTGCTGGAGTCATATTATGCACCAGAAAAAAAAAAATTCCAATCACAAAAGTTGCTATATTTCCTAAACTAGGCGTCTGCGGGGGTCATATTATCCACCAGAAAAAAAAAAATTCAAAACACTAAAATGGCTATATTTCCTAAACTAGGCGTCTGCGGGGGTTATATTATACACCAGAAAAAAAAATTCCAAACACTACTCGTAAAATGGTTATATTTCCTAAACTAGGTGCATGCGGGGGTCATATTATGCACCAGAAAAAAAAATGCAGAACACTAAAGTGTCCATATCTCCTAAACTAGGTGTCTGTCGCGGTCATGTTAAGCACCTGGAAAAAAAATCCAAGCCATTGAAATGGCCATTTCTCCTAAACAAAGCGTCTGCGAGAGTCATATTATGGACCAGAAAAAAAAACATTCAAAACACTAAAATGGCCATATCTCCTAAACTAGGCGTCTGCGGGTGTATAATATATATACACCAGAAAAAACAATTTCAAAACACTAAAATGGCCATATCTCCTAAACAAAGCGTCTGCGGGAGTCATATTTTGGACCAGAAAAAAAAAACATTCAAAACACTAAAATGGCCATATCTCCTAAACTAGGCGTCTGCGGGGGTCATATTATGCACCAGAAAAAAAAATTTCAAAACACTAAAATGGCCATATCTCCTAAACTAAGCGTCTGCGGGAGTCATATTATGGACCAGAAAAAAAAAAACTTTCAAAACACTAAAATGGCCATATCTCCTAAACTAGGCGTCTGCGGGGGTCATATTATGCACCAGAAAAAAAAATGCAGAACACTAAAGTGTCCATATCTCCTAAACTAGGCGTCTGCGTTGGTCATGTTATGCACCTCGAAAAAAAATGCAAGACATTGAAATGGCCATTTCTCCTAAACAAAGCGTCTGCGAGAGTCATATTATGGACCAGAAAAAAAAACATTCAAAACACTAAAATGGCCATATCTCCTAAACTAGGCGTCTGCGGGTGTATAATATATATACACCAGAAAAAAAAATTTCAAAACACTAAAATGGCCATATCTCCTAAACAAAGCGTCTGCGGGAGTCATATTATGGACCAGAAAAAAAAACATTCAAAACACTAAAATGGCCATATCTCCTAAACTAGGCGTCTGCGGGGGTCATATTATGCACCAGAAAAAAAAATTTCAAAACACTAAAATGGCTATATTCCCTAAACTAGGCGTCTGCGGGAGTCATATTATGCATCAGAAGAAAAAAAATTCAAAACACTAAAATGGCTATATCTCCTAAGCTAGGCGTCTGCGGGGTTCATATTATGCACCGGAAAAAAAAATTTTCAAAACACTAAAATGGACATATCTCCTAAGCTAGGCGTCTGCGGGGTTCATATTATGCACCTGAAAAAAAAAATTTTCAAAACACTAAAATGGCCATATCTCCTAAACTAGGCGTCCGCGGGGGTCATATTATGCACCAGAAAAAAAAAAATTCAAAACACTAAAATGGCTATATTTCCTAAACTAGACGTCTGCGGGGGTTATATTATACACCAGAAAAAAAAATTCAAAACACTAAAATGGCTATATTTCCTAAACTAGGCGTCTGCGGGGGTCATATTATGCACCAGAAAAAAAAAATTTCAAAACACTAAAATGGCCATATCTCCTAAACTAGGCGTCTGCGGGGGTTATATTATACCCCAGAAAAAAAATTCAAAACACTAAAATGGCTATATTTCCTAAACTAGGCGTCTGCGGGGGTCATATTATGGACCAGAAAAAAAAAACATTCAAAACACTAAAGTGTCCATATCTCCTAAACTAGGCGCCTGCCGAGGTCATGTTATGCACCTGGAAAAAAAAATGCAAGACATTGAAATGGCCATTTCTCCTAAACAAAGCGTCTGCGGGAGTCATATTATGGACCAGAAAAAAAAAACATTCAAAACACTAAAATGGCCATATCTCCTAAACTAGGCGTCTGCGGGGGTCATATTATGCACCAGAAAAAAAACTTTCAAAACACTAAAATGGCTATATTCCCTAAACTAGGCGTCTGCGGGAGTCATATTATGCATCAGAAAAAAAAAAATTCAAAACACTAAAATGGCTATATCTCCTAAGCTAGGCGTCTGCGGGGTTCATATTATGCACCTGAAAAATAAAATCTTCAAAACACTAAAATGGCTATATTTCCTAAACTAGGCGTCTGCGCGGGTCATGTTATGCACCAGAAAAAAAAAACATTCAAAACACTAAAGTGGCTATATTTCCTAAACTAGGCGCCTGCGGGGGTCATATTACGCCCGAAAAAAAAAATTCAAAACACTAAAATGGCTATATTTATTAAACTAGGCGTCTGCGGGAGTCATGTTATGCACCAGAAAAAAAAAATTCCAATCACTAAAATGGCTATATTTCCCAAACTAGGCGTCTGCAGGGGTTATATTATGGACCAGAAAAAAAAAACATTCAAAACACTAAAATGGCCATATCTCCTAAACTAGGCGTCTGCGGGGGTCATTTTATGCACCAGAAAAAAAAAAATTCAAAACACTAAAATGGCTATATTTATTAAACTAGGCGTCTGCGGGAGTCATATTACGCACCAGAAAAAAAAAATTCAAAACATTAAAATGGCTGTATTTCCTAAACTAGGCGTCTGCGGGAGTCATATTATGCACCAGAAAAAAAAAATTCCAATCACTAAAATGGCTATATTTCCTAAACTAGGCGTCTGCGGGGGTTATATTATGGACCAGAAAAAAAAAAACATTCAAAACACTAAAATGGCCATATCTCCTAAACTAGGCGTCTGCGGGGGTCATATTATGCACCAGAAAAAAAAATGCAGAACACTAAAGTGTCCATATCTCCTAAACTAGGCGTCGGCGTTGGTCATGTTATGCACCTCGAAAAAAAATGCAAGACATTGAAATGGCCATTTCTCCTAAACAAAGCGTCTGCGAGAGTCATATTATGGAGCAGAAAAAAACAACATTCAAAACACTAAAATGGCCATATCTCCTAAACTAGGCGTCTGCGGGTGTATAATATATATACACCAGAAAAAAAAATTTCAAAACACTAAAATGGCCATATCTCCTAAACTAGGCGTCTGTGGGGTTCATATTATGAAGCAGAAAAAAACATTCAAAACCCTAAAATGGCTATATCTCCTAAATTAGACGTCTGCGGGGGTCATATTAAACACCTGAAAAAAAAATGCAAAACATTGAAGTGGCCATATCTCCTAAACAAAGCGTCTGCGGGTTGTCATATTATGGACCAGAAAAAAAAAACATAAACTATTCGTCTTCTGGGGTCATATTATGCACCAGAAAAAAAAATTTCAAAACACTAAATTGGCTATATTTCCTAAACTAGGCGTCTGCGGGGGTCATATTATCCACCAGAAAAAAAAAATTTAAGAACACTAAAATGGCTATATTTCCTAAACTAGGCGTCTACGGGAGTCATATTATGCACCAGAAAAAAAAAATTCCAAACACTACTCGTAAAATGTTTATATTTCCTAAACTAGGCGTCTGCGGGGGTCATATTATGGACCAGAAAAAAAAAACATTCTAAACACTAAAATATCCATATCTCCTAAACTAGGCGTCTGCGGGGGTCATATTATGCACCAGAAAAAAAAATTTCAAAACACTAAAATGGCTATATTCCCTAAACTAGGCGTCTGCGGGAGTCATATTATGCATCAGAAAAAAAAAAATTCAAAACACTAAAATGGCTATCTCCTAAACTAGGCGTCTGCGGGGTTCATATTATGCACCTGAAAAAAAAAATTTTCAAAGCACTACAATCGCCATATCTCCTAAACTAGGCGTCTGCGGGGGTCATATTATGGACCAGAAAAAAAAAAAAAACATTCAAAACACTAAAATGGCTATATTTCCTAAACTAGGCGTCTGCGGGGGTCATATTATGGACCAGAAAAAAAAAACATTCAAAACACTAAAATGTCTATATCTCCTAAACTAGGCGTCTGCGCGGGTCATATTATGCACCAGAAAAAGAAAATGCCAATCACTAAAATGGCTATATTTCCTAAACTAGGCGTCTGCGGTAGTCATTTTATGCACCAGAAAAAAAAAATTTCAAAACACTAAAATGGCTATATTTCCTAAACTAGGCGTCTGCGGGAGTCATATTATGCACCTGAAAAAAAAAATTTTCAAAACACTAAAATGGCCACATCTCCTAAACTAGGCATCTGCGGGGGTCATATTATGGACCAGAAAAAAAAACATTCAAAACACTAAATTGGCTATATTTCCTAAACTAGGCGTCTGCGAGGGTCATATTATCCACCAGAAAAAAAAAAATTTCAAAACACTAAAATGGCAATATCTCCTAAACTAGGCGTCTGCGGGAGTCATATTATGCACCAGAAAAAAAATTCCAAACACTACTCGTAAAATGGTTATATTTCCTAAACTAGGCATCTGCGGGGGTCATATTATGGAGCAGAAAAAAAAAACATTCAAAACACTAAAATGGCTATATCTCCTAAGCTAGGCGTCTGCGGGGTTCATATTATGCACCTGAAAAAGAAAATTTTCAAAACACTAAAATGGCCATATCTCCTAAACTAGGCGTCCGCGGGGGTCATATTATGCACCAGAAAAAAAAAATTCAAAACACTAAAATGGCTATATTTCCTAAACTAGGCGTCTGCTGGCGTCATATTATGCACCAGAAAAAAAAAATTCCAATCACAAAAATTGCTATATTTCCTAAACTAGGCGTCCGCGGGGGTCATATTATGGACCAGAAAAAAAAAACATTCAAAACACTAAAGTGTCCATATCTCCTAAACTAGGCGTCTGCGGGGGTCATATTATGCACCAGAAAAAAAAATTTCAAAACACTAAAATGGCTATATTCCCTAAACTAGGCATCTCCGGGGGTCATATTATGGACCAGAAAAAAAAAACATTCAAAACTCTAAATTGGCTATATTTCCTAAACTAGGCGTCTGCGGGGGTCATATTATCCACCAAAAAAAAATTTCAAAACACTAATATGGCTATATTTCCTAAACTAGGCGTCACGGGCGTCATATTATGCACCAGAAAAAAAAATGCAGAAAACTAAAGTGTCCATATCTCCTAAACTAGGCGTCTGCCGCGGTCATGTTATGCACCTGGAAAAAAAATGCAAGACATTGAAATGGCCATTTCTCCTAAACTAGGCGTCTGCGGGGGTCATTTTATGCACCAGAAAAAAAAAATTAAAAACACTAAAATGGCTATATTTCCTAAACTAGGCGTCTGCGGGGGTCATATTACGCACCAGAAAAAAAAAATTCAAAACACTAAAATGGCTATATCTCCTAAGCTAGGCGTCTGCGGGGTTCATATTATGCAACTGAAAAAAAAAATTTTCAAAACACTAAAATGGCCATATCTCCTAAGCTAGGCGTCTTCGGGGTTCATATTATGCACCTGAAAAAAAAAATTTTCAAAACACTAAAATGGCCATATCTCCTAAACTAGGCATCTGCGGGAGTCATATTATGGTGCAGAAAAAATAACATTCAAAACACTAAAATGGCTATATCTCCTAAGCTAGGCGTCTGCGGGGTTCATATTATGCACCTGAAAAAAAAAATTTTCAAAACACTAAAATGGACATATCTCCTAAGCTAGGCGTCTGCGGGGTTCATATTATGCACCTGAAAAAAAAAATTTTCAAAACACTAAAATGGCCATATCTCCTAAACTAAGCATCTGCGGGGGTCATATTATGGAGCAGAAAAAAAAAACATTCAAAACACTAAAATGGCTATATTTCCTAAACTAGGCGCGTGCGGGTGTCATATTATGCATCAGAAGAAAAAAAATTCAAAACGCTAAAATGGCCATATCTCCTAAACTAGGCGTCTGCGGGGGTCATATTATGCACCAGAAAAAAAAATTTCAAAACACTAAAGTGTCCATATCTCCTAAACTAGGCGTCTGCCGAGGTCATGTTATGCACCTGGAAAAAAAAATCCAAGACATTGAAATGGCCATTTCTCTTAAACAAAGCGTCTGCGGGAGTCATATTATGGACCAGACAAAAAAAACATTCAAAACACTAAAATGGCCATATCTCCTAAACTAGGCGTCTGCGGGGGTCATATTATGCACCAGAAAAAAAAATTTCAAAACACTAAAATGGCTATATTCCCTAAACTAGGCGTCTGCGGGAGTCATATTATGCATCAGAAGAAAAAAAATTCAAAACGCTAAAATGGCCATATCTCCTAAACTAGGCGTCTGCGGGGGTCATATTATGCACCAGAAAAAAAAATTTCAAAACACTAAAGTGTCCATATCTCCTAAACTAGGCGTCTGCCGAGGTCAGGTTATGCACTTGGAAAAAAAAATGCAAGACATTGAAATGGCCATTTCTCCTAAACAAAGCGTCTGCGGGAGTCATATTATGGACCAGACAAAAAAAACATTCAAAACACTAAAATGGCCATATCTCCTAAACTAGGCGTCTGCGGGGGTCATATTATGCACCAGAAAAAAAAATTTCAAAACACTAAAATGGCTATATTCCCTAAACTAGGCGTCTGCGGGAGTCATATTATGCATCAGAAAAAAAAAATTCAAAACACTAAAATGGCTATATCTCCTAAACTAGGCGTCTGCGGGGGTCATATTATGGACCAGAAAAAAAAAACATTCAAAACTCTAAATTGGCTATATTTCCTAAACTAGGCGTCTGCGGGGGTCATATTATCCACCAAAAAAAAAATTTCAAAACAATAAAATGGCTATATTTCCTAAACTAGGCGTCACGGGAGTCATATTATGCACCAGAAAAAAAAAATTCCAAACACTACTCGTAAAAATTTCAAAACACTAAAATGGCTATATTTCCTAAACTAGGCGTCTGCGGGGGTCATATTATGCCCCAGAAAAAAAAATGCAGAACACTAAAGTGTTCATATCTCCTAAACTAGGCGTCTGCCGCGGTCATGTAATGCACCTGGAAAAAAAATGCAAGACATTGAAATGGCCATTTCTCCTAAACAAAGCGTCTGCGGGAGTCATATTATGGACCAGAAAAAAAAAACATTCAAAACACTAAAATGGCTATATTCCCTAAACTAGGCGTCTGCGGGAGTCATATTATGCATCAGAAAAAAAAAATTCAAAACACTAAAATGGCTATATCTCCTAAGCTAGGCGTCTGCGGGAGTCATATTATGCACCAGAAAAAAAAAATTCCAATCACTAAAATGGCTATATTTCCTAAACTAGGCGTCAGCGGGGGTTATATTATGGACCAGAAAAAAAAAAACATTCAAAACACTAAAATGGCTATATCTCCTAAGCTAGGCGTCTGCGGGGTTCATATTATGCACCTGAAAAATAAAATCTTCAAAACACTAAAATGGCCATATCTCCTAAACAAGGCGTCTGCGCTGGTCATATTATGCACCAGAAAAAAAAAACATTCAAAACACTAAAATGGCTATATTTCCTAAACTAGGCGCGTGCGGGTGTCATATTATGCACCAGAAAAAAAAAATTCAAAACACTAAAATGGCTATATTTCCTAAACTAGGCGTCTGCGGGAGTCATATTATGCACCAGAAAAAAAAAATTCCAATCACTAAAATGGCTATATTTCCTAAACTAGGCGTCTGCGGGGGTTATATTATGGACCAGAAAAAAAAAAAACATTCAAGACACTAAAATGGCCATATCTCCTAAACTAGGCGTCTGCGGGGGTCATTTTATGCACCAGAAAAAAAAAATTCAAAACACTAAAATGGCTATATTTCCTAAACTAGGCGTCTGCGGGAGTCATATTATGCACCAGAAAAAAAAAATTCCAATCACTAAAATGGCTATATTTCCTAAACTAGGCGTCTGCGGGGGTTATATTATGGACCAGAAAAAAAAAAACATTCAAAACACTAAAATGGCCATATCTCCTAAACTAGGCGTCTGCGGGGGTCATATTACGCACCAGAAAAAAAAAATTCAAAACACTAAAATGGCTATATTTCCTAAACTAGGCGTCTGCGGGAGTCATATTATGCACCAGAAAAAAAAATTCCAATCACTAAAATGGCTATATTTCCTAAACTAGGCGTCTGCGGGGGTTATACTATGGACCAGAAAAAAAAACACATTCAAAACACTAAAATGGCCATATCTCCTAAACTAGGCGTCTGCGGGGGTTATATTATACACCAGAATAAAAAATTCAAAACACTAAAATGGCCATATCTCCTAAACTAGGCGTCATTTATGCACCAGAAAAAAAAAAATCAAAACACTAAAATGGCTATATCTCCTAAGCTAGGCGTCTGCGGGGTTCATATTATGCACCTGAAAAATAAAATCTTCAAAACACTAAAATGGCCATATCTCCTAAACAAGGCGTTTGCGCGGGTCATATTATGCACCAGAAAAAAAAAGTTTCAAAACACTAAAATGGCTATATTTCCTAAACTAGTCGTCTGCGGGGGTCATATTATGGACCAGAAAAAAAAACAGTCAAAACACTAGAATGGCCATATCTCCTAAACTAGGCGTCTGCGGGGGTTATATTATACACCAGAAAAAAAAATTCAAAGCACTAAAATTTCAAAACACTGAAATGGCTATATTCCCTAAACTAGGCGTCTGCGGGAGTCATATTATGCATCAGAAAAAAAAAATTCAAAACACTAAAATGGCTATATCTCCTAAGCTAGGTGTCTGCGGGGTTCATATTATGCACCTGAAAAATAAAATCTTCAAAACACTAAAATGGCCATATCTCCTAAACAAGGCGTCTGCGCGGGTCATATTATGCACCAGAAAAAAAAAATTCAAAACACTAAAATGGCTATATTTCCTAAAATAGGAGTCTGCGGGAGTCATATTATGCACAAGAAAAAAAAAATTCCAATCACTAAAATGGCTATATTTCCTAAACTAGGCGTCTGCGGGGGTTATATTATACACCAGAATAAAAAATTCAAAACACTAAAATGGCCATATCTCCTAAATTAGGCGTCTGCGGGGGTCATTTTATTCACCAGAAAAAAAAAATTCAAAACACTAAAATGGCTATATCTCCTAAGCTAGGCGTCTGCGGGGTTCATATTATGCACCTGAAAAATAAAATCTTCAAAACTCTAAAATGGCCATATCTCCTAAACTAGGCGTCTGCGCGGGTCATATTATGCACCAGAAAAAAAAAAATTTCAAAACACTAAAATGGCTATATTTCCTAAACTAGGCGTCTGCGGGGGTCATGTTATGCACTAGAAAAAAAAAACATTCAAAACACTAAAATGGCCATATCTCCTAAACTAGGCGTCTGCGTGGGTTATATTATACACCAGAAAAAAAAATTCCAAACACTACTCGTAAAATTGTTATATTTCCTAAACTAGGCGCATGCGGGGGTCATATTATGCACCAGAAAAAAAAATGCAGAACACTAAATTGTCCATATCTCCTAAACTAGGTGTCTGTCGCGGTCATGTTATGCACCTGGAAAAAAAATCCAAGCCATTGAAATGGCCATTTCTCCTAAACAAAGCGTCTGCGAGAGTCATATTATGGACCAGAAAAAAAAACATTCAAAACACTAAAATGGCCATATCTCCTAAACTAGGCGTCTGCGGGGGTTATATTTTACACCAGAAAAAAAAATTCCAAACACTACTCGTAAAATGGTTATATTTCCTAAACTAGGCGCATGCGGGGGTCATATTATGTACCAGAAAAAAAAATGCAGAACACTAAAGTGTCCATATCTCCTAAACTAGGTGTCTGTCGCGGTCATGTTATGCACCTGGAAAAAAAATCCAAGCCATTGAAATGGCCATTTCTCCTAAACAAAGCGTCTGCGAGAGTCATATTATGGACCAGAAAAAAAAACATTCAAAACACTAAAATGGCCATATCTCCTAAACTAGGCGTCTGCGGGTGTATTATATATATACACCAGAAAAAAAAATTTCAAACACTAAAATGGCCATATCTCCTAAACAAAGCGTCTGCGGGAGTCATATTTTGGACCAGAAAAAAAAAACATTCAAAACACTAAAATGGCCATATCTCCTAAACTAGGCGTCTGCGGGGGTCATATTATGCACCAGAAAAAAAAATTTCAAAACACTAAAATGGCCATATCTCCTAAACAAAGCGTCTGCGGGAGTCATATTATGGACCAGAAAAAAAAAAACTTTCAAAACACTAAAATGGCCATATCTCCTAAACTAGGCGTCTGCGGGGGTCATATTATGCACCAGAAAAAAAAATGCAGAACACTAAAGTGTCAATATCTCCTAAACTAGGCGTCTGCGTTGGTCATGTTATGCACCTCGAAAAAAAATGCAAGACATTGAAATGGCCATTTCTCCTAAACAAAGCGTCTGCGAGAGTCATATTATGGACCAGAAAAAAAAACATTCAAAACACTAAAATGGCCATATCTCCTAAACTAGGCGTCTGCGGGTGTATAATATATATACACCAGAAAAAAAAATTTCAAAACACTAAAATGGCCATATCTCCTAAACAAAGCGTCTGCGGGAGTCATATTATGGACCAGAAAAAAAAAACATTCAAAACACTAAAATGGCCATATCTCCTAAACTAGGCGTCTGCGGGGGTCATATTATGCACCAGAAAAAAAAATTTCAAAACACTAAAATGGCTATATTCCCTAAACTAGGCGTCTGCGGGAGTCATATTATGCATCAGAAGAAAAAAAATTCAAAACACTAAAATGGCTATATCTCCTAAGCTAGGCGTCTGCGGGGTTCATATTATGCACCTGAAAAAAAAAATTTTCAAAACACTAAAATGGACATATCTCCTAAGCTAGGCGTCTGCGGGGTTCATATTATGCACCTGAAAAAAAAAATTTTCAAAACACTAAAATGGCCATATCTCCTAAACTAGGCGTCCGCGGGGGTCATATTATGCACCAGAAAAAAAAAATTCAAAACACTAAAATGGCTATATTTCCTAAACTAGACGTCTGCGGGGGTTATATTATACACCAGAAAAAAAAATTCAAAACACTAAAATGGCTATATTTCCTAAACTAGGCGTCTGCGGGGGTCATATTATGCACCAGAAAAAAAAAATTTCAAAACACTAAAATGGCCATATCTCCTAAACTAGGCGTCTGCGGGGGTTATATTATACCCCAGAAAAAAAATTCAAAACACTAAAATGGCTATATTTCCTAAACTAGGCGTCTGCGGGGGTCATATTATGGACCAGAAAAAAAAAACATTCAAAACACTAAAGTGTCCATATCTCCTAAACTAGGCGCCTGCCGAGGTCATGTTATGCACCTGGAAAAAAAAATGCAAGACATTGAAATGGCCATTTCTCCTAAACAAAGCGTCTGCGGGAGTCATATTATGGACCAGAAAAAAAAAACATTCAAAACACTAAAATGGCCATATCTCCTAAACTAGGCGTCTGCGGGGGTCATATTATGCACCAGAAAAAAAACTTTCAAAACACTAAAATGGCTATATTCCCTAAACTAGGCGTCTGCGGGAGTCATATTATGCATCAGAAAAAAAAAATTCAAAACACTAAAATGGCTATATCTCCTTAGCTAGGCGTCTGCGGGGTTCATATTATGCACCAGAAAAAAAAAATTCCAATCACTAAAATGGCTATATTTCCTAAACTAGGCGTCTGCAGGGGTTATATTATGGACCAGAAAAAAAAAAACATTCAAAACACTAAAATGGCCATATCTCCTAAACTAGGCGTCTGCGGGGGTCATTTTAAGCACCAGAAAAAAAAAAATTCAAAACACTAAAATGGCTATATTTATTAAACTAGGCGTCTGCGGGAGTCATATTACGCACCAGAAAAAAAAAATTCAAAACATTAAAATGGCTATATTTCCTAAACTAGGCGTCTGCGGGAGTCATATTATGCACCAGAAAAAAAAAATTCCAATCACTAAAATGGCTATATTTCCTAAACTAGGCGTCTGCGGGGGTTATATTATGCACCAGAAAAAAAAATGCAAAACACTAAAGTGTCCATATCTCTTAAGCTAGGCGTCTGCGGGGGTCATATTATGCACCTGGAAAAAAAATCCAAGTCATTGAAATGGCCATTTCTCCTAAACAAAGCGTCTGCGGGAGTCATATTATGGACCAGAAAAAAAAAAACATTCAAAACACTAAAATGGCCATATCTCCTAAACTAGGCGTCTGCGGGGGTCATATTATGCACCAGAAAAAAAATGCAGAACACTAAAGTGTCCATATCTCCTAAACTAGGCGTCGGCGTTGGTCATGTTATGCACCTCGAAAAAAAATGCAAGACATTGAAATGGCCATTTCTCCTAAACAAAGCGTCTGCGAGAGTCATATTATGGAGCAGAAAAAAAAAACATTCAAAACACTAAAATGGCCATATCTCCTAAACTAGGCGTCTGCGGGTGTATAATATATATACACCAGAAAAAAACATTCAAAACCCTAAAATGGCTATATCTCCTAAATTAGACGTCTGCGGGGGTCATATTATGCACCTGAAAAAAAAATGCAAAACATTGAAGTGGCCATATCTCCTAAACAAAGCGTCTGCGGGTTGTCATATTATGGACCAGAAAAAAAAAACATAAACTATTCGTCTTCTGGGGTCATATTATGCACCAGAAAAAAAAATTTCAAAACACTAAATTGGCTATATTTCCTAAACTAGGCGTCTGCGGGGGTCATATTATCCACCAGAAAAAAAAATTTCAGAACACTAAAATGGCTATATTTCCTAAACTAGGCGTCTACGGGAGTCATATTATGCACCAGAAAAAAAAAATTCCAAACACTACTCGTAAAATGTTTATATTTCCTAAACTAGGCGTCTGCGGGGGTCATATTATGGACCAGAAAAAAAAAACATTCTAAACACTAAAATATCCATATCTCCTAAACTAGGCGTCTGCGGGGGTCATATTATGCACCAGAAAAAAAAATTTCAAAACACTAAAATGGCTATATTCCCTAAACTAGGCGTCTGCGGGAGTCATATTATGCATCAGAAAAAAAAAAATTCAAAACACTAAAATGGCCATATCTCCTAAACTAGGCGTCTGCGGGGGTTATATTATACACCAGAAAAAAAAATTTCAAAACACTAAAATGGCTATATTTCCTAAACTAGGCGTCTGCGGGGGTCATATTATGGACCAGAAAAAAAAAACATTCAAAACACTAAAATGGCTATATTTCCTAAACTAGGCGTCTGCGGGGGTCATATTATGGACCAGAAAAAAAAAACATTCAAAACACTAAAATGTCTATATCTCCTAAACTAGGCGTCTGCGCGGGTCATATTATGCACCAGAAAAAGAAAATGCCAATCACTAAAATGGCTATATTTCCTAAACTAGGCGTCTGCGGTAGTCATTTTATGCACCAGAAAAAAAAAATTTCAAAACACTAAAATGGCTATATTTCCTAAACTAGGCGTCTGCGGGAGTCATATTATGCATCAGAAAAAAAAAAATTCAAAACACTAAAATGGCTGTATCTCCTAAGCTAGGCGTCTGCGGGTTTCATATTATGCACCTGAAAAAAAAAATTTTCAAAACACTAAAATGGCCACATCTCCTAAACTAGGCATATGCGGGGGTCATATTATGGACCAGAAAAAAAAAACATTCAAAACACTAAATTGGCTATATTTCCTAAACTAGGCGTCTGCGGGGGTCATATTATCCACCAGAAAAAAAAAAATTTCAAAACACTAAAATGGCAATATCTCCTAAACTAGGCGTCTGCGGGAGTCATATTATGCACCAGAAAAAAAATTCCAAACACTACTCGTAAAATGGTTATATTTCCTAAACTAGGCATCTGCGGGGGTCATATTATGGAGCAGAAAAAAAAACATTCAAAACACTAAAATGGCTATATCTCCTAAGCTAGGCGTCTGCGGGGTTCATATTATGCACCTGAAAAAAAAAATTTTCAAAACACTAAAATGGCCATATCTCCTAAACTAGGCGTCCGCGGGGGTCATATTATGCACCAGAAAAAAAAAAATTCAAAACACTAAAATGGCTATATTTCCTAAACTAGGCGTCTGCTGGAGTCATATTATGCACCAGAAAAAAAAAATTCCAATCACAAAAATTGCTATATTTCCTAAACTAGGCGTCCGCGGGGGTCATATTATGGACCAGAAAAAAAAAACATTCAAAACGCTAAAGTGTCCATATCTCCTAAACTAGGCGTCTGCGGGGGTCATATTATGCACCAGAAAAAAAAATTTCAAAACACTAAAATGGCTATATTCCCTAAACTAGGCATCTCCGGGGGTCATATTATGGACCAGAAAAAAAAAACATTCAAAACTCTAAATTGGCTATATTTCCTAAACTAGGCGTCTGCGGGGGTCATATTATCCACCAAAAAAAAATTTCAAAACACTAAAATGGCTATATTTCCTAAACTAGGCGTCACGGGCGTCATATTATGCACCAGAAAAAAAAATTCCAAACACTACTCGTAAAAATTTCAAAACACTAAAATGGCTATATTTCCTAAACTAGGCGTCTGCGGGGGTCATATTATGCACCAGAAAAAAAAATGCAGAAAACTAAAGTGTCCATATCTCCTGAACTAGGCGTCTGCCGCGGTCATGTTATGCACCTGGAAAAAAAATGCAAGACATTGATATGGCCATTTCTCCTAAACTAGGCGTCTGCGGGGGTCATTTTATGCACCAGAAAAAAAAAATTAAAAACACTAAAATGGCTATATTTCCTAAACTAGGCGTCTGCGGGGGTCATATTACGCACCAGAAAAAAAAAATTCAAAACACTAAAATGGCTATATCTCCTAAGCTAGGCGTCTGCGGGGTTCATATTATGCAACTGAAAAAAAAAATTTTCAAAACACTAAAATGGCCATATCTCCTAAGCTAGGCGTCTTCGGGGTTCATATTATGCACCTGAAAAAAAAATTTTCAAAACACTAAAATGGCCATATCTCCTAAACTAGGCATCTGCGGGAGTCATATTATGGTGCAGAAAAATAACATTCAAAACACTAAAATGGCTATATCTCCTAAGCTAGGCGTCTGCGGGGTTCATATTATGCACCTGAAAAAAAAAATTTTCAAAACACTAAAATGGACATATCTCCTAAGCTAGGCGTCTGCGGGGTTCATATTATGCACCTGAAAAAAAAAATTTTCAAAACACTAAAATGGCCATATCTCCTAAACTAAGCATCTGCGGGGGTCATATTATGGAGCAGAAAAAAAAAACATTCAAAACACTAAAATGGCTATATCTCCTAAGCTAGGCGTCTGCGGGGTTCATATTATGCATCTGAAAAAAAAAATTTTCAAAACACTAAAATGGACATATCTCCTAAGCTAGGCGTCTGCTGTGGAAGCCGTAGGGATCTCGCATGGCTCAGTGGTTTCAATTTTGAATGATCACTTGGGCATGAGAAAGCTTTCCGCAAGATGGGTGCCGCGTTTCCTCACAGTCGACCACAAACGCAATCGTGTAACAACTTCACAGGAAGGTTTGGTGTTGTTTAATCGCAATATGGAGGAGTTTTTGCGCCGTTTTGTAACCGTGGACGAAACATGGATCCATCACAACACACCAGAGAACAAACAACAGTCAAAACAGTGGGTTTCTAAGGGTGAATCGGCGCCAAAGAAGGCCAAGGTGGGTTTGTCAGCCAATAAAGTTATGGCGACTGTTTTTTGGGATGCACGCGGGATAATCCACATTGACTACCTTCAAAAGGGAAGAACAATCAATGGGGAATATTATGCCAACTTATTGGACCGATTCAATGACGATTTGAAAAAAAAACGACCTCATTTGGCCAAGAAAAAAGTTCTTTTCCACCAAGACAATGCAAGGGTGCACACATGTGCAGTTGCCATGGCAAAAATCCATGAATTGGGCTATGAATTGCTCCCTCATCTACCCTATTCTCCAGATTTGGCTCCGAGCGACTACTTCTTGTTCCCAAACCTGAAGAAATGGCTTGGTGGAAAAAGATTTGACTCCAATGATGAAGTCATCTCGTCATTTTGAGGACCTCGACAAATCATTTTTTTTGGAAGGGATAAAAAAATAGGAGAAGCGTTGGACAAAGTGTATAGAGCTCAAGGGACACTACGTTGAAAAATAAAATTATTTTTTTATCAAAAAATCTGTTTTAATCCAAAAGTCACTGACTTATTGACCCGCCCTCGTATTACACACCAGAATAAAAAATTCAAAACACTAAAATGGCTATATTCCCTAAACTAGGCGTCTGCGGGAGTCATATTATGCATCAGAAGAAAAAAAATTCAAAACGCTAAAATGGCCATATCTCCTAAACTAGGCGTCTGCGGGGGTCATATTATGCACCAGAAAAAAAAATTTCAAAACACTAAAGTGTCCATATCTCCTAAACTAGGCGTCTGCCGAGGTCATGTTATGCACCTGGAAAAAAAAATGCAAGACATTGAAATGGCCATTTCTCCTAAACAAAGCGTCTGCGGGAGTCATATTATGGACCAGACAAAAAAAACATTCAAAACACTAAAATGGCCATATCTCCTAAACTAGGCGTCTGCGTGGGTCATATTATGCACCAGAAAAAAAAATTTCAAAACACTAAAATGGCTATATTCCCTAAACTAGGCGTCTGCGGGAGTCATATTATGCATCAGAAAAAAAAAATTCAAAACACTAAAATGGCTATATCTCCTAAACTAGGCGTCTGCGGGGGTCATATTATGGACCAGAAAAAAAAAACATTCAAAACTCTAAATTGGCTATATTTCCTAAACTAGGCGTCTGCGGGGGTCATATTATCCACCAAAAAAAAAATTTCAAAACACTAAAATGGCTATATTTCCTAAACTAGGCGTCACGGGAGTCATATTATGGACCAGAAAAAAAAAACATTCAAAACACTAAAATGGCCATATCTCCTAAACTAGGCGTCTGCGGGGGTCTTATAATGCACCAGAAAAAAAAATTTCAAAACACTAAAATGGCTATATTCCCTAAACTAGGCGTCTGCGGGAGTCATATTATGCATCAGAAAAAAAAAATTCAAAACACTAAAATGGCTATATCTCCTAAGCTAGGCGTCTGCGGGAGTCATATTATGCACCAGAAAAAAAAAATTCCAATCACTAAAATGGCTATATTTCCTAAACTAGGCGTCTGCGGGGGTTATATTATGGACCAGAAAAAAAAAAACATTCAAAACACTAAAATGGCTATATCTCCTAAGCTAGGCGTCTGCGGGGTTCATATTATGCACCTGAAAAATAAAATCTTCAAAACACTAAAATGGCCATATCTCCTAAACAAGGCGTCTGCGCTGGTCATATTATGCACCAGAAAAAAAAAACATTCAAAACACTAAAATGGCTATATTTCCTAAACTAGGCGTCTGCGGGAGTCATATTATGCACCAGAAAAAAAAAATTCCAATCACTAAAATGGCTATATTTCCTAAACTAGGCGTCTGCGGGGGTTATATTATGGACCAGAAAAAAAAAAACATTCAAAACACTAAAATGGCCATATCTCCTAAACTAGGCGTCTGCGGGGGTCATTTTATGCACCAGAAAAAAAAAATTCAAAACACTAAAATGGCTATATTTCCTAAACTAGGCGTCTGCGGGGGTCATATTACGCACCAGAAAAAAAAAATTCAAAACACTAAAATGGCTATATTTCCTAAACTAGGCGTCTGCGGGAGTCATATTATGCACCAGAAAAAAAAATTCCAATCACTAAAATGGCTATATTTCCTAAACTAGGCGTCTGCGGGGGTTATATTATGGACCACAAAAAAAAACACATTCAAAACACTAAAATGGCCATATCTCCTAAACTAGGCGTCTGCGGGGGTTATATTATACACCAGAATAAAAAATTCAAAACACTAAAATGGCCATATCTCCTAAACTAGGCGTCTGCGGGGGTCATTTTATGCACCAGAAAAAAAAAATTCAAAACACTAAAATGGCTATATCTCCTAAGCTAGGCGTCTGCGGGGTTCATATTATGCACCTGAAAAATAAAATCTTCAAAACACTAAAATGGCCATATCTCCTAAACAAGGCGTTTGCGCGGGTCATATTATGCACCAGAAAAAAAAAGTTTCAAAACACTAAAATGGCTATATTTCCTATACTAGTCGTCTGCGGGGGTCATATTATGGACCAGAAAAAAAAACAGTCAAAACACTAGAATGGCCATATCTCCTAAACTAGGCGTCTGCGGGGGTTATATTATACACCAGAAAAAAAAATTCAAAGCACTAAAATTTCAAAACACTAAAATGGCTATATTCCCTAAACTAGGCGTCTGCGGGAGTCATATTATGCATCAGAAAAAAAAAAATTCAAAACACTAAAATGGCTATATCTCCTAAGCTAGGCGTCTGCGGGGTTCATATTATGCACCTGAAAAATAAAATCTTCAAAACACTAAAATGGCCATATCTCCTAAACAAGGCGTTTGCGCGGGTCATATTATGCACCAGAAAAAAAAAGTTTCAAAACACTAAAATGGCTATATTTCCTAAACTAGTCGTCTGCGGGGGTCATATTATGGACCAGAAAAAAAAACAGTCAAAACACTAGAATGGCCATATCTCCTAAACTAGGCGTCTGCGGGGGTTATATTATACACCAGAAAAAAAAATTCAAAGCACTAAAATTTCAAAACACTAAAATGGCTATATTCCCTAAACTAGGCGTCTGCGGGAGTCATATTATGCATCAGAAAAAAAAAATTCAAAACACTAAAATGGCTATATCTCCTAAGCTAGGCGTCTGCGGGGGTCATGTTATGCACCTGGAAAAAAAATGCAAGACATTGAAATGGCCATTTCTCCTAAACAAAGCGTCTGCGGGAGTCATATTATGGACCAGAAAAAAAAAAAACACTCAAAACACTAAAATGGCCATATCTCCTAAACTAGGCGTCTGAGGGTGTTATATTATACACCAGAAAAAAAAATTTCAAAACACTAAAATGGCCATGTCTCCTAAGCTAGGCGTCTGTGGGGGTCATATTATGGACCAGAAAAAAAAACATTCAAAACCCTAAAATGGCTATATTTCCTAAACTAGGCGTCTGCTGGAGTCATATTATGCACCAGAAAAAAAAAATTCCAATCACAAAAATTGCTATATTTCCTAAACTAGGCGTCCGCGGGGGCCATATTATGCACCAGAAAAAAAAAATTCAAAACACTAAAATGGCTATATTTCCTAAACTAGGCGTCTGCTGGAATCATATTATGCACCAGAAAAAAAAAAATTCCAATCACAAAAGTTGCTATATTTCCTAAACTAGGCGTCTGCGGGGGTCATATTATCCACCAGAAAAAAAAAAATTCCAAACACTAAAATGGCTATATTTCCTAAACTAGGCGTCTGCGGGGGTTATATTATACACCAGAAAAAAAAATTCCAAACACTACTCGTAAAATGGCTATATTTCCTAAACTAGACGTCTGCGGGGGTTATATTATACACCAGAAAAAAAAATTCAAAACACTAAAATGGCTATATTTCCTAAACTAGGCGTCTGCGGAGGTCATATTATGCACCAGAAAAAAAAAATTTCAAAACACTAAAATGGCCATATCTCCTAAACTAGGCGTCTGCGGGGGTTATATTATACCCCAGAAAAAAAATTCAAAACACTAAAATGGCTATATTTCCTAAACTAGGCGTCTGCGGGGGTCATATTATGGACCAGAAAAAAAAAACATTCAAAACACTAAAGTGTCCATATCTCTTAAACTAGGCGTCTGCCGAGGTCATGTTATGCAACTGGAAAAAAAAATGCAAGACATTGAAATGGCCATTTCTCCTAAACAAAGCGTCTGCGGGAGTCATATTATGGACCAGAAAAAAAAAACATTCAAAACACTAAAATGGCCATATCTCCTAAACTAGGCGTCTGCGGGGGTCATATTATGCACCAGAAAAAAAACTTTCAAAACACTAAAATGGCTATGTTCCCTAAACTAGGCGTCTGCGGGAGTCATATTATGCACCAGAAAAAAAACATTCAAAACACTAAAATGGCTATATCTCTTAAGCTAGGCGTCTGCGGGGTTCATATTATGCACCTGAAAAATAAAATCTTCAAAACACTAAAATGGCCATATCTCCTAAACAAGGCGTCTGCGCGGGTCATATTATGCACCAGAAAAAAAAAACATTCAAAACACTAAAGTGGCTATATTTCCTAAACTAGGCGCCTGCGGGGGTCATATTACGCCCGAAAAAAAAAAATTCAAAACACTAAAATGGCTATATTTATTAAACTAGGCGTCTGCGGGAGTCATATTATGCACCAGAAAAAAAAAATTCCAATCACTAAAATGGCTATATTTCCTAAACTAGGCGTCTGCAGGGGTTATATTATGGACCAGAAAAAAAAAAACATTCAAAACACTAAAATGGCCATATCTCCTAAACTAGGCGTCTGCGGGGGTCATTTTATGCACCAGAAAAAAAAAAATTCAAAACACTAAAATGGCTGTATTTATTAAACTAGGCGTCTGCGGGAGTCATATTACGCACCAGAAAAAAAAAATTCAAAACATTAAAATGGCTATATTTCCTAAACTAGGGGTCTGCGGGAGTCATATTATGTACCAGAAAAAAAAAATTCCAATCACTAAAATGGCTATATTTCCTAAACTAGGCGTCTGCGGGGGTCATATTATGCACCTGGAAAAAAAATCCAAGACATTGAAATGGCCATTTCTCCTAAACAAAGCGTCTGCGGGAGTCATATTATGGACCAGAAAAAAAAAACACTCAAAACACTAAAATGGCCATATCTCCTAAACTAGGCGTCTGCGGGTGTTATATTATACACCAGAAAAAAAAATTTCAAAACACTAAAATGGCCATGTCTCCTAAGCTAGGCGTCTGTGGGGGTCATATTATGGACCAGAAAAAAAAACATTCAAAACCCTAAAATGGCTATATCCCCTAAATTAGACGTCTGCGGGGGTCATATTATGCACCTGGAAAAAAAAATGCATAACATTGAAAAGGCCATATCTCCTAAACATGGCGTCTGCGGGGGTTATATTATGGACCAGTAAAAAATACATAAACTATTAGTCTCTGCAGGTCATATTATGCACCAGAAAAAAAAAATTCAAAACACTAAAATGGCTATATTTCCTAAACTAGGCGTCTGCTGGAGTCATATTATGCACCAGAAAAAAAAAATTCCAATCACAAAAATTGCTATATTTCCTAAACTAGGCGTCCGCGGGGGCCATATTATGCACCAGAAAAAAAAAATTCAAAACACTAAAATGGCTATATTTCCTAAACTAGGCGTCTGCTGGAATCATATTATGCACCAGAAAAAAAAAAATTCCAATCACAAAAGTTGCTATATTTCCTAAACTAGGCGTCTGCGGGGGTCATATTATCCACCAGAAAAAAAAAATTCAAAACACTAAAATGGCTATATTTCCTAAACTAGGCGTCTGCGGGGGTTATATTATACACCAGAAAAAAAAATTCCAAACACTACTCGTAAAATGGTTATATTTCCTAAACTAGGCGTATGCGGGGGTCATATTATGCACCAGAAAAAAAAATGCAGAACACTAAAGTGTCCATATCTCCTAAACTAGGCGTCTGCGTTGGTCATGTTATGCACCTGGAAAAAAAATCCAAGACATTGAAATGGCCATTTCTCCTAAACAAAGCGTCTGCGAGAGTCATATTATGGACCAGAAAAAAAAACATTCAAAACACTAAAATGGCCATATCTCCTAAACTAGGCGTCTGCGGGTGTATAATATATATACACCAGAAAAAAAAATTTCAAAACACTAAAATGGCCATATCTCCTAAACAAAGCGTCTGCGGGAGTCATATTATGGACCAGAAAAAAAAAACATTCAAAACACTAAAATGGCCATATCTCCTAAACCAGGCGTCTGCGGGGGTCATATTATGCACCAGAAAAAAAAATTTCAAAACACTAAAATGGCTATATTCCCTAAACTAGGCGTCTGCGGGAGTCATATTATGCATCAGAAGAAAAAAAATTCAAAACACTAAAATGGCTATATCTCCTAAGCTAGGCGTCTGCGGGGTTCATATTATGCACCTGAAAAAAAAAATTTTCAAAACACTAAAATGGACATATCTCCTAAGCTAGGCGTCTGCGGGGTTCATATTATGCACCTGAAAAAAAAAATTCAAAACATTAAAATGGCTATATTTCCTAAACTAGGCGTCTGCGGGAGTCATATTATGCACCAGAAAAAAAAAATTCCAATCACTAAAATGGCTATATTTCCTAAACTAGGCGTCTGCGGGGGTTATATTATGGACCAGAAAAAAAAAAACGTTCAAAACACTAAAATGGCCATATCTCCTAAACTAGGCGTCTGCGGGGGTCATATTATGCACCAGAAAAAAAAATGCAGAACACTAAAGTGTCCATATCTCTTAAACTAGGCGTCTGCGGGGGTCATATTATGCACCTGGAAAAAAAATCCAAGACATTGAAATGGCCATTTCTCCTAAACAAAGCGTCTGCGGGAGTCATATTATGGACCAGAAAAAAAAAACATTCAAAACACTAAAATGGCCATATCTCCTAAACTAGGCGTCTGCGGGGGTCATATTATGCACCAGAAAAAAAAATGCAGAACACTAAAGTGTCCATATCTCCTAAACTAGGCGTCGGCGTTGGTCATGTTATGCACCTCGAAAAAAAATGCAAGACATTGAAATGGCCATTTCTCCTAAACAAAGCGTCTGCGAGAGTCATATTATGGAGCAGAAAAAAAAAACATTCAAAACACTAAAATGGCCATATCTCCTAAACTAGGCGTCTGCGGGTGTATAATATATATACACCAGAAAAAAAAATTTCAAAACACTAAAATGGCCATATCTTCTTAACTAGGCGTCTGTGGGGGTCATATTATGAAGCAGAAAAAAACATTCAAAACCCTAAAATGGCTATATCTCCTAAATTAGACGTCTGCGGGGGTCATATTATGCACCTGAAAAAAAAATGCAAAACATTGAAGTGGCCATATCTCCTAAACAAAGCGTCTGCGGGTTGTCATATTATGGACCAGAAAAAAAAAAACATAAACTATTCGTCTTCTGGGGTCATATTATGCACCAGAAAAAAAAATTTCAAAACACTAAATTGGCTATATTTCCTAAACTAGGCGTCTGCGGGGGTCATATTATCCACCAGAAAAAAAAAATTTCAGAACACTAAAATGGCTATATTTCCTAAACTAGGCGTCTGCGGGAGTCATATTATGCACCAGAAAAAAAAAATTCCAAACACTACTCGTAAAATGTTTATATTTCCTAAACTAGGCGTCTGCGGGGGTCATATTATGGACCAGAAAAAAAAAACATTCTAAACACTAAAATATCCATATCTCCTAAACTAGGCGTCTGCGGGGGTCATATTATGCACCAGAAAAAAAAATTTCAAAACACTAAAATGGCTATATTCCCTAAACTAGGCGTCTGCGGGAGTCATATTATGCATCAGAAAAAAAAAATTCAAAACACTAAAATGGCTATCTCCTAAACTAGGCGTCTGCGGGGTTCATATTATGCACCTGAAAAAAAAATTTTCAAAGCACTAAAATGGCCATATCTCCTAAACTAGGCGTCTGCGGGGGTCATATTATGGACCAGAAAAAAAAAACATTCAAAACACTAAAATGGCTATATTTCCTAAACTAGGCGTCTGCGGGGGTCATATTATGGACCAGAAAAAAAAAACATTCAAAACACTAAAATGTCTATATCTCCTAAACTAGGCGTCTGCGCGGGTCATATTATGCACCAGAAAAAGAAAATGCCAATCACTAAAATGGCTATATTTCCTAAACTAGGCGTCTGCGGTAGTCATTTTATGCACCAGAAAAAAAAAATTTCAAAACACTAAAATGGCTATATTTCCTAAACTAGGCGTCTGCGGGAGTCATATTATGCATCAGAAAAAAAAAAATTCAAAACACTAAAATGGCTGTATCTCCTAAGCTAGGCGTCTGCGGGTTTCATATTATGCACCTGAAAAAAAAAATTTTCAAAACACTAAAATGGCCACATCTCCTAAACTAGGCATCTGCGGGGGTCATATTATGGACCAGAAAAAAAAAACATTCAAAACACTAAATTGGCTATATTTCCTAAACTAGGCGTCTGCGGGGGTCATATTATCCACCAGAAAAAAAAAAATTTCAAAACACTAAAATGGCAATATCTCCTAAACTAGGCGTCTGCGGGAGTCATATTATGCACCAGAAAAAAAATTCCAAACACTACTCGTAAAATGGTTATATTTCCTAAACTAGGCGTCTGCGGGGGTCATATTATGCACCAGAAAAAAAAATGCAGAACACTAAAGTGTCCATATCTCCTAAACTAGGCTTCTGCCGCGGTCATGTTATGCACCTGGAAAAAAAAATGCAAGACATTGAAATGGCCATTTCTCGTAAACAAAGCGTCTGCGGGAGTTATATTATGGACCAGAAAAAAAAAACATTCAAAACACTAAAATGGCCATATCTCCTAAACTAGGCATCTGCGGGGTCATATTATGCACCAGAAAAAAAAATTTCAAAACACTAAAATGGCTATATTCCCTAAACTAGGCGTCTGCGGGAGTCATATTATGCATCAGAAAAAAAAAAAAATTCAAAACACTAAAATGGCTATATCTCCTAAGCTAGGCGTCTGCGGGGTTCATATTATGCATCTGAAAAAAAAAATTTCAAAACACTAAAATGGCCATATCTAATAAACTAGGCATCTGCTGGGGTCATATTATGGACCAGAAAAAAAAAACATTCAAAACACTAAAATGGCTATATTTCCTAAACAAGGCGTCTGCGGGGGTCATATTATGCTCCAGAAAAAAAAAATTCAAAACACTAAAATGGCTATATTTCCTAAACTAGGCGTCTGCTGGAGTCATATTATGCACCAGAAAAAAAAAAATTCCAATCACAAAAGTTGCTATATTTCCTAAACTAGGCGTCCGCGGGGGCCATATTATGCACCAGAAAAAAAAAATTCAAAACACTAAAATGGCTATATTTCCTAAACTAGGCGTCTGCTGGAATCATATTATACACCAGAAAAAAAAAAATTCCAATCACAAAAGTTGCTATATTTCCTAAACTAGGCGTCTGCGGGGGTCATATTATCCACCAGAAAAAAAAAATTCAAAACACTAAAATGGCTATATTTCCTAAACTAGGCGTCTGCGGGGGTTATATTATACACCAGAAAAAAAAATTCCAAACACTACTCGTAAAATGGTTATATTTCCTAAACTAGGCGTATGCGGGGGTCATATTATGCACCAGAAAAAAAAATGCAGAACACTAAAGTGTCCATATCTCCTAAACTAGGCGTCTGCGTTGGTCATGTTATGCACCTGGAAAAAAAATCCAAGACATTGAAATGGCCATTTCTCCTAAACAAAGCGTCTGCGAGAGTCATATTATGGACCAGAAAAAAAAACATTCAAAACACTAAAATGGCCATATCTCCTAAACTAGGCGTCTGCGGGTGTATAATATATATACACCAGAAAAAAAAATTTCAAAACACTAAAATGGCCATATCTCCTAAACAAAGCGTCTGCGGGAGTCATATTATGGACCAGAAAAAAAAACATTCAAAACACTAAAATGGCCATATCTCCTAAACCAGGCGTCTGCGGGGGTCATATTATGCACCAGAAAAAAAAATTTCAAAACACTAAAATGGCTATATTCCCTAAACTAGGCGTCTGCGGGAGTCATATTATGCATCAGAAGAAAAAAAATTCAAAACACTAAAATGGCTATATCTCCTAAGCTAGGCGTCTGCGGGGTTCATATTATGCACCTGAAAAAAAAAATTTTCAAAACACTAAAATGGACATATCTCCTAAGCTAGGCGTCTGCGGGGTTCATATTATGCACCTGAAAAAAAAAATTCAAAACATTAAAATGGCTATATTTCCTAAACTAGGCGTCTGCGGGAGTCATATTATGCACCAGAAAAAAAAAATTCCAATCACTAAAATGGCTATATTTCCTAAACTAGGCGTCTGCGGGGGTTATATTATGGACCAGAAAAAAAAAAACATTCAAAACACTAAAATGGCCATATCTCCTAAACTAGGCGTCTGCGGGGGTCATATTATGCACCAGAAAAAAAAATGCAGAACACTAAAGTGTCCATATCTCTTAAACTAGGCGTCTGCGGGGGTCATATTATGCACCTGGAAAAAAAATCCAAGACATTGAAATGGCCATTTCTCCTAAACAAAGCGTCTGCGGGAGTCATATTATGGACCAGAAAAAAAAAAACATTCAAAACACTAAAATGGCCATATCTCCTAAACTAGGCGTCTGCGGGGGTCATATTATGCACCAGAAAAAAAAATGCAGAACACTAAAGTGTCCATATCTCCTAAACTAGGCGTCGGCGTTGGTCATGTTATGCACCTCGAAAAAAAATGCAAGACATTGAAATGGCCATTTCTCCTAAACAAAGCGTCTGCGAGAGTCATATTATGGAGCAGAAAAAAAAAACATTCAAAACACTAAAATGGCCATATCTCCTAAACTAGGCGTCTGCGGGTGTATAATATATATACACCAGAAAAAAAAATTTCAAAACACTAAAATGGCCATATCTCCTAAACTAGGCGTCTGTGGGGGTCATATTATGAAGCAGAAAAAAACATTCAAAACCCTAAAATGGCTATATCTCCTAAATTAGACGTCTGCGGGGGTCATGTTATGCACCTGAAAAAAAAATGCAAAACATTGAAGTGGCCATATCTCCTAAACAAAGCGTCTGCGGGTTGTCATATTATGGACCAGAAAAAAAAAAACATAAACTATTCGTCTTCTGGGGTCATATTATGCACCAGAAAAAAAAATTTCAAAACACTAAATTGGCTATATTTCCTAAACTAGGCGTCTGCGGGGGTCATATTATCCACCAGAAAAAAAAAATTTCAGAACACTAAAATGGCTATATTTCCTAAACTAGGCGTCTGCGGGAGTCATATTATGCACCAGAAAAAAATAATTCCAAACACTACTCGTAAAATGTTTATATTTCCTAAACTAGGCGTCTGCGGGGGTCATATTATGGACCAGAAAAAAAAAACATTCTAAACACTAAAATATCCATATCTCCTAAACTAGGCGTCTGCGGGGGTCATATTATGCACCAGAAAAAAAAATTTCAAAACACTAAAATGGCTATATTCCCTAAACTAGGCGTCTGCGGGAGTCATATTATGCATCAGAAAAAAAAAATTCAAAACACTAAAATGGCTATCTCCTAAACTAGGCGTCTGCGGGGTTCATATTTTGCACCTGAAAAAAAAATTTTCAAAGCACTAAAATGGCCATATCTCCTAAACTAGGCGTCTGCGGGGGTCATATTATGGACCAGAAAAAAAAAACATTCAAAACACTAAAATGGCTATATTTCCTAAACTAGGCGTCTGCGGGGGTCATATTATGGACCAGAAAAAAAAAACATTCAAAACACTAAAATGTCTATATCTCCTAAACTAGGCGTCTGCGCGGGTCATATTATGCACCAGAAAAAGAAAATGCCAATCACTAAAATGGCTATATTTCCTAAACTAGGCGTCTGCGGTAGTCATTTTATGCACCAGAAAAAAAAAATTTCAAAACACTAAAATGGCTATATTTCCTAAACTAGGCGTCTGCGGGAGTCATATTATGCATCAGAAAAAAAAAAATTCAAAACACTAAAATGGCTGTATCTCCTAAGCTAGGCGTCTGCGGGTTTCATATTATGCACCTGAAAAAAAAAATTTTCAAAACACTAAAATGGCCACATCTCCTAAACTAGGCATCTGCGGGGGTCATATTATGGACCAGAAAAAAAAAACATTCAAAACACTAAATTGGCTATATTTCCTAAACTAGGCGTCTGCGGGGGTCATATTATCCACCAGAAAAAAAAAAATTTCAAAACACTAAAATGGCAATATCTCCTAAACTAGGCGTCTGCGGGAGTCATATTATGCACCAGAAAAAAAATTCCAAACACTACTCGTAAAATGGTTATATTTCCTAAACTAGGCGTCTGCGGGGGTCATATTATGCACCAGAAAAAAAAATGCAGAACACTAAAGTGTCCATATCTCCTAAACTAGGCTTCTGCCGCGGTCATGTTATGCACCTGGAAAAAAAACTGCAAGACATTGAAATGGCCATTTCTCGTAAACAAAGCGTCTGCGGGAGTTATATTATGGACCAGAAAAAAAAAACATTCAAAACACTAAAATGGCCATATCTCCTAAACTAGGCATCTGCGGGGTCATATTATGCACCAGAAAAAAAAATTTCAAAACACTAAAATGGCTATATTCCCTAAACTAGGCGTCTGCGGGAGTCATATTATGCATCAGAAAAAAAAAAAAATTCAAAACACTAAAATGGCTATATCTCCTAAGCTAGGCGTCTGCGGGGTTCATATTATGCATCTGAAAAAAAAAATTTCAAAACACTAAAATGGCCATATCTAATAAACTAGGCATCTGCTGGGGTCATATTATGGACCAGAAAAAAAAAACATTCAAAACACTAAAATGGCTATATTTCCTAAACTAGGCGTCTGCGGGGGTCATATTATGCTCCAGAAAAAAAAAATTCAAAACACTAAAATGGCTATATTTCCTAAACTAGGCGTCTGCGGGAGTCATATTATGCACAAGAAAAAAAAAATTCCAATCACTAAAATGTCTATATTTCCTAAACTAGGCGTCTGCGGGGGTTATATTATGGACCAGAAAAAAAAAAACATTCAAAACACTAAAATGGCCATATCTCCTAAACTAGGCGTCTGCGGGGGTTATATTATACACCAGAATAAAAAATTCAAAACACTAAAATGGCCATATCTCCTAAACTAGGCGTCTGCGGGGGTCATTTTATTCACCAGAAAAAAAAAATTCAAAACACTAAAATGGCTATATCTCCTAAGCTAGGCGTCTGCGGGGTTCATATTATGCACCTGAAAAATAAAATCTTCAAAACACTAAAATGGCCATATCTCCTAAACTAGGCGTCTGCGCGGGTCATATTATGCACCAGAAAAAAAAAATTTCAAAACACTAAAATGGCTATATTTCCTAAACTAGTCGTATGCGGGGGTCATATTATGCACCAGAAAAAAAAACATTCAAAACACTAAAATGGCCATATCTCCTAAACTAGGCGTCTGCGGGGGTTATATTATACACCAGAAAAAAAAATTCAAAGCACAAAAATGGCTATATTTCCTAAACTAGGCGTCTGCGGGGGTCATATTATGCACCAGAAAAAAAAAATTTCAAAACACTAAAATGGCTATATTTCCTAAACTAGGCGTCTGCAGGTGACATATTATGCACCAGAAAAAAAAAAATCCAAACACTAAAATGACTATAGTTCCTAAACTAGTCGTCTGCGGGGGTCATATTATGCACCAGAAAAAAAAATGCAGAACACTAAAGTGTCCATATCTCCTAAACTAGGCGTCTGCGGGGGTCATGTTATGCACCTGGAAAAAAAATGCAAGACATTGAAATGGCCATTTCTCCTAAACAAAGCGTCTGCGGGAGTCATATTATGGACCAGAAAAAAAAAAACATTCAAAACACTAAAATGGCCATATCTCCTAAACTAGGCGTCTGCGGGTGTTATATTATACACCAGAAAAAAAAATTTCAAAACACTAAAATGGCCATGTCTCCTAAGCTAGGCGTCTGCGGGGGTTATATTATGGACCAGTAAAAAAAACATAAACTATTAGTCTCTGGAGGTCATATTATGCACCAGAAAAAGAAATTTCAAAACACTAAATTGGCTATATTTCCTAAACTAGGCGTCTGCGGGGGTCATATTATGCACCAGCAAAAAAAAATGCAGAACACTAAAGTGTCCAAAACACTAAAATGGCCATATCTCCTAAACTAGGCGTCTGCGGGTGTTATATTATACACCAGAAAAAAAAATTTCAAAACACTAAAATGGCCATGTCTCCTAAGCTAGGCGTCTGCGGGGGTTATATTATGGACCAGTAAAAAAAACATAAACTATTAGTCTCTGGAGGTCATATTATGCACCAGAAAAAGAAATTTCAAAACACTAAATTGGCTATATTTCCTAAACTAGGCGTCTGCGGGGGTCATATTATGCACCAGCAAAAAAAAATGCAGAACACTAAAGTGTCCATATCTCTAGGCGTCTGCCACGGTCATGTTATGCACCTGGAAAAAAAAATGCAAGACATTGACGCCTAGTTTAGGAGATATGGCCATTTTAGTGTTTTGAAAATTTTATTTTTCAGGTGCATAATATGAACCCCGCAGACGCCTAGCTTAGGAGATATAACCATTTTATTGTTTTGAATTTTTTTTTTCTGGTGCATAAAATGACCCCCGCAGACGCCTAGTTTAGGAGATATGGCCATTTTAGTGTTTTGAATTTTTTATTCTGGTGTATAATATAACCCCCGCAGACGCCTAGTTTAGGAGATATGGCCATTTTAGTGTTTTGAATGTTTTTTTTTTTCTGGTCTATAATATAACCCCCGCAGACGCCTAGTTTAGGAAATATAGCCATTTTAGTGATTGGTTTTTTTTTTTCTGGTGCATAATATGACTTCCGCAGACGCCTAGTTAGGAAATATAGCCATTTTAGTGTTTTGAAATTTTTTTTTTTTGGTGCATAATATGACCCCCGCAGACGCCTAGTTTAGGAAATATAGCCATTTTAGTGTTTTGAATGTTTTTTTTGCTGGTCCATAATATGACCCCCGCAGATGCCTAGTTTAGGAAATATAATCATTTTAGTGTTTGGATTTTTTTTTTCTGGTGCATAATATGACTCCCGCAGACGCCTAGTTTAGGAAATATAGTCATTTTAGTGTTTTGAATGTTTTTTTTGCTGGTCCATAATATGACCCCCGCAGATGCCTAGTTTAGGAGATATGGCCATTTTAGTGTTTTGAAATTTTTTTTTTCAGGTGCATAATATGAACCCCGCAGACGCCTAGCTTAGGAGATTTAGCCATTTTAGTGTTTTGAATTTTTTTTTTTCTGATGCATAATATGACTCCCGCAGACGCCTAGTTGAGGGAATATAGCCATTTTAGTGTTTTGAAATTTTTTTTTCTGGTGCATAATATGACCCCCGCAGACGCCTAGTTTAGGAGATATGGCCATTTTAGTGTATTGAATGTTTTTTTTTTCTGGTCCATAATATGACTCCCGCAGACGCTTTGTTTAGGAGAAATGGCCATTTCAATGTCTTGCATTTTTTTTTCCAGGTGCATAACATGACCGCGGTAGACGCCTAGAGATATGGACACTTTAGTGTTCTGCTTTTTTTTTTTCTGGTGCATAATATGACCCCCGCAGACGCCTAGTTTAGGAAATATAACTATTTTACGAGTAGTGTTTGGAATTTTTTTTTTCTGGTGCATAATATGTCTCCCGCAGACGCCTAGTTTAGGAAATATAGCCATTTTAGTGTTTTGAAATTTTTTTTTTCTGGTCCATAATATGACCCCCGCAGACGCCTAGTTTAGGAAATATAGCCATTTTAGTGTTTTGAAATTTTTTTTTTCTGTTGAATAATATGACCCGCGCAGACGCCTAGTTTAGGAGATATGGCCATTTTAGTGTTTTGAAGATTTTATTTTTCAGGTGCATAATATGAACCCCGCAGACGCCTAGCTTAGGATATATAGCCATTTTAGTGTTTTGAATTTTTTTTTTCTGGTGCATAAAATGACCCCGGCTGACGCCTAGTTTAGGAGATATGGCCATTTTAGTGTTTTGAATTTTTTATTCTGGTGTATAATATAACCCCCGCAGACGCCTAGTTTAGGAGATATGGCCATTTTAGTGTTTTGAATGTTTTTTTTTTCTGGTCCATAATATAACCCCCGCAGACGCCTAGTTTAGGAAATATAGCCATTTTAGTGATTGGAATTTTTTTTTTCTGGTGCATAATATGACTCCCGCAGACGCCTAGTTTAGGAAATATAGCCATTTTAGTGTTTTGAATTTTTTTTTCTGGTGCATAATATGACCCCCGCAGACGCCTAGTTTAGGAAATATAGCCATTTTAGTGATTGGAATTTTTTTTTTCTGGTCCATAATATAACCCCCGCAGACGCCTTGTTTAGGAAATATAGCCATTTTAGTGTTTTGAATTTTTTTTTCTGGTGCATAATATGATTCCCTCAGACGCCTAGTTTAGGAAATATTGCTTTGTTTAGGAGATATGGCCATTTCAATGTTTTGCATTTTTTTTTTCTGGTGCATAATATGACTCCCGCAGACGCCTAGTTTAGGAGATATGGGCATTTTAGTGTTTTGAATTTTTTATTCTGGTGTATAATATAACCCCCGCAGACGCCTAGTTTAGGAGATATGGCCATTTTAGTGTTTTGAATGTTTTTTTTTTCTGGTCCATAATATGACCCCAGCAGATGCCTAGTTTAGGAAATATAGCCATTTTAGTGTTTTGAATGTTTTTTTTTTTCTGGTCCATAATATAACCCCCGCAGACGCCTAGTTTAGGAAATATAGCCATTTTAGTGATTGGAATTTTTTTTTTCTGGTCCATAATATAACCCCCGCAGACGCCTTGTTTAGGAAATATAGCCATTTTAGTGTTTTGAATTTTTTTTTCTGGTGCATAATATGATTCCCTCAGACGCCTAGTTTAGGAAATATTGCTTTGTTTAGGAGATATGGCCATTTCAATGTTTTGCATTTTTTTTTTCTGGTGCATAATATGACTCCCGCAGACGCCTAGTTTAGGAGATATGGGCATTTTAGTGTTTTGAATTTTTTATTCTGGTGTATAATATAACCCCCGCAGACGCCTAGTTTAAGAGATATGGCCATTTTAGTGTTTTGAATGTTTTTTTGTTCTGGTCCATAATATAACCCCCGCAGACGCCAAGTTTAGGAAATATAGCCATTTTAGTGTTTTGAAATTTTTTTTTTCTGGTGCATAATATGACCCCCGCAGACGCCAAGTTTAGGAGATATGGCCATTTTAGTGTTTTGTATGTTTTTTTTTTCTGGTCCATAATATGACTCCCGCACACACTTTGTTTAGGAGAAATGGCCATTTCAATGTCTTGCATTTTTTTTTCCAGGTGCATAACATGACCGCGGCAGACGCCTAGAGATATGGACACTTTAGTGTTCTGCATTTTTTTTTCTGGTGCATAATATGACCCCCGCAGACGCCTAGTTTAGGAAATATAACTATTTTACGAGTAGTGTTTGGAATTTTTTTTTTCTGGTGCATAATATGACTCCCGCAGACGCCTAGTTTAGGAAATATAGCCAATTTAGTGTTTTGAAATTTTTTTTTCTGGTGAATAATATGACCCCCGGAGACTAATAGTTTTTTTTTTTCTGTTTTTTTTTTTTCTGGTCCATAATATGACTCCCGCAGACGCTTTGTTTAGGAGAAATGGCCATTTCAATGTATTGCATTTTTTTTCCAGGTGCATAACTTGACCCACGCAGACGCCTAGTTTAGGAGATATGGACACTTTAGTGTTCTGCATTTTTTTTTCTGGTGCATAATGTGGCCCCCGCAGACGACTAGTTTAGGAACTATAGTCATTTTAGTGTTTGGATTTTTTTTTCTGGTGCATAATATGTATCCCGCAGACGCCTAGTTTAGGAAATATAGCCATTTTAGTGTTTTGAAATTTTTTTTTTTCTGGTGCATAACTTGACCCCCGCAGACGTCTAGTTTAGGAGATATGGCCATTTTAGTGTTTTGAAATTTTTTTTTTTCTGGTGCATAATATGACCCCCGCAGACGCCTAGTTTAGGAAATATAGCCATTTTAGTGCTTCGAATTTTTTTTTCTGGTGTATAATATAACCCCGCAGACGCATAGTTTAGGAGATATGGCCATTTTAGTGTTTTGAATGTTTTTTTTTTCTAGTCCATAATATGACCCCCGCAGACGCCTAGTTTAGGAAATATAGCCATTTTAGTGTTTGGAAATTTTTTTTTTCTGGTGCATAATATGACCCGCGTAGTCGCCTAGTTTAGGAGATATGGCCATTTTAGTGTTTTGAAGATTTTATTTTTCAGGTGCATAATATGAACCCCGCAGACGCCTAGCTTAGGAGATATAGCCATTTTAGTGTTTTGAATTTTTTTTTTCTGGTGCATAAAATGATCCCCGCAGACGCCTAGTTTAGGAGATATGGCCATTTTAGTGTTTTGAATTTTTTTTTTTTCTGATGACTCCCGCAGACGCCTAGCTTAGGGAATATAGCCAGTCGCCTAGTTTAGGAGATATAGCCATTTTAGTGTTTTGAATGTTTTTTTTTTCTGGTCCATAATATGACTCCCGCAGACGCCTAGCTTAGGAAATATAGCTATTTCAGTGTTTTGAAATTTTTTTTTCCGGTGTATAAAATAACCCCCGCAGACGCCTAGTTCAGGAGATATGGCCATTTTAGTGTTTTGAATTTTTTTTTTTCTGATGACTCCCGCAGACGCCTAGCTTAGGGAATATAGCCAGTCGCCTAGTTTAGGAGATATAGCCATTTTAGTGTTTTGAATGTTTTTTTTTTCTGGTCCATAATATGACTCCCGCAGACGCCTAGTTTAGGAAATATAGCCATTTTAGTGGTTGGCATTTTTTTTTTCTGGTGCATAATATGACTCGCGCAGATGCCTAGTTTAGGAGATATAGACATTTTAGTGTTTTGAATGTTTTTTTTTTCTGGTCCATAATATGACCCCCGCAGACGCCAAGTTTAGGAAATATAGCCATTTTAGTGTTTTGAATGTTTTTTTTTTCTGGTCCATAATATGACCCCCGCAGATGCCTAGTTTAGGAGATATGGCCATTTTAGTGTTTTGAAAATTGTTTTTTTCAGGTGCATAATATGACCCCCGCAGACGTCTTATTTAGGAGATATAGCCATTTTAGGGTGTTGAATGTTTTTTTTTCTGGTCCATAATATGACCCCCCAGACGTCTAATTTAGGAGATATAACCATTTTAGGGATTTAAATGTTTTTTTTTCTGGTCCATAATATGACAACCCGCAGACGCTTTGTTTAGGAGATATGGCCATTTCAATATTTTGCATTTTTTTTTCAGGTGCATAATATGACCCCCGCAAGCGTCTAGTTTACGAAATATAGCCATTTTAGTGTTTTGAATTTTTTTTTCTGGTTCATAATATGACCCCCACAGACGCCTAGTTTAGGAGATATGGCCAATTTAGTGTTTTGAAATTTTTTTTCTGGTGTATAATATAACCCCCGCAGACGCCTAGTTTAGGAGATATGGCCATTTTAGTGTTTTGAATGTTTTTTTTTTCTGGTCCATAATATGACTCCCGCAGACGCTTTGTTTAGGAGAAATGGCTATTTCAATGTCTTGCATTTTTTTTCCAGGTGCATAAGATGACATGACATGACATGACATAAGATATGGACACTTAAAGTGTTCTGAATTTTTTTTTTTCTGGTGCATAATATGACCCCCGCAGACGACTAGTTTAGGAAATATAGTCATTTTAGTGTTTGGATTTTTTTTTCTGGTGCATAATATGACTCCCGCAGACGCCTAGCTTAGGAAATATGGCCATTTTAGTGTTTTGAATTTTTTTTTTCTGGTGCATAATATGACCCCCGCAGACGCCTAGTTTAGGAAATATAGCCATTTTAGTGTTTTGAATGTTTTTTTTGCTGGTCCATAATATGACCCCCGCAGATGACTAGTTTAGGAGATATGGCCATTTTAGTGTTTTGAAAATTTCTTTTTCAGGTGCATAATATGACTCCCGCAAACGCCTAGTTGAGGGAATATAGCCATTTTAGTGTTTTGAAATTTTTTTTTCTGGTGCATAATATGACCCCCGCAGACGCCTAGTTTAGGAGATATGGCCATTTTAGTGTTTTGAATTTTTTTTTTTTCTGGTCCATAATATGACTCCCGCAGACGCCTAGTTTAGGAAATATAACCAATTTAGTGTTTTGAAATTTTTTTTTTCTGGTGGATAATATGACCCCCGCAGACGCCTAGTTTAGGAAATATAGCCAATTTAGTGTTTTGAAATTTTTTTTCTGATGTAATAAAACACCCGCAGACGCTTTGTTTAGGAGAAATGGCCATTTCAATGTCATGAATTTTTTTTCCAGGTGCATAACATGACCTCCGAAGACGCCTAATTTAGGAGATATGGCCATTTTAGTGTTTTGAATGTTTTTTTTTCTGGGCCATAATATGACCCCCACAGACGCCTAGTTTAGGAGATATGGCCATTTTAGTGTTTTGAAATTTTTTTTTTTGGGGCATAATATGACCCCCGCAGGCGCCTAGTTTAGGAAATATAGCCAATTTAGTGTTTTGAAATTTTTTTTTTCTGGTGGATAATATGACCCCCGCAGACGCCTAGTTTAGGAAATATAGCCAATTTAGTGTTTTGAAATTTTTTTTCTGATGTAATAAAACACCCGCAGACGCTTTGTTTAGGAGAAATGGCCATTTCAATGTTATGCATTTTTTTTCCAGGTGCATAACATGACCTCCGCAGACGCCTAGTTTAGGAGATATGGACACTTTAGTGGTCTGCATTTTTTTTCTGGTGCATAATATGACCCCCGCAGACGACTAGTTTAGGAACTATAGTCATTTTGGTGTTTGGATTTTTTTTTTTCTGGTGCATAATATGTCTCCCGCAGACGCCTAGTTTAGGAAATATAGCCATTTTAGTGTTTTGAAATTTTTTTTTTTGGGGCATAATATGACCCCCGCAGGCGCCTAGTTTAGGAAATATAGCCATTTTAGTGTTTTGAATATTTTTTTTCTGGTGCATAATATGACCCCCGCAGACGACTAGTTTAGGAACTATAGTCATTTTAGTGTTTGGATTTTTTTTTTTCTGGTGCATAATATGTCTCCCGCAGACGCCTAGTTTAGGAAATATAGCCATTTTAGTGTTTTGAAATTTTTTTTTTTGGGGCATAATATGACCCCCGCAGGCGCCTAGTTTAGGAAATATAGCCATTTTAGTGCTTTGAATTTTTTTTTCTGGTGTATAATATAACACCCGCAGACGCCTAGTCTAGGAGATATGGCCATTTTAGTGTTTTGAATGTTTTTTTTTTCTGGTCCATAATATGACCCCCGCAGACGCCTAGTTTAGGAAATATAGCCATTTTAGTGTTTTGAAATTTTTTTTTTCTGGTGCATAATATGACCCGCTCAGACGACTAGTTTAGGAAATATAGCCATTTTAGTGATTGGAATTTTTTTTTTGTGGTGCATCATATGACTCCCGCAGACGCCTAGTTTAGGAAATATAGCCATTTTAGTGTTTTGAATTTTTTTTTTCTGGTGCATAATATGACCCCCGCAGACGCCTAGTTTAGGAAATATAGCCATTTTAGTGTTTTGAATGTTTTTTTTTTCTGGTCCATAATATGACCCCAGCAGATGCCTAGTTTAGGAAATATAGCCATTTTAGTGGTTTGAATTTTTTTTTTTCTGGTGCATAATATGACCCCCGGAGACGCCCAGTTTAGGAAATATTGCTTTGTTTAGGAGTTATGGCCATTTCAATGTTTTGCAGTTTTTTTTTAGGTGCATAATATGACTCCCGCAGACGCCCAGTTTAGGAAATATTGCCATTTTAGTGTTTTGAATTTTTTTTATCTGGTGCATAATATGACTCCCGCAGACGCCTAGTTTAGGAAATATAGCCATTTTAGTGTTTTGAATGTTTTTGTTTCTGGTCCATAATATAACCCCCACAGACGCCTAGTTTAGGAGATATGGCCATTTCAATGCTATGCATTTTTTTTTTCAGGTGCATAATATGACCCCCGCAGACGTCTAATTTAGGAGATATAGCCATTTTAGGGTTTTGAATGTTTTTTTTTCTGGTCCATAATATAACCCCCGCAGACGCCTTGTTTAGGAGATATGGCCATTTCAATGTTATGCATTTTTTTTTTCAGGTGCATCATATGACCCCCGCAGACGTCTAATTTAGGAGATATAGCCATTTTAGGGTTTTGAATGTTTTTTTTTCTGGTCCATAATATGACCCCCACAGACGCCTAGTTTAGGAGATATGGCCATTTTAGTGTTTTGAAATTTTTTTTTCTGGTGTATAATAAAACACCCGCAGACGCTTTGTTTAGGAGAAATGGCCATTTCAACGTCATGCATTTTTTTTCCAGGTGCATAACATGACCTCCGCAGACGCCTAGTTTAGGAGATATGGACACTTTAGTGTTCTGCATTTTTTTTCTGGTGCATAATATGACCCCCGCAGACGACTAGTTTAGGAACTATAGTCATTTTAGTGTTTGGATTTTTTTTTTTCTGGTGCATAATATGTCTCCCGCAGACGCCTAGTTTAGGAAATATAGCCATTTTAGTGTTTTGAAATTTTTTTTTTGGGGCATAATATGACCCCCGCAGGCGCCTAGTTTAGGAAATATAGCCATTTTAGTGCTTTGAATTTTTTTTTCTGGTGTATAATATAACACCCGCAGACGCCTAGTCTAGGAGATATGGCCATTTTAGTGTTTTGAATGTTTTTTTTTTCTGGTCCATAATATGACCCCCGCAGACGCCTAGTTTAGGAAATATAGCCATTTTAGTGTTTTGAAATTTTTTTTTTCTGGTGCATAATATGACCCGCGCAGACGCCTAGTTTAGGAAATATAGCCATTTTAGTGATTGGAATTTTTTTTTTGTGGTGCATAATATGACTCCCGCAGACGCCTAGTTTAGGAAATATAGCCATTTTAGTGTTTTGAATTTTTTTTTTCTGGTGCATAATATGACCCCCGCAGACGCCTAGTTTAGGAAATATAGCCATTTTAGTGTTTTGAATGTTTTTTTTTTCTGGTCCATAATATGACCCCAGCAGATGCCTAGTTTAGGAAATATAGCCATTTTAGTGGTTTGAATTTTTTTTTTTCTGGTGCATAATATGACCCCCGGAGACGCCCAGTTTAGGAAATATTGCTTTGTTTAGGAGTTATGGCCATTTCAATGTTTTGCATTTTTTTTTTTAGGTGCATAATATGACTCCCGCAGACGCCCAGTTTAGGAAATATAGCCATTTTAGTGTTTTGAATTTTTTTTATCTGGTGCATAATATGACTCCCGCAGACGCCTAGTTTAGGAAATATAGCCATTTTAGTGTTTTGAATGTTTTTGTTTCTGGTCCATAATATAACCCCCACAGACGCCTAGTTTAGGAGATATGGCCATTTTAGTGTTATGCATTTTTTTTTTTCAGGTGCATAATATGACCCCCGCAGACGTCTAATTTAGGAGATATAGCCATTTTAGGGTTTTGAATGTTTTTTTTTCTGGTCCATAATATGACCCCCACAGACGCCTAGTTTAGGAGATATGGCCATTTTAGTGTTTTGAAATTTTTTTTTCTGGTGTATAATAAAACACCCGCAGACGCTTTGTTTAGGAGAAATGGCCATTTCAATGTCATGCATTTTTTTTCCAGGTGCATAACATGACCTCCGCAGACGCCTAGTTTAGGAGATATGGACACTTTAGTGTTCTGCATTTTTTTTCTGGTGCATAATATGACCCCCGCAGACGACTAGTTTAGGAACTATAGTCATTTTAGTGTTTGGATTTTTTTTTTCTGGTCCATAATATAACCCCCGCAGACGCCTTGTTTAGGAGATATGGCCATTTCAATGTTATGCATTTTTTTTTTCAGGTGCATAATATGACCCCCGCAGACGTCTAATTTAGGAGATATAGCCATTTTAGGGTTTTGAATGTTTTTTTTTCTGGTCCATAATATGACCCCCACAGACGCCTAGTTTAGGAGATATGGCCATTTTAGTGTTTTGAATGTTTTTTTTTTCTGGTCCATAATATGACCCCCGCAGACGCCTTGTTTAGGAGATATGGCCATTTCAATGTTTTGCATTTTTTTTTTTCTGGTCCATAATATAACCTCGCAGACGCCTTGTTTAGGAGATATGGCCATTTCAATGTTATGCATTTTTTTTTTCAGGTGCCTAATATGACCGCCGCAGACGTCTAATTTAGGAGATATAGCCATTTTAGGGTTTTGAATGTTTTTTTTTCTGGTCCATAATATGACCCCCGCAGACGCCCAGTTTAGGAGATATGGCCATTTTAGTGTTTTGAAATTTTTTTTTCTGGTGTATCATAAAACACCCGCAGACGCTTTGTTTAGGAGAAATGGCCATTTTAGGGTTTTGAATGTTTTTTTTTCTGGTCCATAATATGACCCCCACAGACGCCTAGTTTAGGAGATATGGCCATTTCAATGCTATGCATTTTTTTTTTCAGGTGCATAATATGACTCCCGCAGACGTCTAATTTGGGAAATATAGCCATTTTAGTGATTGGAATTTTTTTTTTGTGGTGCATAATATGACTCCCGCAGACGCCTAGTTTAGGAAATATAGCCATTTTAGTGTTTTGAATTTTTTTTTTCTGGTGCATAATATGACCCCCGCAGACGCCTAGTTTAGGAAATATAGCCATTTTAGTGTTTTGAATGTTTTTTTTTTCTGGTCCATAATATGACCCCAGCAGATGCCTAGTTTAGGAAATATAGCCATTTTAGTGGTTTGAATTTTTTTTTTCTGGTGCATAATATGACCCCCGGAGACGCCCAGTTTAGGAAATATTGCTTTGTTTAGGAGTTATGGCCATTTCAATGTTATGCATTTTTTTTTTCAGGTGCCTAATATGACCGCCGCAGACGTCTAATTTAGGAGATATAGCCATTTTAGGGTTTTGAATGTTTTTTTTTCTGGTCCATAATATGACCCCCACAGACGCCCAGTTTAGGAGATATGGCCATTTTAGTGTTTTGAAATTTTTTTTTCTGGTGTATCATAAAACACCCGCAGACGCTTTGTTTAGGAGAAATGGCCATTTTAGGGTTTTGAATGTTTTTTTTTCTGGTCCATAATATGACCCCCACAGACGCCTAGTTTAGGAGATATGGCCATTTCAATGCTATGCATTTTTTTTTTCAGGTGCATAATATGACTCCCGCAGACGTCTAATTTAGGAGATATAGCCATTTTAGGGTTTTGAATGTTTTTTTTTCTGGTCCATAATATGACCCCCACAGACGCCTAGTTTAGGAGATATGGCCATTTTAGTGTTTTGAAATTTTTTTTTCTGGTGTATAATAAAACACCCGCAGACGCTTTGTTTAGGAGAAATGGCCATTTCAATGTTATGCATTTTTTTTCCAGGTGCATAACATGACCTCCGCAGACGCCTAGTTTAGGAGATATGGACACTTTAGTGTTCTGCATTTTTTTTCTGGTGCATAATATGACCCCCACAGACGACTAGTTTAGGAACTATAGTCATTTTAGTGTTTGGATTTTTTTTTTTCTGGTGCATAATATGTCTCCCGCAGACGCCTAGTTTAGGAAATATAGCCATTTTAGTGTTTTGAAATTTTTTTTTTCTGGGGCATAATATGACCCTCGCAGGCGCCTAGTTTAGGAAATATAGCCATTTTAGGGCTTTGAATTTTTTTTTCTGGTGTATAATATAACACCCGCAGACGCCTAGTCTGGGAGATATAGCCATTTTAGTGTTTTGAATGTTTTTTTTTTGCTGGTCCATAATATGACCCCCGCAGACGCCTAGTTTAGGAAATATAGCCATTTTAGTGTTTTGAAATTTTTTTTTTCTGGTGCATAATATGACCCGCGCAGACGCCTAGTTTAGGAAATATAGCCATTTTAGTGATTGGAATTTTTTTTTTCTGGTGCATAATATGACTCCCGCAGACGCCTAGTTTAGGAAATATAGCCATTTTAGTGTTTTGAATTTTTTTTTTCTGGTGCATAATATGACCCCCGCAGACGCCTAGTTTAGGAAATATAGCCATTTTAGTGTTTTGAATTTTTTTTATCTGGTGCATAATATGACCCCCGGAGACGCCCAGTTTAGGAAATATTGCTTTGTTTAGGAGTTATGGCCATTTCAATGTTTTGCATTTTTTTTTTTAGGTGCATAATATGACTCCCGCAGACGCCCAGTTTAGGAAATATAGCCATTTTAGTGTTCTGCATTTTTTTTTTGGTGCGTTATATGACCCCCGCAGACGACTAGTTTAGGAACTATAGTCATTTTAGTGTTTGGATTTTTTTTTTTCTGGTGCATAATATGTCTCCCGCAGACGCCTAGTTTAGGAAATATAGCCATTTTAGTGTTTTGAAATTTTTTTTTTCTGGTGCACAATATGACCCCCGCAGACGCCTAGTTTAGGAAATATAGCCATTTTAGTGCTTTGAATTTTTTTTTCTGGTGTATAATATAACCCCCGCAGACGCCTAGTTTAGGAGATATGGCCATTTTAGTGTTTTGAATGTTTTTTTTTTTCTGGTGCATAATATGACCCGCGCAGACGCCTAGTTTAGGAGATATGGCCATTTTAGTGTTTTGAAGATTTTATTTTTCAGGTGCTTAATATGAACCCCGCAGACGCCTAGCTTAGGAGATATAGCCATTTTAGTGTTTTGAATTGTTTTTTTCTGGTGCATAAAATGACCCCCGCAGACGCCTAGTTTAGGAGATATGGTCATTTTAGTGTTTTGAATTTTTTATTCTGGTGTATAATATAACCCCCGCAGACGCCTAGTTTAGGAGATATGGCCATTTTAGTGTTTTGAATTTTTTTTTTCTGATGCATAATATGACTCCCGCAGACGCCTAGTTTAGGGAATATAGCCAGTCGCCTAGTTTAGGAGATATAGCTATTTTAGTGTTTTTAATGTTTTTTTTTTCTGGTCCATAATATGACTCCCGCAGACGCCTAGCTTAGGAAATATAGCCATTTTAGTGTTTTGAAATTTTTTTTTCTGGTGTATAATATAACCCCCGCAGACGCCTAGTTTAGGAGATATGGCCATTTTAGTGTTTTGAATTTTTTTTTTTCTGATGACTCCCGCAGACGCCTAGCTTAGGGAATATAGCCAGTCGCCTAGTTTAGGAGATATAGCCATTTTAGTGTTTTGAATGTTTTTTTTTCTGGTCCATAATATGACTCCCGCAGACACCTAGGTTAGGAAAAATAGCCATTTTAGTGATTGGCATTTTTTTTTTCTGGTGCATAATATGACCCCCGCAGACGTGTAATTTAGGAGATATGGCCATTTTAGGGTGTTGAATGTTTTTTTTTCTGGTCCATAATATGACAACCCGCAGACGCCTTGTTTAGGAGATATGGCCATTTCAATGTTATGCATTTTTTTTTTCAGGTGCATAATATGACCGCCGCAGACGTCTAATTTAGGAGATATAGCCATTTTAGGGTTTTGAATGTTTTTTTTTCTGGTCAATGATATGACCCCCACAGACGCCTAGTTTAGGAGATATGGCCATTTTAGTGTTTTGAAATTTTTTTTTCTGGTGTATAATAAAATACCCGCAGACGCTTTGTTTAGGAGAAATGGCCATTTCAATATCTTGCATTTTTTTTCCAGGTGCATAACATGACCCCGCAGACGCCTAGTTTAGGAGATATGGACACTTTAGTGTTCTGCATTTTTTTTCTGGTGCATTATATGACCCCCGCAGACGACTAGTTTAGGAACTATAGTCATTTTAGTGTTTGGATATTTTTTTTCTGGTCCATAATATAACCCCCGCAGACGCCTTGTTTAGGAGATATGGCCATTTTAGTGTTTTGAATTTTTTTTTTTCTGATGACTCCCGCAGACGCCTAGCTTAGGGAATATAGCCAGTCGCCTAGTCTAGGAGATATGGCCATTTTAGTGTTTTGAATGTTTTTTTTTCTGGTCCATAATATGACCCCCGCAGACGCCTAGTTTAGGAAATATAGCCATTTTAGTGTTTTGAAATTTTTTTTTTCTGGTGCATAATATGACCCGCGCAGACGCCTAGTTTAGGAAATATAGCCATTTTAGTGATTGGAATTTTTTTTTTCTGGTGCATAATATGACTCCCGCAGACGCCTAGTTTAGGAAATATAGCCATTTTAGTGTTTTGAATTTTTTTTTTCTGGTGCATAATATGACCCCCGCAGACGCCTAGTTTAGGAAATATAGCCATTTTAGTGTTTTGAATTTTTTTTATCTGGTGCATAATATGACCCCCGGAGACGCCCAGTTTAGGAAATATTGCTTTGTTTAGGAGTTATGGCCATTTCAATGTTTTGCATTTTTTTTTTTAGGTGCATAATATGACTCCCGCAGACGCCCAGTTTAGGAAATATAGCCATTTTAGTGTTCTGCATTTTTTTTTGGTGCATTATATGACCCCCGCAGACGACTAGTTTAGGAACTATAGTCATTTTAGTGTTTGGATTTTTTTTTTCTGGTGCATAATATGTCTCCCGCAGACGCCTAGTTTAGGAAATATAGCCATTTTAGTGTTTTGAAATTTTTTTTTTCTGGTGCACAATATGACCCCCGCAGACGCCTAGTTTAGGAAATATAGCCATTTTAGTGCTTTGAATTTTTTTTTCTGGTGTATAATATAACCCCCGCAGACGCCTAGTTTAGGAGATATGGCCATTTTAGTGTTTTGAATGTTTTTTTTTTTTCTGGTGCATAATATGACCCGCGCAGACGCCTAGTTTAGGAGATATGGCCATTTTAGTGTTTTGAAGATTTTATTTTTCAGGTGCTTAATATGAACCCCGCAGACGCCTAGCTTAGGAGATATAGCCATTTTAGTGTTTTGAATTGTTTTTTTCTGGTGCATAAAATGACCCCCGCAGACGCCTAGTTTAGGAGATATGGCCATTTTATTGTTTTGAATTTTTTATTCTGGTGTATAATATAACCCCCGCAGACGCCTAGTTTAGGAGATATGGCCATTTTAGTGTTTTGAATTTTTTTTTTCTGATGCATAATATGACTCCCGCAGACGCCTAGTTTAGGGAATATAGCCAGTCGCCTAGTTTAGGAGATATAGCTATTTTAGTGTTTTTAATGTTTTTTTTTTCTGGTCCATAATATGACTCCCGCAGACGCCTAGCTTAGGAAATATAGCCATTTTAATGTTTTGAAATTTTTTTTTCTGGTGTATAATATAACCCCCGCAGACGCCTAGTTTAGGAGATATGGCCATTTTAGTGTTTTGAATTTTTTTTTTTCTGATGACTCCCGCAGACGCCTAGCTTAGGGAATATAGCCAGTCGCCTAGTTTAGGAGATATAGCCATTTTAGTGTTTTGAATGTTTTTTTTTTCTGGTCCATAATATGACTCCCGCAGACACCTAGGTTAGGAAAAATAGCCATTTTAGTGATTAGCATTTTTTTTTTCTGGTGCATAATATGACCCCCGCAGACGTCTAATTTAGGAGATATAGCCATTTTAGGGTGTTGAATGTTTTTTTTTCTGGTCCATAATATGACAACCCGCAGACGCCTTGTTTAGGAGATATGGCCATTTCAATGTTATGCATTTTTTTTTTCAGGTGCATAATATGACCGCCGCAGACGTCTAATTTAGGAGATATAGCCATTTTAGGGTTTTGAATGTTTTTTTTTCTGGTCCATGATATGACCCCCACAGACGCCTAGTTTAGGAGATATGGCCATTTTAGTGTTTTGAAATTTTTTTTTCTGGTGTATAATAAAATACCCGCAGACGCTTTGTTTAGGAGAAATGGCCATTTCAATGTCTTGCATTTTTTTTCCAGGTGCATAACATGACCCCGCAGACGCCTAGTTTAGGAGATATGGACACTTTAGTGTTCTGCATTTTTTTTCTGGTGCATTATATGACCCCCGCAGACGACTAGTTTAGGAACTATAGTCATTTTAGTGTTTGGATTTTTTTTTTCTGGTCCATAATATAACCCCCGCAGACGCCTTGTTTAGGAGATATGGCCATTTTAGTGTTTTGAATTTTTTTTTTTCTGATGACTCCCGCAGACGCCTAGCTTAGGGAATATAGCCAGTCGCCTAGTTTAGGAGATATAGCCATTTTAGTGTTTTGAATGTTTTTTTTTTCTGGTGCATAATATGTCTCCCGCAGACGCCTAGTTTAGGAAATATAGCCATTTTAGTGTTTTGAAATTTTTTTTTCTGGTGCACAATATGACCCCCGCAGACGCCTAGGTTAGGAAAAATAGCCATTTTAGTGATTGGCATTTTTTTTTTCTGGTGCATAATATGACCCCCGCAGACGTCTAATTTAGGAGATATAGCCATTTTAGGGTGTTGAATTTTTTTTTTTCTGGTGTATAATATAACCCCCGCAGACGTCTAATTTAGGAGATATAGCCATTTTAGGGATTTAAATGTTTTTTTTTCTGGTCCATAATATGACCCCCGCAGATGCCTAGTTTAGGAGATATGGCCATTTTAGTGTTTTGAAAATTGTTTTTTTCAGGTGCATAATAAGAACCCCGCAGACGCCTAGCTAAGGAGATATAGCCATTTTAGTGTTTTGAATTTTTTTTTTTCTGATGCATAATATGACTCCCGCAGACGCCTAGCTTAGGAAATATAGCCATTTAAGCGTTTTGAAATTTTTTTTTCTGGTGTATAATATAACCCCCGCAGACGCCTAGTTTAGGAGATATGGCCATTTTAGTGTTTTGAATGTTTTTTTTTTCTGGTCCATAATATGACCCCCGCAGACGCCTAGTTTAGGAAATATAGCCATTTTAGTGTTTTGAAATTTTTTTTTTCTGGTGCATAATATGACCCGCGCAGACGCCTAGTTTAGGAGATATGGCCATTTTAGTGTTTTGAAGATTTTATTTTTCAGGTGCATAATATGAACCCCGCAGACGCCTAGCTTAGGAGATATAGCCATTTTAGTGTTTTGAATTGTTTTTTTCTGGTGCATAAAATGACCACCGCAGACGCCTAGTTTAGGAGATATGGCCATTTTAGTGTTTTGAATTTTTTATTCTGGTGTATAATATAACCCCCGCAGACGCCTAGTTTAGGAGATATGGCCATTTTAGTGTTTTGAATTTTTTTTTTCTGATGCATAATATGACTCCCGCAGACGCCTAGTTTAGGGAATATAGCCAGTCGCCTAGTTTAGGAGATATAGCTATTTTAGTGTTTTGAATGTTTTTTTTTTTCTGGTCCATAATATGACTCCCGCAGACGCCTAGCTTAGGAAATATAGCCATTCAAGCGTTTTGAAATTTTTTTTTCTGGTGTATAATATAACCCCCGCAGACGCCTAGTTTAGGAGATATGGCCATTTTAGTGTTTTGAATTTTTTTTTTTCTGATGACTCCCGCAGGCGCCTAGCTTAGGGAATATAGCCAGTCGCCTAGTTTAGGAGATATAGCCATTTTAGTGTTTTGAATGTTTTTTTTTTCTGGTCCATAATATGACTCCCGCAGACGCCTAGGTTAGGAAAAATAGCCATTTTAGTGATTGGCATTTTTTTTTTCTGGTGCATAATATGACCCCCGCAGACGTCTAATTTAGGAGATATAGGCATTTTAGGGTGTTGAATATTTTTTTTTCTGGTGTATAATATAACCCCCGCAGACGCCTTGTTTAGGAGATATGGCCATTTCAATGTTTTGCATTTTTTTTTTCAGGTGCATAATATGACCCCCGCAGACGTCTAATTTAGGAGATATAGCCATTTTAGGGATTTAAATGTTTTTTTTTCTGGTCCATAATATGACCCCCGCAGATGCCTAGTTTAGGAGATATGGCCATTTTAGTGTTTTGAAAATTGTTTTTTTCAGGTGCATAATAAGAACCCCGCAGACGCCTAGCTAAGGAGATATAGCCATTTTAGTGTTTTGAATTTTTTTTTTTCTGATGCATAATATGACTCCCGCAGACGCCTAGTTTAGGGAATATAGCCATTTTAGTGTTTTGAAATTTTTTTTTTCTGGTGCATAATATGACCCCCGCAGACGCCTAGTTTAGGAAATATAACCATTTTACGAGTAGTGTTTGGAACTTTTTTTTTCTGGTGCATAATATGACTCCCGCAGACGCCTAGTTTAGGAAATATAGCCATTTTAGTGTTTTGAAATTTATTTTTTCTTTTAGATAATATGACCCCCGCAGACGCCTAGTTTAGGAAATATAGCCATTTTAGTGTTTTGAAATTTATTTTTTCTGGTGGATAATATGACCCCCGCAGACGCCTAGTTTAGGAAATATAGCCAATTTAGTGTTTTGAAAATTTTTTTTCTGGTGCATAATATGACCCCCGGACACGAATAGTTTATGTTTTTATTTCTGGTCCATAATATAACCCCTGCAGACGCCTTGTTTAGGAGATATGGCCATTTCAATGTTTTGCATTTTTTTTTTCAGCTGCATAATATGACCCCCGCAGACGTCTAATTTAGGAGATATAGCCATTTTAGGGTGTTGAATGTTTTTTTTTCTGGTCCATAATATGACCACCGCAGATGCCTAGTTTAGGAGATATGGCCATTTTAGTGTTTTGAAAATTGTTTTTTTCAGGTGCATAATATGAACCCCGCAGACGCCTAGCTAAGGAGATATAGCCATTTTAGTGTTTTGAATTTTTTTTTTTCTGATGCATAATATGACTCCCGCAGACGCCTAGTTTAGGGAATATAGCCATTTTGGTGTTTTGAAATTTTTTTTTCTGGTGCATAATATGACCCCCGCAGACGCCTAGTTTAGGAGATTTGGCTATTTTAGTGTTTTGAATGTTTTTTTTTCCTGGTCCATAATATGACTCCCGCAGACGCTTTGTTTAGGAGAAATGGCCATTTCAATGTCTTGCATTTTTTTTTCCAGGTGCATAACATGACCGCGGCAGACGCCTAGTTTAGGAGATATGGACACTTTAGTGTTCTGCATTTTTTTTTCTGGTGCATAATATGACCCCCGCAGACGCCTAGTTTAGGAAATATAACCATTTTACGAGTAGTGTTTGGAATTTTTTTTTTCTGGTGCATAATATGACTCCCGCAGACGCCTAGTTTAGGAAATATAGCCATTTTAGTGTTTTGAAATTTTTTTTTTCTGATGGATAATATGACCCCCGCAGACGCCTAGTTTAGGAAATATAGCCAATTTAGAGTTTTGAAAAATTTTTTTCTGGTGCATAATATTACCCCCGGAGACGAATAGTTTATGGTTTTTTTTTCTGGTCCATAATATAACCCCTGCAGACGCCTTGTTTAGGAGATATGGCCATTTCAATGTTTTGCATTTTTTTTTTCAGGTGCATAATATGACCCCCGCAGACGTCTAATTTAGGAGATATAGCCATTTTAGGGATTTAAATGTTTTTTTTTCTGGTCCATAATATGACTACCCGCAGACGCTTTGTTTAGGAGATATGGCCATTTCAATTTTTTGCATTTTTTTTTCGGGTGAATAATATGACCCCCGCAAGCGTCTAGTTTACGAAATATAGCCATTTTAGTGTTTTGAAGTTTTTTTTTCTGGTTCATAATATGACCCCCACAGACGCCTAGTTTAGGAGATATGGCCATTTTAGTGTTTTGAAATTTTTTTTTCTGGTGTATAATATAACCCCCGCAGACGCCTAGTTTAGGAGATATGGCCATTGTAGTGTTTTGAATGGTTTTTTTTTCTGGTCCATAATATGACTCCCGCAGACGCTTTGTTTAGGAGAAATGGCTATTTCAATGTCTTGCATTTTTTTTCCAGGTGCATAACATGACATGACATGACATGACATAAGATATGGACACTTAAAGTGTTCTGCATTTTTTTTTTCTGGTGCATAATATGACCCCCGCAGACGACTAGTTTAGGAAGTATAGTCATTTCAGTGTTTGGATTTTTTTTTTCTGGTGCATAATATGACTCCCGCAGACGCCTAGCTTAGGAGATATGGCCATTTTAGTGTTTTGAATTTTTTTTTTCTGGTGCATAATATGACCCCCGCTGACGCCTAGTTGAAGTGTCAGGTGAGGCTTCGAGTGGTTCGAGCCAAACCCCGAAAATAAAGAGAAGGAGGAAGCTTCCAACTTCCAACTTAGTAAAACGGCCCACCCAATCAACGGCAAACAACTTCGCTTCATTGGCAGCAAGCGAATCTGATGATGAAGAGGAAGAAATGGAGGCCATATGTAGCAGCATAAAAATGCTACAGCAAAGAGTGCTGGCCATAAAGGAAAAGCAAATGCTAAGAAGGAAGAGGGAAGAGCAGGAGCAATCCCAACAACAGCAGCTTGCTCCAAAGCAGAAACAACAACAATACCAAACAAATAAAGTAGCACAAGTGCTACAACAACAAAAGATTAAGGAACACCAGCAACAACAAGAGCAGTCACAACACCGGCAACAGCTAAAACAGCAGCAGCCACAAAAACGGCAACTTCAAAAACAGCAGCAGCATCAGCAGCAGCAACAACAACAACGACAACAGCAACAACAGCAGCAGCAGCAGCAGAAGAAGAAGGAGAAGGTGCCGCCTATCAACACCTATAAATTGGAGGTAAATGCTACCAAGGACCTGTGTAAGTTGGTCATTGGTAATAATTTTAATATTAAGAGATTGGGGAACGATCGCCATGCCATCCACTGTAATACAGTGGAGGGCTACGCGAAAGTGAAAGAGCTCCTAAAGGAAACGACGACGGAGCACTACTCATTCACACCGAAGTGTGAAAAGCGGCAATCGATGCTGCTGAAGGGGTTGGAACCGTCTTCTGATCCTGAGGAGATCCTGGCACTGCTCAAAGAGAAGGAGTGCGAAGGACTCAAGTTTGTGGGGGTAAAGCCATTTACCACAGCTAGAGCCAGGCGGGAGAAACGGAGTCTGCCGTTCTTCCTGGTGCAGCTCAGTCCCGAAAGCCGTCTGGATAGTCTAAGGAGTATCAATGTCCTAGACTACCATGTGGTTCACTGGGAAAAATTAAAAAGGAGCGAAGGCGTTATACAATGCGTTCGCTGCCAGAGGTTCGGGCACGCCGCGTCGAACTGCCAAATGCAGCCTCGATGCGTGAAGTGCGCAAAGAACCACAGTTCCGAGGAGTGTCCTCTGGGTAGGGACGGAGCATCCGATAGGACGCAGCTCTCTTGCGTGTTATGTGGGAACGTGGGACACACCGCAAACTATCGGGGTTGTCCTAAGTTCGCTGACATTAAGAAATCACAACTGGCTCAGCAGCAGAAGGTGGAGGTCAAACGTTCACCTGTTAGGTTTCAAACACCAGCCGTCACGTCCCAAATTTCCTACGCCCAAATGGCGGCAGGTAGGGGGGCTACGGTACAGCAAGCGACTGTTGCTTCTCCGGCGCCAGTGCCGAGAACAACGGAAGCTGCACCTAACATGCTGGCCATCTTGCTCGCAATCCAAGGGCAGATGGCTCAGCTGCAAAAGCAGGTGCAAGAACAGGCCAAGCGGGTGGACCAGATCTACGCGCTGCTGCCGGGCCGAACGCAACACATGTCGTAATGGGTACGCACATGGTGGAGCAATCTTTGAAGGTCCTTGCGGTGAATGTTAATTCACTGATTAGGATCGAACGAAGGGCCGCGATGTTTAAATTGCTACAAGACCAAACTCCTGACGTGCTTTTCGCTAGCGAAACCAAGCTAACCGATAAGCACAAACTGGAGTACAATAATTATATTGTTAGAAGAAGAAACCGGCCCCGATCCAAATGTGGAGGCGCGGTCGCTATCTTCATTAAACAAGGTATAAAATTTCACAGAGTGTACAAGGGAGTGTTGCGTAGGTTCCGGGTGTTGGAGGCAGTCGTCATTTACATCCCGCTCCGCAGTGGAAAGCGGCTGTACTTGGCCTCTGTTTATGCACCTGAGGCTTCACAATCCACTTTATTCATTACAGAGCTCGATACGCTTTTTCGACTACTGAGGCTGGAATCGGGGGAGAATTATTTTATAATCGGCGGGGATTTCAACGCTAAACACAGAGATTGGGGAAATAATTTGCCAAATACTAGAGGGAACCTACTACTCGATTGGTGGGGTCAGCACGATGTCTTAAAGCGACGGATAACCCGTCGTTTCCCAGAAGCGGGTCTTATTTGGATCTACTATTGTACGACGAACGTATACGACTGACAGGTACGAACTTACAAACGCTAAACTGTCTGCGCACATTCGTGTATGACAGTGACCATTGCGGTTTTAGCACCGAAATTACAGTTCCCAACGAAATTGCGGAATTGGAGGAGTTTGTCCAAAGATATTCTTACAACTACAGTAAGACTCGATGGACACGCTTCTCTGCAACCTTGACAAGAGCACTCGCTTCGAACACGCTCCATCCACCGGCCAATAGGAATTTGTCAAACGAGGAGATCGACAATTACCTAAAACAAATGGACGAGACAATTAAACAAACTATGGACGCTACAATACCGCGATATCGATATACGACTAACGAAAACTTGTTCCGCAATCCTACTATTGACGCACTGCACCGACAGAAAAGTAGACTTCTGACAAGACTCAAAAACTTGTACAGACAGTTAACTGACAGACAAGACCCGGAGATTAGGACACTGAAGGCATCGATTAAAAATATTCAAACGTTAATAAAAGAGAATTACAGAATTTCTGTAAGTTCGTATTGGAACAACAGGGTTCGGGCTGTAAACACCAGCAACCCGAATATGTTCCCTCAAATAAACAAACTATTTCGGAGAAAAAATCAAAACGACCTTCAGTGTCTTAAAATAGCGCGGACAACAGACAACGAACGGTTACTGACAATAGCAGGTATTGATCCAAATGAGGCCGCTGATGATGACGACTTCTTTGTGATCGAGGATCCACAGGAGAAGGTTGAAGCCATAGGGGCGACTTTCCAGGAAATATACAAGGCCACTGATACCATTGGACCTAATTTTGACCTGGACAATCGCGTCTTGGTGCACGACTTCTTCATTCGAAATGAAGTAGAGAACTGGCGATCCGAGGGCTCTGGTTTCACCCGGTTCAGCGAAGAAAATATGGCAAACAATGTCATTACCAGAGAGGGTGACCTACCCCCGTTCATTTCGAAGGAAGAGCTCCATGAGGTCTTCGACACAATCAGGGCTAAGAAATCAGTGGGGACCGATGGTATTCCGAACATCGTGCTTCGACATCTTCCTCTAGAAGCGGTGGACATTTACACCACCGTGTTTAATAATGCAATGAATAATGCACATTATCCAGCGCATTGGAAAACGGCGGTGGTGCAACCTATCCCCAAAAAGGGAAAGGATATATCCAATCCGGCGAATCTCCGGTCGATAAGTCTCCTTCCGAATATCAGTAAGGTGTTTGAAAAAGTAATCAATAGAGCTCTGTCTAGGTGGGTTGAGGACAAACATATAGTTCCGGATAATCAATTCGGTTTTAAGGCGGGACATGATATCTCACATGCTGCGTCTAAACTGGTGTCCGATATCCAATGGAATAAAGGCAAAAACCAATGCACTGGTGCCTGCCTTGTTGACTTGGAGAAGGCCTTCGACACCGTATGGTTAGAAGGTCTTTTCTATAAGCTGACTAGGCTGGGGATCAGTAAACCACTCTTGTACATTCTTTATAATATGCTAACCAACAGACAGTTCATCGTGAAAAATGGTGATGTGACTTCTGTTGGGATATTTCAAATTAAAAATGGTCTTCAGCAAGGCGCGGTCAATTCGCCGATCCTATTCAACATTTATACAAGCGACTTGATAGGTTCACTTCCCCACACTATTGCGTACGCAGACGATTTGATAGCGTACAGAACAGGTCCAAAAATCGAGGTCATTAATACTCTCTTGCAGCGTGATTTCGATAAGATAAGACGATTTTGCGATGACTGGAAGTTGAAAATCAACTTTCGGAAGTCGGAAACCATTCTCTTTAGGACGCCGTTGTCTAGAGCCTCTAGGGATACCAGAAAAAATTGGCGAAAGTTCTCGATCATTGGACAACACGGACAGCCTCTTGCCTGTCGAAATGTAGTCAGATACCTTGGGATCTGGCTAGATCAGTTTCTGTATTTTGACAAAAATGTAGATGCTGCTCTGGCCAGAGCCAAAGGCGCTTTTGCCCTTACAAAGAGACTGTTTTATAGCAGCCAACTCGATGCGAGGGTAAAGGTAATCTGCTACATGGCCCTTATCAGGCTGGTATTCGGGTGCCCCGTGTGGTTCAATGTACGAGCAAGCTTAATGGAAAAGATTCGGGTGTTTGAGAGGGCTTGCCTTAGAACACCAGAGTCGGAGTACAAAAAATTTTATCGTAATGAGGTCCTTTACAACAGGGCGAACCTAATACGAGTGGACAACTTCGTAATTAAGCTGACTCGAAGGCGCATTGCAAGAGCAATAACCTCGACGAATAACCTGATATCTGGGGCTTACTACCCCAATTACCTTTACCACGAGAGTGTGCGCTATGATGGCTTCGTTCCACCGGAAGCATTCCTTTACCTAGATCAGATAGGGTTGATCCAGGATAGATCAGCAGTCCCGTTAATCTTCCATGTCGCTCGGAGAGCTGGGGACAGGCGACTCAACTACAACAGAGACGTCGCACACGGCAGTGTGGATCGTCTCAGGTTCAGTAGGGCGGTGGGGAATCGCGATAAGAGGGATGTCGTTCGGCAGCACCAGCATTTCTGGTGGTTGAATGATGGAGAAGATGTTTCGTCGTCGTCGTTTCCGTCAATTACGGACCAGCCTCACTAATGAGGCAGAGCTGACCAATCTATTTGCTCTGCGAATAGCGATGGCCAGCTTGCATAGGTTTAGGTTAGCATTTAAGGAATACATATATATATTAGTACATACATAGATATATACTAGTATATGTATGTCATTGTGAATAGTGTCTATGTGTATATATGTGTGTATTGTGTAGGTAGGTTAGGTAGGCTAAGGTTTATTTTAAGTTAGATATTAAGTTTTTATAAAAAATAAAAAATTACGTCCATATGCTAAGTTTTTTTTTAAATTCTTTTCTTAGCCTTAATCATAGAAAATATGTATATATAAGTATAAAATGTAAACAAAGTCGAAAGACATAGATATAAGAATTTAGAGTAGCTTAGAGTGCCTGTGTGGGGCCAGTAAGTTAGTATAAGATTGTTAAGTAATTTTAAGCTAGCATTTAAGCATTTTTTGTTAGGATGTAAGAATTAATAATTTACAAAATAAAATGCATTTAAAACAAACAACAACAGCTGACGCCTAGTTTAGGAAATATAGCCATTTTAGTGTTTTGAATGTTTTTTTTGCTGGTCCATAATATGACCCCCGCAGATGCCTAGTTTAGGAGATATGGCCATTTTAGTGTTTTGAAATTTTTTTTTTCTGCTGCATAATATGAACCCCGCAGACGACTAGTTTAGGAACTATAGTCATTTTAGTGTTTGGATTTTTTTTTTCTGGTGCATGATATGTCTCCCGCAGACGCCTAGTTTAGGAAATATAGCCATTTTAGTGTTTTGAAATTTTTTTTTTCTGGTGCATAATATGACCCCCGCAGACGCCTAGTTTAGGAAATATAGCCATTTTAGTGCTTTGAATTTTTTTTTCTGGTGTATAATATAACCCCCGCAGATGCCTAGTTTAGGAGATATGGCCAATTTAGTGTTTTGAATGTTTTTTTTTTCTGGTCCATAATATGACCCCCGCAGACGCCTAGTTTAGGAAATATAGCCATTTTAGTGTTTTGAAATTTTTTTTTTCTGGTGCATAATATGACCCGCGCAGACGCCTAGTTTAGGAGATATGGCCATTTTAGTGTTTTGAATTTTTTTTTTCTGGTGACCCCAGCAGACGCCTAGTTTAGGAAATATAGCCATTTTAGTGTTTTGAATGTTTTTTTTTTCTGGTCCATAATATGACCCCAGCAGATGCCTAGTTTAGGAAATATAGCCATTTTAGTGTTTTGAATTTTTTTTTTCTGGTGCACAATATGACCCCCGGAGACGCCTAGTTTATGTTTTTTTTTTTCTGGTCCATAATATAACCCCCGCAGACGCCTTGTTTAGGAAATATAGCCATTTTAGTGTTTTGAATTTTTTTTTTCTGGTGCATAATATGACTCCCTCAGACGCCTAGTTTAGGAAATATTGCTTTGTTTAGGAGATATGGCCATTTCAATGTTTTGCATTTTTTTTTCAGATGCATAATATGACTCCCGCAGACGACTAGTTTAGGAGATATGGGCATTTTAGTGCTTTGAATTTTTTATTCTGGTGTATAATATAACCCCCGCAGACGCCTAGTTTAGGAGATATGGCCATTTTAGTGTTTTGAATGTTTTTTTTTTGCTCTGGTCCATAATATAACCCCCGCAGACGCCAAGTTTAGGAAATATAGCCATTTTAGTGTTTTGAAATTTTTTTTTCTGGTGCATAATATGACCCCCGCAGACGCCTAGTTTAGGAAATATAGCCATTTTAGTGTTTTGAATGTTTTTTTTTTCTGATGCATAATATGTCTCCCGCAGACGCCTAGTTTAGGGAATATAGCCATTTTAGTGTTTTGAAATTTTTTTTTCTGGTGCATAATATGACCCCCGCAGACGCCTAGTTTAGGAAATATAAGTATTTTACGAGTAGTGTTTGGAATTTTTTTTTCTGGTGCATAATATGACTCCCGCAGACGCCTAGTTTAGGAAATATAGCCAATTTAGTGTTTTGAAATTTTTTTTTCTGGTGCATAATATGTTTTTTTTTTTTTCTGGTCCATAATATAACCCCCGCAGACACCTTGTTTAGGAGATATGGCCATTTCAATGTTATTCTTTTTTTTTTCAGGTGCATAATATGACCCCCGCAGACGTCTAATTTAGGTGATATAGCCATTTTAGGGTTTTGAATGTTTTTTTTTCTGGTCCATAATATGACCCCCACAGACGCCTAGTTTAGGAGATATGGCCATTTTAGTGTCTTGAAATTTTTTTTTCTGGTGTATAATATAACACCCGCAGACGCCTAGTTTAGGAGATATGGCCATTTTAGTGTTTTGAATGTTTTTTTTTTCTGGTCCATAATATGACTCCCGCAGACGCTTTGTTTAGGAGAAATGGCCATTTCAATGTCTTGCATTTTTTTTCCAGGTGCATAACTTGACCCCCGCAGACGCCTAGTTTAGGCGATATGGACACTTTAGTGTTCTGCATTTTTTTTTCTGGTGCATAATATGACCCCCGCAGACGCCTAGTTTAAGAGATATGGCCATTTTAGTGTTTTGAATTTTTTATTCTGGTGTATAATATAACCCCAGCAGACGCCTAGTTTAGGAGATATGGCCATTTTAGTGTTTTGAATGTGTTTATTTTTTGGTCCATAATATAACCCCCGCAGACGCCAAGTTTAGGAAATATAGCCATTTTAGTGATTGGAATTTTTTTTTCTGGTGCATAATATGACTCCCGCAGACGCCTAGTTTAGGAAATATAGCCATTTTAGTGTTTTGAATGTTTTTTTTCTGGTCCATAATATGACCCCAGCAGATGCCTAGTTTAGGAAATATAGCCATTTTAGTGTTTTGAATTTTTTTTTTCTGGTGCATAATATGACTCCCTCAGACGCCTAGTTTAGGAAATATTGCTTTGTTTAGGAGATATGGCCATTTCAATGTTTTGCATTTTTTTTTTCAGGTGCATAATATGACTCCCGCATACGCCTAGTTTAGGAGATATGGCCATTTTAGTGTTTTGAATTTTTTTTTTCAGGTGCATAATATGACTCCCGCAGACGCCCAGTTTAGGAAATATAGCCATTTTAGTGATTGGAATTTTTTTTTTCTGGTGCATAATATGACTCCCGCAGACGCCTAGTTTAGGAAATATTGCTTTGTTTAGGAGATATGGCCCTTTCAATGTTTTGCATTTTTTTTTTCAGGTGCATAATATGACTCACGCAGACGCCCAGTTTAGGAAATATAGCCATTTTAGTGTTTTGAATTTTTTTTTTCTGGTGCATAATATGACTCCCGCAGACGCTCAGTTTAGGAAATATAACCATTTTAGTGTTTTGAATTTTTTTTTTCTGGTGCATAATATGACCCCCGCAGACGCCTAGTTTAGGAAATATAGCCATTTTAGTGTTTTGAGTGTTTTTTTTTTCTGGTCCATAATATGACCCCAGCAGATGCCTAGTTTAGGAAATATAGCCATTTTAGTGTTTTGAATTTTTTTTTTCTGGTGCATAATATGACCCCCGGAGACGCCTAGTTTATGTTTTTTTTTTCTGGTCCATAATATAACCCCCGCAGACGCCTTGTTTAGGAAATATAGACATTTTAGTGTTTTGAATTTTTTGAATAATATGACTCCCTCAGACGCCTAGTTTAGGAAATATTGCTTTGTTTAGGAGATGTGGCCATTTCAATGTTTTGCATTTTTTTTTTCAGGTGCATAATATGACTCACGCAGACGCCCAGTTTAGGAAATATAGCCATTTTAGTGGTTTGAATTTTTTTTTTCAGGTGCATAATATGACTCCCGCAGACGCATAGTTTAGGAAATATAGCCATTTTAGTGATTGGAATTTTTTTTTTCTGGTGCATAATATGACTCCCGCAGACGCCTAGTTTAGGAGATATAGCCATTTTAGTGTTTTGAATGTTTTTTTTTTCTGGTCCATAATATGACCCCAGCAGATGCCTAGTTTAGGAAATATAGCCATTTTAGTGTTTTGAATTTTTTTTTTCAGGTGCATAATATGACTCCCGCGGACTCCCAGTTTAGGAAATATAGCCATTTTAGTGATTGGAATTTTTTTTTTCTGGTGCATAATATGACTCCCGCAGACGCCCAGTTTAGGAAATATAACCATTTTAGTGTTTTGAATTTTTTTTTTCTGGTGCATAATATGACCCCCGCAGACGCCTAGTTTAGGAATTATAGCCATTTTAGTGTTTTGAATGTTTTTTTTTTTTGGTCCATAATATGACCCCAGCAGATGCCTAGTTTAGGAAATATAGCCATTTTAGTGTTTTGAATTTTTTTTTTCTGGTGCATAATATGACCCCCGGAGACGCCTAGTTTATGTTTTTTTTTCTGGTCCATAATATAACCCCCGCAGACGCCTTGTTTAGGAAATATAGACATTTTATTGTTTTGAATTTTTTTTTTCTGGTGCATAATATGACTCCCTCAGACGCCTAGTTTAGGAAATATTGCTTTGTTTGGGAGATATGGCCATTTCAATGTTTTGCATTTTTTTTTTCAGATGCATAATATGACTCCCGCAGACGCCTAGTTTAGGAGATATGGGCATTTTAGTGTTTTGAATTTTTTATTCTGGTGTATAATATACCCCCGCAGACGCCTAGTTTAGGAGATATGGCCATTTTAGTGTTTTGAATGTTTTTTTTTTTTCTGGTCCATAATATAACCCCCGCAGACGCCAAGTTTAGGAAATATAGCCATTTTAGTGTTTTGAAATTTTTTTTTTCTGGTGCATAATATGACCCCCGCAGACGCCTAGTTTAGGAAATATAGCCATTTTAGTGTTTTGAATGTTTGAATGTTTTTTTTTTCTGATGCATAATATGTCTCCCGCAGACGCCTAGTTTAGGGAATATAGCCATTTTGGTGTTTTGAAATTTTTTTTTCTGGTGCATAATATGACCCCCGCAGACGCCTAGTTTAGGAAATATAAGTATTTTACGAGTAGTGTTTGGAATTTTTTTTTTCTGGTGCATAATATGACTCCCGCAGACGCCTAGTTTAGGAAATATAGCCAATTTAGTGTTTTGAAATTTTTTTTTCTGGTGCATAATATGACCCCGGAGACTAATAGTTTTTTTTATGTTTTTTTTTTTTTTCTGGTCCATAATATAACCCCCGCAGACACCTTGTTTAAGAGATATGGCCATTTCAATGTTATGCATTTTTTTTTTCAGATGCATAATAGGACCCCGCAGACTTCTAATTTAGGAGATATAGCCATTTTAGGGTTTTGAATGTTTTTTTTTCTGGTCCATAATATAACACCCGCAGACGGCTAGTTTAGGAGATATGGCCATTTTAGTGTTTTGAATGTTTTTTTTTTCTGGTCCATAATATGACTCCCGCAGACGCTTTGTTTAGGAGAAAAGGCCATTTCAATGTCTTGCATTTTTTTTCCAGGTGCATAACTTGACCCCCGCAGACGCCTAGTTTAGGAGATATGGACACTTTAGTGTTCTGCATTTTTTTTTCTGGTGCATAATATGACCCCCGCAGACGACTAGTTTAAGAACTATAGTCATTTTAGTGTTTGGATTTTTTTTTTTTCTGGTGCATAATATGTCTCCCGCAGACGCCTAGTTTAGGAAATATAGCCACTTTAGTGTTTTGAAATTTTTTTTTTTCTGGTGCATAATATGACCCCCGCAGACGCCTCGTTTAGGAAATATAGCCATTTTAGTGCTTTGAGTTTTTTTTTCTGGTGTATAATATAACCCCCGCAGACGCCTAGTTTAGGAGATATGGCCATTTTAGTGTTTTGAATGTTTTTTTTTTCTGGTCCATAATATGACCCCCGCGGACGCCTAGTTTAGGAAATATAGCCATTTTAGTGTTTTGAAATTTTTTTTTTCTGGTGCATAAAATGACCCCCACAGACGCCTAGTTTAGGAGATATGGCCATTTTAGAGTTTTAAATTTTTTATTCTAGTGTGTAATATAACCCCCGCAGACGACTAGTTTATGAGATATGGACACTTTAGTGTTCTGCATTTTTTTTTTCTGGTGCATGATATGACCCCCGCAGACGACTAGTTTAGGAACTATAGTCATTTTAGTGTTTGGATTTTTTTTTTTCTGGTGCATAAGATGACCCCCGCAGACGCCTAGTTTAGGAAATATAGCCATTTTAGTGCTTTGAATTTTTTTTTCTGGTGTATGATATAACCCCCGCAGACGCCTAGTTTAGGAGATATGGCCATTTTAGTGTTTTGAATGTTTTTTTTTTCTGGTCCATAATATGACCCCCGCAGACGCCTAGTTTAGGAAATATAGCCATTTTAGTGTTTTGAAATTTTTTTTTTCTGGTGAATAATATGACCCCCGCAGACGCCTAGTTTAGGAAATATAGTCATTTTAGTGCTTTGAATTTTTTTTTCTGGTGTATAATATAACCCCCGCAGACGCCTAGTTTAGGAGATATGGCCATTTTAGTGTTTTGAATGTTTTTTTTTTCTGGTCCATAATATGACCCCCGCAGACGCCTAGCTTAGGAGATATAGCCATTTCAGTGTTTTGAATTGTTTTTTTCTGGTGCATAAAATGACCCCCGCAGACTCCTAGTTTAGGAGATATGGCCATTTTAGTGTTTTGAATTTTTTATTCTGGTGTATAATATAACCCCCGCAGACGCCAAGTTTAGGAGATATGGCCATTTTAGTGTTTTGAATGTTTTTTTTTTCTGGTCCATAATATAACCCCCGCAGACGCCAAGTTTAGGAAATATAGCCATTTTAGTGATTGGAATTTTTTTTTTCTGGTGCATAATATGACTCCCGCAGACGCCTAGTTTATGATATATAGCTATTTTAGTGTTTTGAATTTTTTTTTTCTGGTGCATAATATGACCCCCGCAGACGCCTAGGTTAGGAAATATAGCCATTTTAGTGTTTTGAATGTTTTTTTTTTCTGGTCCATAATATGACCCCAGCAGATGCCTAGTTTAGGAAATATAGCCATTTTAGTGTTTTGAATTTTTTTTTTCTGGTGCATAATATGACCCCCGGAGACGCCTAGTTTATGTTTTTTTTTTCTGGTCCATAATATAACCCCCGCAGACGCCTTGTTTAGGAAATATAGCCATTTTAGAGTTTTGAATTTTTTTTTTCTGGTGCATAATATGACTCCCTCAGACGCCTAGTTTAGGAAATATTGCTTTGTTTAGGAGATATGGCCATTTCAATGTTTTGCATTTTTTTTTTCAGGTGCATAATATGACTCCCGCATACGCCTAGTTTAGGAGATATGGCCCTTTTAGTGTTTTGAATTTTTTTTTTTCTGGTGCATAATATGACCCCCGGAGACACCTAGTTTATGTTTTTTTTTCTGGTCCATAATATGACCCCCGCAGACGCCTAGTTTAGGAAATATAGCCATTTTAGTGTTTTGAATTTTTTTTTTTCTGGTGCATAATATGACTCCCTCAGACGCCTAGTTTAGGAAATATTGCTTTGTTTAGGAGATATGGCCATTTCAATGTTTTGCATTTTTTTTTTCAGGTGCATAATATGACTCCCGCAGACGCCCAGTTTAGGAAATATAGCCATTTTAGTGTTTTGAATTTTTTTTTCAGGTGCATAATATGACTCCCGCAGACGCCCAGTTTAGGAAATATAGCCATTTTAGTGTTTTGAATTTTTTTTTTTTTTGCGGCGTAATATGACCCCCGGAGACGCCTAGTTTAGGAGATGTGGCCATTTTAGAATTTTGAATTTTTTTTTTTTCTGGTGCATAATATGTCCCCCGGAGACGCCTAGTTAATGTTTTTTTTTCTGGTCCATAATATAACCCCCGCAGACGCCTTGTTTAGGAGATATGGCCATTTTAGGGTTTTGAATGTTTTTTTTTTTCTGGTCCATAATATGACCCCAGCAGATGCCTAGTTTAGGAAATATAGCCATTTTAGTGTTTTGAAGTTTTTTTTTCTGGTGCATAATATGACCCCCGGAGACACCTAGTTTATGTTTTTTTTTTTCTGGTCCATAATATGACCCCCGCAGACGCCTAGTTTAGGAAATATAGCCATTTTAGTGTTTTGAATTTTTTATTCTGGTGTATAATATAACCCCCGCAGACGCCTAGTTTAGGAGATATGGCCATTTTAGTGTTTTGAAGATTTTATTTTTCAGGTGCATAATATGAACCCCGCAGACGCCTAGCTTAGGAGATATAGCCATTTTAGTGTTTTGAATTTTTTTTTTCTGGTGCATAAAATGACCCCCGCAGACGCCTAGTTTAGGAGATATGGCCATTTTAGTGTTTTGAATTTTTTATTCTGGTGTATAATATAACCCCCGCAGACGCCTAGTTTAGGAGATATGGCCATTTTAGTGTTTTGAATGTTTTTTTTTGTTTTCTGGTCCATAATATAACCCCCGCAGACGCCTAGTTTAGGAAATATAGCCATTTTAGTGATTGGAATTTTTTTTTTCTGGTGCATAATATGACTAGCGCAGACGCCTAGTTTAGGAAATATAGCCATTTTAGTGTTTTGAATGTTTTTTTTTTCTGGTCCATACTATGACCCCAGCAGATGCCTAGTTTAGGAAATATAGCCATCTTAGTGTTTTGAATTTTTTTTTTCTGGTGCATAATATGACCCCCGGAGACGCCTAGTTTATGTTTTTTTTTTTCTGGTCCATAATATAACCCCCGCAGACGCCTTGTTTAGGAAATATAGCCATTTTAGTGTTTTGAATTTTTTTCTTCTGGTGCATAATATGACTCCCTCAGACGCCTAGTTTAGGAAATATTGCTTTGTTTAGGAGATATGCCCATTTCAATGTTTTGCATTTTTTTTTCAGGTGCATAATATGACTCCCGCAGACGCCTAGTTTAGGAAATATATGGGCATTTTAGTGTTTTGAATTTTTTATTCTGGTGTATAATATAACCCCCGCAGACGCCTAGTTTAGGAGATATGGCCATTTTAGTGTTTTGAATGTTTTTTTTTGTTTTCTGGTCCATAATATAACCCCCGCAGACGCCTAGTTTAGGAAATATAGCCATTTTAGTGATTGGAATTTTTTTTTTCTGGTGCATAATATGACTAGCGCAGACGCCTAGTTTAGGAAATATAGCCATTTTAGTGTTTTGAATGTTTTTTTTTTCTGGTCCATAATATGACCCCAGCAGATGCCTAGTTTAGGAAATATAGCCATTTTAGTGTTTTGAAGTTTTTTTTTCTGGTGCATAATATGACCCCCGGAGACACCTAGTTTATGTTTTTTTTTTTCTGGTCCATAATATGACCCCCGCAGACGCCTAGTTTAGGAAATATAGCCATTTTAGTGTTTTGAATTTTTTTTTTTCTGGTGCATAATATGTCTCCCGCAGACGCCTAGTTTAGGAAATATAGCCATTTTAGTGTTTTGAATGTTTTTTTTTTCTGGTCCATAATATGACCCCAGCAGATGCCTAGTTTATTAAATATAGCCATTTTAGTGTTTTGAATTTTTTTTTTCTGGTGCATAATATGACCCCCGGAGACAGCTAGTTTATGTGTTTTTTTTCTGGTCCATAATATAACCCCCGCAGACGCCTTGTTTAGGAAATATAGCCATTTTAGTGTTTTGAATTTTTTTTTTCTGGTGCATAATATGACTCCCTCAGACGCCTAGTTTAGGACCCCCGCAGACGCCTTGTTTAGGAAATATAGCCATTTTAGTGTTTTGAATTTTTTTTCTGGTGCATAATATGACTCCCTCAAACGCCTAGTTTAGGAAATATTGCTTTGTTTAGGAGATATGGCCATTTTTGTGTTTTGAACTTTTTTTTTCTGGTCCATAATATAACCCCCGCAGACGCCTTGTTTAGGAAATATAGCCATTTTGGTGTTTTGAAATTTTTTTTTTCTGGTGCATAATATGACCCCCGCAGACGCCTAGTTTAGGAGATATGGCTATTTTAGTGTTTTGAATGTTTTTTTTTCTGGTCCATAATATGACCCCCGCAGACGCCTTGTTTAGGAAATATAGCCATTTTGGTGTTTTGAAATTTTTTTTTTCTGGTGCATAATATGACCCCCGCAGACGCCTAGTTTAGGAGATATGGCAATTTTAGTGTTTTGAATGTTTTTTTTTCCTGGTCCATTATATGACTCCCGCAGACGCTTTGTTTAGGAGAAATGGCCATTTCAATGTCTTGCATTTTTTTTTCCAGGTGCATAATATGACCGCGGCAGACGCCTAGTTTAGGAGATATGGACACTTTAGTGTTCTGCATTTTTTTTTCTGGTGCATAATATGACCCCCGCTGTCGCCTAGTTTAGGAAATATAACCATTTTACGAGTAGTGTTTGGAATTTTTTTTTTCTGGTGCATAAAATGACTCCCGCAGACGCCTAGTTTAGGAAATATAGCCATTTTAGTGTTTTGAAATTTTTTTTTTCTGGTGGATAATATGACAACCCGCAGACGCCTTGTTTAGGAGATATGGCCATTTCAATGTTTTGCATTTTTTTTTTCAGGTGCATAATATGACCCCCGCAGACGTCTAATTTAGGAGATATAGCCATTTTAGGGATTTAAATGTTTTTTTTTCTGGTCCATAATATGACCCCCGCAGATGCCTAGTTTAGGAGATATGGCCATTTTAGTGTTTTGAAAATTGTTTTTTTCAGGTGCATAATATGAACCCCGCAGACGCCTAGCTAAGGGGATATAGCCATTTTAGTGTTTTGAATTTTTTTTTTCTGATGCATAATATGACTCCCGCAGACGCCTAGTTTAGGGAATATAGCCATTTTGGTGTTTTGAAATTTTTTTTTTCTGGTGCATAATATGACCCCCGCAGACGCCTAGTTTAGGAGATATGGCCATTTTAGTGTTTTGAAAATTGTTTTTTTCTGGTGCATAATATGTCTCCCGCAGACGCCTAGTTTAGGAAATATAGCCATTTTAGTGTTTTGAATGTTTTTTTTTTCTGGTCCATAATATGACCCCAGCAGATGTATAGTTTAGGAAATATAGCCATTTTAGTGTTTTGAATTTTTTTTTTCTGGTGCATAATATGACCCCCGGAGACGGCTAGTTTATGTTTTTTTTTTCTGGTCCATAATATAACCCCCGCAGACGCCTTGTTTAGGAAATATAGCCATTTTAGTGTTTTGAATTTTTTTTTTCTGGTGCATAATATGACTCCCTCAGACGCCTAGTTTAGGACCCCAGCAGACGCCTTGTTTAGGAAATATAGCCATTTTAGTGTTTTGAATTTTTTTTTCTGGTGCATAATATGACCCCCTCAGACGCCTAGTTTAGGAAATATTGCTTTGTTTAGGAGATATGGCCATTTCAATGTTTTGCATTTTTTTTTTCAGGTGCTTAATATGACCCCCGCAGACGACTAATTTAGGAGATATAGCCATTTTAGGGTGTTGAATGTTTTTTTTTCTGGTCCATAATATGACTACCCGCAGACGCTTTGTTTAGGAGATATGGCCATTTCAATTTTTTGCATTTTTTTTTCGGGTGCATAATATGACCCCCGCAAGCGTCTAGTTTACGAAATATAGCCATTTTAGTGTTTTGAATTTTTTTTTTCTGGTTCATAATATGACCCCCACAGACGCCTAGTTTAGGAGATATGGCCATTTTAGTGTTTTGAAATTTTTTTTTCTGGTGTATAATATAACCCCCGCAGACGCCTAGTTTAGGAGATATGGCCATTGTAGTGTTTTGAATGTTTTTTTTTTCTGGTCCATAATATGACTCCCGCAGACGCTTTGTTTAGGAGAAATGGCTATTTCAATGTCTTGCATTTTTTTTCCAGGTGCATAACATGACATGACATGACATGACATAAGATATGGACACTTAAAGTGTTCTGCATTTTTTTTTTCTGGTGCATAATATGACCCCCGCAGACGACTAGTTTAGGAAATATAGTCATTTTAGTGTTTGGATTTTTTTTTTCTGGTGCATAATATGACTCCCGCAGACGCCTAGCTTAGGAGATATGGCCATTTTAGTGTTTTGAATTTTTTTTTTCTGGTGCATAATATGACCCCCGCAGACGCCTAGTTTAGGAAATATAGCCATTTTAGTGTTTTGAATGTTTTTTTTGCTGGTCCATAATATGACCCCCGCAGATGCCTAGTTTAGGAGATATGGCCATTTTAGTGTTTTGAAATTTTTTTTTTCAGGTGCATAATATGAACCCCGCAGACGACTAGTTTAGGAACTATGGTCATTTTAGTGTTTGGATTTTTTTTTTCTGGTGCATAATATGTCTCCCGCAGACGCCTTGTTTAGGAAATATAGCCATTTTAGTGTTTTGAAAATTTTTTTTTCTGGTGCATAATATGACCCCCGCAGACGCCTAGTTTAGGAAATATAGCCATTTTAGTGCTTTGAATTTTTTTTTCTGGTGTATAATATAACCCCCGCAGACGCCTAGTTTAGGAGATATGGCCAATTTAGTGTTTTGAATGTTTTTTTTTTTCTGGTCCATAATATGACCCCCGCAGACGCCTAGTTTAGGAAATATAGCCATTTTAGTGTTTTGAAATTTTTTTTTTCTGGTGCATAATATGACCCGCGCAGACGCCTAGTTTAGGAGATATGGGCATTTTAGTGTTTTGAATTTTTTATTCTGGTCCATAATATAACCCCCGCAGACGCCAAGTTTAGGAAATATAGCCATTTTAGTGTTTTGAAATTTTTTTTTTCTGGTGCATAATATGACCCCCGCAGACGCCTAGTTTAGGAAATATAGTCATTTTAGTGTTTTGAATGTTTTTTTTTTCTGATGCATAATATGTCTCCCGCAGACGCCTAGTTTAGGGAATATAGCCATTTTAGTGTTTTGAAAATTTTTTTTTCTGGTGCATAATATGACCCGCGCAGACGCCTAGCTTAGGAGATATGGCCATTTTAGTGTTTTGAATTTTTTTTTTCTGGTCCATAATATGACCCCCGCAGACGCCTTGTTTAGGAAATATAGCCATTTTGGTGTTTTGAAATTTTTTTTTTCTGGTGCATAATATGACCCCCGCAGACGCCTAGTTTAGGAGATATGGCTATTTTAGTGTTTTGAATGTTTTTTTTTCTGGTCCATAATATGACCCCCGCAGACGCCTTGTTTAGGAAATATAGCCATTTTGGTGTTTTGAAATTTTTTTTTTCTGGTGCATAATATGACCCCCGCAGACGCCTAGTTTAGGAGATATGGCAATTTTAGTGTTTTGAATGTTTTTTTTTCCTGGTCCATTATATGACTCCCGCAGACGCTTTGTTTAGGAGAAATGGCCATTTCAATGTCTTGCATTTTTTTTTCCAGGTGCATAATATGACCGCGGCAGACGCCTAGTTTAGGAGATATGGACACTTTAGTGTTCTGCATTTTTTTTTCTGGTGCATAATATGACCCCCGCTGTCGCCTAGTTTAGGAAATATAACCATTTTACGAGTAGTGTTTGGAATTTTTTTTTTCTGGTGCATAAAATGACTCCCGCAGACGCCTAGTTTAGGAAATATAGCCATTTTAGTGTTTTGAAATTTTTTTTTTCTGGTGGATAATATGACCCCCGCAGACGCCTAGTTTAGGAAATATAGCCAATTTAGTGTTTTGAAAATTTTTTTTCTGGTGCATAATATTTTTTTTTTCTGGTCCATAATATGACAACCCGCAGACGCCTTGTTTAGGAGATATGGCCATTTCAATGTTTTGCATTTTTTTTTTCAGGTGCATAATATGACCCCCGCAGACGTCTAATTTAGGAGATATAGCCATTTTAGGGATTTAAATGTTTTTTTTTCTGGTCCATTGTATGACCCCCGCAGATGCCTAGTTTAGGAGATATGGCCATTTTAGTGTTTTGAAAATTGTTTTTTTCAGGTGCATAATATGAACCCCGCAGACGCCTAGCTAAGGAGATATAGCCATTTTAGTGTTTTGAATTTTTTTTTTTCTGATGCATAATATGACTCCCGCAGACGCCTAGTTTAGGGAATATAGCCATTTTGGTGTTTTGAAATTTTTTTTTTCTGGTGCATAATATGACCCCCGCAGACGCCTAGTTTAGGAGATATGGCTATTTTAGTGTTTTGAATGTTTTTTTTTCCTGGTTCATAATATGACTCCCGCAGACGCCTAGTTTAGGAAATATAGCCATTTTAGTGTTTTGAAATTTTTTTTTTCTGGTGGATAATATGACCCCCGCAGACGCCTAGTTTAGGAAATATAGCCAATTTAGTGTTTTGAATTTTTTTTTTTCTGGTGCATAATATGTCTCCCGCAGACGCCTAGTTTAGGAAATATAGCCATTTTAGTGTTTTGAATGTTTTTTTTTTCTGGTCCATAATATGACCCCAGCAGATGTATAGTTTAGGAAATATAGCCATTTTAGTGTTTTGAATTTTTTTTTTCTGGTGCATAATATGACCCCCGGAGACGGCTAGTTTATGTTTTTTTTTTCTGGTCCATAATATAACCCCCGCAGACGCCTTGTTTAGGAAATATAGCCATTTTAGTGTTTTGAATTTTTTTTTTCTGGTGCATAATATGACTCCCTCAGACGCCTAGTTTAGGACCCCAGCAGACGCCTTGTTTAGGAAATATAGCCATTTTAGTGTTTTGAATTTTTTTTCTGGTGCATAATATGACTCCCTCAGACGCCTAGTTTAGGAAATATTGCTTTGTTTAGGTGATATGGCCATTTCAATGTTTTGCATTTTTTTTTTCAGGTGCTTAATATGACCCCCGCAGACGACTAATTTAGGAGATATAGCCATTTTAAGGTGTTGAATGTTTTTTTTTCTGGTCCATAATATGACTACCCGCAGACGCTTTGTTTAGGAGATATGGCCATTTCAATTTTTTGCATTTTTTTTTCGGGTGCATAATATGACCCCCGCAAGCGTCTAGTTTACGAAATATAGCCATTTTAGGGTTTTGAATTTTTTTTTTCTGGTTCATAATATGACCCCCACAGACGCCTAGTTTAGGAGATATGGCCATTTTAGTGTTTTGAAATTTTTTTTTCTGGTGTATAATATAACCCCCGCAGACGCCTAGTTTAGGAGATATGGCCATTGTAGTGTTTTGAATGTTTTTTTTTTCTGGTCCATAATATGACTCCCGCAGACGCTTTGTTTAGGAGAAATGGCTATTTCAATGTCTTGCATTTTTTTTCCAGGTGCATAACATGACATGACATGACATGACATAAGATATGGACACTTAAAGTGTTCTGCATTTTTTTTTTCTGGTGCATAATATGACCCCCGCAGACGACTAGTTTAGGAAATATAGTCATTTTAGTGTTTGGATTTTTTTTTTCTGGTGCATAATATGACTCCCGCAGACGCCTAGCTTAGGAGATATGGCCATTTTAGTGTTTTGAATTTTTTTTTTCTGGTGCATAATATGACCCCCGCAGACGCCTAGTTTAGGAAATATAGCCATTTTAGTGTTTTGAATGTTTTTTTTGCTGGTCCATAATATGACCCCCGCAGATGCCTAGTTTAGGAGATATGGCCATTTTAGTGTTTTGAAATTTTTTTTTTCAGGTGCATAATATGAACCCCGCAGACGACTAGTTTAGGAACTATGGTCATTTTAGTGTTTGGATTTTTTTTTTCTGGTGCATAATATGACCGCGGCAGACGCCTAGTTTAGGAGATATGGACACTTTAGTGTTCTGCATTTTTTTTTCTGGTGCATAATATGACCCCCGCTGACGCCTAGTTTAGGAAATATAACCATTTTACGAGTAGTGTTTGGAATTTTTTTTTTCTGGTGCAGACTCCCGCAGACGCCTAGTTTAGGAAATATAGTCATTTTAGTGTTTTGAATGTTTTTTTTTTCTGATGCATAATATGTCTCCCGCAGACGCCTAGTTTAGGGAATATAGCCATTTTAGTGTTTTGAAATTTTTTTTTTCTGGTGCATAATATGACCCGCGCAGACGCCTAGCTTAGGAGATATGGCCATTTTAGTGTTTTGAATTTTTTTTTTCTGGTGCATAATATGACCCCCGCTGACGACTAGTTTAGGAAATATAACCATTTTAGTGTTTTGAATGTTTTTTTTGCTGGTCCATAATATGACCCCCGCAGATGCCTAGTTTAGGAGATATGGCCATTTTAGTGTTTTGAAATTTTTTTTCTGGTGTATAATATAACCCCCGCAGACGCCTAGTTTAGGAGATATGGCAATTTTAGTGTTTTGAATGTTTTTTTTTCCTGGTCCATAATATGACTCCCGCAGACGCTTTGTTTAGGAGAAATGGCCATTTCAATGTCTTGCATTTTTTTTTCCAGGTGCATAATATGACCGCGGCAGACGCCTAGTTTAGGAGATATGGACACTTTAGTGTTCTGCATTTTTTTTTCTGGTGCATAATATGACCCCCGCTGACGCCTAGTTTAGGAAATATAACCATTTTACGAGTAGTGTTTGGAATTTTTTTTTTCTGGTGCAGACTCCCGCAGACGCCTAGTTTAGGAAATATAGCCATTTTAGTGTTTTGAAATTTTTTTTTTCTGGTGGATAATATGACCCCCGCAGACGCCTAGTTTAGGAGATATGGCTATTTTAGTGTTTTGAATGTTTTTTTTTCTGGTCCATAATATGACCCCCGCAGACGCCTTGTTTAGGAAATATAGCCATTTTGGTGTTTTGAAATTTTTTTTTTCTGGTGCATAATATGACCCCCGCAGACGCCTAGTTTAGGAGATATGGACACTTTAGTGTTCTAGGGATTTAAATGTTTTTTTTTCTGGTCCATAATGAGATATGGCCATTTTAGTGTTTTGAAAATTGTTTTTTTCAGGTGCATAATATGAACCCCGCAGACGCCTAGCTAAGGAGATATAGCCATTTTAGTGTTTTGAATTTTTTTTTTTCTGATGCATAATCTGACTCCCGCAGACGCGTAGTTTAGGGAATATAGCCATTTTGGTGTTTTGAAATTTTTTTTTTCTGGTGCATAATATGACCCCCGCAGACGCCTAGTTTAGGAGATATGGCTATTTTAGTGTTTTGAATGTTTTTTTTTCCTGGTCCATAATATGACTCCCGCAGACGCTTTGTTTAGGAGAAATGGCTATTTCAATGTCTTGCATTTTTTTTCCAGGTGCATAACATGACATGACATGACATGACATAAGATATGGACACTTAAAGTGTTCTGCATTTTTTTTTTCTGGTGCATAATATGACCCCCGCAGACGACTAGTTTAGGAAATATAGTCATTTTAGTGTTTGGATTTTTTTTTTCTGGTGCATAATATGACTCCCGCAGACGCCTAGCTTAGGAGATATGGCCATTTTAGTGTTTTGAATTTTTTTTTTCTGGTACATAATATGACCCCCGCTGACGACTAGTTTAGGAAATATAACCATTTTAGTGTTTTGAATGTTTTTTTTGCTGGTCCATAATATGACCCCCGCAGATGCCTAGTTTAGGAGATATAGCCATTTTAGTGCTTTGAATTTTTTTTTCTGGTGTATAATATAACCCCCGCAGACGCCTAGTTTAGGAGATATGGCCAATTTAGTGTTTTGAATGTTTTTTTTTTCTGGTCCATAATATGACCCCCGCAGACGCCTAGTTTAGGAAATATAGCCATTTTAGTGTTTTGAAATTTTTTTCTTCTGGTGCATAATATGACTCGCGCAGACGCCTAGTTTAGGAGATATGGCCATTTTAGTGTTTTGAATTTTTTTTTTCTGGTGCATAATATGACCCCCGCAGACGCCTAGTTTAGGAAATATAGCCATTTTAGTGTTGTTTTTTTTTTCTGGTCCATAATATGACCCCAGCAGATGCCTAGTTTAGGAGATATAGCCATTTTAGTGTTTTGAATTTTTTTTTTCTGGTGCATAATATGACTCCCTCAGACGCCTAGTTTAGGAAATATTGCTTTGTTTAGGAGATATGGCCATTTCAATGTTTTGCATTTTTTTTTTCAGATGCATAATATGACTCCCGCAGACGCCTAGTTTAGGAGATATGGGCATTTTAGTGTTTTGAATTTTTTATTCTGGTCCATAATATAACCCCCGCAGACGCCAAGTTTAGGAAATATAGCCATTTTAGTGTTTTGAAATTTTTTTTTTCTGGTGCATAATATGACCCCCGCAGACGCCTAGTTTAGGAAATATAGTCATTTTAGTGTTTTGAATGTTTTTTTTTTCTGATGCATAATATGTCTCCCGCAGACGCCTAGTTTAGGGAATATAGCCATTTTAGTGTTTTGAAATTTTTTTTTCTGGTGCATAATATGACCCCCGCGGACGCCTAGTTTAGGAAATATAAGTATTTTACGAGTAGTGTTTGGAATTTTTTTTTCTGGTGCATAATATGACTCCCGCAGACGCCTAGTTTAGGAAATATAGCCAATTTAGTGTTTTGAAATTTTTTTTTCTGGTGCATAATACTCGTATGTTTTTTTTTTCTGGTCCATAATATAACCCCCGCAGACACCTTGTTTAGGAGATATGGCCATTTCAATGTTATGCATTTTTTTTTTCAGGTGCATAGTATGACCCCCGCAGACGCCTAGTTTAAGAGATATGGCCATTTTAGTGTTTTGAATTTTTTATTCTGGTGTATAATATAACTCCCGCAGACGCCTAGTTTAGGAGATATGGCCATTTTAGTGTTTTGAATGTGTTTTTTTTCTGGTGGATAATATGACCCCCGCAGACGCCAAGTTTAGGAAATATAGCCATTTTAGTGATTGGAATTTTTTTTTTCTAGTGCATAATATGACTCCCGCAGACGCCTAGTTTAGGAAATATAGCCATATTAGTGTTTTGAATGTTTTTTTTTTGTGGTCCATAATATGACCCCAGCAGATGCCTACTTTAGGAAATATAGCCATTTTAGTGTTTTGAATTTTTTTTTTCTGGTGCATAATATGACCCCCGGAGACGCCTAGTTTATGTTTTTTTTTTCTGGTCCATAATATAACCCCCGCAGACGCCTTGTTTAGGAAATATAGCCATTTTAGAGTTTTGAATTTTTTTTTTCTGGTGCATAATATGACTCCCTCAGACGCCTAGTTTAGGAAATATTGCTTTGTTTAGGAGATATGGCCATTTCAATGTTTTGAATTTTTTTTTTCAGGTGCATAATACGACTCCCGCATACGCCTAGTTTAGGAGATATGGCCATTTTAGTGTTTTGAATTTTTTTTTTTCTGGTTCATAATATGACCCCCGGAGACACCTAGTTTATGTTTTTTTTTCTGGTCCATAATATGACCCCCGCAGACGCCTAGTTTAGGAAATATAGCCATTTTAGTGTTTTAATTTTTTTTTTCTGGTGCATAATATGACTCCCTCAGACGCCTAGTTTAGGAAATATTGCTTTGTTTAGGAGATATGGCCATTTCAATGTTTTGCATTTTTTTTTTCAGGTGCATAATATGACTCCCGCAGACGCCCAGTTTAGGAAATATAGCCATTTTAGTGTTTTGAATTTTTTTTTTCAGGTGCATAATATGACTCCCGCAGACGCCCAGTTTAGGAAATATAGCCATTTTAGTGATTGGAATTTTTTTTTTCTGGTGCATAATATGACTCCCGCAGACGCCTAGTTTAGGAAATATAGCCATTTTAGTGTTTGGAATTTTTTTTTTCTGGTGCATAATATGACCCCCGCAGACGGCTAGTTTAGGAAATATAGCCATTTTAGTGTTTTGAATGTTTTTTTTTTCTGGTCCATAATATGACCCCAGCAGATGCCTAGTTTAGGAAATATAGCCATTTTAGTGTTTTGAATTTTTTTTTTCTGGTGCATAATATGACCCCCGGAGACGCCTAGTTTATGTTTTTTTTTTCTGGTCCATAATATAACCCTCGCAGACGCCTTGTTTAGGAAATATAGACATTTTAGTGTTTTGGATTTTTTTTTCTGGTGCATAATATGACTCCCTCAGACGCCTAGTTTAGGAAATATTGCTTTGTTTAGGAGATATGGCCATTTCAATGTTTTGCATTTTTTTTTTCAGATGCATAATATGACTCCCGCAGACGCCTAGTTTAGGAGATATGGGCATTTTAGTGTTTTGAATTTTTTATTCTGGTGTATAATATACCCCCGCAGACGACTAGTTTAGGAGATATGGCCATTTTAGTGTTTTGAATGTTTTTTTTTTTCTGGTCCATAAAATAACCCCCGCAGACGCCAAGTTTAGGAAATATAGCCATTTTAGTGTTTTGAAATTTTTTTTTTCTGGTGCATAATATGACCCCCGCAGACGCCTAGTTTAGGAAATATAGCCATTTTAGTGTTTTGAATGTTTGAATGTTTTTTTTTTCTGATGCATAATATGTCTCCCGCAGACGCCTAGTTTAGGGAATATAGCCATTTTAGTGTTTTGAAATTTTTTTTTCTGGTGCATAATATGACCCCCGCAGACGCCTAGTTTAGGAAATAGAAGTATTTTACGAGTAGTGTTTGGAATTTTTTTTTCTGGTGCATAATATGACTCCCGCAGACGCCTAGTTTAGGAAATATAGCCAATTTAGTGTTTTGAAATTTTTTGTTCTGGTGCATAATATGACCCCCACAGACGCCTAGTTTAGGAGATATGGAAATTTTAGTGTTTTGAAATTTTTTATTCTGGTGTATAATATAACACCCGCAGACGCCTAGTTTAGGAGATATGGCCATTTTAGTGTTTTGAATGTTTTCTTTTCTGGTCCATAATATGACTCCCGCAGACGCTTTGTTTAGGAGAAATGGCCATTTCAATGTCTTGCATTTTTTTTCCACGTGCATAACTTAACCCCCGCAGACGCCTAGTTTAGGAGATATGGACACTTTAGTGTTCTGCATTTTTTTTTCTGGTGCATAATATGACCCCCGCAGACGACTAGTTTAGGAACTATAGTCATTTTAGTCTTTGGATTTTTTTTTTTTCTGGTGCATAATATGTCTCCCGCAGACGCCTAGTTTAGGAAATATAGCCATTTTAGTGTTTTGAAATTTTTTTTTTCTGGTGCATAATATGACCCCCGCAGACGCCTAGTTTAGGAAATATGGCCATTTTAGTGCTTTGAGTTTTTTTTTCTGGTGTATAATATAACCCCCGCAGACGCCTAGTTTAGGAGATATGGCCATTTTAGTGTTTTGAATGTTTTTTTTTTCTGGTCCATAATATGACCCCCGCAGACGCCTAGCTTAGGAGATATAGCCATTTTAGTGTTTTGAAATTTTTTTTTTCTGGTGCATAAAATGACCCCCGCAGACGCCTAGTGTATGAGATATGGACACTTTAGTGTTCTGCATTTTTTTTTCTGGTGCATAATATGACCCCCGCAGACGACTAGTTTAGGAACTATAGTCATTTTAGTGTTTGGATTTTTTTTTTTTCTGGTGCATAAAATGACCCCCGCAGACGCCTAGTTTAGGAAATATAGCCATTTTAGAGCTTTGAATTTTTTTTTCTGGTGTATAATATAACCCCCGCAGACGCCTAGTTTAGGAGATATGGCCATTTTAGTGTTTCGAATGTTTTTTTTTTCTGGTCCATAATATGACCCCCGCCGACGCCTAGTTTAGGAAATATAGCCATTTTAGTGTTTTGAAATTTTTTTTTTCTGGTGCATAATATGACCCCCGCAGACGCCTAGTTTAGGAAATATAGCCATTTTAGTGCTTTGAATTTTTTTTTCTGGTGTATAATATAACCCCCGCAGACGCCTAGTTTAGGAGATATGGAAATTTTAGTGTTTTGAATGTTTTTTTTTTCTGGTCCATAATATGACCCCCGCAGAAACCTAGCTTAGGAGATATAGCCATTTCAGTGTTTTAAATTGTTTTTTTCTGGTGCATAAAATGACCCCCGCAGACGCCTAGTTTAGGAGATATGGCCATTTTAGTGTTTTGAATTTTTTATTCTGGTGTATAATATAACCCCCGCAGACGCCAAGTTTAGGAGATATGGCCATTTTAGTGTTTTGAATGTTTTTTTTTTCTGGTCCATAATATAACCCCCGCAGACGCCAAGTTTAGGAAATATAGCCATTTTAGTGTTTTGAATTTTTTTTTTCAGGTGCATAATATGACTCCCGCAGACGCCCAGTTTAGGAAATATAGCCATTTTAGTGTTTTGAATTTTTTTTTTTTTTTGCGGCGTAATATGACCCCCGGAGACGCCTAGTTTACGAGATATGGCCATTTTAGTGTTTTGAATTTTTTTTTTCTGGTGCATAATATGACCCCCGGAGACGCCTAGTTAATGTTTTTTTTTTCTGGTCCATAATATAACCCCCGCAGACGCCTTGTTTAGGAGATATGGCCATTTTAGGGTTTTGAAATTTTTTTTTCTGGTGTATAATAAAACACCCGCAGACGCTTTGTTTAAGAGAAATGGCCATTTCAATGTCTTGCATTTTTTTTCCAGGAGCATAACATGACCCCCGCAGACGCCTAGTTTAGGAGATATGGACACTTTAGTGTTCTGCATTTTTTTTCTGGTGCATAATATGACCCCCGTAGACGACTAGTTTAGGAACTATAGTCATTTTAGTGTTTGGATTTTTTTTTTCTGGTGCATAATATGTCTCCCGCAGACGCCTAGTTTAGGAAATGTAGCCATTTTAGTGTTTTGAAATTTTTTTTTTCTGGTGCATAATATGACCCGCGCAGACGAATAGTTAATGAGATATGGCCATTTTAGTGTTTTGAAGATTTTATTTTTCAGGTGCATAATATGAACCCCGCAGACGCTTAGTTTAGGAGATATAGCCATTTTAGTGTTTTGAATTTTTTTTTTCTGGTGCATAAAATGACCCCCGCAGGCGCCTAGTTTAGGAGATATGGCCATTTTAGTGTTTTGAATTTTTTATTCTGGTGTATAATATAACCCCCGCAGACGCCTAGTTTGAGAGATATGGCCATTTTTGTGTTTCGAATGTTTTTTTTTTCCTGGTCCATAATATAACCCCCGCAGACGCCTAGTTTAGGAAATATAGCCATTTTAGTGATTGGAATTTTTTTTTTCTGGTGCATAATATGACTAGCGCAGACGCCTAATTTAGGAAATATAGCCATTTTAGTGTTTTGAATTTAATTTTTCTGGTGCATAATATGACCCCCGCAGACGCCTAGTTTGGGAAATATAGCCATTTTAGTGTTTTGAATATTTTTTTTTTCTGGTCCATAATATGACCCCAGCAGATGCCTAGTTTAGGAAATATAGCCATTTTAGTGTTTTGAATTTTTTTTTCTGGTGCATAATATGACCCCCGGAGACGCCTAGTTTAAGTTTTTTTTTTTCTGGTCCATAATATAACCCCCGGAGACACCTAGTTTATTTTTTTTTTTTCTGGTCCATAATATGACCTCCGCAAACGCCTAGTTTAGGAAATATAGCCATTTTAGTGTTTTGAATTTTTTTTTTCTGGTGCATAATATGACTCCCTCAGACGCCTAGTTTAGGAAATATTGCTTTGTTTAGGAGATATGGCCATTTCAATGTTTTGCATTTTTTTTTTCAGGTGCATAATATGACTCCCGCAGACGCCCAGTTTAGGAAATATAGCCATTTTAGTGTTTTGAATTTTTTTTTTTTTTTGCGGCGTAATATGACCCCCGGAGACGCCTAGTTTACGAGATATGGCCATTTTAGTGTTTTGAATTTTTTTTTTCTGGTGCATAATATGACCCCCGGAGACGCCTAGTTAATGTTTTTTTTTTCTGGTCCATAATATAACCCCCGCAGACGCCTTGTTTAGGAGATATGGCCATTTTAGGGTTTTGAAATTTTTTATTCTGGTGTATAATATAACCCCCGCAGACGCCAAGTTTAGGAGATATGGCCATTTTAGTGTTTTGAATGTTTTTTTTTTCTGGTCCATAATATAACCCCCGCAGACGCCTTGTTTAGGAAATATAGCCATTTTAGTGTTTTGAATTTTTTTTTTCTGGTGCATAATATGACTCCCTCAGACGCCTAGTTTAGGAAATATTGCTTTGTTTAGGAGATATGGCCATTTCAATGTTTTGCATTTTTTTTTTCAGGTGCATAATATGACTCCCTCAGACGACTAGTTTAGGACCCCCGCAGACGCCTTGTTTAGGAAATATAGCCATTTTAGTGTTTTGATTTTTTTTTTTCTGGTGCATAATATGACTCCCTCAGACGCCTAGTTTAGGAAATATTGCTTTGTTTAGGAGATATGGCCATTTTAGTGTTTTGAATTTTTTTTTTTCTGGTCCATAATATAACCCCCGCAGACGCCTTGTTTAGGAAATATAGCCATTTTAGAGTTTTGAATTTTTTTTTTCTGGTGCATAATATGACTCCCTCAGACGCCTAGTTTAGGAAATATTGCTTTGTTTAGGAGATATGGCCATTTCAATGTTTTGCATTTTTTTTTTTCAGGTGCATAATATGACTCCCGCATACGAATAGTTTAGGAGATATGGCCATTTTAGTGTTTTGAATTTTTTTTTCTGGTGCATAATATGACCCCCGGAGACACCTAGTTTATTTTTTTTTTTCTGGTCCATAATATGACCTCCGCAAACGCCTAGTTTAGGAAATATAGCCATTTTAGTGTTTTGAATTTTTTTTTTTCTGGTGCATAATATGACTCCCTCAGACGCCTAGTTTATGAAATATTGCTTTGTTTAGGAGATATGGCCATTTCAATGTTTTGCATTTTTTTTTTCAGGTGCATAATATGACTCCCGCAGACGCCCAGTTTAGGAAATATAGCCATTTTAGTGTTTTGATTTTTTTTTTTCAGGTGCATAATATGACTCCCGCAGACTCCCAGTTTAGGAAATATAGCCATTTTAGTTTTTTGAATTTTTTTTTTTTTTGCGGCGTAATATGACCCCCGGAGACGCCTAGTTTAGGAGATATGGCCATTTTAGTGTTTTGAATTTTTTTTTTTCTGGTGCATAATATGACCCCCGGAGATGCCTAGTTAATGTTTTTTTTTTCTGGTCCATAATACAACCCCCGCAGACGCCTTGTTTAGGAGATATGGCCATTTTAGGGTTTTGAATGTTTTTTTTTCTGGTCCATAATATCCCCACAGACGCCTAGTTTAGGAGATATGGCCATTTTAGTGTTTTGAAATTTTTTTTTCTGGTGTATAATAAAACACCCGCAGACGCTTTGTTTAGGAGAAATGGCCATTTCAATGTCTTGCATTTTTTTTCCAGGTGCATAACATGACCCCCGCAGACGCCTAGTTTAGGAGATATGGACACTTTAGTGTTCTGAATTTTTTTTCTGGTGCATAATATGACCCCCGTAGACGACTAGTTTAGGAACTATAGTCATTTTAGTGTTTGGATTTTTTTTTTCTGGTGCATAAAATGTCTCCCGCAGACGCCTAGTTTAGGAAATATAGCCATTTTAGTGTTTTGAATTTTTTTTTTTCTGGTGCATAATATGACCCCCGCAGACGCCTAGTTTGGGAGATATGGCCATTTTAGTGTTTTGAATGTTTTTTTTTTTCTGGTCCATAATATGACCCCCGCAGACGTCTAGTTTAGGAAATATAGCCATTTTAGTGTTTTGAAATTTTTTTTTTTCTGGTGCATAATATGACCCGCGCAGACGCCTAGTTAGGGAGATATGGCCATTTTAGTGTTTTGAAGATTTTATTTTTCAGGTGCATAATATGAACCCCGCAGACGCCTAGCTTAGGAGATATAGCCATTTTAGTGTTTTGAATTTTTTTTTTCTGGTGCATAAAATGACCCCCGCAGACGCCTAGTTTAGGAGATATGGCCATTTTAGTGTTTTGAATGTTTTTTTTTTTCTGGTCCATAACATAACCCCCGCAGACGCCTTGTTTAGGAAATATAGCCATTTTAGTGTTTTGAATTTTTTTTTTCTGGTGCATAATATGACTCCCTCAGACGCCTAGTTTAGGAAATATTGCTTTGTTTAGGAGATATGGCGATTTCAATATTTTGCATTTTTTTTTTCATGTGCATAATATGACTCCCGCAGACGCCTAGTTTAGGAGATATGGCCATTTTAGTGTTTTGAATGTTTTTTTTTTTTCTGGTCCATAATATAACCCCCGCAGACGCCTAGTTTAGGAAATATAGCCATTTTAGTGTTTTGAATGTTTTTTTTTCAGGTCCATAATATGACCCCCGCAGAAGCCTAGTTTAGGAGATATGGCCATTTTAGTGTTTTGAATTTTTTTTTTTCTGTTGCATAATATGACTCCCGCAGACGCCTAGTTTAGGGAATATAGCCATTTTAGTGTTTTGAATTTTTTTTTTCTGGTGCATAATATGACTCCCTCAGACGCCTAGTTTAGGAAATATTGCTTTGTTTAGGAGATATGGCCATTTCAATATTTTGCATTTTTTTTTTCATGTGCATAATATGACTCCCGCAGACGCCTAGTTTAGGAGATATGGCCATTTTAGTGTTTTGAATGTTTTTTTTTTTTCTGGTCCATAATATAACCCCCGCAGACGCCTAGTTTAGGAAATATAGCCATTTTAGTGTTTTGAATGTTTTTTTTTCTGGTCCATAATATGACTCCCGCAGACGCTTTGTTTAGGAGAAATGGCCATTTCAATGTCTTGCATTTTTTTTTCCAGGTGCATAACATGACCGCGGCAGACGCCTAGAGATGTGGACACTTTAGTGTTCTGCATTTTTTTTTCTGGTGCATAATATGAAACCCGCAGACGCCTAGTTTAGGAAATATAACTATTTTACGAGTAGTGTTTGGATTTTTTTTTTTCTGGTGCATAATATGACTCCCGCAGACGCCTAGTGTAGGAAATATAGCCAATTTAGTGTTTTGAAATTTTTTTTTCTGGTGCATAATATGACCCCCGGAGACTAATAGTTTTTTTTTTCTGGTTATTTTTTTCTGGTCCATAATATAACCCCCGCAGACGCCTTGTTTAGGAGATATGGCCATTTCAATGTTATGCATTTTTTTTTTCAGGTGCACAATATGACCCCCGCAGACGTCTAATTTAGGAGATATAGCCATTTTAGGGTTTTGAATGTTTTTTTTTCTGGTCCATAATATGACCCCCACAGACGCCTAGTTTAGGAGATATGGCCATTTTAGTGTTTCGAAATTTTTTTTTCTGGTGTATAATATAACACCCGCAGACGCCTAGTTTAGGAGATATGGCCATTTTAGTGTTTTGAATGTTTTTTTTTTCTGGTCCATAATATGACTCCCGCAGACGCTTTGTTTAGGAGAAATGGCCAGTCTTGCATTTTTTTTCCAGGTGCATAACTTGACCCCCGCAGACGCCTAGTTTAGGAGATATGGACATTTTAGTGTTCTGCATTTTTTTTTCTGGTGCATAATATGACCCCCGCAGACGACTAGTTTAGGAACTATAGTCATTTTAGCGTTTGGATTTTTTTGTTTTCTGGTGCATAATATGTCTCCCGCAGACGCCTAGTTTAGGAAATATAGCCAATTTAGTGTTTTGAAATTTTTTTTTCTGGTGCACAATATGACCCCCGCAGACGCCTTGTTTAGGGGATATGGCCATTTTAGTGTTTTGTATGTTTTTTTTTTCTGGTCCATAATATGACTCCCGCAGACGCTTTGTTTAGGAGAAATGGCCATTTCAATGTCTTGCATTTTTTTTTCCAGGTGCATAACATGACCGCGGCAGACGCCTAGAGATGTGGACACTTTAGTGTTCTGCATTTTTTTTTCTGGTGCATAATATGAAACCCGCAGACGCCTAGTTTAGGAAATATAACTATTTTACGAGTAGTGTTTGGATTTTTTTTTTTCTGGTGCATAATATGACTCCCGCAGACGCCTAGTGTAGGAAATATAGCCAATTTAGTGTTTTGAAATTTTTTTTTCTGGTGCATAATATGACCCCCGCAGACGCCTTGTTTAGGAGATATGGCCATTTCAATGTTATGCATTTTTTTTTTCAGGTGCACAATATGACCCCCGCAGACGTCTAATTTAGGAGATATAGCCATTTTAGGGTTTTGAATGTTTTTTTTTCTGGTCCATAATATGACCCCCACAGACGCCTAGTTTAGGAGATATGGCCATTTTAGTGTTTCGAAATTTTTTTTTTCTGGTGTATAATATAACACCCGCAGACGCCTAGTTTAGGAGATATGGCCATTTTAGTGTTTTGAATGTTTTTTTTTTCTGGTCCATAATATGACTCCCGCAGACGCTTTGTTTAGGAGAAATGGCCAGTCTTGCATTTTTTTTCCAGGTGCATAACTTGACCCCCGCAGACGCCTAGTTTAGGAGATATGGACATTTTAGTGTTCTGCATTTTTTTTTCTGGTGCATAATATGACCCCCGCAGACGACTAGTTTAGGAACTATAGTCATTTTAGCGTTTGGATTTTTTTGTTTTCTGGTGCATAATATGTCTCCCGCAGACGCCTAGTTTAGGAAATATAGCCAATTTAGTGTTTTGAAATTTTTTTTTCTGGTGCATAATATGACCCCCGCAGACGCCTAGTTTAGGAAATATAGCCATTTTAGTGCTTTGAATTTTTTTTTCTGGTGTATAATATAACCCCCGCAGACGCCTAGTTTAGGTGATATGGCCATTTTAGTGTTTTGAATGTTTTTTTTTCCTGGTCCATAATATGACCCCCGCAGACGCCTAGTTTAGGAAATATAGCCATTTTAGTGTTTTGAAATTTTTTTTTTCTGGTGCATAATATGTCCCCCGCAGACGCCTAGTTTAGGAAATATAGCCATTTTAGAGCTTTGAATTTTTTTTTCTGGTGTATAATATAACCCCCGCAGACGCCTAGTTTAGGAGATATGGCCATTTTAGTGTTTTGAATGTTTTTTTTTTCTGGTCCATAATATGACCCCCGCAGACGCCTAGTTTAGGAAATATAGCCATTTTAGTGTTTTGAAATTTTTTTTTTCTGGTGCATAATATGACCCCCGCAGACGACTAGTTTAGGAACTATAGTCATTTTAGTGTTTGCATTTTTTTTTGTTTCTGGTGCATAATATGTCTCCCGCAGACGCCTAGTTTAGGAAATATAGCCATTTTAGTGTTTTGAAATTTTTTTTTTCTGGTGCATAATATGACCCCCGCAGACGCCTAGTTTAGGAAATATAGCCATTTTAGTGCTTTGAATTTTTTTTTCTGGTGTATAATATAACCCCCGCAGAGGCCTAGTTTAGGAACTATAGTCATTTTAGTGTTTGGATTTTTTTTTTTCTGGTGCATAATATGACTCCCGCAGACGCCTAGTTTAGGAAATATAGCCATTTTAGTGTTTTGAAATTTTTTTTTTCTGGTGCATAATATGACCCCCGCAGACGACTAGTTTAGGAAATATAGCCATTTTAGTGCTTTGAATTTTTTTTTCTGGTGTATAATATAACCCCCGCAGACGCCTAGTTTAGGAGATATGGCCATTTTAGTGTTTTGAATGTTTTTTTTTTCTGGTCCATAATATGACCCCGCAGACGCCTAGTTTAGGAAATATAGCCATTTTGGTGTTTTGAAATTTTTTTTTTCTGGTGCATAATATGACCCGCGCAGACGCCTAGTTTAGGAGATATGGCCATTTTAGTGTTTTGAAGATTTTATTTTTCAGGTGCATAATATGAACCCCGCAGACGCCTAGTTTAGGTGATATAGCCATTTTAGTGTTTTGAATTGTTTTTTTCTGGTGCTTAAAATGACCCCCGCAGACGCCTAGTTTAGGAGATATGGCCATTTTAGTGTTTTGAATTTTTTATTCTGGTGTATAATATAACCCCCGCAGACGCCTAGTTTAGGAGATATGGCCATTTTAGTGTTTTGAATGTTTTTTTTTTTCTGGTCCATAATATAACCCCCGCAGACGCCTTGTTTAGGAAATATAGCCATTTTAGTGTTTTGAATTTTTTTTTTCTGGTGCATAATATGACTCCCGCAGACGCCTAGTTTAGGAAATATAGCCATTTTAGTGTATTGAATTTTTTTTTTCTGGTGCATAGTATGACCCCCGCAGACGCCTAGTTTAGGAAATATAGCCATTTTAGTGTTTTGAAAGTTTTTTTTTTTCTGGTCCATAATATGACCCCAGCAGATGCCTAGTTTAGGAAATATAGCCATTTTAGTGTTTTGAATTTTTTTTTTCTGGTGCATAATATGACTCCCGGAGACGCCTTGTTTAGGAAATATAGCCATTTTAGAGTTTTGAATTTTTTTTTTTCTGATGCATAATATGACTCCTTCAGACGCCTAGTTTAGGAAATATATCTTTGTTTAGGAGATATGGCCATTTCAATGTTTTGCATTTTTTTTTTCAGGTGCATAATATGACTCCCGCAGACGCCTAGTTTAGGAAATATAGCCATTTTAGTGTTTTGAATTTTTTTTATCTGGTGCATAATATGACCCCCGCAGACGCCTAGTTTAGGAGATATGGAAATTTTAGTGTTTTAAATTTTTTATTCTGGTGTATAATATAACCCCCGCAAACGCCTAGTTTAGGAGATATGGCCTTTTTAGTGTTTTGAATGTTTTTTTTTTTCTGGTCCATAATATAACCCCCGCAGACGCCAAGTTTAGGAAATATAGCCATTTTAGTGATTGGAATTTTTTTTTTCTGGTGCATAATATGACTCCCGCAGACGCCCTGTTTAGGAAATATAGCCATTTTAGTGTTTTGAATTTTTTTTTTCGGGTGCATAATATGACTCCCGCAGACGCCCAGTTTAGGAAATATAGCCATTTTAGTGTTTTGAATTTTTTTTTTCTGGTGCATAGTATGACCCCCGCAGACGCCTAGTTTAGGAAATATAGCCATTTTAGTGTTTTGAAAGTTTTTTTTTTCTGGTCCATAATATGACCCCAGCAGATGCCTAGTTTAGGAAATATAGCCATTTTAGTGTTTTGAATTTTTTTTTCTGGTGCATAATATGACTCCCGCAGACGCCTAGTTTAGGAGATATGGGCATTTTAGTGTTTTGAATTTTTTATTCTGGTGTATAATATAACCCCCGCAGACGCCTAGTTTAGGAGATATGGCCATTTTAGTGTTTTGAATGTTTTTTTTTTCTGGTCCATAATATAACCCCCGCAGACGCCAAGTTTAGGAAATATAGCCATTTTAGTGTTTTGAAATTTTTTTTTTCTGGTGCATAATATGACCCCCGCAGACGACTAGTTTAGGAAATATAGCCATTTTAGTGTTTTGAATGTTTTTTTTTTCTGGTCCATAATATGACCCCCCCCCGCAGAAGCCTAGTTTAGGAGATATGGCCATTTTAGTGTTTTGAAAATTTTTTTTTTCAGGTGCATAATATGAACCCCGCAGACGCCTAGCTTAGGAGATATAGCCATTTTAGTGTTTTGAATTTTTTTTTTTCTGATGCATAATATGACTCCCGCAGACGCCTAGTTTAGGGAATATATCCATTTTAGTGTTTTGAAATATTTTTTTTCTGGTGCATAATATGACCCCCGCAGACGCCTAGTTTAGGGGATATGGCCATTTTAGTGTTTTATATGTTTTTTTTTTCTGGTCCATAATATGACTCCCGCAGACGCTTTGTTTAGGAGAAATGGCCATTTCAATGTCTTGCATTTTTTTTTCCAGGTGCATAACATGACCGCGGCAGACGCCTAGAGATATGGACACTTTAGTGTTCTGCATTTTTTTTTCTGGTGCATAATATGACCCCCGCAGACGCCTAGTTTAGGAAATATAACTGTTTTACGAGTAGTGTTTGGAATTTTTTTTTTCTGGTGCATAATATGACTCCCGCAGACGCCTAGTGTAGGAAATATAGCCAATTTAGTGTTTTGAAATTTTTTTTTCTGGTGCATAATATGACCCCCGGAGACTAATAGTTTTTTCTTTCTGGTTTTTTTTTTCTGGTCCATAATATAACCCCCGCAGACGCCTTGTTTAGGAGATATGGCCATTTTAATGTTATGCATTTTTTTTTCTGGTGTATAATATAACCCCCGCAGACGCCTAGTTTAGGTGATATGGCCATTTTAGTGTTTTGAATGTTTTTTTTTTCTGGTCCATAATATGACCCCCGCAGAAGCCTAGTTTAGGAGATATGGCCATTTTAGTGTTTTGAAAATTTTTTTTTTCAGGTGCATAATATGAACCCCGCAGACGCCTAGCTTAGGAGATATAGCCATTTTAGTGTTTTGAATTTTTTTTTTTCTGATGCATAATATGCCTCCCGCAGACGCCTAGTTTAGGGAATATATCCATTTTAGTGTTTTGAAATATTTTTTTTCTGGTGCATAATATGACCCCCGCAGACGCCTAGTTTAGGGGATATGGCCATTTTAGTGTTTTATATGTTTTTTTTTTTCTGGTCCATAATATGACTCCCGCAGACGCTTTGTTTAGGAGAAATGGCCATTTCAATGTCTTGCATTTTTTTTTCCAGGTGCATAACATGACCGCGGCAGACGCCTAGAGATATGGACACTTTAGTGTTCTGCATTTTTTTTTCTGGTGCATAATATGACCCCCGCAGACGCCTAGTTTAGGAAATATAACTATTTTACGAGTAGTGTTTGGAATTTTTTTTTTCTGGTGCATAATATGACTCCCGCAGACGCCTAGTGTAGGAAATATAGCCAATTTAGTGTTTTGAAATTTTTTTTTCTGGTGCATAATATGACCCCCGGAGACTAATAGTTTTTTCTTTCTGGTTTTTTTTTTCTGGTCCATAATATAACCCCCGCAGACGCCTTGTTTAGGAGATATGGCCATTTTAATGTTATGCATTTTTTTTTCTGGTGTATAATATAACCCCCGCAGACGCCTAGTTTAGGTGATATGGCCATTTTAGTGTTTTGAATGTTTTTTTTTTCTGGTCCATAATATGACCCCCGCAGACGCCTAGTTTAGGAAATATAGCCATTTTAGTGTTTTGAAATTTTTTTTTTCTGGTGGATAATATGACCCCCGCAGACGCCTAGTTTAGGAAATATAGCCATTTTAGTGCTTTGAATTTTTTTTTCTGGTGTATAATATAACCCCCGCAGACGCCTAGTTTAGGAGATATGGCCATTTTAGTGTTTTGAATGTTTTTTTTTTCTGGTCCATAATATGACCCCCGCAGACGCCTAGTTTCGGAAATATAGCCATTTTAGTGTTTTGAAATTTTTTTTTTCTGGTGCATAATATGACCCCCGCAGACGCCTAGTTTAGGAAATATAGCCATTTTAGTGTTTTGAAATTTTTTTTTTCTGGTGCATAATATGACCCCCGCAGACGCCTAGTTTAGGAAATATAGCCATTTTAGTGCTTTGAATTTTTTTTTCTGGAGTATAATATAACCACCGCAGACGCCTAGTTTAGGAACTATAGTCATTTTAGTGTTTGGATTTTTTTTTTTTCATTTTAGTGTTTTGAAATTTTTTTTTCTGGTGTATAATATAACACCCGAAGACGCCTAGTTTAGGGGATATGGAAATTTTAGTGTTTTGTATGTTTTTTTTTCTGGTTCATAATATGACTCCCGCAGACGCTTTGTTTAGGAGAAATGGCCATTTCAATGTCTTGCATTTTTTTTTCCAGGTGCATAACATGACCGCGGCAGACGCCTTGAGATATGGACACTTTAGTGTTCTGCATTTTTTTTTCTGGTGCATAATATAACCCCCGTAGACGCCTAGTTTAGGAAATATAACTATTTTACGAGTAGTGTTTGGAATTTTTTTTTTCTGGTGTATAATATGACTCCCGCAGACGCCTAGTGTAGGAAATATAGCCAATTTAGTGTTTTGAAATTTTTTTTTCTGGTGCATAATATGACCCCCGGAGATTAATAGTTTTTTTTTTCCGCCTTTTTTTTTCTGGTCCATAATATAACCCCCGCAGACGCCTTGTTTAGGAGATATGGCCATTTCAATGTTATGCATTTTTTTTTCTGGTGTATAATATAACCCCCGCAGACGCCTAGTTTAGGTGATATGGCCATTTTAGTGTTTTGAATGTTTTTTTTTTCTGGTCCATAATATGACCCCCGCAGACGCCTTGTTTAGGAAATATAGCCATTTTAGTGTTTTGAAATTTTTTTTTTCTGGTGCATAATATGACCCCCGCAGACGCCTAGTTTAGGAAATATAGCCATTTTAGTGCTTTGAATTTTTTTTCTGGTGTATAATATAACCCCAGCAGACGCCTAGTTTAGGAGATATGGCCATTTTAGTGTTTTGAATGTTTTTCTTTTCTGGTCCATAATATGACCCCCGCAGACGCCTAGTTTAGGAAATATAGCCATTTTAGTGTTTTGAAATTTTTTTTTTCTGGTGCATAATATGACCCCCGCAGACGACAAGTTTAGGAACTATAGTCATTTTAGTGTTTGGATTTTTTTTTGTTTCTGGTGCATAATATGTCTCCCGCAGACGCCTAGTTTAGGAAATATAGCCATTTTAGTGTTTTGAAATTTTTTTTTTCTGGTGCATAATATGACCCCCGCAGACGCCTAGTTTAGGAAATATACCCATTTTAGTGCTTTGAATTTTTTTTTCTGGTGTATAATATAACCACCGCAGACGCCTAGTTTAGGAACTATAGTCATTTTAGTGTTTGGATTTTTTTTTTTTCTGGTGCATAATATGACCCCCGCAGACGCCTAGTTTAGGAAATATAGCCATTTTAGTGCTTTGAATTTTTTTTTCTGGTGTATAATATAACCGCCGCAGACGCCTAGTTTAGGAGATATGGACATTTTAGTGTTTTGAATGTTTTTTTTTTCTGGTCCATAATATGACCCCCGCAGACGCCTAGTTTAGGAAATATAGCCATTTTAGTGTTTTGAAATTTTTTTTTTCTGGTGCATAATATGACACGCGCAGACGCCTAGTTTAGGAGATATGGCCATTTTAGTGTTTTGAAGATTTTATTTTCAGGTGCATAATATGAACCCCGCAGACGCCTAGCTTAGGAGATATAGCCATTTTAGTGTTTTGAATTGTTTTTTTCTGGTGCATAAAATGACCCCCGCAGACGCCTAGTTTAGGAAATATAGCCATTTTAGTGTTTTGAATTTTTTTTTTCTGGTGTATAATATAACCCCCGCAGACGCCTAGTTTAGGAGATATGACCATTTTAGTGTTTTGAATGTTTTTTTTTTTCTGGTCCATAATATAACCCCCGCAGACGCCTTGTTTAGGAAATATAGCCATTTTAGTGTTTTGAATTTTTTTTTTCTGGTGCATAATATGACTCCCGCAGACGCCTAGTTTAGGAAATATAGCCATTTTAGTGTTTTGAATTTTTTTTTTCTGGTGCATAGTATGACCCCCGCAGACGCCTAGTTTAGGAAATATAGCCATTTTAGTGTTTTGAAAGTTTTTTTTTTCTGGTCCATAATATGACCCAAGCAGATGTCTAGTTTAGGAAATATAGCCATTTTAGTGTATTGAATTTTTTTTTTCTGGTGCATAATATGACTCCCGGAGACGCCTAGTTTATGTTTTTTTTTTCTGGTCCATAATATAACCCCCGCAGACGCCTTGTTTAGGAAATATAGCCATTTTAGAGTTTTGAATTTTTTTTTTCTGATGCATAATATGACTCCCTCAGACGCCTAGTTTAGGAAATATATCTTTGTTTGGGAGATATGGCCATTTCAATGTTTTGCAATTTTTTTTTCAGGTGCATAATATGACTCCCGCAGACGCCTAGTTTAGGAAATATAGCCATTTTAGTGTTTTGAATTTTTTTTATCTGGTGCATAATATGACCCCCGCAGACGCCTAGTTTAGGAGATATGGCCATTTTAGTGTTTTGAATTTTTTAGTCTGGTGTATAATATAACCCCCGCAGACGCCTAGTTTAGGAGATATGGCCATTTTAGTGTTTTGAATGTTTTTTTTTTTCTGGTCCATAATATAACCCCCGCAGACGCCAAGTTTAGGAAATATAGCCAGTTTAGTGATTGGAATTTTTTTTTTCTGGTGCATAATATGACTCCCGCAGACGCCTAGTTTAGGAAATATAACCATTTTAGTGTTTTGAATTTTTTTTTTCTGGTGCATAATATGACTCCCTCAGACGCCTAGTTTAGGAAATATTGCTTTGTTTAGGAGATATGGCCATTTCAATGTTTTGCATTTTTTTTTTCAGGTGCATAATATGACTCCCGCAGACGCCTAGTTTAGGAAATATAGCCATTTTAATGTTTTGAATTTTTTTTTCTGGTGCATAATATGACCCCCGCACACGCCTAGTTTAGGAGATATAGCCATTTTAGTGTTGTGAATGTTTTTTTTCTAGTTTAGGAGATATGGCAATTTCAGTGTTTTGCATTTTTTTTTCTGGTGCATAATATGACTCCCGCAGACGCCTAGTTTAGGAAATATAGCCATTTTAGTGTTTTGAAATTTTTTTTTTCTGGTGCATAATATGACCCCCGCAGACGCCTAGTTTAGGAAATATAGCCATTTTAGTGTTTTGAATGTTTTTTTTTTCTGGTCCATAATATGACCCCCGCAGAAGCCTAGTTTAGGAGATATGGCCATTTTAGTGTTTTGAAAATTTTTTTTTTCAGGTGCATAATATGAACCCCGCAGACGCCTAGCTTAGGAGATATAGCCATTTTAGTGTTTTGAATTTTTTTTTTTCTGATGCATAATATGACTCCCGCAGACGCCTAGTTTAGGGAATATATCCATTTTAGTGTTTTGAAATATTTTTTTTCTGGTGCATAATATGACCCCCGCAGACGCCTAGTTTAGGGGATATGGCCATTTTAGTGTTTTATATGTTTTTTTTTTCTGGTCCATAATATGACTCCATTTCAATGTCTTGCATTTTTTTTTCCAGGTGCATAACATGACCGCGGCAGACGCCTAGAGATATGGACACTTTAGTGTTCTGCATTTTTTTTTCTGGTGCATAATATGACCCCCGCAGACGCCTAGTTTAGGAAATATAACTATTTTACGAGTAGTGTTTGGAATTTTTTTTTTCTGGTGCATAATATGACTCCCGCAGACGCCTAGTGTAGGAAATATAGCCAATTTAGTGTTTTGAAATTTTTTTTTCTGGTGCATAATATGACCCCCGCAGACGCCTAGTTTAGGAAATATAGCCATTTTAGTGCTTTGAATTTTTTTTTCTGGAGTATAATATAACCACCGCAGACGCCTAGTTTAGGAACTATAGTCATTTTAGTGTTTGGATTTTTTTTTTTTCATTTTAGTGTTTTGAAATTTTTTTTTCTGGTGTATAATATAACACCCGAAGACGCCTAGTTTAGGGGATATGGAAATTTTAGTGTTTTGTATGTTTTTTTTTCTGGTCCATAATATGACTCCCGCAGACGCTTTGTTTAGGAGAAATGGCCATTTTAATGTTATGCATTTTTTTTTCTGGTGTATAATATAACCCCCGCAGACGCCTAGTTTAGGTGATATGGCCATTTTAGTGTTTTGAATGTTTTTTTTTTCTGGTCCATAATATGACCCCCGCAGACGCCTAGTTTAGGAAATATTTTTTAGTGTTTTGAAATTTTTTTTTTCTGGTGCATAATATGACCCCCGCAGACGCCTAGTTTAGGAAATATAGCCATTTTAGTGCTTTGCATTTTTTTTTCTGGTGTATAATATAACCCCCGCAGACGCCTAGTTTAGGTGATATGGCCATTTTAGTGTTTTGAATGTTTTTTTTTTCTGGTCCATAATATGACCCCCGCAGACGCCTAGTTTAGGAAATATTTTTTAGTGTTTTGAAATTTTTTTTTTCTGGTGCATAATATGACCCCCGCAGACGCCTAGTTTAGGAAATATAGCCATTTTAGTGCTTTGCATTTTTTTTTCTGGTGTATAATATAACCCCCGCAGACGCCTAGTTTAGGAGAAATGGCCATTTTAGTGTTTTGAATGTTTTTTTTTTCTGGTCCATAATATGACCCCCGCAGACGCCTAGTTTCGGAAATATAGCCATTTTAGTGTTTTGAAATTTTTTTTTTCTGGTGCATAATATGACCCCCGCAGACGCCTAGTTTAGGAAATATAGCCATTTTAGTGTTTTGAAATTTTTTTTTTCTGGTGCAAAATATGACCCCCGCAGACGCCTAGTTTAGGAAATATAGCCATTTTAGTGCTTTGAATTTTTTTTTCTGGAGTATAATATAACCACCGCAGACGCCTAGTTTAGGAACTATAGTCATTTTAGTGTTTGGATTTTTTTTTTTTCATTTTAGTGTTTTGAAATTTTTTTTTCTGGTGTATAATATAACACCCGAAGACGCCTAGTTTAGGGGATATGGAAATTTTAGTGTTTTGTATGTTTTTTTTTCTGGTCCATAATATGACTCCCGCAGACGCTTTGTTTAGGAGAAATGGCCATTTCAATGTCTTGCATTTTTTTTTCCAGGTGCATAACATGACCGCGGCAGACGCCTAGAGATATGGACACTTTAGTGTTCTGCATTTTTTTTTCTGGTGCATAATATGACCCCCGTAGACGCCTAGTTTAGGAAATATAACTATTTTACGAGTAGTGTTTGGAATTTTTTTTTTCTGGTGTATAATATGACTCCCGCAGACGCCTAGTGTAGGAAATATAGCCAATTTAGTGTTTTGAAATTTTTTTTTCTGGTGCATAATATGACCCCCGGAGATTAATAGTTTTTTCTTTCTGGTTTTTTTTTTCTGGTCCATAATATAACCCCCGCAGACGCCTTGTTTAGGAGATATGGCCATTTCAATGTTATGCATTTTTTTTTCTGGTGTATAATATAACCCCCGCAGACGCCTAGTTTAGGTGATATAGCCATTTTAGTGTTGTGAATGTTTTTTTTCTAGTTTAGGAGATATGGCAATTTCAGTGTTTTGCATTTTTTTTTCTGGTGCATAATATGACTCCCGCAGACGCCTAGTTTAGGAAATATAGCCATTTTAGTGTTTTGAAATTTTTTTTTTCTGGTGCATAATATGACCCCCGCAGACGCCTAGTTTAGGAAATATAGCCATTTTAGTGTTTTGAATTTTTTTTTCTGGTGCATAATATGACCCCCGCACACGCCTAGTTTAGGAGATATAGCCATTTTAGTGTTGTGAATGTTTTTTTTCTAGTTTAGGAGATATGGCAATTTCAGTGTTTTGCATTTTTTTTTCTGGTGCATAATATGACTCCCGCAGACGCCTAGTTTAGGAAATATAGCCATTTTAGTGTTTTGAAATTTTTTTTTTCTGGTGCATAATATGACCCCCGCAGACGCCTAGTTTAGGAAATATAGCCATTTTAGTGTTTTGAATGTTTTTTTTTTCTGGTCCATAATATGACCCCCGCAGAAGCCTAGTTTAGGAGATATGGCCATTTTAGTGTTTTGAAAATTTTTTTTTTCAGGTGCATAATATGAACCCCGCAGACGCCTAGCTTAGGAGATATAGCCATTTTAGTGTTTTGAATTTTTTTTTTTCTGATGCATATTATGACTCCCGCAGACGCCTAGTTTAGGGAATATATCCATTTTAGTGTTTTGAAATATTTTTTTTCTGGTGCATAATATGACCCCCGCAGACGCCTAGTTTAGGGGATATGGCCATTTTAGTGTTTTATATGTTTTTTTTTTCTGGTCCATAATATGACTCCATTTCAATGTCTTGCATTTTTTTTTCCAGGTGCATAACATGACCGCGGCAGACGCCTAGAGATATGGACACTTTAGTGTTCTGCATTTTTTTTTCTGGTGCATAATATGACCCCCGCAGACGCCTAGTTTAGGAAATATAACTATTTTACGAGTAGTGTTTGGAATTTTTTTTTTCTGGTGCATAATATGACTCCCGCAGACGCCTAGTGTAGGAAATATAGCCAATTTAGTGTTTTGAAATTTTTTTTTCTGGTGCATAATATGACCCCCGGAGACTAATAGTTTTTTCTTTCTGGTTTTTTTTTTCTGGTCCATAATATAACCCCCGCAGACGCCTTGTTTAGGAGATATGGCCATTTTAATGTTATGCATTTTTTTTTCTGGTGTATAATATAACCCCCGCAGACGCCTAGTTTAGGTGATATGGCCATTTTAGTGTTTTGAATGTTTTTTTTTTCTGGTCCATAATATGACCCCCGCAGACGCCTAGTTTAGGAAATATAGCCATTTTAGTGTTTTGAAATTTTTTTTTTCTGGTGCATAATATGACCCCCGCAGACGCCTAGTTTAGGAAATATAGCCATTTTAGTGCTTTGCATTTTTTTTTCTGGTGTATAATATAACCCCCGCAGACGCCTAGTTTAGGAGATATGGCCATTTTAGTGTTTTGAATGTTTTTTTTTTCTGGTCCATAATATGACCCCCGCAGACGCCTAGTTTCGGAAATATAGCCATTTTAGTGTTTTGAAATTTTTTTTTTCTGGTGCATAATATGACCCCCGCAGACGCCTAGTTTAGGAAATATAGCCATTTTAGTGTTTTGAAATTTTTTTTTTCTGGTGCAAAATATGACCCCCGCAGACGCCTAGTTTAGGAAATATAGCCATTTTAGTGCTTTGAATTTTTTTTTCTGGAGTATAATATAACCACCGCAGACGCCTAGTTTAGGAACTATAGTCATTTTAGTGTTTGGATTTTTTTTTTTTCATTTTAGTGTTTTGAAATTTTTTTTTCTGGTGTATAATATAACACCCGAAGACGCCTAGTTTAGGGGATATGGAAATTTTAGTGTTTTGTATGTTTTTTTTTCTGGTCCATAATATGACTCCCGCAGACGCTTTGTTTAGGAGAAATGGCCATTTCAATGTCTTGCATTTTTTTTTCCAGGTGCATAACATGACCGCGGCAGACGCCTAGAGATATGGACACTTTAGTGTTCTGCATTTTTTTTTCTGGTGCATAATATGACCCCCGTAGACGCCTAGTTTAGGAAATATAACTATTTTACGAGTAGTGTTTGGAATTTTTTTTTTCTGGTGTATAATATGACTCCCGCAGACGCCTAGTGTAGGAAATATAGCCAATTTAGTGTTTTGAAATTTTTTTTTCTGGTGCATAATATGACCCCCGGAGATTAATAGTTTTTTTTTTCCGCCTTTTTTTTTCTGGTCCATAATATAACCCCCGCAGACGCCTTGTTTAGGAGATATGGCCATTTCAATGTTATGCATTTTTTTTTCTGGTGTATAATATAACCCCCGCAGACGCCTAGTTTAGGTGATATGGCCATTTTAGTGTTTTGAATGTTTGTTTTTTCTGGTCCATAATATGACCCCCGCAGACGCCTAGTTTAGGAAATATAGCCATTTTAGTGTTTTGAAGTTTTTTTTTTCTGGTGCATAATATGACCCCCGCAGACGCCTAGTTTAGGAAATATAGCCATTTTAGTGCTTTGAATTTTTTTTCTGGTGTATAATATAACCCCCGCAGACGCCTAGTTTAGGAGATATGGCCATTTTAGTGTTTTGAATGTTTTTCTTTTCTGGTCCATAATATGACCCCCGCAGACGCCTAGTTTAGGAAATATAGCCATTTTAGTGTTTTGAAATTTTTTTTTTCTGGTGCATAATATGACCCCCGCAGACGACTAGTTTAGGAACTATAGTCATTTTAGTGTTTGGATTTTTTTTTGTTTCTGGTGCATAATATGTCTCCCGCAGACGCCTAGTTTAGGAAATATAGCCATTTTAGTGTTTTGAAATTTTTTTTTTCTGGTGCATAATATGACCCCCGCAGACGCCTAGTTTAGGAAATATACCCATTTTAGTGCTTTGAATTTTTTTTTCTGGTGTATAATATAACCACCGCAGACGCCTAGTTTAGGAACTATAGTCATTTTAGTGTTTGGATTTTTTTTTTTCTGGTGCATAATATGACTCCCGCAGACGCCTAGTTTAGGAAATATAGCCATTTTAGTGTTTTGAAATTTTTTTTTTCTGGTGCATAATATGACCCCCGCAGACGCCTAGTTTAGGAAATATAGCCATTTTAGTGCTTTGAATTTTTTTTTCTGGTGTATAATATAACCGCCGCGGACGCCTAGTTTAGGAGATATGGACATTTTAGTGTTTTGAATGTTTTTTTTTTCTGGTCCATAATATGACCCCCGCAGACGCCTAGTTTAGGAAATATAGCCATTTTAGTGTTTTGAAATTTTTTTTTTCTGGTGCATAATATGACTCGCGCAGACGCCTAGTTTAGGAGATATGGCCATTTTAGTGTTTTGAAGATTTTATTTTCAGGTGCATAATATGAACCCCGCAGACGCCTAGCTTAGGAGATATAGCCATTTTAGTGTTTTGAATTGTTTTTTTCTGGTGCATAAAATGACCCCCGCAGACGCCTAGTTTAGGAGATAAGGCCATTTTAGTGTTTTGAATTTTTTATTCTGGTGTATAATATAACCCCCGCAGACGCCTAGTTTAGGAGATATGACCATTTTAGTGTTTTGAATGTTTTTTTTTTTCTGGTCCATAATATAACCCCCGCAGACGCCTTGTTTAGGAAATATAGCCATTTTAGTGTTTTGAATTTTTTTTTTCTGGTGCATAATATGACTCCCGCAGACGCCTAGTTTAGGAAATATAGCCATTTTAGTGTTTTGAATTTTTTTTTTCTGGTGCATAGTATGACCCCCGCAGACGCCTAGTTTAGGAAATATAGCCATTTTAGTGTTTTGAAAGTTTTTTTTTTCTGGTCCATAATATGACCCAAGCAGATGCCTAGTTTAGGAAATATAGCCATTTTAGTGTTTTGAATTTTTTTTTTCTGGTGCATAATATGACTCCCGGAGACGCCTAGTTTATGTTTTTTTTTTCTGGTCCATAATATAACCCCCGCAGACGCCTTGTTTAGGAAATATAGCCATTTTAGAGTTTTGAATTTTTTTTTTCTGATGCATAATATGACTCCCTCAGACGCCTAGTTTAGGAAATATATCTTTGTTTAGGAGATATGGCCATTTCAATGTTTTGCAATTTTTTTTTCAGGTGCATAATATGACTCCCGCAGACGCCTAGTTTAGGAAATATAGCCATTTTAGTGTTTTGAATGTTTTTTTTTTTCTGGTCCATAATATAACCCCCGCAGACGCCAAGTTTAGGAAATATAGCCATTTTAGTGATTGGAATTTTTTTTTTCTGTTGCATAATATGACTCCCGCAGACGCCTAGTTTAGGAAATATAACCATTTTAGTGTTTTGAATTTTTTTCTTCTGGTGCATAATATGACTCCCTCAGACGCCTAGTTTAGGAAATATTGCTTTGTTTAGGAGATATGGCCATTTCAATGTTTTGCATTTTTTTTTTCAGGTGCATAATATGACTCCCGCAGACGCCTAGTTTAGGAAATATAGCCATTTTAATGTTTTGAATTTTTTTTTCTGGTGCATAATATGACCCCCACACACGCCTAGTTTAGGAGATATAGCCATTTTAGTGTTGTGAATGTTTTTTTTCTAGTTTAGGAGATATGGCAATTTTAGTGTTTTGCATTTTTTTTTCTGGTGCATAATATGACTCCCGCAGACGCCTAGTTTAGGAAATATAGCCATTTTAGTGTTTTGAATTTTTTTTTCGGGTGCATAATATGACCGGAGACGCCTAGTTTATGTTTTTTTTTTCTGGTCCACAATATAACCCCCGCAGACGCCTTGTTTAGGAAATATAGCCATTTTAGAGTTTTGAATTTTTTTTTTCTGATGCATAATATGACTCCCTCAGACGCCTAGTTTAGGAAATATATCTTTGTTTAGGAGATATGGCCATTTCAATGTTTTGCAATTTTTTTTTCAGGTGCATAATATGACTCCCGCAGACGCCTAGTTTAGGAGATATGGCCATTTTAGTGTTTTGAATGTTTTTTTTTTTCTGGTCCATAATATAACCCCCGCAGACGCCAAGTTTAGGAAATATAGCCATTTTAGTGATTGGAATTTTTTTTTTCTGTTGCATAATATGACTCCCGCAGACGCCTAGTTTAGGAAATATAACCATTTTAGTGTTTTGAATTTTTTTTTTCTGGTGCATAATATGACTCCCTCAGACGCCTAGTTTAGGAAATATTGCTTTGTTTAGGAGATATGGCCATTTCAATGTTTTGCATTTTTTTTTTCAGGTGCATAATATGACTCCCGCAGACGCCTAGTTTAGGAAATATAGCCATTTTAATGTTTTGAATTTTTTTTTCTGGTGCATAATATGACCCCCGCACACGCCTAGTTTAGGAGATATAGCCATTTTAGTGTTGTGAATGTTTTTTTTCTAGTTTAGGAGATATGGCAATTTTAGTGTTTTGCATTTTTTTTTCTGGTGCATAATATGACTCCCGCAGACGCCTAGTTTAGGAAATATAGCCATTTTAGTGTTTTGAATTTTTTTTCGGGTGCATAATATGACCCCCGCACACGCCTAGTTTAGGAGATATAGCCATTTTAGTGTTGTGAATGTTTTTTTTCTAGTTTAGGAGATACGGCAATTTTAGTGTTTTGCATTTTTTTTTCTGGTGCATAATATGACTCCCGCAGACGCCTAGTTTAGGAAATATAGCCATTTTAGTGTTTTGAATTTTTTTTTCGGGTGCATAATATGACTCCCGCAGACGCCCAGTTTAGGAAATATAGCCATTTTAGTGTTTTGAATTTTTTTTTTTTGCGGCGTAAGATGACCCCCGGAGACGCCTAGTTTAGGAGATATGGCCATTTTAGTGTTTTGAATTTTTTTTTTTCTGGTGCATAATATGACCCCCGGAGACGCCTAGTTTATGTTTTTTTTTTCTGGTCCATAATATAACCCCCACAGACGCCTTGTTTAGTAGATATGGCCATTTCAATGTTTTGCATTTTTTTTTTCTGGTCCATAATATAACCCCCGCAGACGCCTTGTTTAGGAGATATGGCCATTTTAGTGTTTTGAAAATTTTATTTTTCAGGTGCATAATATGAACCCCGCAGACGCCTAGCTTTGGAGATATGGCCCACCGTCTGCGGGGGTTATATTATACACCAGAAAAAAAAATTCAAAACACTAAAATGGCTATATTTCCTAAACTAGGCGTCTACGGGTGTCATATTATGCACCTGAAAAAAAAAAACATTCAAAACACTAAAATGGCCATATCTCCTAAACTAGGCGCCTGCGGGGGTTATATTATACACCAGAATAAAAAATTCAAAACACTAAAATGGCCATTTCTCCTAAACTAGGCGTCAGCGGGGGTCATTTTATGCACCAGAAAAAAAAAATTCAAAACACTAAAATGGCCATATCTCCTAAGCTATGCGTCTGCGGGAGTCATATTATGTACCAGAAAAAAAAACTCCAAACACTAAAATGACTATATTTCCTAAACTAGTCGTCTGCTGGGGTCATATTATGCACCAGAAAAAAAAACTGCAGAACATTTTAAGTGTCCATATCTTGTGTCATGTCATGTCATGTCATGTTATGCACCTGGAAAAAAAATGCAAGACATTGAAATAGCCATTTCTCCTAAACAAAGCGTCTGCGGGAGTCATATTATGGACCAGAAAAAAAAAATATTCAAAACACTAAAATGGCCATATCTCCTAAACTAGGCGTCTGCGGGGGTTATATAATACACCAGAAAAAAAAATTTCAAAACACTAAAATGGCCATATCTCCTAAACTAGGCGTCTGTGGGGGTCATATTATGAACCAGAAAAAAAAATGCAAAAAATTGAAATGGCCATATCTCCTAAACAAAGCGTCTGCGGGTTGTCATATTATGGACCAGAAAAAAAAACATTTAAATCCCTAAAATGGCTATATCTCTTAAATTAGACGTCTGCGGGGGTCATATTATGCACCTGAAAAAAAAAATGCAAAACATTGAAATGGCCATATCTCCTAAACAAGGCGTCTGCGGGTTGTCATATTATGGACCAGAAAAAAAAACATTCAACACCCTAAAATGGCTATATCTCCTAAATTAGACGTCTGCGGGGGTCATATTATGCACCTGGAAAAAAAAATGCAAAACATTGAAATGGCCATATCTCCTAAACAAGGCGTCTGCGGGTTGTCATATTATGCACCAGAATAAAAAATGCGGAACACTTTAAGTGTCAATATCTTATGTCATGTCATGTCATGTCATGTTATGCACCTGGAAAAAAAATGCAAGACATTAAAATAGCCATTTCTCCTAAACAAAGCGTCTGCGGCAGTCATATTATGGACCAGAAAAAAAAAACATTCAAAACACTAAAATTGCCGTATCTCCTAAACTAGGCGTCTGCGGGGGTTATATTATACACCAGAAAAAAAAATTTCAAAACACTAAAATGGCCATATCTCCTAAACTAGGCGTCTGTGGGGGTCATATTATGAACCAGAAAAAAAAAATTCAAAACACTAAAATGGCTATATTTCGTAAACTAGACGCTAGCGGGGGTCATATTATGCACCTGGAAAAAAAATGCAAAAAATTGAAATGGCCATATCTCCTAAACAAAGCGTCTGCGGGTTGTCATATTATGGACCAGAAAAAAAAACATTTAAATCCCTAAAATGGCTATATCTCCTAAATTAGACGTCTGCGGGGGTCATATTATGCACCTGAAAAAAAAAATGCAAAACATTGAAATGGCCATATCTCCTAAACAAGGCGTCTGCAGGGGTTATATTATGGACCAGAAAAAAAAAACATAAACTATTCGTCTCCGGGGGTCATATTATGCTCCAGAAAAAAAATTTTCAAAACACTAAATTTTCTATATTTCCTAATCTAGACGCTTGCGGGGGTCATATTATGCACCTGAAAAAAAAATGCAAAACATTGAAATGGCCATATTATGGACCAGAAAAAAAAAACATAAACTCTTCGTCTCCGGGGGTCATATTATCCACCAGAAAAAAAAATTTCAAAACACTAAAATGGCTATATTTCCTAAACTAGGCGTCTGCGGGAGTCATATTATGCACCAGAAAAAAAAATTCCAAACACTACTCGTAAAATGGTTATATTTCCTAAACTAGGCATCTGCGGGGGTCATATTATGGACCAGAAAAAAAAAACATTCAAAACACTAAAATGTCTATATCTCTTAAACTAGGCGTCTGCGCGGGTCATATTATGCACCAGAAAAAAAAACATTCAAAACACTAAAATCTCTATATCTCTTAAACTAGGCGTCTGCGCGGGTCATATTATGCACCAGAAAAAAAAAATGCCAATCACTAAAATGGCTATATTCCCTAAACTAGGCGTCTGCGGGAGTCATATTATGGATCAGAAAAAAAAACATTCAAAACACTAAAATGGCTATATCTCCTTAGCTAGGCGTCTGCGGGGTTCATATTATGCACCAGAAAAAAAAATTTCAAAACACCAAAATGGCTATATTCCCTAAACTAGGCGTCTGCGGGAGTCATATTATGCATCAGAAAAAAAAAAATTCAAAACACTAAAATGGCTATATCTCCTTAGCTAGGAGTCTGCGGGGTTCATATTATGCACCTGAAAAAAACAATTTTCAAAACACTTAAATGGCCATATCTCCTAAACTAGGCATCTGCGGGGGTCATATTATGGACCAGAAAAAAAAAACATTCAAAACACTAAAATGGTTATATTTCCTAAACTTGGCGTCTGCGGGGGTCATATTATGGACCAGAAAAAAAAAACATTCAAACACTAAAATGTCTATATCTCTTAAACTAGGCGTCTGCGCGGGTCATATTATGCACCAGAAAAAAAAAATGCCAATCACTAAAATGGCTATATTTCCTAAACTAGGCGTCTGCGGGAGTCATATTATGGACCAGAAAAAAAAAAAATTCAAAACACTAAAATGGCCATATCTCCTAAACTAGGCGTCCGCGGGGGTTATATTATACACCAAAAAAAAAAATTTCAAAACACTAAAATGGCTATATTTCCTGAACTAGGAGTCTGCGGGGGTCATATTATGGACCACAAAAAAAAAGCATTCAAAACACTGAAACGGCTATATCTCCAAAACTAGGTGACTGGCTATATTCCCTAAACTAGGCGTCTGCGGGAGTCATATTGTACAAAAAAAAAAAAACAAAAAAAACACTAAAATGGCCATATCTCCTAAACTAGGCATCTGCGGGGGTCATATTATGGACCAGAAAAAAAAAAACATTCAAAACACTAAAATGGCTATATTTCCTAAACTAGGCGTCTGCGGGGGTCATATTATGCACCAGAAAAAAAAAATTTCAAAACACTAAAATGGCTATATTTCCTAAACTACTCGTCTGCGGGAGTCATATTATGGACCAGAAAAAAAAAACATTCAAAACACTAAAATGGCCATATCTCCTAAACTAGGCGTCTGCGTGGGTTATATTATACACCAGAAAAAAAAATTTCAAAACACTAAAATGGCCATATCTCCTAAACTAGGCGTCTGTGGGGGTCATATTATGAACCAGAAAAAAAAAATTCAAAACACTAAAATGGCTATATTTCGTAAACTTGACGCTTGCGGGGGTCATATTATGCACCTGAAAAAAAAATGCAAAAAATTGAAATGGCCATATCTCCTAAACAAAGCGTCTGCGGGTTGTCATATTATGGACCAGAAAAAAAAACATTCAAAACCCTAAAATGGCTATATCTCCTAAATTAGACGTCTGCGGGGGTCGTATTATGCACCTAAAACAAAAAATGCTAAACATTGAAATGGCCATATCTCCTAAACAAGGCGTCTGCGGGGGTTATATTATGCACCAGAAAAAAAAAATTCCAAACACTACTTGTAAAATGTCTATATTTCCTAAACTAGGCGTCTGCGGGTGTCATATTATGCACCAGAAAAAAAAAAATTCAAAACACTAAAATGGCTATATTTCCTAAACTACTCGTCTGCGGGATTCATTTTATGCACCAGAAAAAAAAAATTCCAATCACTAAAATGGCTATATTTCCTAAACACTAAAATGGCCATATCTCCTTAACTAGGCGTCTGCGGGGGTTATATTATACACCAAAAAAAAATTCAAAACACTAAAATGGCTATATTTCCTAAACTAGGCGTCTGCGGGAGTCATATTATGCACCAGAAAAAAAAATCCAAACACTAAAATGACTATATTTCCTAAACTAGTCGTCTGCGGGGGTCATATTATGCACCAGAAAAAAAAAATGCAGAACACTTTAAGTGTCCATATCTTATGTCATGTCATGTCATGTCATGTTATGCACCTGGAAAAAAAATGCAAGACATTGAAATAGCCATTTCTCCTAAACAAAGCGTCTGCGGGTTGTCATATTATGGACCAGAAAAAAAAACATTCAAAACCCTAAAATGGCTATATCTCCTAAATTAGACGTCTGCGAGGGTCGTATTTTGCACCTGAAAAAAAAACATTCAAAACCCTAAAATGGTTATATCTCCTAAATTAGACGTCTGCGGGGGTCATATTATGCACCTGAAAAAAAAAAAAGCTAAACATTGAAATGGCCATATCTCCTAAACAAGGCGTCTGCGGGGGTTATATTATGCACCAGAAAAAAAAAATTCCAAACACTACTCGTAAAATGGTTATATTTCCTAAACTAGGCGTCTGCGGGGGTCATATTATGCACCAGAAAAAAAAAATGCAGAACACTAAAGTGTCCATATCTCCTAAACTAGGCGTCTGCCGCGGTCATGTTATGCACCTGGAAAAAAAAATGCAAGACATTGAAATGGCCATTTCTCCTAAACAAAGCGGCTGCGGGAGTCATATTATGGACCAGGAAAAAAAAACATTCAAAACACTAAAATTACCATATCTCCTAAACTAGGCGTCTGCGGGGGTCATATTATGCACCAGAAAAAAAAAATTCAAATCACTAAAATGGCTATATTCCCTAAACTAAGCGTATGCGGGAGTCATATTATGCTTCAGAAAAAAAAAAATTCAAAACACTAAAATGGCCATATCTCCTAAACTAGGCATCTGCGGGGGTCATTTTATGGACCAGAAAAAAAAGCATTCAAAACACTAAAATGGCTATATTTCCTAAACTACTCGTCTGCGGGATTCATTTTATGCACCAGAAAAAAAAAATTCCAATCACTAAAATGTCTATATTTCCTAAACACTAAAATGGCCATATCTCCTTAACTAGGAGTCTGCGGGGGTTATATTATACACCAGAAAAAAAAATTCAAAACACTAAAATGGCTATATTTCCTAAACTAGGCGTCTGCGGGGGTCATATTATGCACCAGAAAAAAAAAATTTCAAAACACTAAAATGGCTATATTTCCTAAACTAGGCGTCTGCGGGAGTTATATTATGCACCAGAAAAAAAAAAATGCAAAACATTGAAATGGCCATATATCCTAAACAAGGCGTCTGCGGGTTGTCATATTATGGACCAGAAAAAAAAACATTCAAAACCCTAAAATGGCTATATCTCCTAAATTAGACGTCTGCGGGGGTCATATTATGCACCTGAAAAAAAAAAATGCAAAACATTGAAATGGCCATATCTCCTAAACAAGGCGTCTGCGGGGGTTATATTATGGACCAGAAAAAAAAACATAAACTATTCGTCTCCGGGGGTCATATTATGCTCCAGAAAAAAAAATTTCAAAACACTATATTGGCTATATTTCCTAATCTAGACGCTTGCGGGGGTCATATTATGCACCTGAAAAAAAAATGCAAAACATTGAAATGGCCATATTATGGACCAGAAAAAAAAAACATAAACTATTCGTCTCCGGGGGTCATATTATCCACCAGAAAAAAAAATTTCAAAACACTAAAATGGCTATATTTCCTAAACTAGGCGTCTGCGGGAGTCATATTATGCACCAGAAAAAAAAATTCCAAACACTACTCGTAAAATGGTTATATTTCCTAAACTGGGCGTCTGCGGGGGTCATATTATGGACCAGAAAAAAAAAACATTCAAAACACTAAAATGTCTATATCTCTTAAACTAGGCGTCTGCGCGGGTCATATTATGCACCAGAAAAAAAAACATTCAAAACACTAAAATCTCTATATCTCTTAAACTAGGCGTCTGCGCGGGTCATATTATGCACCAGAAAAAAAAAATGCCAATCACTAAAATGGCTATATTTCCTAAACTAGGCGTCTGCGGGAGTCATATTATGGACCAGAAAAAAAAACATTCAAAACACTAAAATGGCTATATCTCCTTAGCTAGGCGTCTGCGGGGTTCATATTATGCACCAGAAAAAAAAATTTCAAAACACCAAAATGGCTATATTCCCTAAACTAGGCGTCTGCGGGAGTCATATTATGCATCAGAAAAAAAAAAATTCAAAACACTAAAATGGCTATATCTCCTTAGCTAGGAGTCTGCGGGGTTCATATTATGCACCTGAAAAAAACAATTTTCAAAACACTTAAATGGCCATATCTCCTAAACTAGGCATCTGCGGGGGTCATATTATGGACCAGAAAAAAAAAACATTCAAAACACTAAAATGGTTATATTTCCTAAACTTGGCGTCTGCGGGGGTCATATTATGGACCAGAAAAAAAAAATGCCAATCACTAAAATGGCTATATTTCCTAAACTAGGCGTCTGCGGGAGTCATATTATGGACCAGAAAAAAAAACATTCAAAACACTAAAATGGCTATATCTCCTTAGCTAGGCGTCTGCGGGGTTCATATTATGCACCAGAAAAAAAAATTTCAAAACACCAAAATGGCTATATTCCCTAAACTAGGCGTCTGCGGGAGTCATATTATGCATCAGAAAAAAAAAAATTCAAAACACTAAAATGGCTATATCTCCTTAGCTAGGAGTCTGCGGGGTTCATATTATGCACCTGAAAAAAACAATTTTCAAAACACTTAAATGGCCATATCTCCTAAACTAGGCATCTGCGGGGGTCATATTATGGACCAGAAAAAAAAAACATTCAAAACACTAAAATGGTTATATTTCCTAAACTTGGCGTCTGCGGGGGTCATATTATGGACCAGAAAAAAAAAACATTCAAACACTAAAATGTCTATATCTCTTAAACTAGGCGTCTGCGCGGGTCATATTATGCACCAGAAAAAAAAAATGCCAATCACTAAAATGGCTATATTTCCTAAACTAGGCGTCTGCGGGAGTCATATTATGGACCAGAAAAAAAAAAAATTCAAAACACTAAAATGGCCATATCTCCTAAACTAGGCGTCCGCGGGGGTTATATTATACACCAGAAAAAAAAATTTCAAAACACTAAAATGGCTATATTTCCTGAACTCGGAGTCTGCGGGGGTCATATTATGGACCACAAAAAAAAAACATTCAAAACACTGAAACGGCTATATCTCCAAAACTAGGTGACTGGCTATATTCCCTAAACTAGGCGTCTGCGGGAGTCATATTATGCATCAGAAAAAAAAAATCAAAACACTAAAATGGCTATATCACCTACGCTAGGCGTCTGTGTGGTTCTTATTATGCACCAGAAAAAAAAATGCAGAACACTAAAGTGTCCATATCTCCTAAACTAGGCGTCTGCGGGAGTCATATTATGGACCAGAAAAAAAAAAACATTCAAAACACTAAAATGGCTATATTTCCTAAACTAGGCGTCTGCGGGGGTCATATTATGCACCAGAAAAAAAAAAATATTCAAAACACTAAAATGGCTATATTTCCTAAACTAGGCGCCTGCGGGGGTCATATTATGCACCAGAAAAAAAAAAATTTCAAAACACTAAAATGGCTATATTTCCTAAACTACTCGTCTGCGGGAGTCATATTATGCACCAGATAAAAAAAATTCCAATTACTAAAATGGCTATATTTCCTAAACACTAAAATGGCCATATCTCCTTAACTAGGCGTCTGCGGGGGTTATATTATACACCAGAAAAAAAAATTCAAAACACTAAAATGGCTATATTTCCTAAACTAGGCGTCTGCGGGGGTCATATTATGCACCAGAAAAAAAAAATTTCAAAACACTAAAATGGCTATATTTCCTAAACTAGGCGTCTGCGGGATTCATATTATGCACCAGAAAAAAAAAAATCCAAACACTAAAATGACTATATTTCCTAAACTAGTCGTCTGCGGGGGTCATATTATGCACCAGAAAAAAAAAATGCAGAACACTTTAAGTGTCCATATCTTATGCCATGTCATGTCATGTCATGTTATGCACATAGAAAAAAAATGCAAGACATTGAAATAGCCATTTCTCCTAAACAAAGCGTCTGCGGGAGTCATATTATGGACCAGAAAAAAACAACATTCAAAACACTAAAATGGCCATATCTCCTAAACTAGGCGTCTGCGTGGGTTATATTATACACCAGAAAAAAAAATTTCAAAACACTAAAATGGCCATATCTCCTAAACTAGGCGTCTGTGGGGGTCATATTATGAACCAGAAAAAAAAAATTCAAAACACTAAAATGGCTATATTTCGTAAACTTGAGGCTTGCGGGGGTCATATTATGCACCTGAAAAAAAAATGCAAAAAATTGAAATGGCCATATCTCCTAAACAAAGCGTCTGCGGGTTGTCATATTATGGACCAAAAAAAAAACATTCAAAACCCTAAAATGGCTATATCTCCTAAATTAGACGTCTGCGGGGGTCGTATTATGCACTTAAAACAAAAAATGCTAAACATTGAAATGGCCATATCTCCTAAACAAGGCGTCTGCGGGGGTTATATTATGCACCAGAAAAAAAAAATTCCAAACACTACTCGTAAAATGTCTATATTTCCTAAACTAGGCGTCTGCGGGGGTCATATTATGCACCAGAAAAAAAAAATTTCAAAACACTAAAATGGCTATATTTCCTAAACTACTCGTTTGCGGGATTCATTTTATGCACCAGAAAAAAAAAATTCCAATCACTAAAATGGCTATATTTCCTAAACACTAAAATGGCCATATCTCCTTAACTAGGCGTCTGCGGGGGTTATATTATACACCAAAAAAAAATTCAAAACACTAAAATGGCTATATTTCCTAAACTAGGCGTCTGCGGGAGTCATATTATGCACCAGAAAAAAAAAATGCAGAAAACTTTAAGTGTCCATATCTTATGTCATGTCATGTCATGTCATGTTATGCACCTGGAAAAAAAATGCAAGACATTGAAATAGCCATTTCTCCTAAACAAAGCGTCTGCGGGTTGTCATATTATGGACCAGAAAAAAAAACATTCAAAACCCTAAAATGGCTATATCTCCTAAATTAGACGTCTGCGAGGGTCGTATTATGCACCTGAAAAAAAAACATTCAAAACCCTAAAATGGTTATATCTCCTAAATTAGACGTCTGCGGGGGTCATATTATGCACCTGAAAAAAAAAAAGCTAAACATTGAAATGGCCATATCTCCTAAACAAGGCGTCTGCGGGGGTTATATTATGCACCAGAAAAACAAAATTCCAAACACTACTCGTAAAATGGTTATATTTCCTAAACTAGGCGTCTGCGGGGGTCATATTATGCACCAGAAAAAAAAATGCAGAACACTAAAGTGTCCATATCTCCTAAACTAGGCGTCTGCCGCGGTCATGTTATGCACCTGGAAAAAAAAATGCAAGACATTGAAATGGCCATTTCTCCTAAACAAAGCGGCTGCGGGAGTCATATTATGGACCAGGAAAAAAAAACATTCAAAACACTAAAATTACCATATCTCCTAAACTAGGCGTCTGCGGGGGTCATATTATGCACCAGAAAAAAAAATTTCAAATCACTAAAATGGCTATATTCCCTAAACTAGGCGTCTGCGGGAGTCATATTATGCTTCAGAAAAAAAAAAATTCAAAACACTAAAATGGCCATATCTCCTAAACTAGGCATCTGCGGGGGTCATATTATGGACCAGAAAAAAAAGCATTCAAAACACTAAAATGGCTATATTTCCTAAACTACTCGTCTGCGGGATTCATTTTATGCACCAGAAAAAAAAAATTCCAATCACTAAAATGTCTATATTTCCTAAACACTAAAATGGCCATATCTCCTTAACTAGGAGTCTGCGGGGGTTATATTATACACCAGAAAAAAAAATTCAAAACACTAAAATGGCTATATTTCCTAAACTAGGCGTCTGCGGGGGTCATATTATGCACCAGAAAAAAAAAATTTCAAAACACTAAAATGGCTATATTTCCTAAACTAGGCGTCTGCGGGAGTTATATTATGCACCAGAAAAAAAAAAATGCAAAACATTGAAATGGCCATATCTCCTAAACAAGGCGTCTGCGGGTTGTCATATTATGGACCAGAAAAAAAAACATTCAAAACCCTAAAATGGCTATATCTCCTAAATTAGACGTCTGCGGGGGTCATATTATGCACCTGAAAAAAAAAAATGCAAAACATTGAAATGGCCATATCTCCTAAACAAGGCGTCTGCGGGGGTTATATTATGGACCAGAAAAAAAAACATAAACTATTCGTCTCCGGGGGTCATATTATGCACCAGAAAAAGAATTTTCAAAACACTAAAATGGCTATATTTCCTAAACTAGGCGTCTGCGGGGGTCATATTATCCAACAGAAAAAAAAAATTTCAAAACACAAAAATGGCTATATTTCCTAAACTAGGCGTCTGCTGGAGTCATATTATGCACCAGAAAAAAAAATTCCAAACACTACTCGTAAAATGGTTATATTTCCTAAACTAGGCGTCTGCGGGGGTCATATTATGCACCAGAAAAAAAAATGCAGAACACTAAAGTGTCCATATCTCCTAAACTAGGCGTCTGCCACGGTCATGTTATGCACCTGGAAAAAAAAATGCAAGACATTGAAATGGCCATTTCTCCTAAACAAAGCGTCTGCGGGAGTCATATTATGGACCAGGAAAAAAAAACATTCAAAACACTAAAATGACCATATGTCCTAAACTAGGCGTCTGCGGGGGTCATATTATGCACCAGAAATAAAAAAATCCAAACACTAAAATGTCTATATTTCCTAATCTAGGCGTCTGCGGGGGTCATTTATGCACCAGAAAAAAAAATGCAGAACACTAAAGTGTCCATATCTCCTAAACTAGGCGTCTGCGGGGGTTATATTATACACCAGAAAAAAAATTTCAAAACACTAAAATGGCTATATTTCCTAAACTAGGCGTCTGCGGGAGTCATATTATGGACCAGAAAAAAAAAACATTCAAAACACTAAAATGGCCATATCTCCTAAACTAGGCGTCTGCGGTGGTTATATTATATACCAGAAAAAAAAATTCAAAACACTAAAATGGCTATATTTCCTAAACTAGGCGTCTGCGGGGGTCATATTATGCACCAGAATAAAAAATTCAAACACTAAAATGGCCATATCTCCTAAACTAGGCGTCTGCGGGGGTCATATTATGCACCAGAAAAAAAAATTCAAAACACTAAAATGGCTATATTTCCTAAACTAGGCGTCTGTGGGGGTCATATTATGAACCAGAAAAAAAATATTCCAATCACTAAAATGGCTATATTTCCTAAACTAGGCGTCTGCGGGGGTTATATTATGGACCAGAAAAAAAAAATGCAGAACTCTAAAGTGTCCATATCTCCTAAACTAGGCGTCTGCGGGGGTTATATTATACACCAGAAAAAATATTTCAAAACACTAAAATGGCTATATTTCCTAAACTAGACGTCTGCGGGGGTCATATTATGCACCAGAAAAAAAAATTCCAAACACTACTCGTAAAATGGCTATATTTCCTAAACTAGGCGTCTGCGGGGGTCATATTAAGCACCAGAAAAAAAAAATGCAGAACACTAAAGTGTCCATATCTCCTAAACAAGGCGTCTGCGGGGTCATGTTATGCACCTGGAAAAAAAAATGCAAGACATTGAAATGGCCATTTCTCCTAAACAAAGCGTCTGCGGAAGTCATTTTATGGACCAGAAAAAAAAACATTCAAAACGCTAAAATGGCCATATCTCCTAAGCTAGGCGTTTGCGGGGGTTATATTATACACCAGAAAAAAAAATTTCAAAACACTAAAATGGCCATATCTCCTAAATTAGGCGTCTGTGGGGGTCATATTATGAACCAGAAAAAAAATATCCCAATCACTAAAATGGCTATATTTCCTAAACTAGGCGTCTGCGGGGGTTATATTATGGACCAGAAAAAAAAAACATTCAAAACACTAAAATGGCCATATCTCCTAAACTAGGCGTCTGCGGGAGTTATATTATGCACCAGAAAAAAAAAATTCCAAACAGTACTCGTAAAATGGCTATATTTCCTAAACTAGGCGTCTGCGAGGGTCATATTATGCACCAGAAAAAAAAATGCAGAACACTAAAGTGTCCATATCTCCTAAACAAGGCGTCTGCGGGGTCATGTTATGCACCTGGAAAAAAAAATGCAAGACATTGAAATGGCCATTTCTCCTAAACAAAGCGTCTGCGGGAGTCATTTTATGGACCAGAAAAAAAAACATTCAAAACGCTAAAATGGCCATTTCTCCTAAACAAAGCGTCTGCGGGAGTCATTTTATGGACCAGAAAAAAAAACATTCAAAACGCTAAAATGGCCATATCTCCTAAACTAGGCGTCTGCGGGGGTTATATTATACACCAGAATAAAAAATTCAAAACACTAAAATGGCCATATCTCCTAAACTAGGCGTCTGCGAGGGTCATATTATGCACCAGAAAAAAAATTCAAAACACTAAAATGGCTATATCTCCTAAGCTAGGCGTCTGCGGGGTTCATATTATGCACCAGAAAAATAAAATTTTCAAAACACTAAAATGGCCATATCTCCTAAACTAGGCGTCTGCGCGGGTCATATTATGCAACAGAAAAAAAAAATTTCAAAACACTAAAATGGCTATATTTCCTAAACTAGGCGTCTGCGGGGGTCATATTATGGACCAGAAAAAAAAAACATTCAAAACACTAAAATGGCCATATCTCCTAAACTAGGCGTCTGCGGGGGTTATATTATACACCAGAATAAAAAATTCAAAACACTAAAATGGCTATATTTCCTAAACTAGGCGTCTGCGGGAGTCATATTATGCACCAGAAAAAAAAATTCCAAACACTAAAATGGTTATATTTCCTAAACTAGGCGTCTGCGGGGGTCATATTATGCAGCAGAAAAAAAACTGCAGACCACTAAAGTGTCCATATCTCCTAAACTAGGCATCTGCCGCGGTCATGTTATGCACCTGGAAAAAAAAATGCAAGACATTGAAATGGCCATTTCTCCTAAACAAAGTGTCTGCGGGAGTCATATTATGGACCAGGAAAAAAAAACATTCAAAACACTAAAATGACTATATTTCCTAAACTAGGCGTCTGCGGGGGTCATATTATGCACCAGAAAAAAAAAATTCCAAACACTACTCGTAAAATGGCTATATTTTCTAAACTAGGCGTCTGCGGGGGTCATATTATGCACCAGAAAAAAAAAATGCAGAACACTAAAGTGTCCATATCTCCCAAACTAGGCGTCTGCGGGGGTCATGTTATGCACCTGGAAAAAAAATGCAAGACATTGAAATGGCCATTTCTCCTAAACAAAGCGTCTGCGGGTGTCATATTATGGACCAGAAAAAAAAAACATAAACTATTCGTCTGCGGGAGTCATATTATGCACCAGAAAAAAAAATTCCAAACACTACTCGTAAAAGTGCTATACTTCCTAAACTAGGCGTCTGCGGGGTCATATTATGCACCAGAAAAAAAATGCAGAACTCTAAAATGTCCATATCTCCTAAACTAGGCGTCTGCGGGGGTAATGTTATGCACCTGGAAAAAAAAATGCAAGACATTGAAATGGCCATTTCTCCTAAACAAAGCGTCTGCGGGAGTCATATTATGGACCAGAAAAAAAAAACATTCAAAACACTAATATGGTCATATCTCCTAAACTAGGCGTCTGTGGGGGTCATATTATGAACCAGAAAAAAAATATTCCAATCACTAAAACGGCTATATTTCCTAAACTAGGCGTCTGCGGGGGTTATATTATGGACCAGAAAAAAAAAACATTCAAAACACTAAAATGGCCATATCTCCTTAACTAGGCGTCTGCGGGGGTTATATTATACACCAGAATAAAAAATTCAAAACACTAAAATGGCCATATCTCCTAAACTAGGCGTCTGCGGGGGTCATATTATGCACCAGAAAAAAAAATTCAAAACACTAAAATGGCTATATTTCCTAAACTAGGTGTCTGCGGGAGTTATATTATGCACCAGAAAAAAAAAATTCCAAACACTACTCGTAAAATGGCTATATTTCCTAAACTAGGCGTCTGCGAGGGTCATATTATGCACCAGAAAAAAAAATGCAGAACACTAAAGTGTCCATATCTCCTAAACAAGGCGTCTGCGGGGTCATGTTATGCACCTGGAAAAAAAAATGCAAGACATTGAAATGGCCATTTCTCCTAAACAAAGCGTCTGCGGGAGTCATTTTATGGACCAGAAAAAAAAACATTCAAAACGCTAAAATGGCCATATCTCCTAAACTAGGCGTTTGCGGGGGTTATATTATACACCAGAAAAAAAAATTTCAAAACACTAAAATGGCCATATCTCCTAAACTAGGCGTCTGTGGGGGTCATATTATGAACCAGAAAAAAAAAATCCCAATCACTAAAATGGCTATATTTCCTAAACTAGGCGTCTGCGGGGGTTATATTATGGACCAGAAAAAAAAAACATTCAAAACACTAAAATGGCCATATCTCCTAAACTAGGCGTCTGCGGGAGTTATATTATGCACCAGAAAAAAAAAATTCCAAACACTACTCGTAAAATGGCTATATTTCCTAAACTAGGCGTCTGCGAGGGTCATATTATGCACCAGAAAAAAAAATGCAGAACACTAAAGTGTCCATATCTCCTAAACAAGGCGTCTGCGGGGTCATGTTATGCACCTGGAAAAAAAAATGCAAGACATTGAAATGGCCATTTCTCCTAAACAAAGCGTCTGCGGGAGTCATTTTATGGACCAGAAAAAAAAACATTCAAAACGCTAAAATGGCCATATCTCCTAAACTAGGCGTCTGCGGGGGTTATATTATACACCAGAAAAAAAAATTTCAAAACACTAAAATGGCTATATTTCCTAAACTAGGCGTCTGCGGGAGTTATATTATGCACCAGAAAAAAAAAATTCCAAACACTACTCGTAAAATGGCTATATTTCCTAAACTAGGCGTCTGCGAGGGTCATATTATGCACCAGAAAAAAAAATGCAGAACACTAAAGTGTCCATATCTCCTAAACAAGGCGTCTGCGGGGTCATGTTATGCACCTGGAAAAAAAAATGCAAGACATTGAAATGGCCATTTCTCCTAAACAAAGCGTCTGCGGGAGTCATTTTATGGACCAGAAAAAAAAACATTCAAAACGCTAAAATGGCCATATCTCCTAAACTAGGCGTCTGCGGGGGTTATATTATACACCAGAATAAAAAATTCAAAACACTAAAATGGCCATTTCTCCTAAACTAGGCGTCTGCGAGGGTCATATTATGCACCAGAAAAAAAAATTCAAAACACTGAAATGGCTATATCTCCTAAGCTAGGCGTCTGCGGGGTTCATATTATGCACCTGAAAAATAAAATTTTCCAAACACTAAAATGGCCATATCTCCTAAACTAGGCGTCTGCGCGGGTCATATTATGCAACAGAAAAAAAAAATTTCAAAACACTAAAATGGCCATATCTCCTAAACTAGGCGTCTGCGCGGGTCATATTATGCAACAGAAAAAAAAAATTTCAAAACACTAAAATGGCTATATTTCCTAAACTAGGCGTCTGCGGGGGTCATATTATGGACCAGAAAAAAAAAACATTCAAAACACTAAAATGGCCATATCTCCTAAACTAGGCGTCTGCGGGGGTTATATTATACACCAGAATAAAAAATTCAAAACACTAAAATGGCTATATTTCCTAAACTAGGCGTCTGCGGGAGTCATATTATGCACCAGAAAAAAAAATTCCAAACACTAAAATGGTTATATTTCCTAAACTAGGCGTCTGCGGGGGTCATATTATGCAGCAGAAAAAAAAATGCAGACCACTAAAGTGTCCATATCTCCTAAACTAGGCATCTGCCGCGGTCATGTTATGCACCTGGAAAAAAAAATGCAAGACTTTGAAATGGCCATTTCTCCTAAACAAAGTGTCTGCGGGAGTCATATTATGGACCAGGAAAAAAAAACATTCAAAACACTAAAATGACTATATTTCCTAAACTAGGCGTCTGCGGGGGTCATATTATGCACCAGAAAAAAAAAATTCCAAACACTACTCGTAAAATGGCTATATTTTCTAAACTAGGCGTCTGCGGGGGTCATATTATGCACCAGAAAAAAAAAATGCAGAACACTAAAGTGTCCATATCTCCCAAACTAGGCGTCTGCGGGGGTCATGTTATGCACCTGGAAAAAAAATGCAAGACATTGAAATGGCCATTTCTCCTAAACAAAGCGTCTGCGGGTGTCATATTATGGACCAGAAAAAAAAAACATAAACTATTCGTCTGCGGGAGTCATATTATGCACCAGGAAAAAAAATTCCAAACACTACTCGTAAAAGTGCTATACTTCCTAAACTAGGCGTCTGCGGGGTCATATTATGCACCAGAAAAAAAATGCAGAACTCTAAAATGTCCATATCTCCTAAACTAGGCGTCTGCGGGGGTAATGTTATGCACCTGGAAAAAAAAATGCAAGACATTGAAATGGCCATTTCTCCTAAACAAAGCGTCTGCGGGAGTCATATTATGGACCAGAAAAAAAAAACATTCAAAACACTAATATGGTCATATCTCCTAAACTAGGCGTCTGTGGGGGTCATATTATGATCCAGAAAAAAAATATTCCAATCACTAAAATGGCTATATTTCCTAAACTAGGTGTCTGCGGGAGTTATATTATGCACCAGAAAAAAAAAATCCCAATCACTAAAATGGCTATATTTCCTAAACTAGGCGTCTGCGGGGGTTATATTATGGACCAGAAAAAAAAAACATTCAAAACACTAAAATGGCCATATCTCCTAAACTAGGCGTCTGCGGGGGTTATATTATACACCAGAATAAAAAATTCAAAACACTAAAATGGCCATATCTCCTAAACTAGGCGTCTGCGGGGGTCATATTATGCACCAGAAAAAAAAATTCAAAACACTAAAATGGCTATATTTCCTAAACTAGGTGTCTGCGGGAGTTATATTATGCACCAGAAAAAAAAAATTCCAAACACTACTCGTAAAATGGCTATATTTCCTAAACTAGGCGTCTGCGAGGGCCATATTATGCACCAGAAAAAAAAATGCAGAACACTAAAGTGTCCATATCTCCTAAACAAGGCGTCTGCGGGGTCATGTTATGCACCTGGAAAAAAAAATGCAAGACATTGAAATGGCCATTTCTCCTAAACAAAGCGTCTGCGGGAGTCATTTTATGGACCAGAAAAAAAAACATTCAAAACGCTAAAATGGCCATATCTCCTAAACTAGGCGTTTGCGGGGGTTATATTATACACCAGAAAAAAAAATTTCAAAACACTAAAATGGCCATATCTCCTAAACTAGGCGTCTGTGGGGGTCATATTATGAACCAGAAAAAAAAAATCCCAATCACTAAAATGGCTATATTTCCTAAACTAGGCGTCTGCGGGGGTTATATTATGGACCAGAAAAAAAAAACATTCAAAACACTAAAATGGCCATATCTCCTAAACTAGGCGTCTGCGGGGGTAATGTTATGCACCTGGAAAAAAAAATGCAAGACATTGAAATGGCCATTTCTCCTAAACAAAGCGTCTGCGGGAGTCATATTATGGACCAGAAAAAAAAAACATTCAAAACACTAATATGGTCATATCTCCTAAACTAGGCGTCTGTGGGGGTCATATTATGATCCAGAAAAAAAATATTCCAATCACTAAAATGGCTATATTTCCTAAACTAGGTGTCTGCGGGAGTTATATTATGCACCAGAAAAAAAAAATCCCAATCACTAAAATGGCTATATTTCCTAAACTAGGCGTCTGCGGGGGTTATATTATGGACCAGAAAAAAAAAACATTCAAAACACTAAAATGGCCATATCTCCTAAACTAGGCGTCTGCGGGGGTTATATTATACACCAGAATAAAAAATTCAAAACACTAAAATGGCCATATCTCCTAAACTAGGCGTCTGCGGGGGTCATATTATGCACCAGAAAAAAAAATTCAAAACACTAAAATGGCTATATTTCCTAAACTAGGTGTCTGCGGGAGTTATATTATGCACCAGAAAAAAAAAATTCCAAACACTACTCGTAAAATGGCTATATTTCCTAAACTAGGCGTCTGCGAGGGCCATATTATGCACCAGAAAAAAAAATGCAGAACACTAAAGTGTCCATATCTCCTAAACAAGGCGTCTGCGGGGTCATGTTATGCACCTGGAAAAAAAAATGCAAGACATTGAAATGGCCATTTCTCCTAAACAAAGCGTCTGCGGGAGTCATTTTATGGACCAGAAAAAAAAACATTCAAAACGCTAAAATGGCCATATCTCCTAAACTAGGCGTTTGCGGGGGTTATATTATACACCAGAAAAAAAAATTTCAAAACACTAAAATGGCCATATCTCCTAAACTAGGCGTCTGCGGGGGTTATATTATGGACCAGAAAAAAAAAACATTCAAAACACTAAAATGGCCATATCTCCTAAACTAGGCGTCTGCGGGAGTTATATTATGCACCAGAAAAAAAAAATTCCAAACACTACTCGTAAAATGGCTATATTTCCTAAACTAGGCGTCTGCGAGGGTGATATTATGCACCAGAAAAAAAATGCAGAACACTAAAGTGTCCATATCTCCTAAACAAGGCGTCTGCGGGGTCATGTTATGCACCTGGAAAAAAAATGCAAGACATTGAAATGGCCATTTCTCCTAAACAAAGCGTCTGCGGGAGTCATTTTATGGACCAGAAAAAAAAACATTCAAAACGCTAAAATGGCCATATCTCCTAAACTAGGCGTCTGCGGGGGTTATATTATACACCAGAAAAAAAAATTTCAAAACACTAAAATGGCTATATTTCCTAAACTAGGCGTCTGCGGGAGTTATATTATGCACCAGAAAAAAAAAATTCCAAACACTACTCGTAAAATGGCTATATTTCCTAAACTAGGCGTCTGCGAGGGTCATATTATGCACCAGAAAAAAAAATGCAGAACACTAAAGTGTCCATATCTCCTAAACAAGGCGTCTGCGGGGTCATGTTATGCACCTGGAAAAAAAAATGCAAGACATTGAAATGGCCATTTCTCCTAAACAAAGCGTCTGCGGGAGTCATTTTATGGACCAGAAAAAAAAACATTCAAAACGCTAAAATGGCCATATCTCCTAAACTAGGCGTCTGCGGGGGTTATATTATACACCAGAATAAAAAATTCAAAACACTAAAATGGCCATTTCTCCTAAACTAGGCGTCTGCGAGGGTCATATTATGCACCAGAAAAAAAAATTCAAAACACTAAAATGGCTATATCTCCTAAGCTAGGCGTCTGCGGGGTTCATATTATGCACCTGAAAAATAAAATTTTCAAAACACTAAAATGGCCATATCTCCTAAACTAGGCGTCTGCGCGGGTCATTTTATGCAACAGGAAAAAAAAATTTCAAAACACTAAAATGGCTATATTTCCTAAACTAGGCGTCTGCGGGGGTCATATTATGGACCAGAAAAAAAAAACATTCAAAACACTAAAATGGCCATATCTCCTAAACTAGGCGTCTGCGGGGGTTATATTATACACCAGAAAAAAAAATTCAAAACACTAAAATGGCTATATTTCCTAAACTAGGCGTCTGCGGGAGTCATATTATGCACCAGAAAAAAAAATTCCAAACACTAAAATGGTTATATTTCCTAAACTAGGCGTCTGCGGGGGTCATATTATGCAGCAAGAAAAAAAATGCAGACCACTAAAGTGTCCATATCTCCTAAACTAGGCATCTGCCGCGGTCATGTTATGCACCTGGAAAAAAAAATGCAAGACATTGAAATGGCCATTTCTCCTAAACAAAGCGTCTGCGGGAGTCATATTATGGACCAGGAAAAAAAAACATTCAAAACACTAAAATGACTATATTTCCTAAACTAGGCGTCTGCGGGGGTCATATTATGCACCAGAAAAAAAAAATTCCAAACACTACTCGTAAAATGGCTATATTTTCTAAACTAGGCGTCTGCGGGGGTCATATTATGCACCAGAAAAAAAAAATGCAGAACACTAAAGTGTCCATATCTCCCAAACTAGGCGTCTGCGGGGGTCATGTTATGCACCTGGAAAAAAAATGCAAGACATTGAAATGGCCATTTCTCCTAAACAAAGCGTCTGCGGGTGTCATATTATGGACCAGAAAAAAAAAACATAAACTATTCGTCTGCGGGAGTCATATTATGCACCAGAAAAAAAAATTCCAAACACTACTCGTAAAAGTGCTATATTTCCTAAACTAGGCGTCTGCGGGGTCATATTATGCACCAGAAAAAAAATGCAGAACTCTAAAATGTCCATATCTGCTAAACTAGGCGTCTGCGGGGGTAATGTTATGCACCTGGAAAAAAAAATGCAAGACATTGAAATGGCCATTTCTCCTAAACAAAGCGTCTGCGGGAGTCATATTATGGACCAGAAAAAAAAAACATTCAAAACACTAAAATGGCCATATCTCCTAAACTAGGCGTCTGCGGGTGTCATATTATACACCGGAAAAAAAAAATGCAAAACATTGAAATGGTCATATCTCCTAAACAAGGCGTCTGCGGGGGTTATATTATGGACCAGAAAAAAAAAACATAAACTATTCGTCTCCGAGGGTCATATTATGCACCAGAAAAAAAAAATTCAAAACACTAAATTGGCTATATTTCCTAAACTAGGCGCCTGCGGGGGTCATATTATGCACCAGAAAAAAAAATTTCAAAACACTAAAATGGTTATATTTCCTAAACTAGGCGTCTGCGGGGGTCATATTATGCAGCAGAAAAAAAAATGCAGAACACTAAAGTGTCCATATCTCCTAAACTAGGCATCTGCCGCGGTCATGTTATGCACATGGAAAAAAAAATGCAAGACATTGAAATGGCCATTTCTCCTAAACAAAGCGTCTGCGGGTGTCATATTATGGACCAGAAAAAAAAAACATAAACTATTCGTCTCCGGGGGTCTTATTATGGACCAGGAAAAAAAAACATTCAAAACACTAAAATGGCTATATTTCCTAAACTAGGCGTCTGCGGGGGTCATATTATGCACCAGAAAAAAAAAATTCCAAACACTACTCGTAAAATGGCTATATTTTCTAAACTAGGCGTCTGCGGGGGTCATATTATGCACCAGAAAAAAAAATGCAGAACACTAAAGTGTCCATATCTCCTAAACTAGGCGTCTGCGGGGGTCATGTTATGCACCTGGAAAAAAAATGCAAGACATTGAAATGGCCATTTCTCCTACACAAAGCGTCTGCGGGTGTCATATTATGGACCAAAAAAAAAAACATAAACTATTCGTCTCCGGGGGTCATATTTTGCACCAGAAAAAAAAAATTCAAAACACTAAAATGGCTATATCTCCTAAACTAGGCGTCTGCGGGTGTCATATTATACACCGGAAAAAAAAAATGCAAATCATTGAAATGGTCATATCTCCTAAACAAGGCGTCTGCGGGGGTTATATTATGGACCAGAAAAAAAAAACATAAACTATTCGTCTCCGGGGGTCATATTATGCACCAGAAAAAAAAATTCAAAACACTAAATTGGCTATATTTCCTAAACTAGGCGCCTGCGGGGGTCATATTATGCACCAGAAAAAAAAAATTTCAAAACACTAAAATGGTTATATTTCCTAAACTAGGCGTCTGCGGGGGTCATATTATGCAGCAGAAAAAAAAATGCAAAACATTGAAATGGTCATATCTCCTAAACAAGGCGTCTGCGGGGGTTATATTATGGACCAGAAAAAAAAAACATAAACTATTCGTCTCCGAGGGTCATATTATGCACCAGAAAAAAAAATTCAAAACACTAAATTGGCTATATTTCCTAAACTAGGCGCCTGCGGGGGTCATATTATGCACCAGAAAAAAAAATTTCAAAACACTAAAATGGTTATATTTCCTAAACTAGGCGTCTGCGGGGGTCATATTATGCAGCAGAAAAAAAAATGCAGAACACTAAAGTGTCCATATCTCCTAAACTAGGCATCTGCCGCGGTCATGTTATGCACATGGAAAAAAAAATGCAAGACATTGAAATGGCCATTTCTCCTAAACAAAGCGTCTGCGGGTGTCATATTATGGACCAGAAAAAAAAAACATAAACTATTCGTCTCCGGGGGTCATATTATGGACCAGGAAAAAAAAACATTCAAAACACTAAAATGGCTATATTTCCTAAACTAGGCGTCTGCGGGGGTCATATTATGCACCAGAAAAAAAAAATTCCAAACACTACTCGTAAAATGGCTATATTTTCTAAACTAGGCGTCTGCGGGGGTCATATTATGCACCAGAAAAAAAAATGCAGAACACTAAAGTGTCCATATCTCCTAAACTAGGCGTCTGCGGGGGTCATGTTATGCACCTGGAAAAAAAATGCAAGACATTGAAATGGCCATTTCTCCTACACAAAGCGTCTGCGGGTGTCATATTATGGACCAAAAAAAAAAAACATAAACTATTCGTCTCCGGGGGTCATATTTTGCACCAGAAAAAAAAAATTCAAAACACTAAAATGGCTATATCTCCTAAACTAGGCGTCTGCGGGTGTCATATTATACACCGGAAAAAAAAAATGCAAATCATTGAAATGGTCATATCTCCTAAACAAGGCGTCTGCGGGGGTTATATTATGGACCAGAAAAAAAAAACATAAACTATTCGTCTCCGGGGGTCATATTATGCACCAGAAAAAAAAATTCAAAACACTAAATTGGCTATATTTCCTAAACTAGGCGCCTGCGGGGGTCATATTATGCACCAGAAAAAAAAAATTTCAAAACACTAAAATGGTTATATTTCCTAAACTAGGCGTCTGCGGGGGTCATATTATGCACCAGAAAAAAAAATGCAGAACACTAAAGTGTCCATATCTCCTAAACTAGGCATCTGCCGCGGTCATGTTATGCACCTGGAAAAAAAATGCAAAACATTGAAATGGCCATATCTCCTAAACAAGGCGTCTGCGGGGGTTATATTATGGACCAGAAAAAAAAAAGCAAAACATTGAAATGGCCATATCTCCTAAACAAGGCGTCTGCAGGGGTTATATTATGGACCAGAAAAAAAAAAACATAAACTAGGCGTCTCCGGGGTCATATTATGCACCAGAAAAAAAAATTCAAAACACTAAAATGGCTATATTTCCTAAACTAGGGGTCTGCGGGGGTTATATTATGCACCAGAAAAAAAAATGCAAAACACTAAAATGGCCATATTTCCTAAACTAGGCGTCTGCGGGTGTCATATTATGCACCAGAAAAAAAATGCAGAACACTAAAGTGTCCATATCTCCTAAACTAGGCGTCTGCGGGGTTCATATTATGCACCTGAAAAATAAAATTTTCAAAACACTAAAATGGCAAAATCTCCTAAGCAAGGCGTCTGCGCGGGTCATATTATGCACCAGAAAAAAAAAATTTCAAAACACTAAAATGGCTATATTTCCTAAACCAGGCGTCTGCGGGAGTCATATTATGCACCAGAAAAAAAAATTCCAATCACTAAAATGGCTATATTTCCTAAACTAGGCGTCTGCGGGGGTCATATTATGGACCAGAAAAAAAAAACATTCAAAACACTAAAATGGCCATATCTCCTAAACTAGGCGTCTGCGGGGGTCATATTATGAACCAGAAAAAAAAAATTCAAAACACTAAAATGGCTATATTTCGTAAACTAGGCGTCTGCGGGGGTCATATTATGGACCAGAAAAAAAAAACATTCAAAACACTAAAATGGCCATATCTCCTAAACTAGGCGTCTGCGGGGGTTATATTATACACCAGAATAAAAATTTCAAAACACTAAAATGACCATATCTCCTAAACTAGGCGTCTGCGGGGGTCATATTATGAACCAGAAAAAAAAAATTCAAAACACTAAAATGGCTATATTTCGTAAACTAGGCGTCTGCGGGGGTCATATTATGGACCAGAAAAAAAAAACATTCAAAACACTAAAATGGCCATATCTCCTAAACTAGGCGTCTGCGGGGGTTATATTATACACCAGAATAAAAATTTCAAAACACTAAAATGGCCATATCTCCTAAACTAGGCGTCTGCGCGGGTCATATTATGCAACAGAAAAAAAAAATTTCAAAACACTAAAATGGCTATATTTCCTAAACTAGGCGTCTGCGGGGGTCATATTATGGACCAGAAAAAAAAAACATTCAAAACACTAAAATGGCCATATCTCCTAAACTAGGCGTCTGCGGGGGTTATATTATACACCAGAATAAAAAATTCAAAACACTAAAATGGCTATATTTCCTAAACTAGGCGTCTGCGGGAGTCATATTATGCACCAGAAAAAAAATTTCCAAACACTAAAATGGTTATATTTCCTAAACTAGGCGTCTGCGGGGGTCATATTATGCAGCAGAAAAAAAAATGCAGACCACTAAAGTGTCCATATCTCCTAAACTAGGCATCTGCCGCGGTCATGTTATGCACCTGGAAAAAAAAATGCAAGACATTGAAATGGCCATTTCTCCTAAACAAAGTGTCTGCGGGAGTCATATTATGGACCAGGAAAAAAAAACATTCAAAACACTAAAATGGCCATATCTCCTAAACTAGGCGTCTGCGGGGGTCATATTATGAACCAGAAAAAAAAAATTCAAAACACTAAAATGGCTATATTTCGTAAACTAGGCGTCTGCGGGGGTCATATTATGGACCAGAAAAAAAAAACATTCAAAACACTAAAATGACCATATCTCCTAAACTAGGCGTCTGCGGGGGTTATATTATACACCAGAATAAAAATTTCAAAACACTAAAATGGCCATATCTCCTAAACTAGGCGTCTGCGCGGGTCATATTATGCAACAGAAAAAAAAAATTTCAAAACACTAAAATGGCTATATTTCCTAAACTAGGCGTCTGCGGGGGTCATATTATGGACCAGAAAAAAAAAACATTCAAAACACTAAAATGGCCATATCTCCTAAACTAGGCGTCTGCGGGGGTTATATTATACACCAGAATAAAAAATTCAAAACACTAAAATGGCTATATTTCCTAAACTAGGCGTCTGCGGGAGTCATATTATGCACCAGAAAAAAAAATTCCAAACACTAAAATGGTTATATTTCCTAAACTAGGCGTCTGCGGGGGTCATATTATGCAGCAGAAAAAAAAATGCAGACCACTAAAGTGTCCATATCTCCTAAACTAGGCATCTGCCGCGGTCATGTTATGCACCTGGAAAAAAAAATGCAAGACATTGAAATGGCCATTTCTCCTAAACAAAGTGTCTGCGGGAGTCATATTATGCACCAGAAAAAAAAAATTCCAAACACTACTCGTAAAATGGCTATATTTTCTAAACTAGGCGTCTGCGGGGGTCATATTATGCACCAGAAAAAAAAAAATGCAGAACACTAAAGTGTCCATATCTCCCAAACTAGGCGTCTGCGGGGGTCATGTTATGCACCTGGAAAAAAAATGCAAGACATTGAAATGGCCATTTCTCCTAAACAAAGCGTCTGCGGGTGTCATATTATGGACCAGAAAAAAAAAACATAAACTATTCGTCTGCGGGAGTCATATTATGCACCAGAAAAAAAAATTCCAAACACTACTCGTAAAAGTGCTATACTTCCTAAACTAGGCGTCTGCGGGGTCATATTATGCACCAGAAAAAAAATGCAGAACTCTAAAATGTCCATATCTCCTAAACTAGGCGTCTGCGGGGGTAATGTTATGCACCTGGAAAAAAAAATGCAAGACATTGAAATGGCCATTTCTCCTAAACAAAGCGTCTGCGGGAGTCATATTATGGACCAGAAAAAAAAAACATTCAAAACACTAATATGGTCATATCTCCTAAACTAGGCGTCTGTGGGGGTCATATTATGAACCAGAAAAAAAATATTCCAATCACTAAAACGGCTATATTTCCTAAACTAGGCGTCTGCGGGGGTTATATTATGGACCAGAAAAAAAAAACATTCAAAACACTAAAATGGCCATATCTCCTTAACTAGGCGTCTGCGGGGGTTATATTATACACCAGAATAAAAAATTCAAAACACTAAAATGGCCATATCTCCTAAACTAGGCGTCTGCGGGGGTCATATTATGCACCAGAAAAAAAAATTCAAAACACTAAAATGGCTATATTTCCTAAACTAGGTGTCTGCGGGAGTTATATTATGCACCAGAAAAAAAAAATTCCAAACACTACTCGTAAAATGGCTATATTTCCTAAACTAGGCGTCTGCGAGGGTCATATTATGCACCAGAAAAAAAAATGCAGAACACTAAAGTGTCCATATCTCCTAAACAAGGCGTCTGCGGGGTCATGTTATGCACCTGGAAAAAAAAATGCAAGACATTGAAATGGCCATTTCTCCTAAACAAAGCGTCTGCGGGAGTCATTTTATGGACCAGAAAAAAAAACATTCAAAACGCTAAAATGGCCATATCTCCTAAACTAGGCGTCTGCGGGGGTTATATTATACACCAGAAAAAAAAATTTCAAAACACTAAAATGGCTATATTTCCTAAACTAGGCGTCTGCGGGAGTTATATTATGCACCAGAAAAAAAAAATTCCAAACACTACTCGTAAAATGGCTATATTTCCTAAACTAGGCGTCTGCGAGGGTCATATTATGCACCAGAAAAAAAAATTCAAAACACTAAAATGGCCATTTCTCCTAAACTAGGCGTCTGCGAGGGTCATATTATGCACCAGAAAAAAAAATTCAAAACACTAAAATGGCTATATCTCCTAAGCTAGGCGTCTGCGGGGTTCATATTATGCACCTGAAAAATAAAATTTTCAAAACACTAAAATGGCCATATCTCCTAAACTAGGCGTCTGCGCGGGTCATATTATGCAACAGAAAAAAAAAATTTCAAAACACTAAAATGGCTATATTTCCTAAACTAGGCGTCTGCGGGAGTCATATTATGCACCAGAAAAAAAAATTCCAAACACTAAAATGGTTATATTTCCTAAACTAGGCGTCTGCGGGGGTCATATTATGCAGCAGAAAAAAAAATGCAGACCACTAAAGTGTCCATATCTCCTAAACTAGGCATCTGCCGCGGTCATGTTATGCACCTGGAAAAAAAAATGCAAGACATTGAAATGGCCATTTCTCCTAAACAAAGCGTCTGCGGGAGTCATATTATGGACCAGGAAAAAAAAACATTCAAAACACTAAAATGACTATATTTCCTAAACTAGGCGTCTGCGGGGGTCATATTATGCACCAGAAAAAAAAAATTCCAAACACTACTCGTAAAATGGCTATATTTTCTAAACTAGGCGTCTGCGGGGGTCATATTATGCACCAGAAAAAAAAAATGCAGAACACTAAAGTGTCCATATCTCCCAAACTAGGCGTCTGCGGGGGTCATGTTATGCACCTGGAAAAAAAATGCAAGACATTGAAATGGCCATTTCTCCTAAACAAAGCGTCTGCGGGTGTCATATTATGGACCAGAAAAAAAAAACATAAACTATTCGTCTGCGGGAGTCATATTATGCACCAGAAAAAAAAATTCCAAACACTACTCGTAAAAGTGCTATATTTCCTAAACTAGGCGTCTGCGGGGTCATATTATGCACCAGAAAAAAAATGCAGAACTCTAAAATGTCCATATCTGCTAAACTAGGCGTCTGCGGGGGTAATGTTATGCACCTGGAAAAAAAAATGCAAGACATTGAAATGGCCATTTCTCCTAAACAAAGCGTCTGCGGGAGTCATATTATGGACCAGAAAAAAAAAACATTCAAAACACTAATATGGTCATATCTCCTAAACTAGGCGTCTGTGGGGGTCATATTATGAACCAGAAAAAAAATATTCCAATCACTAAAACGGCTATATTTCCTAAACTAGGCGTCTGCGGGGGTTATATTATGGACCAGAAAAAAAAAACATTCAAAACACTAAAATGGCCAAATCTCCTAAACTAGGCGTCTGCGGGGGTTATATTATACACCAGAATAAAAAATTCAAAACACTAAAATGGCCATATCTCCTAAACTAGGCGTCTGCGGGGGTCATATTATGCACCAGAAAAAAAAATTCAAAACACTAAAATGGTTATATCTCCTAAGCTAGGCGTCTGCGGGGTTCATATTATGCACCTAAAAATAAAATTTTCAAAACACTAAAATGGCCATATCTCCTAAACTAGGCGTCTGCGCGGGTCATATTATGCACCAGAAAAAAAAAATTTCAAAACACTAAAATGGCTATATTTCCTAAACTAGGCGTCTGCGGCGGTCATATTGTGGACCAGAAAAAAAAAACATTCAAAACACTAAAATGGCCATATCTCCTAAACTAGGCGTCTGCGGGGGTTATATTATACACCAGAATAAAAAATTCAAAACACTAAAATGGCTATATTTCCTAAACTAGGCGTCTGCGGGGGTCATATTATGCACCAGAAAAAAAAAATTCAAAACACTAAAATGGCTATATCTCCTAAGCAAGGCGTCTGCGGGGTTCATATTATGCACCTGAAAAATAAAATTTTCAAAACACTAAAATGGCCATATCTCCTAAGCTAGGCGTCTGTGCAGGTCATATTATGCACCAGAAAAAAAAAATTTCAAAACACTAAAATGGCTATATTTCCTAAACCAGGCGTCTGCGGGAGTCATATTATGCACCAGAAAAAAAAAATTCCAATCACTAAAATGGCTATATTTCCTAAACTAGGCGTCTGCGGGGGTCATATTATGGACCAGAAAAAAAAAAACATTCAAAACACTAAAATGGCCATATCTCCTAAACTAGGCGTCTGCGGGGGTCATATTATGAACCAGAAAAAAAAAATTCCAAACACTGAAATGTCTATATTTCCTAAACTAGGCGTCTGCGGAGGTCATATTATGCATCAGAAAAAAAAATGCAAGACATTGAAGTGGCCATTTCTCCTAAACAAAGCGTCTGCGGGAGTCATATTATGGACCAGAAAAAAAAAACATTCAAAACACTAAAATGGCCATATCTCCTAAACTAGGCGTCTGCGGGTGTCATATTATACACCGGAAAAAAAAAATGCAAAACATTGAAATGGTCATATCTCCTAAACAAGGCGTCTGCGGGGGTTATATTATGGACCAGAAAAAAAAAACATAAACTATTCGTCTCCGAGGGTCATATTATGCACCAGAAAAAAAAAATTCAAAACACTAAATTGGCTATATTTCCTAAACTAGGCGCCTGCGGGGGTCATATTATGCACCAGAAAAAAAAATTTCAAAACACTAAAATGGTTATATTTCCTAAACTAGGCGTCTGCGGGGGTCATATTATGCAGCAGAAAAAAAAATGCAGAACACTAAAGTGTCCATATCTCCTAAACTAGGCATCTGCCGCGGTCATGTTATGCACCTGGAAAAAAAAATGCAAGACATTGAAATGGCCATTTCTCCTAAACAAAGCGTCTGCGGGTGTCATATTATGGACCAGAAAAAAAAAACATAAACTATTCGTCTCCGGGGGTCATATTATGGACCAGGAAAAAAAAACATTCAAAACACTAAAATGGCTATATTTCCTAAACTAGGCGTCTGCGGGGGTCATATTATGCACCAGAAAAAAAAAATTCCAAACACTACTCGTAAAATGGCTATATTTTCTAAACTAGGCGTCTGCGGGGGTCATATTATGCACCAGAAAAAAAAATGCAGAACACTAAAGTGTCCATATCTCCTAAACTAGGCGTCTGCGGGGGTCATGTTATGCACCTGGAAAAAAAATGCAAGACATTGAAATGGTCATTTCTCCTACACAAAGCGTCTGCGGGTGTCATATTATGGACCAAAAAAAAAAAACATAAACTATTCGTCTCCGGGGGTCATATTTTGCACCAGAAAAAAAAAATTCAAAACACTAAATGGCTATATCTCCTAAACTAGGCGTCTGCGGGTGTCATATTATACACCGGAAAAAAAAAATGCAAATCATTGAAATGGTCATATCTCCTAAACAAGGCGTCTGCGGGGGTTATATTATGGACCAGAAAAAAAAAACATAAACTATTCGTCTCCGGGGGTCATATTATGCACCAGAAAAAAAAATTCAAAACACTAAATTGGCTATATTTCCTAAACTAGGCGCCTGCGGGGGTCATATTATGCACCAGAAAAAAAAAATTTCAAAACACTAAAATGGTTATATTTCCTAAACTAGGCGTCTGCGGGAGTCATATTATGCAGCAGAAAAAAAAATGCAGAACACTAAAGTGTCCATATCTCCTAAACTAGGCATCTGCCGCGGTCATGTTATGCACCTGGAAAAAAAATGCAAAACATTGAAATGGCCATATCTCCTAAACAAGGCGTCTGCGGGGGTTATATTATGGACCAGAAAAAAAAAAGCAAAACATTGAAATGGCCATATCTCCTAAACAAGGCGTCTGCAGGGGTTATATTATGGACCAGAAAAAAAAAAACATAAACTAGGCGTCTCCGGGGTCATATTATGCACCAGAAAAAAAAATTCAAAACACTAAAATGGCTATATTTCCTAAACTAGGGGTCTGCGGGGGTTATATTATGCACCAGAAAAAAAAATGCAAAACACTAAAATGGCCATATTTCCTAAACTAGGCGTCTGCGGGTGTCATATTATGCACCAGAAAAAAAAAATTCCAAACACTACTCGTAAAAGTGCTATATTTCCTAAACTAGGCGTCTGCGGGGTCATATTATGCACCAGAAAAAAAATGCAGAACACTAAAGTGTCCATATCTCCTAAACTAGGCGTCTGCGGGGGTAATTTTATGCACCTGGAAAAAAAAATGCAAGACATTGAAATGGCCATTTCTCCTAAACAAAGCGTCTGCGGGGGTCATATTATGGACCAGAAAAAAAAAACATTCAAAACACTAAAATGGCCATATCTCCTAAACTAGGCGTCTGCGGGGGTCATATTATGAACCAGAAAAAAAAAATTCAAAACACTAAAATGGCTATATTTCGTAAACTAGGCGTTAGCGGGGGTCATATTATGCACCTGAAAAAAAAATGCAAAAAATTGAAATGGCCATACCTCCTAAACAAAGCGTCTGCGGGTGTCATATTATGGACCAGAAAAAAAAACATTCAAAACCCTAAAATGGCTATATCTCTTAAATTAGACGTCTGCGGGGGTCATATTATACACCGGAAAAAAAAAATGCAAAACATTGAAATGGTCATATCTCCTAAACAAGGCGTCTGCGGGGGTTATATTATGGACCAGAAAAAAAAAACATAAACTATTCGTCTCCGGGGGTCATATTATGCACCAGAAAAAAAAAATTCAAAACTCTAAATTGGCTATATTTCCTAAACTAGGCGCCTGCGGGGGTCATATTATGCACCAGAAAAAAAAAATTTCAAAACACTAAAATGGATATATTTCCTAAACTAGGCGTCTGCGGGAGTCATATTATGCACCAGAAAAAAAAAATTCCAAACACAACTCTTAAAAGGGCTATATTTCCTAAACTAGGCGTCTGCGGGGTCATATTATGCACCAGAAAAAAATATGCAGAACACTAAAGTGTCCATATCTCCTAAACTAGGCGTCTGCGGGGGTCATGTTATGCACCTGGAAAAAAAAAATGCAAGACATTGAAATGGCCATTTCTCCTAAAGAAAGCATCTGCGGGAGTCATATTATGGACCAGAAAAAAAAAACATTCAAAACACTAATATGGCCATATCTCCTAAACTAGGCGTCTGCGGGGGTTATATTATACACCAGAAAAAAAAATTTTCAAAACACTAAAATGGCTATATTTCCTAAACTAGGCGTCTGCCGGAGTCATATTATGCATCAGAAAAAAAAATTCCAAACACTAAAATGGCTATATTTCCTAAACTAGGCGTCTGCGGAGGTCATATTATGCACCAGAAAAAAAAAATGCAGAACACTAAAGTGTCCATATCTCCTAAACTAGGCGTCTGCGGGGGTCATGTTATGCACCTGGACAAAAAAATGCAAGACATTGAAATGGCCATTTCTCCTAAACAAAGCGTCTGCGGGAGTCATATTATGGACCAGAAAAAAAAACATTCAAAACACTAAAATGGCCATATCTCCTAAACTAGGCGTCGGCGCGGGTCATATTATGCACCAGAAAAAAAAATTCCAAACACTAAAATGGCTATATTTCCTAAACTAGGCGTCTGCGGAGGTCATATTATGCACCAGAAAAAAAAATGCAGAACACTAAAGTGTCCATATCTCCTAAACTAGGCGTCTGCGGGGGTCATGTTATGCACCTGGACAAAAAAATGCAAGACATTGAAATGGCCATTTCTCCTACACAAAGCGTCTGCGGGTGTCATATTATGGACCAGAAAAATAAAACATTCAAAACACTTAAATGGCTATATCTCCTAAACTAGGCGTCGGCGCGGGTCATATTATGCACCAGAAAAAAAAAATTCAAAACACTAAAATGGCTATATCTCCTAAACTAGGCGTCTGCGGGTGTCATATTATACACCGGAAAAAAAAAAATGCAAATCATTGAAATGGTCATATCTCCTAAACAAGGCGTCTGCGGGGGTTATATTATGGACCAGAAAAAAAAAACATAAACTATTCGTCTCCGGGGGTCATATTATGCACCAGAAAAAAAAAATTCAAAACTCTAAATTGGCTATATTTCCTAAACTAGGCGCCTGCGGGGGTCATATTATGCACCAGAAAAAAAAAATTTCAAAACACTAAAATGGATATATTTCCTAAACTAGGCGTCTGCGGGAGTCTTATTATGCAGCAGAAAAAAAAATGCAGAACACTAAAGTGTCCATATCTCCTAAACTAGGCATCTGCCGCGGTCATGTTATGCACCTGGAAAAAAAATGCAAAACATTGAAATGGCCATATCTCCTAAACAAGGCGTCTGCGGGGGTTATATTATGGACCAGAAAAAAAAAAGCAAAACATTGAAATGGCCATATCTCCTAAACAAGGCGTCTGCAGGGGTTATATTATGGACCAGAAAAAAAAAAACATAAACTATTCGTCTCCGGGGGTCATATTATGCACCAGAAAAAAAAAATTCAAAACTCTAAATTGGCTATATTTCCTAAACTAGGCGCCTGCGGGGGTCATATTATGCACCAGAAAAAAAAAATTTCAAAACACTAAAATGGCTATATTTCCTAAACTAGGCGTCTGCGGAGGTCATATTATGCACCAGAAAAAAAAATGCAGAACACTAAAGTGTCCATATCTCCTAAACTAGGCGTCTGCGGGGGTCATGTTATGCACCTGGACAAAAAAATGCAAGACATTGAAATGGCCATTTCTCCTAAACAAAGCGTCTGCGGGAGTCATATTATGGACCAGAAAAAAAAACATTCAAAACACTAAAATGGCCATATCTCCTAAACAAGGCGTCTGCGGGGGATACATTATACACCAGAATAAAAAATTCAAAACACTAAAATGGCCATATCTTCTGAACTAGGCGTCTGCGCGGGTCATATTATGCACCAGAAAAAAAAATTCCAAACACTAAAATGGCTATATTTCCTAAACTAGGCGTCTGCGGGGGTCATATTATGCACCAGAAAAAAAAATGCAGAACACTAAAGTGTCCATATCTCCTAAACTAGGCGTCTGCGGGGGTCATGTTATGCACCTGGAAAAAAAATGCAAGACATTGAAATGGCCATTTCTCCTAAACACTAGGCGTCTGCGGGGGTCATATTATGCACCAGAAAAAAAAATGCAGAACACTAAAGTGTCCATATCTCCTAAACTAGGCGTCTGCGGGGGTGATGTTATGCACCTGAACAAAAAAATGCAAGACATTGAAATGGCAATTTCTCCTAAACAAAGCGTCTGCGGGAGTCATATTATGGACCAGAAAAAAAAAACATTCAAAACACTAAAATGGCTATATTTCCTAAACTAGGCGTCTGCGGGGGTCATGTTATGCACCTGAAAAAAAAAATTCAAGACATTGAAATGGCCATTTCTCCTAAACAAAGCGTCTGCGGGAGTCATATAATGGACCAGAAAAAAAAAACATTCAAAACACTAAAATGGCCATATCTCCTAAACTAGGTGTCTGCGGGGGTTATATTACACCAGAAAAAAAAATTTCAAAACGCTGAAATGGCCATATCTCCTAAACTAGGCGTCTGCGGGGGTCATATTATGCACCAGAAAAAAAAAATTTCAAAACACTAAAATGGCTATATTTCCTAAGCTAGGCGTCTGTGGGAGTCATATTATGGACCAGAAAAATAAAACATTCAAAACACTTAAATGGCTATATCTCCTAAACTAGGCGTCGGCGCGGGTCATATTATGCACCAGAAAAAAAAAATTGAAAACACTAATATGGCTTTATTTCCTAAACTAGGCGTCTCCGGGGGTTATATTATGGACCAGAAAAAAAAAACATAAACTAGGCGTCTGTGGGGGTCATATTATGCACCAGAAAAAAAAATTTTCAAAACATTGAAATGGCTATATTTCCTAAACTAGGCGTCTGCGGGGGTCATATTATGCACCAGAAAAAAAAATTCAAAACACTAAAATGGCTATATCTCCTAAACTAGGCGTCTGCGGGGGTCATATTATGCAGCAGAAAAAAAAATGCAGAACACTAAAGTGTCCATATCTCCTAAACTAGGCATCTGCCGCGGTCATGTTATGCACCTGGAAAAAAAATGCAAAACATTGAAATGGCCATATCTCCTAAACAAGGCGTCTGCGGGGGTTATATTATGGACCAGAAAAAAAAAAGCAAAACATTGAAATGGCCATATCTCCTAAACAAGGCGTCTGCAGGGGTTATATTATGGACCAGAAAAAAAAAAACATAAACTAGGCGTCTCCGGGGTCATATTATGCACCAGAAAAAAAATTCAAAACACTAAAATGGCTATATTTCCTAAACTAGGGGTCTGCGGGGGTTATATTATGCACCAGAAAAAAAAATGCAAAACACTAAAATGGCCATATTTCCTAAACTAGGCGTCTGCGGGTGTCATATTATGCACCAGAAAAAAAAAATTCCAAACACTACTCGTAAAAGTGCTATATTTCCTAAACTAGGCGTCTGCGGGGTCATATTATGCACCAGAAAAAAAATGCAGAACACTAAAGTGTCCATATCTCCTAAACTAGGCGTCTGCGGGGGTAATGTTATGCACCTGGAAAAAAAATGCAAGACATTGAAATGGCCATTTCTCCTAAACAAAGCGTCTGCGGGGGTCATATTATGGACCAGAAAAAAAAAACATTCAAAACACTAAAATGGCCATATCTCCTAAACTAGGCGTCTGCGGGGGTCATATTATGAACCAGAAAAAAAAAATTCAAAACACTAAAATGGCTATATTTCGTAAACTAGGCGTTAGCGGGGGTCATATTATGCACCTGAAAAAAAAATGCAAAAAATTGAAATGGCCATACCTCCTAAACAAAGCGTCTGCGGGTGTCATATTATGGACCAGAAAAAAAAACATTCAAAACCCTAAAATGGCTATATCTCTTAAATTAGACGTCTGCGGGGGTCATATTATACACCGGAAAAAAAAAATGCAAAACATTGAAATGGTCATATCTCCTAAACAAGGCGTCTGCGGGGGTTATATTATGGACCAGAAAAAAAAAACATAAACTATTCGTCTCCGGGGGTCATATTATGCACCAGAAAAAAAAAATTCAAAACTCTAAATTGGCTATATTTCCTAAACTAGGCGCCTGCGGGGGTCATATTATGCACCAGAAAAAAAAAATTTCAAAACACTAAAATGGATATATTTCCTAAACTAGGCGTCTGCGGGAGTCATATTATGCACCAGAAAAAAAAAATTCCAAACACAACTCGTAAAAGGGCTATATTTCCTAAACTAGGCGTCTGCGGGGTCATATTATGCACCAGAAAAAAAAATGCAGAACACTAAAGTGTCCATATCTCCTAAACTAGGCGTCTGCGGGGGTCATGTTATGCACCTGGAAAAAAAAAATGCAAGACATTGAAATGGCCATTTCTCCTAAAGAAAGCGTCTGCGGGAGTCATATTATGGACCAGAAAAAAAAAACATTCAAAACACTAATATGGCCATTTCTCCTAAACAAAGCGTCTGCGGGAGTCATATTATGGACCAGAAAAAAAAACATTCAAAACACTAAAATGGCCATATCTCCTAAACAAGGCGTCTGCGGGGGATACATTATACACCAGAATAAAAAATTCAAAACACTAAAATGGCCATATCTTCTGAACTAGGCGTCTGCGCGGGTCATATTATGCACCAGAAAAAAAAATTCCAAACACTAAAATGGCTATATTTCCTAAACTAGGCGTCTGCGGGGGTCATATTATGCACCAGAAAAAAAAATGCAGAACACTAAAGTGTCCATATCTCCTAAACTAGGCGTCTGCGGGGGTCATGTTATGCACCTGGAAAAAAAATGCAAGACATTGAAATGGCCATTTCTCCTAAACACTAGGCGTCTGCGGGGGTCATATTATGCACCAGAAAAAAAAATGCAGAACACTAAAGTGTCCATATCTCCTAAACTAGGCGTCTGCGGGGGTGATGTTATGCACCTGAACAAAAAAATGCAAGACATTGAAATGGCAATTTCTCCTAAACAAAGCGTCTGCGGGAGTCATATTATGGACCAGAAAAAAAAAACATTCAAAACACTAAAATGGCTATATTTCCTAAACTAGGCGTCTGCGGGGGTCATGTTATGCACCTGAAAAAAAAAATTCAAGACATTGAAATGGCCATTTCTCCTAAACAAAGCGTCTGCGGGAGTCATATAATGGACCAGAAAAAAAAAACATTCAAAACACTAAAATGGCCATATCTCCTAAACTAGGTGTCTGCGGGGGTTATATTACACCAGAAAAAAAAATTTCAAAACGCTGAAATGGCCATATCTCCTAAACTAGGCGTCTGCGGGGGTCATATTATGCACCAGAAAAAAAAAATTTCAAAACACTAAAATGGCTATATTTCCTAAGCTAGGCGTCTGTGGGAGTCATATTATGGACCAGAAAAATAAAACATTCAAAACACTTAAATGGCTATATCTCCTAAACTAGGCGTCGGCGCGGGTCATATTATGCACCAGAAAAAAAAAATTGAAAACACTAATATGGCTTTATTTCCTAAACTAGGCGTCTCCGGGGGTTATATTATGGACCAGAAAAAAAAAACATAAACTAGGCGTCTGTGGGGGTCATATTATGCACCAGAAAAAAAAATTTTCAAAACATTGAAATGGCTATATTTCCTAAACTAGGCGTCTGCGGGAGTCATATTATGCAACAGAAAAAAAAATTCTAAACACTAAAATGGCCATTTCTCCTAAACTAGGCGTCTGCGGGGGTCATAAGAAAAAAAAATTTCAAAACACTTAAATGGCTATATTTCCTAAACTAAGCGTCTGCGGGAGTCATATTATGGACCAGAAAATAAAAAACATTCAAAACACTAAAATGGCTATATTTCCTAAAATAGGCGCGCGGGTCATATTATGCACCTGAAAAAAAAAATTCAAAACACTAATATGGCTTTATTTCCTAAACTAGGCGTCTCCGGGGGTTATATTATGGACCAGAAAAAAAAAACATAAACTAGGCGTCTGTGGGGGTCATATTATGCACCAGAAAAAAAAATTTTCAAAACATTGAAATGGCTATATTTCCTAAACTAGGCGTCTGCGGGAGTCATATTATGCAACAGAAAAAAAAACTCTAAACACTAAAATGGCCATTTCTCCTAAACTAGGCGTCTGTGGGGGTCATATTATGCACCAGAAAAAAAAATTTTCAAAACACTGAAATGGCTATATTTCCTAAACTAGGCGTCTGCGGGAGTCATATTATGGACCAGAAAATAAAAAGCAATCAAAACACTAAAATGGCTATATTTCCTAAAATAGGCGCGCGGGTCATATTATGCAAAAGAAAAAAAAAATTCGAAACACTAAAATGGCTATATTTCCTAAACTAGGCGTCTGCGGGGTTCATATTATGCACCAGAAAAAAAAAATTTCAAAACACTAAAATGGCTATATTTCCTAAACTAAGCGTCTGCGGGAGTCATATTATGCACCAGAAAAAAAAATTCAAAATACTAAAATGGCTATATTTCCTTAACTTGGCGTCTGCGGGGGTCATATTATGCACCCGGAAAAAAAATGCGAAACATTGAAATGGCCATATCACCTAAACAAGGCGTCTGCGGGGGTTATATTATGGACCAGAAAAAAAAAGCAAAACATTGAAATGGCCATATCTCCTAAACAAGGCGTCTGCAGGGGTTATATTATGGACCAGAAAAAAAAAAACATAAACTAGGCGTCTCCGGGGTCATATTATGCACCAGAAAAAAAAATTCAAAACACTAAAATGGCTATATTTCCTAAACTAGGGGTCTGCGGGGGTTATATTATGCACCAGAAAAAAAAATGCAAAACACTAAAATGGCCATATTTCCTTAACTAGGCGTCTGTAGGGGTCATATTATGCACCAGAAAAAAAAATTTTCAAAACACTGAAATGGCTATATTTCCTAAACTAGGCGTCTGCGGGAGTCATATTATGGACCAGAAAATAAAAAGCAATCAAAACACTAAAATGGCTATATTTCCTAAAATAGGCGCGCGGGTCATATTATGCAAAAGAAAAAAAAAATTCGAAACACTAAAATGGCTATATTTCCTAAACTAGGCGTCTGCGGGGTTCATATTATGCACCAGAAAAAAAAAATTCCGAACACTAAAATGGCTATATTTCCTAAACTAGGCGTCTGCGGGAGTCATATTATGCACCAGAAAAAAAAATTCAAAATACTAAAATGGCTATATTTCCTTAACTAGGCGTCTGCGGGGGTCATATTATGCACCCGGAAAAAAAATGCAAAACATTGAAATGGCCATATCTCCTAAACAAGGCGTCTGCGGGGGTTATATTATGGACCAGAAAAAAAAAGCATAACATTGAAATGGCCATATCTCCTAAACAAGGCGTCTGCGGGGGTTATATTATGGACCAGAAAAAAAAAACATAAACTAGGCGTCTCCGGGGTCATATTATGCACCAGAAAAAAAAATTCAAATCACTAAAATGACTATATTTCCTAAACTAGGGGTCTGCGGGGGTTATATTATGCACCAGAAAAAAAAAATGCAAAACAGTAAAATGGCCATATATCCTAAACTATTCGTCTGCGGGGTCATATTATACAGCAGAAAAAAAATTTTCAAAACACTAAAATGGCTATATTTCCTAAACTAGGCGTCTGCGGTGGTCATAGTATGCACAAGAAAAAAAAAATTTCAAAAAACTAAAATGGCTATATTTCCTAAACTAGGCGTCTGCGGGGGTTATATTATGGACCAGAAAAAAAAAAAGCAAAACATTGAAATGGCCATATCTCCTAAACAAGGCGTCTGCGGGGGTTATATTATGGACCAGAAAAAAAAAACATAAACTAGGCGTCTCCGGGGTCATATTATGCACCAGAAAAAAAAATTCAAAACACTAAAATGGCCATATTTCCTAAACTAGGCGTCTGCGGGGGTCATATTATGCACTAGAAAAAAAAATGTAAGACACTAAAATGGCCATATTTCCTAAACTAGGCGTCTGCGGGAGTCATGTTATGGACCAGAAAAAAAAAACATTCAAAACACTAAAATGGTCATATCTCCTAAACTAGGTGTCTGCGGGGGTTATATTATACACCAGAAAAAAAATTTTCAAAACACTAAAATGGCCTATCTCCTAAACTAGGCGTCTGCGGGGGTCATATTATGCACCAGAAAAAAAAAATTCCGAACACTAAAATGGCTATATTTCCTAAACTAGGCGTCTGCGGGTGTCATATTATGCACCAGAAAAAAAAATTCAAAATACTAAAATGGCTATATTTCCTTAACTAGGCGTCTGCGGGGGTCATATTATGCACCCGGAAAAAAAATGCAAAACATTGAAATGGCCATATCTCCTAAACAAGGCGTCTGCGGGGGTTATATTATGGACCAGAAAAAAAAAGCATAACATTGAAATGGCCATATCTCCTAAACAAGGCGTCTGCGGGGGTTATATTATGGACCAGAAAAAAAAAAGCATAACATTGAAATGGTTATATCTCCTAAACAAGGCGTCTGCGGGGGTTATATTATGGACCAGAAAAAAAAAACATAAACTAGGCGTCTCCGGGGTCATATTGTGCACCAGAAAAAAAAATTCAAAACACTAAAATGGCTATATTTCCTAAACTAGGGGTCTGCGGGGGTTATATTATGCACCAGAAAAAAAAAATGCAAAACAGTAAAATGGCCATATTTCCTAAACTAGGCGTCTGAGGGAGTCATATTATGCACCCGGAAAAAAAAAATTCCGAACACTAAAATGGCTATATTTCCTAAACTAGGCGTCTGCGGGAGTCATATTATGCACCAGAAAAAAAAATTCAAAATACTAAAATGGCTATATTTCCTTAACTAGGCGTCTGCGGGGGTCATATTATGCACCCGGAAAAAAAATGCAAAACATTGAAATGGCCATATCTCCTAAACAAGGCGTCTGCGGGGGTTATATTATGGACCAGAAAAAAAAAAGCATAACATTGAAATGGCCATATCTCCTAAACAAGGCGTCTGCGGGGGTTATATTATGGACCAGAAAAAAAAAAGCATAACATTGAAATGGCCATATCTCCTAAACAAGGCGTCTGCGGGGGTTATATTATGGACCAGAAAAAAAAAACATAAACTAGGCGTCTCCGGGGTCATATTGTGCACCAGAAAAAAAAATTCAAAACACTAAAATGGCTATATTTCCTAAACTAGGGGTCTGCGGGGGTTATATTATGCACCAGAAAAAAAAAATGCAAAACACTAAAATGGCCATATTTCCTAAACTAGGCGTCTGAGGGAGTCATATTATGCACCAGAAAAAAAAAATTCCGAACACTAAAATGGCTATATTTCCTAAACTAGGCGTCTCCGGGGTCATATTATGCACCAGAAAAAAAAATCAAAACACTAAAATGGCTATGTTTCCTAAACTAGGTGTCAGCGGGGGTCTTATTATGGACCAGAAAGAAAAACTAAATTAGGTGTCTCCGGGGGTCATATTATGCACCAGAAAAAAAAATTCAAATCACTAAAATGGCCATATCTCCTAATCTAGGCGTCTGCGGGTTTCATATTATGCACCAGAAAAAACAAACATTCAAAACACTAAAATGGCTATAACTCCTAAACTATGCGTCTGCGGGGTTAATATTATGCACCTGAAAAAAAAATTCAAAACACTAAAATGGCTATATCTCCTAAACAAGGCGTCTGCGGGGGACATATTATGCACCTGGAAAAAAAAACGCAAGACATTGAAATGGCCATATCTCCTAAACAAAGCGTCTGCGGGAGTCATATTATAGACCAGAAAAAAAAACATTCAAAACACTAAAATGGCCATATATCCTAAACTATTCGTCTGCGGGGTCATATTATACAGCAGAAAAAAAATTTTCAAAACACTAAAATGGCTATATTTCCTAAACTAGGCGTCTGCGGTGGTCATAGTATGCACAAGAAAAAAAAAATTTCAAAAAACTAAAATGGCTATATTTCCTAAACTAGGCGTCTGCGGGGGTTATATTATGGACCAGAAAAAAAAAAAGCAAAACATTGAAATGGCCATATCTCCTAAACAAGGCGTCTGCGGGGGTTATATTATGGACCAGAAAAAAAAAACATAAACTAGGCGTCTCCGGGGTCATATTATGCACCAGAAAAAAAAATTCAAATCACTAAAATGACTATATTTCCTAAACTAGGGGTCTGCGGGGGTTATATTATGCACCAGAAAAAAAAAATGCAAAACACTAAAATGGCCATATTTCCTAAACTAGGCGTCTGAGGGAGTCATATTATGCACCAGAAAAAAGCCATATCTCCTAATCTAGGCGTCTGCGGGTTTCATATTTTGCACCAGAAAAAAAAAATTCAAAACACTAAAATGGCTATATTTCCTAAACTAGGCGTCTGCGGGGGTCATATTATGCACTAGAAAAAAAAATGTAAGACACTAAAATGGCCATATTTCCTAAACTAGGCGTCTGCGGGAGTCATGTTATGGACCAGAAAAAAAAAACATTCAAAACACTAAAATGGTCATATCTCCTAAACTAGGTGTCTGCGGGGGTTATATTATACACCAGAAAAAAAATTTTCAAAACACTAAAATGGCCTATCTCCTAAACTAGGCGTCTGCGGGGGTCATATTATGCACCAGAAAAAAAAAATTTCAAAACACTAAAATGGCTATATTTCCTAAGCTATACGTCTGCGGGAGTCATATTATGGACCAGAAAAAAAAACATTCAAAACACTAAAATGGCTATATCTCCTAAACTAGGCGTCTGCGCGGGTCATATTATGCACCAAAAAAAAAAAATTCAAAACACTAATATGGCTTTATTTCCTAAACTAGGCGTCTCCGGGTGTTATATTATGGACCAGAAAAAAAAAACATAAACTAGGCGTCTGTGGGGGTCATATTATGCACCAGAAAAAAAAAATTTCAAAACATTGAAATCTCTATATTTCCTAAACTAGGCGTCTGCGGGAGTCATATTATGCAACAGAAAAAAAAATTCAAAACACTAAAATGGCCATTTCTCCTAAACTAGGCGTCTGCGGGGGTCATAAGAAAAAAAAATTTTCAAAACACTGAAATGGCTATATTTCCTAAACTAGGCGTCTGCGGGAGTCATATTATGGACCAGAAAATAAAAAACATTCAAAACACTAAAATGGCTATATTTCCTAAAATAGGCGCGCGGGTCATATTATGGACCAGAAAAAAAAAACATTCAAAACACTAAAATGGCTATACCTCCTAAACTATGCGTCTGCGGGGTTAATATTATGCACCTGAAAAAAAAATTCAAAACACTAAAATGGCTATATCTCCTAAACAAGGCGTCTGCGGGGGACATATTATGCACCTGGAAAAAAAAACGCAAGACATTGAAATGGCCATATCTCCTAAACTATTCGTCTGCGGGGGTCATATTATACAGCAGAAAAAAAATTTTCAAAACACTAAAATGGCTATATTTCTTAAACTAGGCGTCTGCGGGGGTCATAGTATGCACAAAAAAAAAATTTTTCAAAAAACTAAAATGGCTATATTTCCTAAACTAGGCGTCTGCGGGGGTCATATTATGCACCAGAAAAAAAAATTTTCAAAACACTTAAATGACTATATTTCCTAAACTAGGCGTCTGCGGGAATCATATTATGGACCAGAAAAAAAAAACATTCAAAACACTAAAATGTCTATATCTCCTAAACTAGGCGTCTGCGCGGGTCATATTTAGCACCAGAAAAAAAAAATTTCAAAACACTAAAATGGCTATATTTCCTAAACTAAGCGTCTGCGGGAGTCATATTATGCACCAGAAAAAAAAATTCAAAATACTAAAATGGCTATATTTCCTAAACTAGGCGTCTGCGGGGGTCATATTATGCACCTGGAAAAAAAATGCAAAACATTGAAATGGCCATATCTCCTAAGCAAGGCGTCTGCGGGGGTTATATTATGGACCAGAAAAAAAAAAGCAAAACATTGAAATGGCCATATCTCCTAAACAAGGCGTCTGCGGGGGTTATATTATGGACCAGAAAAAAAAAACATAAACTAGGCGTCTCCGGGGTCATATTATGCACCAGAAAAAAAAATTCAAAACACTAAAATGGCTATATTTCCTAAACTAGGGGTCTGCGGGGGTTATATTATGCACCAGAAAAAAAAAATGCAAAACACTAAAATGGCCATATTTCCTAAACTAGGCGTCTGAGGGAGTCATATTATGCACCAGAAAAAAACATTCCGAACACTAAAATATCTATATTTCCTAAACTAGGCGTCTCCGGGGGTCATATTATGCACCAGAAAAAAAAATCAAAACACTAAAATGGCTATGTTTCCTAAACTAGGCGTCAGCGGGGGTCATATTATGGACCAGAAAAAAAAACTAAACTAGGTGTCTCCGGGGGTCATTTTATGCACCAGAAAAAAAAAATTCAAATCACTAAAATGGCCATATCTCCTAAACGAGGCGTCTGCGGGTTTCATATTATGCACCAGAAAAAAAAAATTCAAAACACTAAAATGGCTATATTTCCTAAACTAGGCGTCTGCGGGGGTCATATTATGCACCAGAAAAAAAAAATGTAAGACACTAAAATGGCCATTTCTCCTAAACTAGGCGTCTGCGGGGGTCATAAGGAAAAAAAATTTTCAAAACACTGAAATGGCTATATTTCCTAAACTAGGCGTCTGCGGTAGTCATATTATGGACCAGAAAATAAAAAACATTCAAAACACTAAAATGGCTATATTTCCTAAAATAGGAGCGCGGGTCATATTATGGACCAGAAAAAAAACATTCAAAACACTAAAATGGCTATACCTCCTAAACTAGGCGTCTGCGGGGTTAATATTATGCACCTGAAAAAAAAATTCAAAACACTAAAATGGCTATATTTCCTAAACTAAGCGTCTGCCGGAGTCATATTATGCACCAGAAAAAAAAATTTCAAAACACTAAAATGGCTATATTTCCTAAACTAAGCGTCTGCCGGAGTCATATTATGCACCAGAAAAAAAAATTCAAAATACTAAAATGGCTATATTTCCTAAACTAGGCGTCTGCGGGGGTCATATTATGCACCCGGAAAAAAAATGCAAAACATTGAAATGGCCATATCTCCTAAACAAGGCGTCTGCGGGAGTCATATTATGGACCAGAAAAAAAAACAATCAAAACACTAAAATGGCTATATCTCCTAAACTAGGCGTCTGCGGGGTTCATATTATGCACCAGAAAAAAAAATTTCAAAACACTAAAATGGCTATATTTCCTAAACTAAGCGTCTGCCGGAGTCATATTATGCACCAGAAAAAAAAATTCAAAATACTAAAATGGCTATATTTCCTAAACTAGGCGTCTGCGGGGGTCATATTATGCACCCGGAAAAAAAATGCAAAACATTGAAATGGCCATATCTCCTAAACAAGGCGTCTGCGGGTGTTATATTATGGACCAGAAAAAAAAAAAGCAAAACATTGAAATGGCCATTTCTCCTAAACAAAGCGTCTGCGGGAGTCATATTATGGACCAGAAAAAAAAACATTCAAAGCACTAAAATGGCTATATTTCCTAAACTAGGCGTCTGCGGGGGTCATATTATGCACCTGAAAAAAAAAATCCAAGACATTGAAATGGCCATTTCTCCTAAGCAAAGCGTCTGCGGGAGTCATATTATGGACCAGAAAAAAAAAACATTCAAAACACTAAAATGGCCATATCTCCTAAACTAGGTGTCTGCGGAGGTTATATTATACACCAGAAAAAAAAATTTCAAAACACTAAAATGGCCATATCTCCTAAACTAGGCGTCTGCGGGGGTCATATTATGCACCACAAAAAAAAAATTTCAAAACACTAAAATGGCTATATTTCCTAAGCTAGGCGTCTGCGGGAGTCATATTATGGACCAGAAAAAAAAACCATTCAAAACACTAAAATGGCTATATCTCCTAAACTAGGCGTCTGCGCGGGTCATATTATGCACCAGAAAAAAAAAATTCAAAACACTAATATGGCTTTATTTCCTAAACTAGGCGTCTCCGGGGGTTATATTATGGACCAGAAAAAAGAAACATAAACTAGGCGTCTGTGGGGGTCATATTATGCACCAGAAAAAAAAATTTGCAAAACATTGAAATGGCTATATTTCCTAAACTAGGCGTCTGCGGGAGTCATATTATGCAACAGAAAAAAAAATTCTAAACACTAAAATGGCCATTTCTCCTAAACTAGGCGTCTGCGGGGGTCATAAGAAAAGAAAATTTTCAAACCACTGAAATGGCTATATTTCCTAAACTATGCGTCTGCGGGAGACATATTATGGACCAGAAAATAAAAAACATTCAAAACACTAAAATGGCTATATTTCCTAAAATAGGCGCGCGGGTCATATTATGCACCTGAAAAAAAAATTCAAAACACTAAAATGGCTATATCTCCTAAACAAGGCGTCTGCGGGATACATATTATGCACCTGGAAATAAAAACGCAAGACATTCAAATGGCCATATCTCCTAAACAAAGCGTCTGCAGGAGTCATATTATGCACCAGAAAAAAAAATCAAAACACTAAAATGGCTATGTTTCCTGAACTAGGCGTCAGCGTGGGTCATATTATGGACCAAAAAAAAAAACTAAACTAGGTGTCTCCGGGGGTCATATTATGCACCAGAAAAAAAAATTTTCAAAGCACTTAAATGACTATATTTCCTAAACTAGGCGTCTGCGGGAATCATATTATGGTCCAGAAAAAAAAAACATTCAAAATACTAAAATGTCTATATCTCCTAAACTAGGCGTCTGCGCGGGTCATATTATGGACCAGAAAAAAAAAACATAAACTAGGCGTCTCCGGGGTCATATTATGCACCAGAAAAAAAAATTCAAAACACTAAAATGGCTATATTTCCTAAACTAGGGGTCTGCGGGGGTTATATTATGCACCAGAAAAAAAAAATGCAAAACACTAAAATGGCCATATTTCCTAAACTAGGCGTCTGAGGGAGTCATATTATGCACCAGAAAAAAAAAATTCCGAACACTAAAATGGATATATTTCCTAAACTAGGCGTATCCGGTGGTCATATTATGCACCAGAAAAAAAAAATTCAAATCACTAAAATGGCCATATCTCCTAAACTAGGCGTCTGCGGGTTTCATATTATGCACCAGAAAAAAAAAATTCAAATCACTAAAATGGCTATATTTCCTAAACTAGGCGTCTGCGGGGATCATATTATGTACCAGAAAAAAAAATGTAAGACACTAAAATGGCCATATTTCCTAAACTAGGCGTCTGAGAGAGTCATATTATGCAGCAGAAAAAAAAAATTCAAAACACTAAAATGGCTATATTTCCTAAACTAGGCGTCTGCGGGGGTCATGTTATGCACCTGGAAAAAAAATGCAAGACATTGAAATGGCCATTTCTCCTATACAAAGCGTCTGCGGGAGTCATATTATGGACCAGAAAAAAAAAACATTCAAAACACTAAAATAGCCATATCTCCTAAACTAGGTGTCTGCGGGGGTTATATTATGCACCAGAAAAAAAAATGTAAGACACTAAAATGGCCATATTTCCTAAACTAGGCGTCTGAGAGAGTCATATTATGCACCAGAAAAAAAAAATTCAAAACACTAAAATGGCTATATTTCCTAAACTAGGCGTCTGCGGGGGTCATGTTATGCACCTGGAAAAAAAATGCAAGACATTGAAATGGCCATTTCTCCTAAACAAAGCGTCTGCGGGAGTCATATTATGGACCAGAAAAAAAAAACATTCAAAACACTAAAATGGCTATATTTCCTAAACTAGGCGTCTGCGGGGGTCATGTTATGCACCTGAAAAAAAAATCCAAGACATTGAAATGGCCATTTCTCCTAAACAAAGCGTCTGCGGGAGTCATATTATGGACCAGAAAAAAAAAACATTCAAAACACTAAAATGGACATATCTCCGAAACTAGGTGTCTGCGGGGGTTATATTATACACCAGAAAAAAAAATTTCAAAACACTAAAATGGCCATATCTCCTAAACTAGGCGTCTGCGGGGTTCATATTAAGCACCAGAAAAAAAAAATTTCAAAACACTAAAATGGCTATATTTCCTAAACTAGGGGTCTGCGGGGGTTATATTATGCACCAGAAAAAAAAAATGCAAAACACTAAAATGGCCATATTTCCTAAACTAGGCGTCTGAGGGAGTCATATTATGCACCAGAAAAAAAAATTCTAAACACTAAAATGGCCATTTCTCCTAAACTAGGCGTCTGCGGGGGTCATAAGAAAAGAAAATTTTCAAAACACTGAAATGGCTATATTTCCTAAACTATGCGTCTGCGGGAGACATATTATGGACCAGAAAATAAAAAACATTCAAAACACTAAAATGGCTATATTTCCTAAAATAGGCGCGCGGGTCATATTATGCACCTGAAAAAAAAATTCAAAACACTAAAATGGCTATATCTCCTAAACAAGGCGTCTGCGGGATACATATTATGCACCTGGAAATAAAAACGCAAGACATTCAAATGGCCATATCTCCTAAACAAAGCGTCTGCGGGAGTCATATTATGCACCAGAAAAAAAAATCAAAACACTAAAATGGCTATGTTTCCTGAACTAGGCGTCAGCGTGGGTCATATTATGGACCAAAAAAAAAAACTAAACTAGGTGTCTCCCGGGGTCATATTATGCACCAGAAAAAAAAATTTTCAAAACACTTAAATGACTATATTTCCTAAACTAGGCGTCTGCGGGAATCATATTATGGTCCAGAAAAAAAAAACATTCAAAATACTAAAATGTCTATATCTCCTAAACTAGGCGTCTGCGCGGGTCATATTATGGACCAGAAAAAAAAAACATAAACTAGGCGTCTCCGGGGTCATATTATGCACCAGGAAAGAAAATTCAAAACACTAAAATGGCTATATTTCCTAAACTAGGGGTCTGCGGGGGTTATATTATGCACCAGAAAAAAAAAATGCAAAACACTAAAATGGCCATATTTCCTAAACTAGGCGTCTGAGGGAGTCATATTATGCACCAGAAAAAAAAAATTCCGAACACTAAAATGGATATATTTCCTAAACTAGGCGTATCCGGTGGTCATATTATGCACCAGAAAAAAAAATCAAAACACTAAAATGGCTATGTTTCCTAAACTAGGCGTCAGCAGGGGTAATATTATGGACCAGAAAAAAAACTAAACTAGGTGTCTCCGGTGGTCATATTATGCACCAGAAAAAAAAAAATTCAAATCACTAAAATGGCCATATCTCCTAAACTAGGCGTCTGCGGGTTTCATATTATGCACCAGAAAAAAAAAACTCAAATCACTAAAATGGCTATATTTCCTAAACTAGGCGTCTGCGGGGATCATATTATGTACCAGAAAAAAAAATGTAAGACACTAAAATGGCCATATTTCCTAAACTAGGCGTCTGAGAGAGTCATATTATGCAGCAGAAAAAAAAAATTCAAAACACTAAAATGGCTATATTTCCTAAACTAGGCGTCTGCGGGGGTCATGTTATGCACCTGGAAAAAAAATGCAAGACATTGAAATGGCCATTTCTCCTATACAAAGCGTCTGCGGGAGTCATATTATGGACCAGAAAAAAAAAACATTCAAAACACTAAAATAGCCATATCTCCTAAACTAGGTGTCTGCGGGGGTTATATTATGCACCAGAAAAAAGAATGTAAGACACTAAAATGGCCATATTTCCTAAACTAGGCGTCTGAGAGAGTCATATTATGCACCAGAAAAAAAAAATTCAAAACACTAAAATGGCTATATTTCCTAAACTAGGCGTCTGCGGGGGTCATGTTATGCACCTGGAAAAAAAATGCAAGACATTGAAATGGCCATTTCTCCTAAACAAAGCGTCTGCGGGAGTCATATTATGGACCAGAAAAAAAAAACATTCAAAACACTAAAATGGCTATATTTCCTAAACTAGGCGTCTGCGGGGGTCATGTTATGCACCTGAAAAAAAAATCCAAGACATTGAAATGGCCATTTCTCCTAAACAAAGCGTCTGCGGGAGTCATATTATGGACCAGAAAAAAAAAACATTCAAAACACTAAAATGGACATATCTCCGAAACTAGGTGTCTGCGGGGGTTATATTATACACCAGAAAAAAAAATTTCAAAACACTAAAATGGCCATATCTCCTAAACTAGGCGTCTGCGGGGGTCATATTAAGCATCAGAAAAAAAAAATTTCAAAACACTAAAATGGCTATATTTCCTAAGCTAGTCGTCTGCGGGAGTCATATTATGGACCAGAAAAAAAAACCATTCAAAACACTAAAATGGCTATATCTCCTAAACTAGGCGTCTGCGCGGGTCATATTATGCACCAGCAAAAAAAAATTCAAAACACTAATATGGCTTTATTTCCTAAACTAGGCGTCTCCGGGGGTTATATTATGGACCAGAAAAAAACAACATAAACTAGGCGTCTGTGGGGGTCATATTATACACCAGAAAAAAAAATTTTCAAAACATTGAAATGGCTATATTTCCTAAACTAGGCGTCTGCGGGAGTCATATTATGCAACAGAAAAAAAAATTCTAAACACTAAAATTTCCATTTCTCCTAAATTAGGCGTCTGCGGGGGTCATAAGAAAAAAAAATTTTCAAAACACTGAAATGACTATTTTTCCTAAACTAGGCGTCTGCGGGAGTCATATTATGGACCAGAAAATAAAAAACATTCAAAACACTAAAATGGCTATATTTCCTAAAATATTCGCGCGGGTCATATTATGCACCTGAAAAAAAAATTCAAAACACTAAAATGTCTATATCTCCTAAACTAGGCGTCTACGCGGGTCATATTATGCAAAAGAAAAATAAAATTCGAAACACTAAAATGGCTATATTTCCTAAACTAGGCGTCTGCGGGGGTCATGTTATGCACCTGAAAAAAAAATCCAAGACATTGAAATGGCCATTTCTCCTAAACAAAGCGTCTGCGGGAGTCATATTATGGACCAGAAAAAAAAAACATTCAAAACACTAAAATGGACATATCTCCGAAACTAGGTGTCTGCGGGGGTTATATTATACACCAGAAAAAAAAATTTCAAAACACTAAAATGGCCATATCTCCTAAACTAGGCGTCTGCGGGGGTCATATTAAGCACCAGAAAAAAAAATTTCAAAACACTAAAATGGCTATACTTCCTAAGCTAGTCGTCTGCGGGAGTCATATTATGGACCAGAAAAAAAAACCATTCAAAACACTAAAATGGCTATATCTCCTAAACTAGGCGTCTGCGCGGGTCATATTATGCACCAGAAAAAAAAAATTCAAAACACTAATATGGCTTTATTTCCTAAACTAGGCGTCTCCGGGGGTTATATTATGGACCAGAAAAAAACAACATAAACTAGGCGTCTGTGGGGGTCATATTATACACCAGAACAAAAAATGTTCAAAACATTGAAATGGCTATATTTCCTAAACTAGGCGTCTGCGGGAGTCATATTATGCAACAGAAAAAAAAATTCTAAACACTAAAATTTCCATTTCTCCTAAATTAGGCGTCTGCGGGGGTCATAAGAAAAAAAAATTTTCAAAACACTGAAATGACTATTTTTCCTAAACTAGGCGTCTGCGGGAGTCATATTATGGACCAGAAAATAAAAAACATTCAAAACACTAAAATGGCTATATTTCCTAAAATAGGCGCGCGGGTCATATTATGCACCTGAAAAAAAAATTCAAAACACTGAAATGGCTATATCTCCTAAACAAGGCGTCTGCGGGGGACATATTATGCACCTGGAAAAAAAAACGCAAGACATTCAAATGGCCATATCTCCTAAACAAAGCGTCTGCGGGAGTCATATTATGGACCAGAAAAAAAAAACATTCAAAACACTAAAATAGCCATATCTCCGAAACTAGGTGTCTGCGGGGGTTATATTATACACCAGAAAAAAAAATTTCAAAACACTAAAATGGCCATATCTCCTAAACTAGGCGTCTGCGGGGGTCATATTAAGCACCAGAAAAAAAAAATTTCAAAACACTAAAATGGCTATATTTCCTAAGCTAGTCGTCTGCGGGAGTCATATTATGGACCAGAAAAAAAAACCATTCAAAACACTAAAATGGCTATATCTCCTAAACTAGGCGTCTGCGCGGGTCATATTATGCACCAGAAAAAAAAAATTCAAATCACTAAAATGGCTATATTTCCTAAACTAGGCGTCTGCGGGGATCATATTATGTACCAGAAAAAAAAATGTAAGACACTAAAATGGCCATATTTCCTAAACTAGGCGTCTGAGAGAGTCATATTATGCAGCAGAAAAAAAAAATTCAAAACACTAAAATGGCTATATTTCCTAAACTAGGCGTCTGCGGGGGTCATGTTATGCACCTGGAAAAAAAATGCAAGACATTGAAATGGCCATTTCTCCTATACAAAGCGTCTGCGGGAGTCATATTATGGACCAGAAAAAAAAAACATTCAAAACACTAAAATAGCCATATCTCCTAAACTAGGTGTCTGCGGGGGTTATATTATGCACCAGAAAAAAAAATGTAAGACACTAAAATGGCCATATTTCCTAAACTAGGCGTCTGAGAGAGTCATATTATGCACCAGAAAAAAAAAATTCAAAACACTAAAATGGCTATATTTCCTAAACTAGGCGTCTGCGGGGGTCATGTTATGCACCTGGAAAAAAAATGCAAGACATTGAAATGGCCATTTCTCCTAAACAAAGCGTCTGCGGGAGTCATATTATGGACCAGAAAAAAAAAACATTCAAAACACTAAAATGGCTATATTTCCTAAACTAGGCGTCTGCGGGGGTCATGTTATGCACCTGAAAAAAAAATCCAAGACATTGAAATGGCCATTTCTCCTAAACAAAGCGTCTGCGGGAGTCATATTATGGACCAGAAAAAAAAAACATTCAAAACACTAAAATGGACATATCTCCGAAACTAGGTGTCTGCGGGGGTTATATTATACACCAGAAAAAAAAATTTCAAAACACTAAAATGGCCATATCTCCTAAACTAGGCGTCTGCGGGGGTCATATTAAGCACCAGAAAAAAAAAATTTCAAAACACTAAAATGGCTATATTTCCTAAACTAGGGGTCTGCGGGGGTTATATTATGCACCAGAAAAAAAAAATGCAAAACACTAAAATGGCCATATTTCCTAAACTAGGCGTCTGAGGGAGTCATATTATGCACCAGAAAAAAAAATTCTAAACACTAAAATGGCCATTTCTCCTAAACTAGGCGTCTGCGGGGGTCATAAGAAAAGAAAATTTTCAAAACACTGAAATGGCTATATTTCCTAAACTATGCGTCTGCGGGAGACATATTATGGACCAGAAAATAAAAAACATTCAAAACACTAAAATGGCTATATTTCCTAAAATAGGCGCGCGGGTCATATTATGCACCTGAAAAAAAAATTCAAAACACTAAAATGGCTATATCTCCTAAACAAGGCGTCTGCGGGATACATATTATGCACCTGGAAATAAAAACGCAAGACATTCAAATGGCCATATCTCCTAAACAAAGCGTCTGCGGGAGTCATATTATGCACCAGAAAAAAAAATCAAAACACTAAAATGGCTATGTTTCCTGAACTAGGCGTCAGCGTGGGTCATATTATGGACCAAAAAAAAAAACTAAACTAGGTGTCTCCCGGGGTCATATTATGCACCAGAAAAAAAAATTTTCAAAACACTTAAATGACTATATTTCCTAAACTAGGCGTCTGCGGGAATCATATTATGGTCCAGAAAAAAAAAACATTCAAAATACTAAAATGTCTATATCTCCTAAACTAGGCGTCTGCGCGGGTCATATTATGGACCAGAAAAAAAAAACATAAACTAGGCGTCTCCGGGGTCATATTATGCACCAGGAAAAAAAATTCAAAACACTAAAATGGCTATATTTCCTAAACTAGGGGTCTGCGGGGGTTATATTATGCACCAGAAAAAAAAAATGCAAAACACTAAAATGGCCATATTTCCTAAACTAGGCGTCTGAGGGAGTCATATTATGCACCAGAAAAAAAAAATTCCGAACACTAAAATGGATATATTTCCTAAACTAGGCGTATCCGGTGGTCATATTATGCACCAGAAAAAAAAATCAAAACACTAAAATGGCTATGTTTCCTAAACTAGGCGTCAGCAGGGGTAATATTATGGACCAGAAAAAAAACTAAACTAGGTGTCTCCGGTGGTCATATTATGCACCAGAAAAAAAAAAATTCAAATCACTAAAATGGCCATATCTCCTAAACTAGGCGTCTGCGGGTTTCATATTATGCACCAGAAAAAAAAAACTCAAATCACTAAAATGGCTATATTTCCTAAACTAGGCGTCTGCGGGGATCATATTATGTACCAGAAAAAAAAATGTAAGACACTAAAATGGCCATATTTCCTAAACTAGGCGTCTGAGAGAGTCATATTATGCAGCAGAAAAAAAAAATTCAAAACACTAAAATGGCTATATTTCCTAAACTAGGCGTCTGCGGGGGTCATGTTATGCACCTGGAAAAAAAATGCAAGACATTGAAATGGCCATTTCTCCTATACAAAGCGTCTGCGGGAGTCATATTATGGACCAGAAAAAAAAAACATTCAAAACACTAAAATAGCCATATCTCCTAAACTAGGTGTCTGCGGGGGTTATATTATGCACCAGAAAAAAGAATGTAAGACACTAAAATGGCCATATTTCCTAAACTAGGCGTCTGAGAGAGTCATATTATGCACCAGAAAAAAAAATTCAAAACACTAAAATGGCTATATTTCCTAAACTAGGCGTCTGCGGGGGTCATGTTATGCACCTGGAAAAAAAATGCAAGACATTGAAATGGCCATTTCTCCTAAACAAAGCGTCTGCGGGAGTCATATTATGGACCAGAAAAAAAAAACATTCAAAACACTAAAATGGCTATATTTCCTAAACTAGGCGTCTGCGGGGGTCATGTTATGCACCTGAAAAAAAAATCCAAGACATTGAAATGGCCATTTCTCCTAAACAAAGCGTCTGCGGGAGTCATATTATGGACCAGAAAAAAAAAACATTCAAAACACTAAAATGGACATATCTCCGAAACTAGGTGTCTGCGGGGGTTATATTATACACCAGAAAAAAAAATTTCAAAACACTAAAATGGCCATATCTCCTAAACTAGGCGTCTGCGGGGGTCATATTAAGCACCAGAAAAAAAAAATTTCAAAACACTAAAATGGCTATATTTCCTAAGCTAGTCGTCTGCGGGAGTCATATTATGGACCAGAAAAAAAAACCATTCAAAACACTAAAATGGCTATATCTCCTAAACTAGGCGTCTGCGCGGGTCATATTATGCACCAGCAAAAAAAAATTCAAAACACTAATATGGCTTTATTTCCTAAACTAGGCGTCTCCGGGGGTTATATTATGGACCAGAAAAAAACAACATAAACTAGGCGTCTGTGGGGGTCATATTATACACCAGAAAAAAAAATTTTCAAAACATTGAAATGGCTATATTTCCTAAACTAGGCGTCTGCGGGAGTCATATTATGCAACAGAAAAAAAAATTCTAAACACTAAAATTTCCATTTCTCCTAAATTAGGCGTCTGCGGGGGTCATAAGAAAAAAAAATTTTCAAAACACTGAAATGACTATTTTTCCTAAACTAGGCGTCTGCGGGAGTCATATTATGGACCAGAAAATAAAAAACATTCAAAACACTAAAATGGCTATATTTCCTAAAATATTCGCGCGGGTCATATTATGCACCTGAAAAAAAAATTCAAAACACTAAAATGTCTATATCTCCTAAACTAGGCGTCTACGCGGGTCATATTATGCAAAAGAAAAATAAAATTCGAAACACTAAAATGGCTATATTTCCTAAACTAGGCGTCTGCGGGGGTCATGTTATGCACCTGAAAAAAAAATCCAAGACATTGAAATGGCCATTTCTCCTAAACAAAGCGTCTGCGGGAGTCATATTATGGACCAGAAAAAAAAAACATTCAAAACACTAAAATGGACATATCTCCGAAACTAGGTGTCTGCGGGGGTTATATTATACACCAGAAAAAAAAATTTCAAAACACTAAAATGGCCATATCTCCTAAACTAGGCGTCTGCGGGGGTCATATTAAGCACCAGAAAAAAAAATTTCAAAACACTAAAATGGCTATATTTCCTAAGCTAGTCGTCTGCGGGAGTCATATTATGGACCAGAAAAAAAAACCATTCAAAACACTAAAATGGCTATATCTCCTAAACTAGGCGTCTGCGCGGGTCATATTATGCACCAGAAAAAAAAAATTCAAAACACTAATATGGCTTTATTTCCTAAACTAGGCGTCTCCGGGGGTTATATTATGGACCAGAAAAAAACAACATAAACTAGGCGTCTGTGGGGGTCATATTATACACCAGAACAAAAAATGTTCAAAACATTGAAATGGCTATATTTCCTAAACTAGGCGTCTGCGGGAGTCATATTATGCAACAGAAAAAAAAATTCTAAACACTAAAATTTCCATTTCTCCTAAATTAGGCGTCTGCGGGGGTCATAAGAAAAAAAAATTTTCAAAACACTGAAATGACTATTTTTCCTAAACTAGGCGTCTGCGGGAGTCATATTATGGACCAGAAAATAAAAAACATTCAAAACACTAAAATGGCTATATTTCCTAAAATAGGCGCGCGGGTCATATTATGCACCTGAAAAAAAAATTCAAAACACTGAAATGGCTATATCTCCTAAACAAGGCGTCTGCGGGGGACATATTATGCACCTGGAAAAAAAAACGCAAGACATTCAAATGGCCATATCTCCTAAACAAAGCGTCTGCGGGAGTCATATTATGCACCAAAAAAAAAAATCAAAACACTAAAATGGCTCTGTTTCCTAAACTAGGCGTCAGCGTGGGTCATATTATGGACCAGAAAAAAAAACTAAACTAGGTGTCTCCGGGGGTCATATTATGCACCAGAAAAAAAAATTTTCAAAACACTTAAATGACTATATTTCCTAAACTAGGCGTCTGCGGGAATCATATTATGGACCAGAACAAAAAAACATTCAAAACACTAAAATGTATATATCTCCAAAACTAGGCGTCTACGCGGGTCATATTATGCAAAAGAAAAAAAAAATTCGAAACACTAAAATGGCTATATTTCCTAAACTAGGCGTCTGCGGGGTTCATATTATGCACCAGAAAAAAAAAATTTCAAAACACTAAAATGGCTATATTTCCTAAACTAAGCGTCTGCGGGAGTCATATTATGCACCAGAAAAAAAAATTCAAAATACCAAAATGGCTATATTTCCTAAACTATGCGTCTGCGGGGGTCATATTATGTACCCGGAAAAAAAATGCAAAACATTGAAATGGCCATATCTCCTAAACAAGGCGTCTGCGGGGGTTATATTATGGACCAGAAAAAAAAAAAGCAAAACATTGAAATGGCCATATCTCCTAAACAAGGCGTCTGCGGGGGTTATATTATGGACCAGAAAAAAAAAACATAAACTAGGCGTCTCCGTGGTCATATTATGCACCAGAAAAAAAAATTCAAAACACTAAAATGGCTATATTTCCTAAACTAGGGGTCAGCGGGGGTTATATTATGCACCAGAAAAAAAAAATGCAAAACATTGAAATGGCCATATCTCCTAAACAAGGCGTCTGCGGGGGTTATATTATGGATCAGAAAAAAAAAACATAAACTAGGCGTCTCCGGGGTCATATTATGCACCAGAAAAAAAAATTCAAAACACTAAAATGGCTATATTTCCTAAACTAGGGGTCTGCGGGGGTTATATTATGGACCAGAAAAAAAAAAGCAAAACATTGAAATGGCCATATCTCCTAAACAAGGCGTCTGCGGGGGTTATATTTTGGACCAGGAAAAAAAAAACATAAACTAGGCGTCTCCGGGGTCATATTATGCACCAGAAAAAAAAATTCAAAACACTAAAATGGCTATATTTCCTAAACTAGGGGTCTGCGGGTGTTATATTATGCACCAGAAAAAAAAAATGCAAAACACTAAAATGGCCATATTTCCTAAACTAGGCGTCTGAGGGAGTCATATTATGCACCAGAAAAAAAAAATTCCGAACACTAAAATGGCTATATTTCCTAAACTAGGCGTCTCCGCGGGTCATATTATGCACCAGAAAAAAAAATCAAAACACTAAAATGGCTATTTTTCCTAAACTAGGCGTCAGCGTGGGTCATATTATGGACCAGAAAAAAAAACTAAACTAGGTGTCTCCGGGGGTCATATTATGCACCAGAAAAAAAAATCAAAACACTAAAATGGCTATGTTTCCTAAACTAGGCGTCAGCGGGGGTCATATTATGGACCAGAAAAAAAAACTAAACTAGGTGTCTCCGGGGGTCATATTATGCACCAGAAAAAAAAAAATTCAAATCATTAAAATGGCCATATCTCCTAAACTGGGCGTCTGCGGGTTTCATATTATGCACCAGAAAAAAAAATGCAAGACATTGAAATGGCCATTTCTCCTAAACAAAGCGTCTGCGGGAGTCATATTATGGACCAGAAAAAAAAATATTCAAAACACTAAAATGGCCATATCTCATAAACTAGGTGTCTGCGGGGGTTATATTATACACCAGAAAAAAAATTTCAAAACACTAAAATGGCCATATCTCCTAAACTAGGCGTCTGCGGGGGTCATATTATGCACCAGAAAAAAAAAAATTCAAAACACTAAAATGGCTATATTTCCTAAGCTAGGCGTCTGCGGGAGTCATATTATGGACCAAAAAAAAAAACATTCAAAACACTAAAATGGCTATATCTCCTAAACTAGGCGTCTGCGCGGGTCATATTATGCACCAGAAAAAAAAAATTCAAAACACTAACATGGCTTTATTTCCTAAACTAGGCGTCTCCGGGTGTGATATTATGGACCAGAAAAAAAAACATAAACTAGGCGTCTGTGGGGGTCATATTATGCACCAGAAAAAAAAAATTTCAAAACATTGAAATGGCTATATTTCCTAAACTAGGTGTCTGCGGGAGTCATATTATGCAACAGAAAAAAAAATTCAAAACACTAAAATGGCTATATTTCCTAAACTAGGCGTCTGCGGGGGTCATGTTATGCACCTGGAAAAAAAAATGCAAGACATTGAAATGGCCATTTCTCCTAAACAAAGCGTCTGCGGGAGTCATATTATGGACCAGAAAAAAAAATATTCAAAACACTTAAATGGCCATATCTCATAAACTAGGTGTCTGCGGGGGTTATATTATACACCAGAAAAAAAATTTCAAAACACTAAAATGGCCTTATCTCCTAAACTAGGCGTCTGCGGGGGTCATATTATGCACCAGAAAAAAAAAAATTCAAAACACTAAAATGGCTATATTTCCTAAGCTAGGCGTCTGCGGGAGTCATATTATGGACCAAAAAAAAAAACATTCAAAACACTAAAATGGCTATATCTCCTAAACTAGGCGTCTGCGCGGGTCATATTATGCACCAGAAAAAAAAAATTCAAAACACTAATATGGCTTTATTTCCTAAACTAGGCGTCTCCGGGTGTTATATTATGGACCAGAAAAAAAAACATAAACTAGGCGTCTGTGGGGGTCATATTATGCACCAGAAAAAAAAAATTTCAAAACATTGAAATGGCTATATTTCCTAAACTAGGTGTCTGCGGGAGTCATATTATGCAACAGAAAAAAAAATTCAAAACACTAAAATGGCCATTTCTCCTAAACTAGGCGTCAGCGGGGGTCATAAGAAAAAAAAATTTTCAAAACACTGAAATGGGTATATTTCCTAAACTAGGCGTCCGCGGGAGTCATATTATGGACCAGAAAATAAAAAACATTCAAAACACTAAAATGGCTATATTTCCTAAAATAGGCGCGAGGGTCATATTATGGACCAGAAAAAAAAACATTCAAAACACTAAAATGGCTATACCTCCTAAACTAGGCGTCTGCGGGGTTAATATTATGCACCTGAAAAAAAAATTCAAAACACTAAAATGGCTAAATCTCCTAAACAAGGCGTCTGCGGGGGACATATTATGCACCTGGGAAAAAAAACGCAACACATTGAAATGGCCATATCTCCTAAACAAAGCGTCTTCGGGAGTCATATTATGGACCAGAAAAAAAAACATTCAAAACACTAAAATGGCCATATCTCCTAAACTATTCGTCTGCGGGGGTCATATTATACAGCAGAAAAAAAATTTTCAAAACACTAAAATGGCTATATTTCCTAAACTAGGCGTCTGCGGGGGTCATAGTATGCACAAGAAAAAAAAAATTTCAAAAAACTAAAATGGCTATATTTCCTAAACTAGGCGTCTGCGGGGGTCATATTATGCACCAGAAAAAAAAAATCAAAACACTAAAATGGCTATGTTTCCTAAACTAGGCGTCAGCGTGGGTCATATTATGGACCAGAAAAAAAAACTAAACTAGGTGTCTCCGGGGGTCATATTATGCACCAGAAAAACAAATTTTCAAAATACTTAACTGACTATATTTCCTAAACTAGGCGTCTGCGGGAGTCATATTATGCACCAGAAAAAAAAATTCAAAATACTAAAATGGCTATATTTCCTAAACTAGGCGTCTGCGGGGATCATATTATGTACCCGGAAAAAAAATGCAAAACATTGAAATGGCCATATCTCCTAAACAAGGCGTCTGCGGGGGTTATATTATGGACCAGAAAAAAAAACTAAACTAGGTGTCTCCGGGGGTCATATTATGGACCAGAAAAAAAAACTAAACTAGGTGTCTCCGGGGGTCATATTATGCACCAGAAAAATAAAAATTCAAATCACTAAAATGGCCATATCTCCTAAACTATTCGTCTGCAGCAGAAAAAAAATTTTCAAAACACCAAAATGGCTATATTTCCTAAACTAGGCGTCTGCGGGGTTCATATTATGCACCAGAAAAAAAAATTTTCAAAACACTAAAATGGCTATATTTCCTAAACTAAGCGTCTGCGGGAGTCATATTATGCACCAGAAAAAAAAATTCAAAATACTAAAATGGCCATATTTCCTAAACTAGGCGTCTGCGGGGGTCATATTTGTACCCGGAAAAAAAATGCAAAACATTGAAATGGCCATATCTCCTAAACAAGGCGTCTGCGGGGGTTATATTATGGACCAGAAAAAAAAAAGCAAAACATTGAAATGGCCATATCTCCTAAACAAGGCGTCTGCGGGGGTTATATTATGGACCAGAAAAAAAAAACATAAACTAGGCGTCTCCGGGGTCATATTATGCACCAGAAAAAAAAATGCAAAACACTAAAATGGCTATATTTCCTAAACTAGGGGTCTGCGGGGGTCATATTATGAACCAGAAAAAAAAAACTAAACTAGGTGTCTCCGGGGGTCATATTATGCACCAGAAAAAAAAAAATTCAAATCACTAAAATGGCCATATCTCCTAAACTATTCGTCTGCGGGGGTCATATTATACAGCAGAAAAAAAATTTTCAAAACACTAAAATGGCTATATTTCCTAAACTAGGCGTCTGCGGGGGTCATAGTATGCACAAGAAAAAAAAAATTTCAAAAAACTAAAATGGCTATATTTCCTAAACTAGGCGTCTGCGGGGGTCATATTATGCACCAGAAAAAAAAAATCAAAACACTAAAATGGCTATGTTTCCTAAACTAGGCGTCAGCGTGGGTCATATTATGGACCAGAAAAAAAAACTAAACTAGGTGTCTCCGGGGGTCATATTATGCACCAGAAAAAAAAAATTTCAAAACACTTAAATGACTATATTTCCTAAACTAGACATCTGCGGGAGTCATATTATGCACCAGAAAAAAAAATGCAAAACACTAAAATGGCTATATTTCCTAAACTAGGGGTCTGCGGGGGTCATATTATGAACCAGAAAAAAAAAACTAAACTAGGCGTCACCGGGGGTCATATTATGCACCAGAAAAAAAATCAAAACACTAAAATGGCCATATTTCCTAAACTAGGCGTCTGAGGGAGTCATATTATGCACCAGAAAAAAAAATTCAAAACACTAAAATGGCTATATTTCCTAAACTAGGGGTCTGCGGGGGTTATATTATGCACCAGAGAAAAAAATGCAAAACACTAAAATGGCCATATTTCCTAAACTAGGCGTCTGAGGGAGTCATATTATGCACCAGAAAAAAAAATTCCGAACACTAGAATGGCTATATTTCCTAAACTAGGCGTCTGCGTGGGTCATATTATGCACCAGAAAAAAAAATTAAACTAGGTGTCTCCTGGGGTCATATTATGCACCAGAAAAAAAAATTCAAATCACTAAAATGGCCATTTCTCCTAAACAAAGCGTCTGCGGGAGTCATATTATGGACCAGAAAAAAAAAACATTCAAAACACTAAAATGGCCATATCTCCTAAACTAGGTGTCTGCGGGGGTTATATTATACACCAGAAGAAAAAATTTCAAAACACTAAAATGGCCATATCTCCTAAACTAGGCGTCTGCGGGGGTCATATTATGCACCAGAAAAAAAAAATTTCAAAACACTAAAATGGCTATATTTCCTAAGCTAGGCGTCTGCGGGAGTCATATTATGGACCAGAAATAAAAAACATTCAAAGCACTAAAATGGCTATATCTCCTAAACTAGGCGTCTGCGCGGGTCATATTATGAAACAGAAAATAAAAAACATTCAAAACACTAAAATGGCCATATCTCCTAAACTATTCGTCTGCGGGGGTCATATTATACAGCAGAAAAAAAATTTTCAAAACACTAAAATGGCTATATTTCCTAAACTAGGCGTCTGCGGGGGTCATAGTATGCACAAGAAAAAAAAAATTTCAAAAAACTAAAATGGCTATATTTCCTAAACTAGGCGTCTGCGGGGGTCATATTATGCACCAGAAAAAAAAAATCAAAACACTAAAATGGCTATGTTTCCTAAACTAGGCGTCAGCGTGGGTCATATTATGGACCAGAAAAAAAAACTAAACTAGGTGTCTCCGGGGGTCATATTATGCACCAGAAAAAAAAAATTTCAAAACACTTAAATGACTACATTTCCTAAACTAGACGTCTGCGGGAGTCATATTATGCACCAGAAAAAAAAATTCAAAATACTAAAATGGCTATATTTCCTAAACTAGGCGTCTGCGGGGGTCATATTATGTACCCGGAAAAAAAATGCAAATCATTGGAATGGCCATATCTCCTAAACAAGGCGTCTGCGGGGGTTATATTATGGACCAGAAACAAAAAAAAGCAAAACATTGAAATGGCCATATCTCCTAAACAAGGCGTCTGCGGGCGTTATATTATGGACCAGAACAAAAAACATAAACTAGGCGTCTCCGGGGTCATATTATGCACCAGAAAAAAAAATTCAAAACACTGAAATGGCTATATTTCCTAAACTAGGGGTCTGCGGGGGTTATATTATGCACCAGAAAAAAAAATGCAAAACACTAAAATGGCAATATTTCCTAAACTAGGCGTCTGTGGGAGTCATATTATGCACCAGAAAACAAAAATTCCGAACACTAAAATGGCTATATTTCCTAAACTAGGCGTCTCCGGGGGTCATATTATGCACCAGAAAAAAAAATCAAAACACTAAAATGGCTATGTTTCCTAAACTAGGCCTCTGCGGGAGTCATATTATGGACCAGAAAAAAAAACTAAACTAGGTGTCTCCGGGGGTCATATTATGCACCAGAAAAAAAAAAATTCAAATCACTAAAATGGCCATATCTCCTAAACTATTCGTCTGCGGGGGGGGTCATATTATACAGCAGAAAAAAATTTTTCAAAACACTAAAATGGCTATATTTCCTAAACTAGGCGCCTGTGGGAGTCATATTATGCACCAGAAAAAAAAAATTCCAATCACTAAAATGGCTATATTTCCTAAACTAGGCGTCTGCGGGGGTCATATTATGCACCAGAAAAAAAAAATTTCAAAACACTAAAATGGCCATATCTCCTAAACAAGGCGTCTGCGGGGGTTATATTATGCACCAGAAAAAAAAAAACAAAACATTGAAATGGCCATATCTGCTAAACAAGGCGTCTGCGGGGGTTATATTATGGACCAGCAAAAAAAAAAACATAAACTAGGCGTCTCCGGGGTCATATTATGCACCAGAAAAAAAAATTTCAAAACACTAAAATGGCTATATTTCCTAAACTAGGGGTCTGCGGGGGTTATATTATGCACCAGAAAAAAAAAATGCAAAACACTAAAATGGCCATATCTCCTAAACTATTCGTCTGCGGGGGTCATATTATACAGCAGAAAAAAAATTTTCAAAACACTAAAATGGATATATTTCCTAAACTAGGCGTCTGCGCGGGTCATATTATGCAAAAGAAAAAAAAAATTTCAAAACATTGAAATGGCTTTATTTCCTAAACTAGGCGTCTGCAGGAGTCATATTATGCAACAAAAAAAAAAATTCAAAACACTAAAATGGCCATTTCTCCTAAACTAGGCGTCTGTGGGGGTCATAAGAAAAAAAAATTTTCAAAACACTGAAATGGCTATATTTCCTAAACTAGGCGTCTGCGGGAGTCATATTATGGACCAGAAAATAAAAAACATTCAAAACACTAAAATGGCTATATTTCCTAAAATAGGCGCGCGGGTCATATTATGGACCAGAAAAAAAGACATTCAAAACACTAAAATGGCTATACCTGTTAAACTAGGCGTCTGCGGGGTTAATATTATGCGCCTGAAAAAAAAATTCAAAACACTAAAATGGCTATATCTCCTAAACAAGGTGTCTGCGGGGGACATATTATGCACCTGGAAAAAAAACGCAACACATTGAAATGGCCATATCTCCTAAACAAAGCGTCTGCAGGAGTCATATTATGGACTAGAAAAAAAAACATTCAAAACACTAAAATGGCCATATCTCCTAAACTATTCGTCTGCGGGGGTCATATTATGCACCAGAAAAAAAAAATCAAAACACTAAAATGGCTATGTTTCCTAAACTAGGCGTCAGCGTGGGTCATATTATGGACCAGAAAAAAAAACTAAACTAGGTGTCTCCGGGGGTCATATTATGCACCAGAAAAAAAAAATTTCAAAACACTTAAATGACTATATTTCCTAAACTAGACGTCTGCGGGAGTCATATTATGCACCAGAAAAAAAAATGCAAAACACTAAAATGGCTATATTTCCTAAACTAGGGGTCTGCGGGGGTCATATTATGAACCAGAAAAAAAAAACTAAACTAGGCGTCACCGGGGGTCATATTATGCACCAGAAAAAAAATCAAAACACTAAAATGGCCATATTTCCTAAACTAGGCGTCTGAGGGAGTCATATTATGCACCAGAAAAAAAAATTCAAAACACTAAAATGGCTATATTTCCTAAACTAGGGGTCTGCGGGGGTTATATTATGCACCAGAGAAAAAAATGCAAAACACTAAAATGGCCATATTTCCTAAACTAGGCGTCTGAGGGAGTCATATTATGCACCAGAAAAAAAAATTCAAAACACTAAAATGGCTATATTTCCTAAACTAGGGGTCTGCGGGGGTTATATTATGCACCAGAGAAAAAAATGCAAAACACTAAAATGGCCATATCTCCTAAACTAGGCGTCTGCGGGGGTCATATTATGCACCAGAAAAAAAAAATTTCAAAACACTAAAATGGCTATATTTCCTAAGCTAGGCGTCTGCGGGAGTCATATTATGTACCCGGAAAAAAAATGCAAATCATTGGAATGGCCATATCTCCTAAACTAGGCGTCAGCGTGGGTCATATTATGGACCAGAAAAAAAAACTAAACTAGGTGTCTCCGGGGGTCATATTATGCACCAGAAAAACAAATTTTCAAAATACTTAACTGACTATATTTCCTAAACTAGGCGTCTGCGGGAGTCATATTATGCACCAGAAAAAAAAATTCAAAATACTAAAATGGCTATATTTCCTAAACTAGGCGTCTGCGGGGATCATATTATGTACCCGGAAAAAAAATGCAAAACATTGAAATGGCCATATCTCCTAAACAAGGCGTCTGCGGGGGTTATATTATGGACCAGAAAAAAAAACTAAACTAGGTGTCTCCGGGGGTCATATTATGGACCAGAAAAAAAAACTAAACTAGGTGTCTCCGGGGGTCATATTATGCACCAGAAAAATAAAAATTCAAATCACTAAAATGGCCATATCTCCTAAACTATTCGTCTGCAGCAGAAAAAAAATTTTCAAAACACCAAAATGGCTATATTTCCTAAACTAGGCGTCTGCGGGGTTCATATTATGCACCAGAAAAAAAAATTTTCAAAACACTAAAATGGCTATATTTCCTAAACTAAGCGTCTGCGGGAGTCATATTATGCACCAGAAAAAAAAATTCAAAATACTAAAATGGCCATATTTCCTAAACTAGGCGTCTGCGGGGGTCATATTTGTACCCGGAAAAAAAATGCAAAACATTGAAATGGCCATATCTCCTAAACAAGGCGTCTGCGGGGGTTATATTATGGACCAGAAAAAAAAAAGCAAAACATTGAAATGGCCATATCTCCTAAACAAGGCGTCTGCGGGGGTTATATTATGGACCAGAAAAAAAAAACATAAACTAGGCGTCTCCGGGGTCATATTATGCACCAGAAAAAAAAATGCAAAACACTAAAATGGCTATATTTCCTAAACTAGGGGTCTGCGGGGGTCATATTATGAACCAGAAAAAAAAAACTAAACTAGGTGTCTCCGGGGGTCATATTATGCACCAGAAAAAAAAAAATTCAAATCACTAAAATGGCCATATCTCCTAAACTATTCGTCTGCGGGGGTCATATTATACAGCAGAAAAAAAATTTTCAAAACACTAAAATGGCTATATTTCCTAAACTAGGCGTCTGCGGGGGTCATAGTATGCACAAGAAAAAAAAAATTTCAAAAAACTAAAATGGCTATATTTCCTAAACTAGGCGTCTGCGGGGGTCATATTATGCACCAGAAAAAAAAAATCAAAACACTAAAATGGCTATGTTTCCTAAACTAGGCGTCAGCGTGGGTCATATTATGGACCAGAAAAAAAAACTAAACTAGGTGTCTCCGGGGGTCATATTATGCACCAGAAAAAAAAAATTTCAAAACACTTAAATGACTATATTTCCTAAACTAGACGTCTGCGGGAGTCATATTATGCACCAGAAAAAAAAATGCAAAACACTAAAATGGCTATATTTCCTAAACTAGGGGTCTGCGGGGGTCATATTATGAACCAGAAAAAAAAAACTAAACTAGGCGTCACCGGGGGTCATATTATGCACCAGAAAAAAAATCAAAACACTAAAATGGCCATATTTCCTAAACTAGGCGTCTGAGGGAGTCATATTATGCACCAGAAAAAAAAATTCAAAACACTAAAATGGCTATATTTCCTAAACTAGGGGTCTGCGGGGGTTATATTATGCACCAGAGAAAAAAATGCAAAACACTAAAATGGCCATATTTCCTAAACTAGGCGTCTGAGGGAGTCATATTATGCACCAGAAAAAAAAATTCCGAACACTAGAATGGCTATATTTCCTAAACTAGGCGTCTGCGTGGGTCATATTATGCACCAGAAAAAAAAATTAAACTAGGTGTCTCCTGGGGTCATATTATGCACCAGAAAAAAAAATTCAAATCACTAAAATGGCCATTTCTCCTAAACAAAGCGTCTGCGGGAGTCATATTATGGACCAGAAAAAAAAAACATTCAAAACACTAAAATGGCCATATCTCCTAAACTAGGTGTCTGCGGGGGTTATATTATACACCAGAAGAAAAAATTTCAAAACACTAAAATGGCCATATCTCCTAAACTAGGCGTCTGCGGGGGTCATATTATGCACCAGAAAAAAAAAATTTCAAAACACTAAAATGGCTATATTTCCTAAGCTAGGCGTCTGCGGGAGTCATATTATGGACCAGAAATAAAAAACATTCAAAGCACTAAAATGGCTATATCTCCTAAACTAGGCGTCTGCGCGGGTCATATTATGAAACAGAAAATAAAAAACATTCAAAACACTAAAATGGCCATATCTCCTAAACTATTCGTCTGCGGGGGTCATATTATACAGCAGAAAAAAAATTTTCAAAACACTAAAATGGCTATATTTCCTAAACTAGGCGTCTGCGGGGGTCATAGTATGCACAAGAAAAAAAAAATTTCAAAAAACTAAAATGGCTATATTTCCTAAACTAGGCGTCTGCGGGGGTCATATTATGCACCAGAAAAAAAAAATCAAAACACTAAAATGGCTATGTTTCCTAAACTAGGCGTCAGCGTGGGTCATATTATGGACCAGAAAAAAAAACTAAACTAGGTGTCTCCGGGGGTCATATTATGCACCAGAAAAAAAAAATTTCAAAACACTTAAATGACTACATTTCCTAAACTAGACGTCTGCGGGAGTCATATTATGCACCAGAAAAAAAAATTCAAAATACTAAAATGGCTATATTTCCTAAACTAGGCGTCTGCGGGGGTCATATTATGTACCCGGAAAAAAAATGCAAATCATTGGAATGGCCATATCTCCTAAACAAGGCGTCTGCGGGGGTTATATTATGGACCAGAAACAAAAAAAAAGCAAAACATTGAAATGGCCATATCTCCTAAACAAGGCGTCTGCGGGCGTTATATTATGGACCAGAACAAAAAACATAAACTAGGCGTCTCCGGGGTCATATTATGCACCAGAAAAAAAAATTCAAAACACTGAAATGGCTATATTTCCTAAACTAGGGGTCTGCGGGGGTTATATTATGCACCAGAAAAAAAAATGCAAAACACTAAAATGGCAATATTTCCTAAACTAGGCGTCTGTGGGAGTCATATTATGCACCAGAAAACAAAAATTCCGAACACTAAAATGGCTATATTTCCTAAACTAGGCGTCTCCGGGGGTCATATTATGCACCAGAAAAAAAAATCAAAACACTAAAATGGCTATGTTTCCTAAACTAGGCCTCTGCGGGAGTCATATTATGGACCAGAAAAAAAAACTAAACTAGGTGTCTCCGGGGGTCATATTATGCACCAGAAAAAAAAAAATTCAAATCACTAAAATGGCCATATCTCCTAAACTATTCGTCTGCGGGGGGGGTCATATTATACAGCAGAAAAAAATTTTTCAAAACACTAAAATGGCTATATTTCCTAAACTAGGCGTCTGTGGGAGTCATATTATGCACCAGAAAAAAAAAATTCCAATCACTAAAATGGCTATATTTCCTAAACTAGGCGTCTGCGGGGGTCATATTATGCACCAGAAAAAAAAACTTTCAAAACACTAAAATGGCCATATCTCCTAAACAAGGCGTCTGCGGGGGTTATATTATGCACCAGAAAAAAAAAAAACAAAACATTGAAATGGCCATATCTGCTAAACAAGGCGTCTGCGGGGGTTATATTATGGACCAGCAAAAAAAAAAACATAAACTAGGCGTCTCCGGGGTCATATTATGCACCAGAAAAAAAAATTTCAAAACACTAAAATGGCTATATTTCCTAAACTAGGGGTCTGCGGGGGTTATATTATGCACCAGAAAAAAAAAATGCAAAACACTAAAATGGCCATATCTCCTAAACTATTCGTCTGCGGGGGTCATATTATACAGCAGAAAAAAAATTTTCAAAACACTAAAATGGATATATTTCCTAAACTAGGCGTCTGCGCGGGTCATATTATGCAAAAGAAAAAAAAAATTTCAAAACATTGAAATGGCTTTATTTCCTAAACTAGGCGTCTGCAGGAGTCATATTATGCAACAAAAAAAAAAATTCAAAACACTAAAATGGCCATTTCTCCTAAACTAGGCGTCTGTGGGGGTCATAAGAAAAAAAAATTTTCAAAACACTGAAATGGCTATATTTCCTAAACTAGGCGTCTGCGGGAGTCATATTATGGACCAGAAAATAAAAAACATTCAAAACACTAAAATGGCTATATTTCCTAAAATAGGCGCGCGGGTCATATTATGGACCAGAAAAAAAGACATTCAAAACACTAAAATGGCTATACCTGTTAAACTAGGCGTCTGCGGGGTTAATATTATGCGCCTGAAAAAAAAATTCAAAACACTAAAATGGCTATATCTCCTAAACAAGGTGTCTGCGGGGGACATATTATGCACCTGGAAAAAAAACGCAACACATTGAAATGGCCATATCTCCTAAACAAAGCGTCTGCGGGAGTCATATTATGGACTAGAAAAAAAAACATTCAAAACACTAAAATGGCCATATCTCCTAAACTATTCGTCTGCGGGGGTCATATTATACAGCAGAAAAAAAATTTTCAAAACACTAAAATGGCTATATTTCCTAAACTAGGCGTCTGCGCGGGTCATATTATGCAAAAGAAAAAAAAAAATTCGAAACACTAAAATGGCCATATTTCCTAAACTAGGCGTCTGCGGGGTTCATATTATGGACCAGAAAAAAAAACTAAACTAGGTGTCTCCGGGGATCATATTATGCACCAGAAAAAAAAAAATTCAAATCACTAAAATCGCCATATCTGCTAAACTAGGCGTCTGTGGGTTTCATATTATGCACCAGAAAAAAAAATTCAAAACACTAAAATGGCTATATTTCCTAAACTAGGCGTCTGCGGGGGTCATATTATGCACCAGAAAAAAAAATGTAAGACACTAAAATGGCCATATTTCCTAAACTAGGCGTCTGAGAGAGTCATATTATGCACCAGAAGAAAAAATTCAAAACACTAAAATGGCTATATTTCCTAAACTAGGCGTCTGCGGGGGTCATGTTATGCACTTGGAAAAAAAAATGCAAGACATTGAAATGGCCATTTCTCCTAAACAAAGCGTCTGCGGGAGTCATATTATGGACCAGAAAAAAAAAACATTCAAAACACTAAAATGGCTATATCTCCTAAACTAGGTGTCTCCGGGGGTCATATTATGCACCAGAAAAAAAAAAATTCAAATCACTAAAATGCCCATATCTCCTAAACTATTCGTCTGCGGTTGGGGTCATATTATACAGCAGAAAAAAAATTTTCAAAACACTAAAATGGCTATATTTCCTAAACTAGGCGTCTGCGCGGGTCATATTATGCAAAAGAAAAAAAAAAATTCGAAACACTAAAATGGCCATATCTCCTAAACAAGGCGTCTGCGGGGGTTATATTATGCACCAGAAAAAAAAAAAACAAAACATTGAAATGGCCATATCTGCTAAACAAGGCGTCTGCGGGGGTTATATTATGGACCAGAAAAAAAAAACATAAACTAGGCGTCTCCGGGGTCATATTATGCACCAGAAAAAAAAATTTCAAAACACTAAAATGGCTATATTTCCTAAACTAGGCGTCTGCGGGGTTCATATTATGCACCAGAAAAAAAAAATTTCAAAACACTAAAATGGCCATATCTCCTAAACAAGGCGTCTGCGGGGGTTATATTATGCACCAGAAAAAAAAAATGCAAAACACTAAAATGGCCATATCTCCTAAACTATTCGTCTGCGGGGGTCATATTATACAGCAGAAAAAAAATTTTCAAAACACTAAAATGGCTATATTTCCTAAACTAGGCGTCTGCGCGGGTCATATTATGCAAAAGAAAAAAAAAATTTCAAAACATTGAAATGGCTTTATTTCCTTAACTAGGCGTCTGCAGGAGTCATATTATGCAACAGAAAAAAAAATTCAAAACACTAAAATGGCCATTTCTCCTAAACTAGGCGTCTGCGGGGGTCATAAGAAAAAAAAATTTTCAAAACACTGAAATGGCTATATTTCCTAAACTAGGCGTCTGCGGGAGTCATATTATGGACCAGAAAATAAAAAACATTCAAAACACTAAAATGGCTATATTTCCTAAAATAGGCGCGCGGGTTATATTATGGACCAGAAAAAAAAACATTCAAAACACTAAAATGGCTATACCTGTTAAACTAGGCGTCTGCGGGGTTAATATTATGCACCTGAAAAAAAAATTCAAAACACTAAAATGGCTATATCTCCTAAACAAGGCGTCTGCGGGGGACATATTATGCACCTGGAAAAAAAAACGCAACACATTGAAATGGCCATATCTCCTAAACGAAGCGTCTGCGGGAGTCATATTATGGACCAGAAAAAAAAACATTCAAAACACTAAAATGGCCATATCTCCTAAACTATCCGTCTGCGGGGGTCATATTATACAGCAGAAAAAAGATTTTCAAAACACTAAAATGGCTATATTTCCTAAACAAAGCGTCTGCGGGAGTCATATTATGGACCAGAAAAAAAAAACATTCAAAACACTAAAATGGCTATATCTCCTAAACTAGGTGTCTGCGGGGGTTATATTATACACCAGAAAAAAAAATGTCAAAACACTAAAATGGCCATATCTCCTAAACTAGGCGTCTGCGGGGGTCATATTATGCACCAGAAAAAAAAAATTTCAAAACACTAAAATGGCAATATTTCCTAAGCTAGGCGTCTGCGGGAGTCATATTATGGACCAGAAAAAAAAAACATAAACTAGGCGTCTGCGCGGGTCATATTATGCAAAAGAAAAAAAAAATTCGAAACACTAAAATGGCTATATTTCCTAAACTAGGCGTCTGCGGGGTTCATATTATGCACCAGAAAAAAAAAAATTCAAAACATTAAAATGGCTATATTTCCTAAACTAAGCGTCTGCGGGAGTCATATTATGCACCAGAAAAAAAAATTCAAAATACTAAAATGGCTATATTTCCTAAACTAGGCGTCTGCGGGGGTCATATTATGCACCTGGAAAAAAAATGCAAAACATTGAAATGGCCATATCTCCTCAACAAGACGTCTGCGGAGGTTATATTATGGACCAGAAAAAAAAAGCAAAACATTTAAATGGCCATATCTCCTAAACAAGGCGTCTGCGGGGGTTATATTAAGGACCAGAAAAAAAAAACATAAACTAGACGTCTCCGGGGTCATATTATGCACCAGAAAAAAAAATTCAAAACACTAAAATGGCTATATTTCCTAAACTAGGGGTCTGCGGGGGTTATATTATGCACCAGAAAAAAAAAATGCTAAACACTAAAATGGCCATATTTCCTAAACTAGGCGTCTGAGGGAGTCATATTATGCACCAGAAAAAAAAATTCCGAACACTAAAATGGCTATATTTCCTAAACTAGGCGTCTCCGGGGGTCATATTATGCACCAGAAAAAAAAATCAAAACACTAAAATGGCTATGTTTCCTAAACTACGCGTCAGCGGGGGTCATATTATGGATCAGAAAAAAAAACTAAACTAGGTGTCTCCGGGGGTTATATTATGCACCAGAAAAAAAAAATTCAAATCACTAAAATGGCCATATCTCCTAAACTAGGCGTCTCCGGGTTTCATATTATGCACCAGAAAAAAAAAATTCAAAACACTAAAATGGCTATATTTCCTAAACTAGGCGTCAGCGGGGGTTATATTATGGACCAGAAAAAAAAATGCAAAACATTGAAATGGCCATATCTCCTAAACAAGGCGTCTGCGGGGGTTATATTATGGACCAGAAAAAAAAATTTCAAAACATTAAAATGGCCATATCTTCTAAACTAGGCGTCTGTGGGGGTCATATTATGAACCAGAAAAAAAAAATTCCAATCACGAAAATGGCTATATTTCCTAAACTAGGCGTCTGCCGGGGTCATATTATGGACCAGAAAAAAAAAAATTTCAAGACACTAAATTGGCTATATTTCCTAAACTAGGCGTCTGCGGGGGTCATATTATGCACCAGAAAAAAAAAATTCAAAACACTAAAATGGCCACATCTCCTAAACTAGGCGTCTGCGCGGGTCATATTATGCACCAGAAAAAAAAATTCAAAACACTAAAATGGCTATATTTCCTAAATTAGGCGTCTGCGGGGGTCATATTATGGACCAGAAAAAAAAACATTCAAAACACTAAAATGGCTATATTTCCTAAACTAGGCGTCTGCGGGGGTCATATTATGCACCAGAAAAAAAAATTTCAAGACACTAAATTGGCTATATTTCCTAAACTAGGCGTCTGCGGGGGTCATATTATGCACCAGAAAAAAAAATTCAAAACACTAAAGTGGCTATATTTCCTAAACTAGGCGTCTGCGGGGGTCATATTATGCACCAGAAAAAAAAATTTCAAGACACTAAATTGGCTATATCTCCTAAGCTAGGCGTCTGCGCGGGTCATTTTATGCACCAGAAAAAAAAAATGCAAAACACTAAAATGGCCACATCTCCTAAACTAGGCCTCTGCGCGGGTCATATTATGCACCAGAAAAAAAAATTCAAAACACTAAAATGGCTATATTTCCTAAATTAGGCGTCTGCGGGGGTCATATTATGCAAAAGAAAAAAAAAAATTCAAAACACTAAAGTGGCTATATTTCCTAAACTAGGCGTCTGCGGGGGTCATATTATGGACCAGAAAAAAAAAACATTCACAACACTAAAATGGCTATATCTCCTAAGCTAGGCGTATGCGCGGGTCATTTTATGCACCAGAAAAAAAAAATGCAAAACACTAAAATGGCCACATCTCCTAAACTAGGCGTCTGCGCGGGTCATATTATGCACCAGAAAAAAAAATTCCAAACAATAAAATGGCTATATTTCCTAAACTAGGCGTCTGCGGGGGTCATATTATGCACCAGAAAAAAAAACGTTCAAAACACTAAAATGGCTATATTTCCTAAACTAGGAGTCTGCGGGGGTTATATTATGCACCTGAAAAAAAAACATTCAAAACAATAAAATGGCTATATCTCCTAAACTAGGCGTCCGCGCGGGTCATATTATGCACCAGAAAAAAAAAATTCAAAACACTAAAATATTTCCTAAACTAGGCGTCTGCGGGGGTCATTTTATGCACCAGAAAAAAAAAATTTCAAGACACTAAATTGGCTACATTTCCTAAAGTAGGTGTCTGCGGGAGTCATATTATGCACCAGAAAAAAAAAATTCCAAACACTAAAATGGCTTTATTTCCTAAACTAGGCGTCTAGGGGGGTCATATTATGCACCAGGAAAAAAAATGCAAAACACTAAAATGGCCATATTTCTCAAACTAGGCGTCTGCGGGGTTCATATTATGCACCAGAAAAAAAAATGCAAAACACTAAAATGGCCATATCTCCTAAACTAGGCCTCTGCGCGGGTCATATTATGCACCAGAAAAAAAAAATTCAAAACACTAAAGTGGCTATATTTCCTAAACTAGGCGTCTGCGGGGGTCATATTATGCACCAGAAAAAAAAATTTCAAGACACTAAATTGGCTATATTTCCTAAACTAGGCGTCTGCGGGGGTCATATTATGCACCAGAAAAAAAAATTCAAAACACTAAAGTGGCTATATTTCCTAAACTAGGCGTCTGCGAGGGTCATATTATGCACCAGAAAAAAAAATTTCAAGACACTTAATTGGCTATATCTCCTAAGCTAGGCGTCTGCGCGGGTCATTTTATGCACCAGAAAAAAAAAATGCAAAACACTAAAATGGCCACATCTCCTAAACTAGGCCTCTGCGCGGGTCATATTATGCACCAGAAAAAAAAAATTCAAAACACTAAAATGGCTATATTTCCTAAATTAGGCGTCTGCGGGGGTCATATTATGCAAAAGAAAAAAAAAATTCAAAACACTAAATTGGCTATATTTCCTAAACTAGGCGTCTGCGGGGGTCATATTATGCACCAGAAAAAAAAAATTCAAAACACTAAAATGTCTATATTTCCTAAATTAGGCGTCTGCGGGGGTCATATTATGCAAAAGAAAAAAAAAATTCTAAACACTAAAGTGGCTATATTTCCTAAACTAGGCGTCTGCGGGGGTCATATTATGGACCAGGAAAAAAAAACATTCACAACACTAAACTGGCTATATCTCCTAAGCTAGGCGTATGCGCGGGTCATTTTATGCACCAGAAAAAAAAAATGCAAAACACTAAAATGGCCACATCTCCTAAACTAGGCGTCTGCGCGGGTCATATTATGCACCAGAAAAAAAAAAATTCAAAACACTAAAGTGGCTATAATTCCTAAACTAGGCGTCTGCGGGGGTCATATTATGCACCAGAAAAAAAAAATTTCAAGACACTAAATTGGCTATATTTTCTAAACTAGGCGTCTGCGGGGGTCATATTATGCACCAGAAAAAAAAAATTCAAAACACTAAAATGGCTATATTTCCTAAACTAGGCCTCTGCGGGGGTCATATTATGCACCAGAAAAAAAAAATTCAAAACACTAAAATGGCCACATCTCCTAAACTAGGCGTCTGCGCGGGTCATATTATGCACCAGAAAAAAAAATTCAAAACACTAAAATGGCTATATTTCCTAAATTAGGCGTCTGCGGGGGTCATATTATGCACCAGAAAAAAAAATTTCAAGACACTAAATTGGCTATATTTCCTAAACTAGGCGTCTGCGGGGGTCATATTATGCACCAGAAAAAAAAATTCAAAACACTAAAGTGGCTATATTTCCTAAACTAGGCGTCTGCGGGGGTCATATTATGCACCAGAAAAAAAAATTTCAAGACACTAAATTGGCTATATCTCCTAAGCTAGGCGTCTGCGCGGGTCATTTTATGCACCAGAAAAAAAAAATGCAAAACACTAAAATGGCCACATCTCCTAAACTAGGCCTCTGCGCGGGTCATATTATGCACCAGAAAAAAAAATTCAAAACACTAAAATGGCTATATTTCCTAAATTAGGCGTCTGCGGGGGTCATATTATGCAAAAGAAAAAAAAAATTCAAAACACTAAAGTGGCTATAATTCCTAAACTAGGCGTCTGCGGGGGTCATATTATGCACCAGAAAAAAAAAATTTCAAGACACTAAATTGGCTATATTTTCTAAACTAGGCGTCTGCGGGGGTCATATTATGCACCAGAAAAAAAAAATTCAAAACACTAAAATGGCTATATTTCCTAAACTAGGCCTCTGCGGGGGTCATATTATGCACCAGAAAAAAAAAATTCAAAACACTAAAATGGCCACATCTCCTAAACTAGGCGTCTGCGCGGGTCATATTATGCACCAGAAAAAAAAATTCAAAACACTAAAATGGCTATATTTCCTAAATTAGGCGTCTGCGGGGGTCATATTATGCACCAGAAAAAAAAAATTCAAAACACTAAAGTGGCTATATTTCCTAAACTAGGCGTCTGCGGGGGTCATATTATGCACCAGAAAAAAAAATTTCAAGACACTAAATTGGCTATATTTCCTAAACTAGGCGTCTGCGGGGGTCATATTATGCACCAGAAAAAAAAATTCAAAACACTAAAGTGGCTATATTTCCTAAACTAGGCGTCTGCGGGGGTCATATTATGCACCAGAGAAAAAAATTTCAAGACACTAAATTGGCTATATCTCCTAAGCTAGGCGTCTGCGCGGGTCATTTTATGCACCAGAAAAAAAAAATGCAAAACACTAAAATGGCCACATCTCCTAAACTAGGCCTCTGCGCGGGTCATATTATGCACCAGAAAAAAAAATTCAAAACACTAAAATGGCTATATTTCCTAAATTAGGCGTCTGCGGGGGTCATATTATGCAAAAGAAAAAAAAAATTCAAAACACTAAAGTGGCTATATTTCCTAAACTAGGCGTCTGCGGGGGTCATATTATGGACCAGAAAAAAAAAACATTCACAACACTAAAATGGCTATATCTCCTAAGCTAGGCGTATGCGCGGGTCATTTTATGCACCAGAAAAAAAAAATGCAAAACACTAAAATGGCCACATCTCCTAAACTAGGCGTCTGCGCGGGTCATATTATGCACCAGAAAAAAAAATTCCAAACAATAAAATGGCTATATTTCCTAAACTAGGCGTCTGCGGGGGTCATATTATGCACCAGAAAAAAAAACGTTCAAAACACTAAAATGGCTATATTTCCTAAACTAGGAGTCTGCGGGGGTTATATTATGCACCTGAAAAAAAAAACATTCAAAACAATAAAATGGCTATATCTCCTAAACTAGGCGTCCGCGCGGGTCATATTATGCACCAGAAAAAAAAAATTCAAAACACTAAAATATTTCCTAAACTAGGCGTCTGCGGGGGTCATTTCATGCACCAGAAAAAAAAAATTTCAAGACACTAAATTGGCTATATTTCCTAAACTAGGTGTCTGCGGGAGTCATATTATGCACCAGAAAAAAAAAATTCCAAACACTAAAATGGCTTTATTTCCTAAACTAGGCGTCTAGGGGGGTCATATTATGCACCAGGAAAAAAAATGCAAAACACTAAAATGGCCATATTTCTCAAACTAGGCGTCTGCGGGGTTCATATTATGCACCAGAAAAAAAAATGCAAAACACTAAAATGGCCATATCTCCTAAACTAGAAAAAAAAAACATTCACAACACTAAAAAGGCTATATCTCCTAAACTAGGCGTCTGCGCGGGTCATATTATGCACCAGAAAAAAAAATTCCAAACACTAAAATGGCTATATTTCCTAAACTAGGCGTCTGCGGGGGTCATATTATGCACCAAAAAAAAAAAATTCAAAACACTAAAATGGCTGTATTTCCTAAACTAGGCGTCTGCGGGGGTCATATTATGAACCACAAAAAAAAATTTCAAGACACTAAATGGGCTATATTTCCTAAACTAGGCGTCTGCGGGGGTCATATTATGCACCAGAAAAAAAAAACTTCAAAACACTAAAGTGGCTATATTTCCTAAATTAGGCGTCTTTCCGGGGTCATATTATGCACCAGATAAAAAAAAATCAAAACACTAAAATATTTCTAAACTAGGCGTCTGCGGGGGTCATTTCATGCACCAGAAAAAAAAAATTTCAAGACACTAAATTGGCTATATTTCCTAAACTAGGTGTCTGCGGGAGTCATATTATGCACCAGAAAAAAAAAATTCCAAACACTAAAATGGCTTTATTTCCTAAACTAGGCGTCTAGGGGGGTCATATTATGCACCAGGAAAAAAAATGCAAAACACTAAAATGGCCATATTTCTCAAACTAGGCGTCTGCGGGGTTCATATTATGCACCAGAAAAAAAAATGCAAAATACTAAAATGGCCATATCTCCTAAACTAGAAAAAAAAAAACATTCACAACACTAAAACGGCTATATCTCCTAAACTAGGCGTCTGCGCGGGTCATATTATGCACCAGAAAAAAAAATTCCAAACACTAAAATGGCTATATTTCCTAAACTAGGCGTCTGCGGGGGTCATATTATGCACCAAAAAAAAAAATTCAAAACACTAAAATGGCTGTATTTCCTAAACTAGGCGTCTGCGGGGGTCATATTATGAACCACAAAAAAAAATTTCAAGACACTAAATGGGCTATATTTCCTAAACTAGGCGTCTGCGGGGGTCATATTATGCACCAGAAAAAAAAAACTTCAAAACACTAAAGTGGCTATATTTCCTAAATTAGGCTTCTTTCCGGGGTCATATTATGCACCAGATAAAAATAATTCAAAACACTAAATTGGCTATATTTCCTAAACTAGGTGTCTGCGGGAGTCATATTATGCACCAGAAAAAAAAAATTCCAAACACTAAAATGGCTTTATTTCCTAAACTAGGCGTCTAGGGGGGTCATATTATGCACCAGGAAAAAAAATGCAAAACACTAAAATGGCCATATTTCTCAAACTAGGCGTCTGCGGGGTTCATATTATGCACCAGAAAAAAAAAATGCAAAACACTAAAATGGCCATATCTCCTAAACTAGAAAAAAAAAAACATTCACAACACTAAAAAGGCTATATCTCCTAAACTAGGCGTATGCGCGGGTCATTTTATGCACCAGATAAAAAAAATTCAAAACACTAAAATGGCTATATTTCCTAAACTAGGCGCCTGCGCGGGTCATATTATGCACCAGAAAAAAAAAATTCAAAACACTAAAATGGCTATATTTCCTAAACTAGGCGCTTGCGGGGTCATTTTATGCACCAGAAAAAAGAATTTCAAGACACTAAATTTGCTATATTTCCTAAACTAGGCGTCTGCGGGGGTCATATTATGGACCAGAAAAAAAAACATTCACAACACTAAAATGGCTGTACCTCCTAAACTAGGAGTCTGCGCGGGTCATATTATGCACCTGAAAAAAAAATTCAAAACACTAAAATGGCTATATTTCCGAAACTAGGCGTCTGCGGGGGTTATATTATGGAAAAGAAAAAAAAAACATTCAAAACCCTAAAATGGCTATATCTCCTAAACTAGGCGTCTGCGCGGGTCATATTATGCACCAGAAAAAAAAGTTCAAAACACTAAAATGGCTATATTTCCTAAACTAGGAGTCTGCGGGGGTTATATTATGCACCTGAAAAAAAAACATTCAAAACACTAAAATGGCTGTATCTCCTAAACTTGGAGTCTGCGCGGGTCATATTATGCACCTGAAAAAAAAAATTCAAAACACTAAAATGGCTATATTTCCTAAACTAGGCGTCTGCGGGGGTCATATAATTGACCAGAAAACAAAAAACATTCAAAACACTAAAATGGCTGTATCTCCTAAACTAGGAGTCTGCGCGGGTCATATTATGCACCTGAAAAAAAAAATTCAAAACACCAAGGTGGCTATATTTCCTAAACTAGGCGTCTGCGGGGGTCATATTATGCAACAGAAAAAAAAGTTCAAAACACTAAAATGGCTATATTTCCTAAACTAGGCGTCAGCAGGGGTCATATTATGCACCAGAAAAAAAAAATTCAAAACACTAAAGTGGCTATATTTCCTAAACTAGGCGTCTGCGGGGGTCATATTATGCACCAGAAAAAAAAATTTCAAGACACTAAATTGGCTATATTTCCTAAACTAGGCGTCTGCGGGGGTCATATTATGGACCAGAAAAAAAAAACATTCACAACACAAGAATGACTATATCTCCTAAGCTAGGCGTCTGCGCGGGTCTTTTTATGCACCAGAAAAAAAAAATGCAAAACACTAAAATGGCCACATCTCCTAAACTAGGCGGCTGCGCGGGTCATATTATGCACCAGAAAAAAAAAATTCAAAACACTAAAATGGCTATATTTCCTAAACTAGGCGTCTGGGGGGGTTATTTTATGGAAAAGAAAAAAAAACATTCAAAACCCTAAAATGGCTATATCTCCTAAACTAGGCGTCTGCGGGGGTCATATTATGCACCAGAAAAAAAAAATGCAAAACACTAAAATAGCCACATCTCCTAAACTAGGCGGTTGCGCGGGTCATATTATGCACCAGAAAAAAAAAATTCAAAACACTGAAATGGCTATATTTCCTAAATTAGGTGTCTGCAGGGGTCATATTATGCAAAAGAAAAAAAAAATTCTAAACACTAAAGTGGCTATATTTCCTAAACTAGGCGTCTGCGGGGGTCATATTATGCAAAAGAAAAAAAAAACAATCTAAACACTAAAATGGCTATATCTCCTAAGCTAGGCGTATGCGCGAGTCATTTTATGCACCAGAAAAAAAAATTCCAAACACTAAAATGGCTATATTTCCTAAACTAGGCGGCTGCGCGGGTCATATTATGCACCAGAAAAAAAAAATTCAAAACACTAAAATGGCTATATTTCCTAAATTAGGCGTCTGCGGGGGTCATATTATGCAAAAGAAAAAAAAAATTCAAAACACTAAAGTGGCTATATACCCTAAACTAGGCGTCTGCGGGGGTCATATTATGGACCAGAAAAAAAAAACATTCACAACTCTAAAATGGCTATATCTCCTAAGCTAGGCGTATGCGCGGGTCATTTTATGCACCAGAAAAAAAAAATGCAAACCACTAAAATGGCCACATCTCCTAAACTAGGCGTCTGCGGGAGTCATATTATGCAACAGAAAGAAAAATTCCAAACACTAAAATGGCTATATTTCCTAAACTAGGTGTCTGCGGGGGTCATATTATGCACCAGAAAAAAAAAATTCAAAACACTAAAATGGCTATATTTCCTAAACTAGGAGTCTGCTGGGGTTATATTATGCACCTGAAAAAAAAAACGTTCAAAACACTAAAATGGCTATATCTCCTAAACTAGGCGACTGCGCGGGTCATATTATGCACCAGAAAAATAAATTCAAAACACTAAAATGGCTGTATTTCCTAGACTAAGCGTCTGCGGGGGTTATATTATGCACCAGAAAAAAAAAATTTCTAGACACTAAATTGGCTATATTTCCTAAACTAGGCGTCTGCGGGGGTCATATTATGGACCAGAAAAAAAAACATTCACAACACTAAAATGGCTGTATCTCCTAAACTAGGAGTCTGCGCGGGTCATATTATGCACCTGAAAAAAAAAATTCAAAACACTAAAATGGCTATATTTCCTAAAGTAGGCGTCTGCGGGGGTTATATTATGGAAAAAAAAAAAAAAAACATTCAGACCAGAAAAAAAAACATTCACAACACTAAAATGGCTGTATCTCCTAAACTAGGAGTCTGCGCGGGTCATATTATGCACCTGAAAAAAAAAATTCAAAACACTAAAATGGCTATATTTCCTAAACTAGGCGTCTGCGGGGGTTATATTATGGAAAAAAAAAAAAAAACATTCAAAACCCTAAAATGGCTATCTCTCCTAAACTAGGCGTCAGCGGGGGTCATATTATGGACCAGAAAAAAAAAACATTCACAACACTAAAATGGCTATATCTCCTAAACTAGGCGTCTGCGCGGGTCATATTATGCACCAGAAAAAAAAAATGCAAAACACTAAAATTTCCACATCTCCTAAACTTGCCGCCTGCGCGGGTCATATTATGCACCAGAAAAAAAAAAATTCAGAACACTAAAATGGCTATATTTCCTAAACTAGGCGTCTGCGGGAGTCATATTATGCTCCACAAAAAAAAATTTCAAAACACTAAATGGGCTATATTTCCTAAACTAGGCGTCTGAGGGAGTCATATTATGCACCAGAAAAAAAAAATTCAAAACACTAAAATGGCTGTATCTCCTAAACTAGGAGTCTGCGGGGGTTATATTATGAACCTGAAAACAAAAACGTTCAAAACACTAAAATGGCTATATCTCCTAAACTAAGCGTCCGCGCGGGTCATTTTATGCACCAGAAAAAAAAAATTCAAAACACTAAAATGGCTATATTTCCTAAACTAGGCGCCTGCGGGGGTCATATTATGCACCAGAAAAAAAAATTTCAAGACACTAAATTGGCTATGTTTCCTAAACTAGGCGTCTGCGGGGGTCATATTATGGACCAGAAAAAAAAACATTCACAACACTAAAATGGCTGTATCTCCTAAACTAGGAGTCTGCGCGGGTCATATTATGCACCTGAAAAAAAAAATTCAAAACACTAAAATGGCTATATTTCCTAAACTAGGCGTCTGCGGGGGTTATATTATGGAAAAGAAAAAAAAACATTCAAAACCCTAAAATGGCTATATCTCCTAAACTAGGCGTCTGCGCGGGTCATATTATGCACCAGAAAAAAAAGTTCAAAACACTAAAATGGCTATATTTCCTAAACTAGGCGTCTGCGGGGGTCATATTATGGACCAGAAAAAAAAGACATTCAAAACACTAAAATGGCTATATCTCCTAAGCTAGGCGTATGCGCGGGTCATTTTATGCACCAGAAAAAAAATGCAAAACACTAAAATGGCCACATCTCCTAAACTAGGCGTCTGCGGGAGTCATATTATGCAACAGAAAGAAAAAATTCCAAACACTAAAATGGCTATATTTCCTAAACTAGGTGTCTGCGGGGGTTATATTATGCACCAGAAAAAAAAAATTCAAAACACTAAAATGGCTATATTTCCTAAACTAGGAGTCTGCGGGGGTTATATTATGCACCTGAAAAAAAGAAACGTTCAAAACACTAAAATGGCTATATCTCCAAAACTAGGCGTCCGCGCGGGTCATATTATGCAGCAGAAAAAAAAAATTCAAAACACTAAAATGGCTGTATTTCCTAAACTAAGCGTCTGCGGGGGTTATATTATGCACCAGAAAAAAAAAATTTCACGACACTAAATTGGCTATATTTCCTAAACTAGGCGTCTGCGGGGGTCATATTATGGACCAGAAAAAAAACATTCACAACACTAAAATGGCTGTATCTCCTAAACTAGGAGTCTGCGCGGGTCATATTATGCACCTGAAAAAAAAATTCAAAACACTAAAATGGCTATATTTCCTAAACTAGGCGTCTGCGGGGGTTATATTATGGAAAAAAAAAAAAAAAACATTCAGACCAGAAAAAAAAACATTCACAACACTAAAATGGCTGTATCTCCTAAACTAGGAGTCTGCGCGGGTCATATTATGCACCTGAAAAAAAAAATTCAAAACACTAAAATGGCTATATTTCCTAAACTAGGCGTCTGCGGGGGTTATATTATGGACAAAAAAAAAAAAAAAACATTCAAAACCCTAAAATGGCTATCTCTCCTAAACTAGGCGTCAGCGGGGGTCATATTATGGACCAGAAAAAAAAAACATTCACAACACTAACATGGCTATATCTCCTAAACTAGGCGTCTGCGCGTTTCATATTATGCACCTGAAAAAAAAAATTCAGAACACTAAAATGGCTATATTTCCTAAACTAGGCGTCTGCGGGAGTCATATTATGCACCACAAAAAAAAATTTCAAGACACTAAATGGGCTATATTTCCTAAACTAGGCGTCTGAGGGAGTCATATTATGCACCAGAAAAAAAAAATTCAAAACACTAAAATGGCTATATTTCCTAAACTAGGCGCCTGCGGGGGTCATATTATGCACCAGAAAAAAAAATTTCAAGACACTAAATTGGCTATGTTTCCTAAACTAGGCGTCTGCGGGGGTCATATTATGGACCAGAAAAAAAAACATTCACAACACTAAAATGGCTGTATCTCCTAAACTAGGAGTCTGCGCGGGTCATATTATGCACCTGAAAAAAAAAATTCAAAACACTAAAATGGCTATATTTCCGAAACTAGGCGTCTGCGGGGGTTATATTATGGAAAAGAAAAAAAAACATTCAAAACCCTAAAATGGCTATATCTAATAAACTAGGCGTCTGCGCGGGTCATATTATGCACCAGAAAAAAAAGTTCAAAACACTAAAATGGCTATATTTCCTAAACTAGGCGTCTGCAGGGGTCATATTATGCACCAGAAAAAAAAAATTCAAAACACTAAAGTGGCTATATTTCCTAAACTAGGCGTCTGCGGGGGTCATATTATGGACCAGAAAAAAAAAACATTCACAACACTAGAATGGCTATATCTCCTAAGCTAGGCGTCTGCGCGGGTCATTTTATGCACCAGAAAAAAAAAATTCAAAACACTAAAATGGCTATATTTCCTAAATTAGACGTCTGCGGGGGTCATATTATGCAAAAGAAAAAAAAAATTCAAAACACTAAAGTGGCTATATTTCCTAAACTAGGCGTCTGCGGGGGTCATATTATGGACCAGAAAAAAAAAACATTCACAACACTAAAATGGCTATATCTCCTAAGCTAGGCGTATGCGCGGGTCAAATTATGCACCTGAAAAAAAAAATTCCAAACACTAAAATGGCTATATTTCCTAAACTAGGCGTCTGCGGGGGTCATATTATGCACCAGAAAAAAAAACATTCAAAACAATAAAATGGCTATATCTCCTAAACTAGGCGTCTGCGCGGGTCATATTATGCACCACTAAAATGGCCATATCTCCTAAACTAGAAAAAAAAACATTCACAACGCTAAAATGGCTATATCTCCTAAACTAGGCGTCTGCGGGGGTCATATTATGCACCAGAAAAAAAAATTTAGAACACTAAAGTGGCTATATTTCCTAAACTAGGCGTCTGCGGGGGTCATATAATGCACCAGAAAAAAAATTCAAAACACTAAAATGGCTATATTTCCTAAACTAGGAGTCTGCGGGGGTTATATTATGCACCTGAATAAAAAAACATTTAAAACACTAAAATGGCTGTTTCTCCTAAACGAGGAGACTGCGCTGGTCATATTATGCACCAGAAAAAAAAAATTCAAAACACTAAAATGGCTGTATCTCCTAAACTAGGAGTCTGCGGGGGTTATATTATGAACCTGAAAAAAAAATTTCAAGACACTAAATTGGCTATGTTTCCTAAACTAGGCGTCTGCGGGGGTCATATTATGGACCAGAAAAAAAAACATTCACAACACTAAAATGGCTGTATCTCCTAAACTAGGGGTCTGCGCGGGTCATATTATGCACCTGAAAAAAAAAATTCAAAACACTAAAATGGCTATATTTCCGAAACTAGGCGTCTGCGGGGGTTATATTATAGAAAAGAAAAAAAAACATTCAAAACCCTAAAATGGCTATATCGAATAAACTAGGCGTCTGCGGGGGTCTTATTATGCACCAGAAAAAAAAATTTCAAGACACTAAATTGGCTATATTTCCTAAACTAGGCGTCTGCGGGGGTCATATTATGGACCAGAAAAAAAAAACATTCACAACACTAGAATGGCTATATCTCCTAAGCTAGGCGTCTGCGCGGGTCATTTTATGCACCAGAAAAAAAAAATTCAAAACACTAAAATGGCTATATTTCCTAAATTAGGCGTCTGCGGGGGTCATATTATGCAAAAGAAAAAAAAAATTCAAAACACTAAAGTGGCTATATTTCCTAAACTAGGCGTCTGCGGAGGTCATATTATGGACCAGAAAAAAAAAACATTCACAACACTAAAATGGCTATATCTCCTAAGCTAGGCGTATGCGCGGGTCATTTTATGCACCAGAAAAAAAAAATGCAAAACACTAAAATGGCCACATCTCCTAAACTAGGCGTCTGCGCGGGTCATATTATGCACCAGAAAAAAAAAACTCAAAACACTAAAATGGCTATATTTCCTAAACTAGGCGTCTGCGGGGGTCAAATTATGCACCAGAAAAAAAAAAATTCAAAACACTAAAGTGGCTATATTTCCTAAACCAGGCGTCTGCGGATGTCATATTATGCACCAGAAAAAAAAAATTCAAAACACTAAAGTGGCTATATTTCCTAAACTAGGCGTCTGCGGGGGTCATATTATGCACCAGAAAAAAAAAATTCAAAACACTAAAGTGGCTATATTTCCTAAACTAGGCGTCTGCGGGGGTCATATTATGCACCTGAAAAAAAAAATTCCAAACACTAAAATGGCTATATTTCCTAAACTAGGCGTCTGCGGGGGTCATATTATGCACCAGAAAAAAAAAACTCAAAACACTAAAATGGCTATATTTCCTAAACTAGGCGTCTGCGGGGGTCATATTATGCACCTGAAAAAAAAAATTCCAAACACTAAAATGGCTATATTTCCTAAACTAGGCGTCTGCGGGGGTCAAATTATGCACCAGAAAAAAAAAAATTCAAAACACTAAAGTGGCTATATTTCCTAAACCAGGCGTCTGCGGATGTCATATTATGCACCAGAAAAAAAAAATTCAAAACACTAAAGTGGCTATATTTCCTAAACTAGGCGTCTGCGGGGGTCATATTATGCACCAGAAAAAAAAAATTCAAAACACTAAAATGGCTATATCTCCTAAACTAGGCGTCTGCGGGGGTCAAATTATGCACCAGAAAAAAAAAAATTCAAAACACTAAAGTGGCTATATTTCCTAAACCAGGCGTCTGCGGATGTCATATTATGCACCAGAAAAAAAATTCAAAACACTAAAATGGCTGTATTTCCTAAACTAGGCGCCTGCGCGGGTCATATTATGCACCTGAAAAAAAAAATTCCAAACACTAAAATGGCCACATCTCCTAAACTAGGCGTCTGCGGGGGTCAAATTATGCACCAGAAAAAAAAAAAATCAAAACACTAAAGTGGCTATATTTCCTAAACTAGGCGTCTGCGGGGGTCATATTATGCACCTGAAAAAAAAAATTCCAAACACTAAAATGGCCACATCTCCTAAACTAGGCGTCTGCGCGGGTCATATTATGCACCAGAAAAAAAAAACTCAAAACACTAAAATGGCTATATTTCCTAAACTAGGCGCCTGCGGGGGTCATATTATGCACCAGAAAAAAAAATTTCAAGACACTAAATTGGCTATGTTTCCTAAACTAGGCGTCTGCGGGGGTCATATTATGGACCAGAAAAAAAAACATTCACAACACTAAAATGGCTGTATCTCCTAAACTAGGAGTCTGCGCGGGTCATATTATGCACCTGAAAAAAAAAATTCAAAACACTAAAATGGCTATATTTCCGAAACTAGGCGTCTGCGGGGGTTATATTATGGAAAAGAAAAAAAAACATTCAAAACCCTAAAATGGCTATATCTAATAAACTAGGCGTCTGCGCGGGTCATATTATGCACCAGAAAAAAAAGTTCAAAACACTAAAATGGCTATATTTCCTAAACTAGGCGTCTGCAGGGGTCATATTATGCACCAGAAAAAAAAAATTCAAAACACTAAAGTGGCTATATTTCCTAAACTAGGCGTCTGCGGGGGTCATATTATGCACCAGAAAAAAAAATTTCAAGACACTAAATTGGCTATATTTCCTAAACTAGGCGTCTGCGGGGGTCATATTATGGACCAGAAAAAAAAAACATTCACAACACTAGAATGGCTATATCTCCTAAGCTAGGCGTCTGCGCGGGTCATTTTATGCACCAGAAAAAAAAAATTCAAAACACTAAAATGGCTATATTTCCTAAATTAGGCGTCTGCGGGGGTCATATTATGCAAAAGAAAAAAAAAATTCAAAACACTAAAGTGGCTATATTTTCTAAACTAGGCGTCTGCGGGGGTCATATTATGGACCAGAAAAAAAAAACATTCACAACACTAAAATGGCTATATCTCCTAAGCTAGGCGTATGCGCGGGTCAAATTATGCACCTGAAAAAAAAAATTCCAAACACTAAAATGGCTATATTTCCTAAACTAGGCGTCTGCGGGGGTCATATTATGCACCAGAAAAAAAAACATTCAAAACAATAAAATGGCTATATCTCCTAAACTAGGCGTCTGCGCGGGTCATATTATGCACCACTAAAATGGCCATATCTCCTAAACTAGAAAAAAAAACATTCACAACGCTAAAATGGCTATATCTCCTAAACTAGGCGTCTGCGGGGGTCATATTATGCACCAGAAAAAAAAATTTAGAACACTAAAGTGGCTATATTTCCTAAACTAGGCGTCTGCGGGGGTCATATAATGCACCAGAAAAAAAATTCAAAACACTAAAATGGCTATATTTCCTAAACTAGGAGTCTGCGGGGGTTATATTATGCACCTGAATAAAAAAACATTTAAAACACTAAAATGGCTGTTTCTCCTAAACGAGGAGACTGCGCTGGTCATATTATGCACCAGAAAAAAAAAATTCAAAACACTAAAATGGCTGTATCTCCTAAACTAGGAGTCTGCGGGGGTTATATTATGAACCTGAAAAAAAAATTTCAAGACACTAAATTGGCTATGTTTCCTAAACTAGGCGTCTGCGGGGGTCATATTATGGACCAGAAAAAAAAACATTCACAACACTAAAATGGCTGTATCTCCTAAACTAGGGGTCTGCGCGGGTCATATTATGCACCTGAAAAAAAAAATTCAAAACACTAAAATGGCTATATTTCCGAAACTAGGCGTCTGCGGGGGTTATATTATGGAAAAGAAAAAAAAACATTCAAAACCCTAAAATGGCTATATCTAATAAACTAGGCGTCTGCGGGGGTCATATTATGCACCAGAAAAAAAAATTTCAAGACACTAAATTGGCTATATTTCCTAAACTAGGCGTCTGCGGGGGTCATATTATGGACCAGAAAAAAAAAACATTCACAACACTAGAATGGCTATATCTCCTAAGCTAGGCGTCTGCGCGGGTCATTTTATGCACCAGAAAAAAAAAATTCAAAACACTAAAATGGCTATATTTCCTAAATTAGGCGTCTGCGGGGGTCATATTATGCAAAAGAAAAAAAAAATTCAAAACACTAAAGTGGCTATATTTCCTAAACTAGGCGTCTGCGGGGGTCATATTATGGACCAGAAAAAAAAAACATTCACAACACTAAAATGGCTATATCTCCTAAGCTAGGCGTATGCGCGGGTCATTTTATGCACCAGAAAAAAAAAATGCAAAACACTAAAATGGCCACATCTCCTAAACTAGGCGTCTGCGCGGGTCATATTATGCACCAGAAAAAAAAAACTCAAAACACTAAAATGGCTATATTTCCTAAACTAGGCGTCTGCGGGGGTCAAATTATGCACCAGAAAAAAAAAAATTCAAAACACTAAAGTGGCTATATTTCCTAAACCAGGCGTCTGCGGATGTCATATTATGCACCAGAAAAAAAAAATTCAAAACACTAAAGTGGCTATATTTCCTAAACTAGGCGTCTGCGGGGGTCATATTATGCACCAGAAAAAAAAAATTCAAAACACTAAAGTGGCTATATTTCCTAAACTAGGCGTCTGCGGGGGTCATATTATGCACCTGAAAAAAAAAATTCCAAACACTAAAATGGCTATATTTCCTAAACTAGGCGTCTGCGGGGGTCATATTATGCACCAGAAAAAAAAAACTCAAAACACTAAAATGGCTATATTTCCTAAACTAGGCGTCTGCGGGGGTCATATTATGCACCTGAAAAAAAAATTTCCAAACACTAAAATGGCTATATTTCCTAAACTAGGCGTCTGCGGGGGTCAAATTATGCACCAGAAAAAAAAAAATTCAAAACACTAAAGTGGCTATATTTCCTAAACCAGGCGTCTGCGGATGTCATATTATGCACCAGAAAAAAAATTCAAAACACTAAAATGGCTGTATTTCCTAAACTAGGCGCCTGCGCGGGTCATATTATGCACCTGAAAAAAAAAATTCCAAACACTAAAATGGCCACATCTCCTAGACTAGGCGGCTGCGCGGGTCGTATTATGCACCAGAAAAAAAAAATTCAAAACACTAAAATGGCTATATTTCCTAAATTAGGCGTCTGCGGGGGTCAAATTATGCACCAGAAAAAAAAAAATTCAAAACACTAAAGTGGCTATATTTCCTAAACTAGGCGTCTGCGGGGGTCATATAATGCACCAGAAAAAAAATTCAAAACACTAAAATGGCTATATTTCCTAAACTAGGAGTCTGCGGGGGTTATATTATGCACCTGAATAAAAAAACATTTAAAACACTAAAATGGCTGTTTCTCCTAAACGAGGAGACTGCGCTGGTCATATTATGCACCAGAAAAAAAAAATTCAAAACACTAAAATGGCTGTATCTCCTAAACTAGGCGCCTGCGCGGGTCATATTATGCACCTGAAAAAAAAAATTCCAAACACTAAAATGGCCACATCTCCTAAACTAGGCGTCTGCGGGGGTCAAATTATGCACCAGAAAAAAAAAAATTCAAAACACTAAAGTGGCTATATTTCCTAAACTAGGCGTCTGCGGGGGTCATATTATGCACCTGAAAAAAAAAATTCCAAACACTAAAATGGCCACATCTCCTAAACTAGGCGTCTGCGCGGGTCATATTATGCACCAGAAAAAAAAAACTCAAAACACTAAAATGGCTATATTTCCTAAACTAGGCGTCTGCGGGGGTTATATTATGGAAAAGAAAAAAAAACATTCAAAACCCTAAAATGGCTATATCTCCTAAACTAGGCGTCTGCGCGGGTCATATTATGCACCAGAAAAAAAAGTTCAAAACACTAAAATGGCTATATTTCCTAAACTAGGCGTCTGCAGGGGTCATATTATGCACCAGAAAAAAAAAATTCAAAACACTAAAGTGGCTATATTTCCTAAACTAGGCGTCTGCGGGGGTCATGTTATGCACCAGAAAAAAAAAAATTCAAAACACTAAAATGGCTATATTTCCTAAACTAGGCGTCTGCGGGGGTTATATTATGGAAAAGAAAAAAAAACATTCAAAACCCTAAAATGGCTATATCTCCTAAACTAGGCGTCTGCGCGGGTCATATTATGCACCAGAAAAAAAAGTTCAAAACACTAAAATGGCTATATTTCCTAAACTAGGCGTCTGCAGGGGTCATATTATGCACCAGAAAAAAAAAATTCAAAACACTAAAGTGGCTATATTTCCTAAACTAGGCGTCTGCGGGGGTCATATTATGCACCAGAAAAAAAAATTTCAAGACACTAAATTGGCTATATTTCCTAAACTAGGCGACTGCGGGGGTCATATTATGGACCAGAAAAAAAAAACATTCACAACACTAGAATGGCTATATCTCCTAAGCTAGGCGTCTGCGCGGGTCATTTTATGAACCAGAAAAAAAAAATGCAAAACACTAAAATGGCCACATCTCCTAGACTAGGCGGCTGCGCGGGTCGTATTATGCACCAGAAAAAAAAAATTCAAAACACTAAAATGGCTATATTTCCTAAATTAGGCGTCTGCGGGGGTCATATTATGCAAAAGAAAAAAAAAATTCAAAACACTAAAGTGGCTATATTTCCTAAACTAGGCGTCTGCGGGGGTCATTTTATGGACCAGAAAAAAAAAACATTCACAACACTAAAATGGCTATATCTCCTAAGCTAGGCGTATGCGCGGGTCATTTTATGCACCAGAAAAAAAAAATGCAAAACACTAAAATGGCCACATCTCCTAAACTAGGCGTCTGCGCGGGTCATATTATGCACCAGAAAAAAAAAATTCAAAACACTAAAATGGCTATATTTCCTAAACTAGGCGTCTGCGGGGGTCAAATTATGCACCAGAAAAAAAAAATTCAAAACACTAAAGTGGCTATATTTCCTAAACTAGGCGTCTGCGGATGTCATATTATGCACCAGAAAAAAAAAATTCAAAACACTAAAGTGGCTATATTTCCTAAACTAGGCGTCTGCGGGGGTCATATTATGCACCAGAAAAAAAAAATTCAAAACACTAAAGTGGCTATATTTCCTAAACTAGGCGTCTGCGGGGGTCATATTATGCACCTGAAAAAAAAAATTCCAAACACTAAAATGGCTATATTTCCTAAACTAGGCGTCTGCGGGGGTCATATTATGCACCAGAAAAAAAAACATTCAAAACAATAAAATGGCTATATCTCCTAAACTAGGCGTCTGCGCGGGTCATATTATGCACCACTAAAATGGCCATATCTCCTAAACTAGAAAAAAAAACATTCACAAAGCTAAAATGGCTATATCTCCTAAACTAGGCGTCTGCGGGGGTCATATTATGCACCAGAAAAAAAAATTCAGTACACTAAAATGGCTATATTTCCTAAACTAGGCGTCTGCGGGGGTCATATAATGCACCAGAAAAAAAAATTCAAAACACTAAAATGGCTATATTTCCTAAACTAGGAGTCTGCGGGGGTTATATTATGCACCAGAAAAAAAAATGCAAAACATTGAAATGGCCATATCTCGTAAACAAGGCGTCTGCGGGGGTCATATTATGCACCAGCAAAAAAAATTCCAAACACTAAAATGGCTATATTACCTAAACCAAGGTGGCTATATTTCCTAAACTAAGCGTCTGCGGGGGTTATATTATGCACCAGAAAAAAAAAATCAAAACACTAAAATGGCTATATTTAATAAACTAGGAGTCTGCGGGGGTTATATTATGCACCAGAAAAAAAAATTCCAAACACTAAAATGGCTATATTTCCTAAACTAGTCCACTGCGGGGGTCATATAATGCACCAGAAAATAAAAATTCAAAACACCAAATTGGCTATATTTCCTAAACTAAGCGTCTGCGGCGGTCATATTACGCACCAGACAAAAAAAATTGAAAACACTAAAATGGCTATATTTCCTAAAGTAGGAGTCTGCGGGGGTTATATTGTGCACCGGAAAAAAAAACATTCAAAACACTAAAATCTCTGTATCTCCTAAACTAGGAGTCTGCGCGGGTCATATTATGCACCTGAAAAAAAAAATTCAAAACACTAAAATGGCTATATTTCCTAAACTAGGCGTGTGCGGGGGTCATATTATTGATTAGAAAAAAAAAAACATTCAAAACACTAAAATGGCTATATCTCCTAAACTAGGCTTCTGCGCGGGTCATATTATGCACCAGAAAAAAAAAAATTCAAAACACTAAAATGGCTATATTTCCTAAACTAGGCGTCTGCGGGGGTCATTTTATGCACCAGAAAAAAAAAATTTCAAGACACTAAATTGGCTATATTTCCTAAACTAGGCGTCTGCGGGAGTCATATTATGTACCAGAAAAAAAAAATTCCAAACACTAAAATGGCTATATTTCCTAAACTAGGCGTCTAGGGGGGTCATATTATGCACAAGAAAAAAAAAATGCAAAACACTAAAATGGCCATATTTCCTAAACTAGGCGTCTGCGCGGGTCATAATATGCACCAAAAAAAAAAATTCAAAACACTAAAACGGCTATATTTCCTAAACTAGGCGTCTGCGGGCGTCCTATTATGTACCAAAAAAAAAAAATCCAAACACTAAAATGGCTATATTTTCTAAACTAGGCGTCTGCGGGGGTCATATTATTGACCAGAAAAAAAAAAAAACATTCAAAACACTAAAATGGCTATACCTCCTAAACTAGGCTTCTGCGCGGGTCATATTATGCACCAGAAAAAAAAAATTCTAAACACTAAAATGGCTATATTTCCTAAACTAGGCGTCTGCGGGAGTCGTATTATGCACCAGAAAAAAAAATTCCAAACACTAAAATGGCTATATTTCCTAAACTAGTCGTCTGCGGGGGTCATATTATGCACCAGAAAAAAACTTCAAAACACCAAAGTGGCTATATTTCCTAAACTAGGCGTCTGCTGGGGTCATATTACGCACCAGAAAAAAAACATTAAAAACACTAAAATGGCTATATTTCCTAAACTAGGAGTCTGCGGGGGTTATATTACGCACCTGAAAAAAAAAAGATTCAAAACACTAAAATGGCTGTATCTCCTAAACTAGGAGTCTGCGCGGGTCATATTATGCACCTGGAAAAAAAAATTCGAAATACTAAAATGGCTATATTTCCTATACTAGGTGTCTGCGGGGGTCATATTATTGACCAGAAAAAAAAAAACATTCAAAACACTAAAATGGCCACTTCTCCTAAACTAGGCGTCTGCGCGGGTCATATTATGCACCAGAAAAAAAAAATTCAAAACACTAAAATGGCTATATTTCCTAAAGTGGGGGTCTGCGGGGGTCATATTATGCACCAGAAAAAAAAAATTTCAAGACACTAAATTGGCTATATTTCCTAAACTAGGCGTCTGCGGGAGTCATATTATGTACCAGAAAAAAAAATTCCAAACACTAAAATGGCAATATTTCCTAAACTAGGTGTCTAGGGGGGTCATATTAAGCACCAGAAAAAAAAATGCAAAACACTAAAATGGCCATATTTTATGGCCCAAAAAAAAAAATGCAAAACACTAAAATGGCCATATTTCCTAAACTAGGCGTCTGCGCGGGTCATAATATGCACCAACACTAGAATGGCTATATTTCCTAAACTAGGCGTCTGCGGGGGTGATATTATGGACCAGAAAAACAAAAACAATCAAAACACTAAAATGGCTATATCTCCTAAACTAGGCGTCTGCGCGGTTCATACTCGTATTATGCACCAGAAAAAAAAAAATTCATAACACTAAAATGGCTATATTTCCTAAACTAGGCGTGTGCGGGGGTCATATTATGCACCAGAAAAAAAAATGCAAAACGCTAAAATGGCCATATCTCCTAAACTAGCCGTCTGCGGGGGACATTTTATGGACTAGAAAAAAAAAAACATTCAAAACACTAAAATGGCTATATTTCCTAAACTAGGAGTCTGCGGGGGTTATATTGTGCTCCTTAAAAAAAAAACATTCAAAACACTAAAATGGCTGTATCTCCTAAACTAGGGGTCTGCGCGGGTCATATTATGCACCTGAAAAAAAAAATCAAAACGCTAAAATGGTTGTATTTCCTAAACTAAGCGTCTGCGGGGTCAAATTATGCACCTGAAAAAAAAAACATTTAAAACACTAAAATGGCTCTATCTCCTAAACTAGGAGCCTGCGGGGGTCATATTATGCACCAGAAAAAAAAATTCAAAACTCTAAAATGGATATATGTCCTAAACTAATCGTCTGCGGGGGTCATATTATGCACCAGAAAAAAAAAATTCAAAACACTAAAATGGCCATATCTCTTAAACTAGGCGTCTGCGGGGGTCATATTATGCACCTGAAAAAAAAATCATTCAAAACACTAAAATGGCTGTATATCCTAAACTAGGAGTCTGCGCGGGTCATATTATGCACCTGAAAAAAACAATTCAAAACACTAAAATGGCCATATCTCTTAAACTAGGCGTCTGCGCGGGTCATATTATGCACCAGAAAAAAAAAAATTCAAAACACTAGAATGGCTATATCTCCTTAACTAGGCGTCTGCGGGGGTCATATTATGTACCACAAAAAAAAACATTCAAAACACCAAAGTGGCTATTTTTCCTAAACTAGGCGTCTAGGGGGGTCATATTACGCACCAGAAAAAAAAAATTCAAAACACTGAAATGGCTATATTTCCTAAACTAGGCGTCTGCGGGGGTCATATTATGCACCAGAAAAAAGAATTCAAAACACTAAAATGGCTATATGTCCTAAACTAGGCTTCTGCGGGGGTCATATTATGCACCAGAAAAAAAAAATTCAAAACACTTAAATGGCCATATCTCTTAAACTAGGCGTCTGCGCGGGTCATATTATGCACCAGAAAAAAAAAAAATTCAAAACACTAAAATGGCTATATCTCCTTAACTTGGCGTCTGCGGGGGTCATATTATGCACCACAAAAAAAAACATTCAAAACACCAAAGTGGCTATATTTCTTAAACTAGGCGTCTGCGGGGGTCATATTATGCACCAGAAAAAAAAAATTCAAAACACTGAAATGGCTATATTTCCTAAACTAGGCGTCTGCGGGGGTCATATTATGCACCAGAAAAAAAAAATTTCAAGAGACTAAATTGGCTACATTTCCTAAACTAGGCGTCTGCGGGAGTCGTATTATGCAAAAGAAAAAAAAATTCCAAACACTAAAATGGCTATATTTCCTAAACTAGGAGTCTGCGGGGGTTATATTATGCACCTGAAAAAAAAATCCAAAACACCAAAGTGGCTATATTTCCTAAACTAGGCGTCTGCGGGGCATATTACGCACCAGAAAAAAAAATTCAAAACACTAAAATGGCTATATTTCCTAAACTAGGAGTCTGCGGGGGTTATATTATGCACCTGAAAAAAAAATCATTCAAAACACTAAAATGGCTGTATATCCTAAACTAGGAGTCTGCGCGGGTCATATTATGCACCTGAAAAAAAAAACTCAAAACACCAAAATGGCTATATTTCCTAAACTAGGCGTCTGCGGGGGTCATATTATTGACCAGAAAAAAAAACACATTCAAAACACTAAAATGGCTATACCTCCTAAACTCGGCGTCTGCGGGGGTCATATTATGCACCAGAAAAAAAAATTTCAAGACACTAAATTGGCTATATTTCCTAAACTAGGCGTCTGCGGGAGTCGTATTATGCACCAGAAAAAAAAATTCCAAACACTAAAATGGCTATATTTCCTAAACTAGGCGTCTGCGGGGGTCATATTATGCACCAGAAAAAAAAAATTCCAAACACTACTCGTAAAATGGCTATATTTTCTAAACTAGGCGTCTGCGGGAGTCGTATTATGCACCAGAAAAAAAAATTCCAAACACTAAAGTGGTTATATTTCCTAAACTAGGCGTCTGCGGGGGTCAAATTATGCACCTGAAAAAAAAACATTTAAAACACTAAAATGGCTGTATCTCCTAAACTAGGAGTCTGCGCGGGTCATATTATGCACCAGAAAAAAAAATTCAAAACACTAAAATGGCCATATCTCTTAAACTAGGCGTCTGCGCGGGTCATATTATGCACCAGAAAAAAAAATTTCAAGACACTAAATTGGCTATATTTCCTAAACTAGGCGTCTGCGGGAGTCGTATTATGCACCAGAAAAAAAAATTCCAAACACTAAAGTGGTTATATTTCCTAAACTAGGCGTCTGCGGGGGTCAAATTATGCACCTGAAAAAAAAACATTTAAAACACTAAAATGGCTGTATCTCCTAAACTAGGAGTCTGCGCGGGTCATATTATGCACCAGAAAAAAAAATTCAAAACACTAAAATGGCCATATCTCTTAAACTAGGCGTCTGCGCGGGTCATATTATGCACCAGAAAAAAAAAAATTCAAAACACTAAAATGGCTATATCTCGTTAACTAGGCGACTGCGGGGGTCATATTATGCAACAGAAAAAAAAACATTCAAAACACCAAAGTGGCTATACTTCCTAAACTAGGAGTCTGCGGGGGTCATATTACGCACCAGAAAAAAAAAATTCAAAACACTAAAATGGCCATATCTCTTAAACTAGGCGTCTGCGCGGGTCATATTATGCACCAGAAAAAAAAAAATTCAAAACACTAAAATGGCTATATCTCGTTAACTAGGCGACTGCGGGGGTCATATTATGCAACAGAAAAAAAAACATTCAAAACACCAAAGTGGCTATACTTCCTAAACTAGGAGTCTGCGGGGGTCATATTACGCACCAGAAAAAAAAAATTCAAAACACTAAAATGGCTATATTTCCTAAACTAGGCGACTGCGGGGGTCATATTATGCAACAGAAAAAAAAACATTCAAAACACCAAAGTGGCTATACTTCCTAAACTAGGAGTCTGCGGGGGTCATATTACGCACCAGAAAAAAAAAATTCAAAACACTAAAATGGCTATATTTCCTAAACTAGGCGTCTGCGGGGGTCATACTATGCACCAGAAAAAAAAAAATTCAAAACACTAAAGTGGTTATATTTCCTAAACTAGGCGTCTGCGGGGGTCATATTATGCACCAGAAAAAAAAATTCAAAACACTAAAATGGCCATATCTCTTAAACTAGGCGTCTGCGCGGGTCATATTATGCACCAGAAAAAAAAAATTCAAAACACTAAAATGGCCATATCTCTTAAACTAGGCGTCTGCGCGGGTCATATTATGCACCAGAAAAAAAAAATTCAAAACACTAAAATGGCTATATCTCCTTAACTAGGCGTCTGCGGGGGTCATATTATGCAACAGAAAAAAAAACATTCAAAACACCAAAGTGGCTTTACTTCCTAAACTAGGAGTCTGCGGGGGTCATATTACGCACCAGAAAAAAAAATTTCAAAACACTAAAATGGTTATATTTCCTAAACTAGGCGTCTGCGGGGGTCATATTATGCACCAGAAAAAAAAATTCAAAACACTAAAATGGCCATATCTCTTAAACTAGGCGTCTGCGCGGGTCATATTATGCACCAGAAAAAAAAAATTCAAAACACTAAAATGGCCATATCTCTTAAACTAGGCGTCTGCGGGGGTCATATTATGCACCAGAAAAAAAAAATTCAAAACACTAAAATGGCTATATCTCCTTAACTAGGCGTCTGCGGGGGTCATATTATGCAACAGAAAAAAAAACATTCAAAACACCAAAGTGGCTTTACTTCCTAAACTAGGAGTCTGCGGGGGTCATATTACGCACCAGAAAAAAAAATTTCAAAACACTAAAATGGTTATATTTCCTAAACTAGGCGTCTGCGGGGGTCATATTATGCACCAGAAAAAAAAATTCAAAACACTAAAATGGCCATATCTCTTAAACTAGGCGTCTGCGCGGGTCATATTATGCACCAGAAAAAAAAAATTCAAAACACTAAAATGGCCATATCTCTTAAACTAGGCGTCTGCGGGGGTCATATTATGCACCAGAAAAAAAAAATTCAAAACACTAAAATGGCCATATCTCTTAAACTAGGCGTCTGCGCGGGTCATATTATGCACCAGAAAAAAAAAAATTCAAAACACTAAAATGGCTATATCTCGTTAACTAGGCGACTGCGGGGGTCATATTATGCAACAGAAAAAAAAACATTCAAAACACCAAAGTGGCTATACTTCCTAAACTAGGAGTCTGCGGGGGTCATATTACGCACCAGAAAAAAAAAATTCAAAACACTAAAATGGCTATATTTCCTAAACTAGGCGTCTGCGGGGGTCATACTATGCACCAGAAAAAAAAAAATTCAAAACGCTAAAGTGGTTATATTTCCTAAACTAGGCGTCTGCGGGGGTCATATTACGCACCAGAAAAAAAAAATTCAAAACACTAAAATGGCTATATTTCCTAAACTAGGCGTCTGCGGGGGTCATACTATGCAACAGAAAAAAAAACATTCAAAACACCAAAGTGGCTATACTTCCTAAACTAGGAGTCTGCGCGGGTCATATTATGCACCAGAAAAAAAAATTCAAAACACTAAAATGGCTATATGTCGTAAACTAGGCGTCTGCGGGGGTCATATTATGCACCAGAAAAAAAAAATTCAAAACACTAAAATGGCTATATTTCCTAAACTAGGCGTCTGCGGGGGTCATACTATGCAACAGAAAAAAAAACATTCAAAACACCAAAGTGGCTATACTTCCTAAACTAGGAGTCTGCGCGGGTCATATTATGCACCAGAAAAAAAAATTCAAAACACTAAAATGGCCATATCTCTTAAACTAGGCGTCTGCGCGGGTCATATTATGCACCAGAAAAAAAAAAATTCAAAACACTAAAATGGCTATATCTCGTTAACTAGGCGACTGCGGGGGTCATATTATGCAACAGAAAAAAAAACATTCAAAACACCAAAGTGGCTATACTTCCTAAACTAGGAGTCTGCGGGGGTCATATTACGCACCAGAAAAAAAAAATTCAAAACACTAAAATGGCTATATTTCCTAAACTAGGCGTCTGCGGGGGTCATACTATGCAACAGAAAAAAAAACATTCAAAACACCAAAGTGGCTATACTTCCTAAACTAGGAGTCTGCGCGGGTCATATTATGCACCAGAAAAAAAAATGCAAAACACTAAAATGGCTATATGTCCTAAACTAGGCGTCTGCGCGGGTCATATTATGCACCAGAAAAAAAAATTCAAAACACTAAAATGGCTATATGTCCTAAACTAGGCGTCTGCGGGGGTCATATTATGCACCAGAAAAAAAAAATTCAAAACACTAAAATGGCTATATTTCCTAAACTAGGCGTCTGCGGGGGTCATATTATGCACCAGAAAAAAAAAAATTCAAAACGCTAAAGTGGTTATATTTCCTAAACTAGGCGTCTGCGGGGGTCATATTACGCACCAGAAAAAAAAAATTCAAAACACTAAAATGGCTATATTTCCTAAACTAGGCGTCTGCGGGGGTCATACTATGCAACAGAAAAAAAAACATTCAAAACACCAAAGTGGCTATACTTCCTAAACTAGGAGTCTGCGCGGGTCATATTATGCACCAGAAAAAAAAATTCAAAACACTAAAATGGCTATATGTCCTAAACTAGGCGTCTGCGCGGGTCATATTATGCACCAGAAAAAAAAATTCAAAACACTAAAATGGCTATATGTCCTAAACTAGGCGTCTGCGGGGGTCATATTATGCACCAGAAAAAAAAAATTCAAAACACTAAAATGGCTATATTTCCTAAACTAGGCGTCTGCGGGGGTCATACTATGCAACAGAAAAAAAAACATTCAAAACACCAAAGTGGCTATACTTCCTAAACTAGGAGTCTGCGCGGGTCATATTATGCACCAGAAAAAAAAATTCAAAACACTAAAATGGCCATATCTCTTAAACTAGGCGTCTGCGGGGGTCATATTATGCACCAGAAAAAAAAAATTCAAAACACTAAAATGGCCATATCTCTTAAACTAGGCGTCTGCGCGGGTCATATTATGCACCAGAAAAAAAAAAATTCAAAACACTAAAATGGCTATATCTCGTTAACTAGGCGACTGCGGGGGTCATATTATGCAACAGAAAAAAAAACATTCAAAACACCAAAGTGGCTATACTTCCTAAACTAGGAGTCTGCGGGGGTCATATTACGCACCAGAAAAAAAAAATTCAAAACACTAAAATGGCTATATTTCCTAAACTAGGCGTCTGCGGGGGTCATACTATGCACCAGAAAAAAAAAAATTCAAAACGCTAAAGTGGTTATATTTCCTAAACTAGGCGTCTGCGGGGGTCATATTACGCACCAGAAAAAAAAAATTCAAAACACTAAAATGGCTATATTTCCTAAACTAGGCGTCTGCGGGGGTCATACTATGCAACAGAAAAAAAAACATTCAAAACACCAAAGTGGCTATACTTCCTAAACTAGGAGTCTGCGGGGGTCATATTACGCACCAGAAAAAAAAAATTCAAAACACTAAAATGGCTATACTTCCTAAACTAGGAGTCTGCGGGGGTCATATTACGCACCAGAAAAAAAAAATTCAAAACACTAAAATGGCTATATTTCCTAAACTAGGCGTCTGCGGGGGTCATACTATGCAACAGAAAAAAAAACATTCAAAACACCAAAGTGGCTATACTTCCTAAACTAGGAGTCTGCGCGGGTCATATTATGCACCAGAAAAAAAAATTCAAAACACTAAAATGGCTATATGTCCTAAACTAGGCGTCTGCGGGGGTCATATTATGCACCAGAAAAAAAAAATTCAAAACACTAAAATGGCCATATCTCTTAAACTAGGCGTCTGCGGGGGTCATATTATGCACCAGAAAAAAAAAATTCAAAACACTAAAATGGCCATATCTCTTAAACTAGGAGTCTGCGGGGGTCATATTACGCACCAGAAAAAAAAAAATTCAAAACACTAAAATGGCTATATCTCCTTAACTAGGCGTCTGCGGGGGTCATATTATGCAACAGAAAAAAAAACATTCAAAACACCAAAGTGGCTATACTTCCTAAACTAGGAGTCTGCGGGGGTCATATTACGCACCAGAAAAAAAAAATTCAAAACACTAAAATGGCTATATTTCCTAAACTAGGCGTCTGCGGGGGTCATACTATGCACCAGAAAAAAAAAAATTCAAAACGCTAAAGTGGTTATATTTCCTAAACTAGGCGTCTGCGGGGGTCATATTACGCACCAGAAAAAAAAAATTCAAAACACTAAAATGGCTATATTTCCTAAACTAGGCGTCTGCGGGGGTCATACTATGCAACAGAAAAAAAAACATTCAAAACACCAAAGTGGCTATACTTCCTAAACTAGGAGTCTGCGGGGGTCATATTACGCACCAGAAAAAAAAAATTCAAAACACTAAAATGGCTATACTTCCTAAACTAGGAGTCTGCGGGGGTCATATTACGCACCAGAAAAAAAAAATTCAAAACACTAAAATGGCTATATTTCCTAAACTAGGCGTCTGCGGGGGTCATACTATGCAACAGAAAAAAAAACATTCAAAACACCAAAGTGGCTATACTTCCTAAACTAGGAGTCTGCGCGGGTCATATTATGCACCAGAAAAAAAAATTCAAAACACTAAAATGGCTATATGTCCTAAACTAGGCGTCTGCGGGGGTCATATTATGCACCAGAAAAAAAAAATTCAAAACACTAAAATGGCCATATCTCTTAAACTAGGCGTCTGCGGGGGTCATATTATGCACCAGAAAAAAAAAATTCAAAACACTAAAATGGCCATATCTCTTAAACTAGGCGTCTGCGCGGGTCATATTATGCACCAGAAAAAAAAAAAAATCAAAACACTAAAATGGCTATATCTCCTTAACTAGGCGTCTGCGGGTGTCATATTATGCAACAGAAAAAAAAACATTCAAAACACCAAAGTGGCTATACTTCCTAAACTAGGAGTCTGCGGGGGTCATATTACGCACCAGAAAAAAAAATTCAAAACACTAAAATGGCTATATTTCCTAAACTAGTCGTCTGCGGGGGTCATATTATGCACCAGAAAAAAAAAATTCAAAACACCAAAGTGGCTATATTTCCTAAATTAGGCGTCTGCGGGGGTCATACTATGCACCAGAAAAGAAAAATTCAAAACGCTAAAGTGGTTATATTTCCTAAACTAGGCGTCTGCGGGGGTTAAATTATGCACCTGAAAAAAAAAACATTTAAAACACTAAAATGGCTGTATCTCCTAAACTAGGAATCTGCGCGGGTCATATTATGCACCACAAAAAAAAAACATTCAAAACACCAAAGTGGCTATATTTCCTAAACTAGGCGTCTGCGGGGGTCATATTACGCACCAGAAAAAAAAAAATTCAAAACACTGAAATGGCTATATTTCCTAAACTAGGCGTCTGCGGGGGTCATATCAAAAAAAAAATTTCAAGAGACTAAATTGGCTATATTCCCTAAACTAGGCGTCTGCGGGAGTCGTATTATGCACCAGAAAAAAAAATTCCAAACACTAAAATGGCTATATTTCCTAAACTAGTCGTCTGCGGGGGTCATATTATGCACCAGAAAAAAAAAATTCAAAACACCAAAGTGGCTATATTTCCTAAACTAGGCGTCTGCGGGGTCATATTACGCACCAGAAAAAAAAATTCAAAACACTAAAATGGCTATATCTCCTAAACTAGGCTTCTGCGCGGGTCATATTATGCACCAGAAAAAAAAAATTCAAAACACTAAAATGGCTATATTTCCTAAACTAGGAGTCTGCGGGGGTTATATTATGCACCTGAAAAAAAAATCATTCAAAACACTAAAATGGCTGTATCTCCTAAACTAGGAGTCTGCGCGGGTCAAATTATGCACCTGAAAAAAAAAACTCAAAACACCAAAATGGCTATATTTCCTAAACTAGGCGTCTGCGGGGGTCATATTATTGACCAGAAAAAAAAACACATTCAAAACACTAAAATGGCTATACCTCCTAAACTCGGCGTCTGCGGGGGTCATATTATGCACCAGAAAAAAAAATTTCAAGACACTAAATTGGCTATATTTCCTAAACTAGGCGTCTGCGGGAGTCGTATTATGCACCAGAAAAAAAAATTCCAAACACTAAAATGGCTATATTTCCTAAACTAGGCGTCTGCGGGGGTCATACTATGCACCAGAAAAAAAAAAATTCAAAACGCTAAAGTGGTTATATTTCCTAAACTAGGCGTCTGCGGGGGTCAAATTATGCACCTGAAAAAAAAACATTTAAAACCCTAAAATGGCTGTATCTCCTAAACTAGGAGTCTGCGCGGGTCATACTATGCACCAGAAAAAAAAATTCAAAACACTAAAATGGCTATATGTCCTAAACTAGGCGTCTGCGGGGGTCATATTATGCACCAGAAAAAAAAAATTCAAAACACTAAAATGGCCATATCTCTTAAACTAGGCGTCTGCGCGGGTCATATTATGCACCAGAAAAAAAAAATTCAAAACACTAAAATGGCTATATCTCCTTAACTAGGCGTCTGCGGGGGTCATATTATGCAACAGAAAAAAAAACATTCAAAACACCAAAGTGGCTATACTTCCTAAACTAGGAGTCTGCGGGGGTCATATTACGCACCAGAAAAAAAAATTTCAAAACACTAAAATGGCTATATTTCCTAAACTAGGCGTCTGCGGGGGTCATATTATGCACCAGAAAAAAAAATTCAAAACACTAAAATGGCCATATCTCTTAAACTAGGCGTCTGCGCGGGTCATATTATGCACCAGAAAAAAAAAATTCAAAACACTAAAATGGCCATATCTCTTAAACTAGGCGTCTGCGGGGGTCATATTATGCACCAGAAAAAAAAAATTCAAAACACTAAAATGGCCATATCTCTTAAACTAGGCGTCTGCGCGGGTCATATTATGCACCAGAAAAAAAAAAATTCAAAACACTAAAATGGCTATATCTCGTTAACTAGGCGACTGCGGGGGTCATATTATGCAACAGAAAAAAAAACATTCAAAACACCAAAGTGGCTATACTTCCTAAACTAGGAGTCTGCGGGGGTCATATTACGCACCAGAAAAAAAAAATTCAAAACACTAAAATGGCTATATTTCCTAAACTAGGCGTCTGCGGGGGTCATACTATGCACCAGAAAAAAAAAATTCAAAACGCTAAAGTGGTTATATTTCCTAAACTAGGCGTCTGCGGGGGTCAAATTATGCACCTGAAAAAAAAACATTTAAAACACTAAAATGGCTGTATCTCCTAAACTAGGAGTCTGCGCGGGTCATTTTATGCACCAGAAAAAAAAATTCAAAACACTAAAATGGCTATATGTCCTAAACTAGGCGTCTGCGGGGGTCATATTATGCACCAGAAAAAAAAAATTCAAAACACTAAAATGGCCATATCTCTTAAACTAGGCGTCTGCGGGGGTCATATTATGCACCAGAAAAAAAAAATTCAAAACACTAAAATGGCCATATCTCTTAAACTAGGCGTCTGCGCGGGTCATATTATGCACCAGAAAAAAAAAAAATCAAAACACTAAAATGGCTATATCTCCTTAACTAGGCGTCTGCGGGGGTCATATTATGCAACAGAAAAAAAAACATTCAAAACACCAAAGTGGCTATACTTCCTAAACTAGGAGTCTGCGGGGGTCATATTACGCACCAGAAAAAAAAATTCAAAACACTAAAATGGCTATATTTCCTAAACTAGTCGTCTGCGGGGGTCATATTATGCACCAGAAAAAAAAAATTCAAAACACCAAAGTGGCTATATTTCCTAAATTAGGCGCCTGCGGGGGTCATACTATGCACCAGAAAAAAAAAATTCAAAACGCTAAAGTGGTTATATTTCCTAAACTAGGCGTCTGCGGGGGTCAAATTATGCACCTGAAAAAAAAAACATTTAAAACACTAAAATGGCTGTATCTCCTAAACTAGGAATCTGCGCGGGTCATATTATGCACCACAAAAAAAAAACATTCAAAACACCAAAGTGGCTATATTTCCTAAACTAGGCGTCTGCGGGGGTCATATTACGCACCAGAAAAAAAAAAATTCAAAACACTGAAATGGCTATATTTCCTAAACTAGGCGTCTGCGGGGGTCATATCAAAAAAAAAATTTCAAGAGACTAAATTGGCTATATTTCCTAAACTAGGCGTCTGCGGGAGTCGTATTATGCACCAGAAAAAAAAATTCCAAACACTAAAATGGCTATATTTCCTAAACTAGTCGTCTGCGGGGGTCATATTGTGCACCAGAAAAAAAAAATTCAAAACACCAAAGTGGCTATATTTCCTAAACTAGGCGTCTGCGGGGTCATATTACGCACCAGAAAAAAAAATTCAAAACACTAAAATGGCTATATCTCCTAAACTAGGCTTCTGCGCGGGTCATATTATGCACCAGAAAAAAAAAATTCAAAACACTAAAATGGCTATATTTCCTAAACTAGGAGTCTGCGGGGGTTATATTATGCACCTGAAAAAAAAATCATTCAAAACACTAAAATGGCTGTATCTCCTAAACTAGGAGTCTGCGCGGGTCATATTATGCACCTGAAAAAAAAAAATTCAAAACACTAAAATGGCTATATTTCCTAAACTAGGCGTCTGCGGGGGTCATATTATTGACCAGAAAAACAAAAACATTCAAAACACTAAAATGGCTATACCTCCCAAACTAGGCGTCTGCGGGGGTCATATTATGCACCAGAAAAAAAAAATTTCAAGACACTAAATTGGCTATATTTCCTAAACTAGGCGTCTGCGGGAGACATATTATGTACCAGAAAAGAAAAATTCCAAACACTAAAATGGCTATATTTCCTAAACTAGGCGTCTGCGGGGGTTTTATTATTCACCACAAAAAAAAAATTTCAAGACACTAAATTGGCTATATTTCCTAAACTAGGCGTCTGCGGGAGTCGTATTATGCACCAGAAAAAAAAATTCCAAACACTAAAATGGCTATATTTCCTAAACTAGGCGTCTGCGGGGGTCATACTATGCACCAGAAAAAAAAAATTCAAAACGCTAAAGTGGTTATATTTCCTAAACTAGGCGTCTGCGGGGGTCAAATTATGCACCTGAAAAAAAAACGTTTAAAACACTAAAATGGCTGTATTTCCTAAACTAGGAGTCTGCGCGGGTCATATTATGCACCAGAAAAAAAAATTCAAAACACTAAAATGGCTATATGTCCTAAACTAGGCGTCTGCGGGGGTCATATTATGCACCAGAAAAAAAAAATTCAAAACACTAAAATGGCCATATCTCTTAAACTAGGCGTCTGCGGGGGTCATATTATGCACCAGAAAAAAAAAATTCAAAACACTAAAATGGCCATATCTCTTAAACTAGGCGTCTGCGCGGGTCATATTATGCACCAGAAAAAAAAAAATTCAAAACACTAAAATGGCTATATCTCCTTAACTAGGCGTCTGCGGGGGTCATATTATGCACCAGAAAAAAAAACATTCAAAACACCAAAGTGGCTATACTTCCTAAACTAGGAGTCTGCGGGGGTCATATTACGCACCAGAAAAAAAAAATTCAAAAAACTAAAATGGCTATATTTCCTAAACTAGGCGTCTGCGGGGGTCATATTATGCACCAGAAAAGAAAAATTTCAAGAGACTAAATTGGCTATATTTCCTTAACTAGGCGTCTGCGGGAGTCGTATTATGCACCAGAAAAAAAAATTCCAAACACTAAAATGGCTATATTTCCTAAACTAATCGTCTGCGGGGGTCATATTATGCACCACAAAAAAAAACATTCAAAACACCAAAGTGGCTATATTTCCTAAACTAGGCGTCTGCGGGGGTCATTTTACGCACCAGAAAAAAAAAATTCAAAACACTGAAATGGCTATATTTCCTAAACTAGGCGTCTGAGGGGGTCATATTAGGCACCAGAAAAAAAAAATTCAAAACACAAAAGTGGCTATATTTCCTAAACTAGGCGTCTGCGGGGTCATATTACGCACCAGAAAAAAAAAATTCAAAACACCAAAGTGGCTATGTTTCCTAAACTAGGCGTCTGCGGGGTCATATTACGCACCAGAAAAAAAAATTCAAAACACTAAAATGGCTATATTTCCTAAACTAATCGTCTGCGGGGGTTATATTATGCACCTGAAAAAAAAATCATTCAAAACACTAAAATGGCTGTATCTCCTAAACTAGGAGTCTGCGCGGGTCATATTATGCACCTAAAAAAAAAAATTCAAAACACTAAAATGGCTATATTTCCTAAACTAGGCGTCTGCGGGGGTCATATTATTGACCAGAAAAAAAAAACATTCAAAACACTAAAATGGCTATACCTCCCAAACTAGGCGTCTGCGGGGGTCATATTATGCACCAGAAAAAAAAAATTTCAAGACACTAAATTGGCTATATTTCCTAAACTAGGCGTCTGCGGGAGACATATTATGTACCAGAAAAAAAAAATTCCAAACACTAAAATGGCTATATTTCCTAAACTAGGAGTCTGCGGGGGTTATATTATGCACCTGAAAAAAAAATCATTCAAAACACTAAAATGGCTGTATCTCCTAAACTAGGAGTCTGCGCGGGTCATATTATGCACCTGAAAAAAAAAAATTCAAAACACTAAAATGGCTATATTTCCTAAACTAGGCGTCTGCGGGGGTCATATTATTGACCAGAAAAAAAAAACATTCAAAACACTAAAATGGCTATACCTCCCAAACTAGGCGTCTGCGGGGGTCATTTTATGCACCAGAAAAAAAAAATTTCAAGACACTAAATTGGCTATATTTCCTAAACTAGGCGTCTGCGGGAGACATATTATGTACCAGAAAAAAAAAATTCCAAACACTAAAATGGCTATATTTCCTAAACTAGGCGTCTGCGGGGGTTTTATTATTCACCACAAAAAAAAAATTTCAAGACACTAAATTGGCTATATTTCCTAAACTAGGCGTCTGCGGGGGTCATACTATGCACCAGAAAAAAAAAATTCAAAACGCTAAAGTGGTTATATTTCCTAAACTAGGCGTCTGCGGGGGTCAAATTATGCACCTGAAAAAAAAACGTTTAAAACACTAAAATGGCTGTATTTCCTAAACTAGGAGTCTGCGCGGGTCATATTATGCACCAGAAAAAAAATTCAAAACACTAAAATGGCTATATGTCCCAAACTAGGCGTCTGCGGGGGCCAGATTATGCACCAGAAAAAAAAAGTTCAAAACACTAAAATGGCCATATCTCTTAAACTAGGCGTCTGCGGGGGTCATATTATGCACCAGAAAAAAAAAATTCAAAACACTAAAATGGCCATATCTCTTAAACTAGGCGTCTGCGCGGGTCATATTATGCACCAGAAAAAAAAAAAATTCAAAACACTAAAATGGCTATATCTCCTTAACTAGGCGTCTGCGGGGGTCATATTATGCACCAGAAAAAAAAACATTCAAAACACCAAAGTGGCTATACTTCCTAAACTAGGAGTCTGCGGGGGTCATATTACGCACCAGAAAAAAAAAATTCAAAACACTAAAATGGCTATATTTCCTAAACTAGGCGTCTGCGGGGGCCAGATTATGCACCAGAAAAAAAAATTCAAAACACTAAAATGGCCATATCTCTTAAACTAGGCGTCTGCGGGGGTCATATTATGCACCAGAAAAAAAAAATTCAAAACACTAAAATCGCCATATCTCTTAAACTAGGCGTCTGCGCGGGTCATATTATGCACAAGAAAAAAAAAAAATTCAAAACACTAAAATGGCTATATCTCCTTAACTAGGCGTCTGCGGGGGTCATATTATGCACCAGAAAAAAAAACATTCAAAACACCAAAGTGGCTATACTTCCTAAACTAGGAGTCTGCGGGGGTCATATTACGCACCAGAAAAAAAAAAATTCAAAACACTAAAATGGCTATATTTCCTAAACTAGGCGTCTGCGGGGGTCATATTATGCACCAGAAAAGAAAAATTTCAAGAGACTAAATTGGCTATATTTCCTTAACTAGGCGTCTGCGGGAGTCGTATTATGCACCAGAAAAAAAAATTCCAAACACTAAAATGGCTATATTTCCTGAACTAGTCGTCTGCGGGGGTCATATTATGCACCAGAAAAAAAAAATTCAAAACACAAAAGTGGCTATATTTCCTAAATTAGGCGTCTGCGGGGGTCATACTATGCACCAGAAAAAAAAAATTCAAAACGCTAAAGTGGTTATATTTCCTAAACTAGGCGTCTGCGAGGGTCAAATTATGCACCTGAAAAAAAAACATTTAAAACACTAAAATGGCTATATTTCCTAAACTAGGCGTCTGCGGGGTTCATATTATTGACCAGAAAAAAAAACATTCAAAACACTAAAATGGCTATACCTCCCAAACTAGGCGTCTGCGGGGGTCATATTATGCACCAGAAAAAAAAAATTTCAAGACACTAAATTGGCTATATTTCCTAAACTAGGCGTCTGCGGGAGACATATTATGTACCAGAAAAGAAAAATTCCAAACACTAAAATGGCTATATTTCCTAAACTAGGCGTCTGCGGGGGTTTTATTATTCACCACAAAAAAAAAATTTCAAGACACTAAATTGGCTATATTTCCTAAACTAGGCGTCTGCGGGAGTCGTATTATGCACCAGAAAAAAAAATTCCAAACACTAAAATGGCTATATTTCCTAAACTAGGCGTCTGCGGGGGTCATACTATGCACCAGAAAAAAAAAATTCAAAACGCTAAAGTGGTTATATTTCCTAAACTAGGCGTCTGCGGGGGTCAAATTATGCACCTGAAAAAAAAACGTTTAAAACACTAAAATGGCTGTATTTCCTAAACTAGGAGTCTGCGCGGGTCATATTATGCACCAGAAAAAAAAATTCAAAACACTAAAATGGCTATATTTCCTAAACTAGGCGTCTGCGGGGGTCATATTATTGACCAGAAAAAAAAAAACATTCAAAACACTAAAATGGCTATACCTCCCAAACTAGGCGTCTGCGGGGGTCATATTATGCACCAGAAAAAAAAATTCCAAACACTAAAATGGCTATATTTCCTAAACTAGGCGTCTGCGGGGGTCATATTATTGACCAGAAAAAAAAAAACATTCAAAACACTAAAATGGCTATACCTCCCAAACTAGGCGTCTGCGGGGGTCATATTATGCACCAGAAAAAAAAATTTCAAGACACTAAATTGGCTATATTTCCTAAACTAGGCGTCTGCGGGAGACATATTATGTACCAGAAAAGAAAAATTCCAAACACTAAAATGGCTATATTTCCTAAACTAGGCGTCTGCGGGGGTTTTATTATTCACCACAAAAAAAAAATTTCAAGACACTAAATTGGCTATATTTCCTAAACTAGGCGTCTGCGGGAGTCGTATTATGCACCAGAAAAAAAAATTCCAAACACTAAAATGGCTATATTTCCTAAACTAGGCGTCTGCGGGGGTCATACTATGCACCAGAAAAAAAAAATTCAAAACGCTAAAGTGGTTATATTTCCTAAACTAGGCGTCTGCGGGGGTCAAATTTTGCACCTGAAAAAAAAAACGTTTAAAACACTAAAATGGCTGTATTTCCTAAACTAGGAGTCTGCGCGGGTCATATTATGCACCAGAAAAAAAAATTCAAAACACTAAAATGGCTATATGTCCTAAACTAGGCGTGTGCGGGGGCCAGATTATGCACCAGAAAAAAAAAATTCAAAATACTAAAATGGACATATCTCTTAAACTAGGCGTCTGCGGGGGTCATATTATGCACCAGAAAAAAAAAATTCAAAACACTAAAATGGCCATATCTCTTAAACTAGGCGTCTGCGGGGGTCATATTATGCACCAGAAAAAAAAACATTCAAAACACCAAAGTGGCTATACTTCCTAAACTAGGAGTCTGCGGGGGTCATATTACGCACCAGAAAAAAAAAATTCAAAAAACTAAAATGGCTATATTTCCTAAACTAGGCGTCTGCGGGGGTCATATTATGCACCAGAAAAGAAAAATTTCAAGAGACTAAATTGGCTATATTTCCTTAACTAGGCGTCTGCGGGAGTCGTATTATGCACCAGAAAAAAAAATTCCAAACACTAAAATGGCTATATTTCCTAAACTAATCGTCTGCGGGGGTCATATTATGCACCACAAAAAAAAACATTCAAAACACCAAAGTGGCTATATTTCCTAAACTAGGCGTCTGCGGGGGTCATATTACGCACCAGAAAAAAAAAATTCAAAACACTGAAATGGCTATATTTCCTAAACTAGGCGTCTGAGGGGGTCATATTAGGCACCAGAAAAAAAAAATTTCAAGAGACTAAATTGGCTATATTTAGTAAACTAGGCGTCTGCGGGAGTCGTATTATGCACCAGAAAAAAAAATTCCAAACACTAAAATGGCTATATTTCCTAAACAAGTCGTCTGCGGGGGTCATATTATGCACCAGAAAAAAAAAATTCAAAACACCAAAGTGGCTATATTTCCTAAACTAGGCGTCTGCGGGGTCATATTACGCACCAGAAAAAAAAATTCAAAACACTAAAATGGCTATATTTCCTAAACTAGGAGTCTGCGGGGGTTATATTATGCACATGAAAAAAAAATCATTCAAAACACTAAAATGGCTGTATCTCCTAAACTAGGAGTCTGCGCGGGTCATATTATGCACCTGAAAAAAAAAAATTCAAAACACTAAAATGGCTATATTTCCTAAACTAGGCGTCTGCGGGGGTCATATTATTGACCAGAAAAAAAAAACATTCAAAACACTAAAATGGCTATACCTCCCAAACTAGGCGTCTGCGGGGGTCATATTATGCACCAGAAAAAAAAATTTCAAGACACTAAATTGGCTATATTTCCTAAACTAGGCGTCTGCGGGAGTCGTATTATGCAAAAGAAAAAAAAATTCCAAACACTAAAATGGCTATATTTCCTAAACTAGGCGTCTGCCGGGGTCATACTATGCACCAGAAAAAAAAAATTCAAAACGCTAAAGTGGTTATATTTCCTAAACTAGGCGTCTGCGGGGGTCAAATTATGCACCTGAAAAAAAAACGTTTAAAACACTAAAATGGCTGTATTTCCTAAACTAGGAGTCTGCGCGGGTCATATTATGCACCAGAAAAAAAATTCAAAACACTAAAATGGCTATATGTCCCAAACTAGGCGTCTGCGGGGGCCAGATTATGCACCAGAAAAAAAAATTCAAAACACTAAAATGGCCATATCTCTTAAACTAGGCGTCTGCGGGGGTCATATTATGCACCAGAAAAAAAAAATTCAAAACACTAAAATGGCCATATCTCTTAAACTAGGCGTCTGCGCGGGTCATATTATGCACCAGAAAAAAAAAAAATTCAAAACACTAAAATGGCTATATCTCCTTAACTAGGCGTCTGCGGGGGTCATATTATGCACCAGAAAAAAAAACATTCAAAACACCAAAGTGGCTATACTTCCTAAACTAGGAGTCTGCGGGGGTCATATTACGCACCAGAAAAAAAAAATTCAAAACACTAAAATGGCTATATTTCCTAAACTAGGCGTCTGCGGGGGCCAGATTATGCACCAGAAAAAAAAATTCAAAACACTAAAATGGCCATATCTCTTAAACTAGGCGTCTGCGGGGGTCATATTATGCACCAGAAAAAAAAAATTCAAAACACTAAAATCGCCATATCTCTTAAACTAGGCGTCTGCGCGGGTCATATTATGCACCAGAAAAAAAAAAAATTCAAAACACTAAAATGGCTATATCTCCTTAACTAGGCGTCTGCGGGGGTCATATTATGCACCAGAAAAAAAAACATTCAAAACACCAAAGTGGCTATACTTCCTAAACTAGGAGTCTGCGGGGGTCATATTACGCACCAGAAAAAAAAAATTCAAAACACTAAAATGGCTATATTTCCTAAACTAGGCGTCTGCGGGGGCCAGATTATGCACCAGAAAAAAAACATTCAAAACACTAAAATGGCTATACCTCCCAAACTAGGCGTCTGCGGGGGTCATATTATGCACCAGAAAAAAAAAATTTCAAGACACTAAATTGGCTATATTTCCTAAACTAGGCGTCTGCGGGAGACATATTATGTACCAGAAAAAAAAAATTCCAAACACTAAAATGGCTATATTTCCTAAACTAGGAGTCTGCGGGGGTTATATTATGCACCTGAAAAAAAAATCATTCAAAACACTAAAATGGCTGTATCTCCTAAACTAGGAGTCTGCGCGGGTCATATTATGCACCTGAAAAAAAAAAATTCAAAACACTAAAATGGCTATATTTCCTAAACTAGGCGTCTGCGGGGGTCATATTATTGACCAGAAAAAAAAAACATTCAAAACACTAAAATGGCTATACCTCCCAAACTAGGCGTCTGCGGGGGTCATTTTATGCACCAGAAAAAAAAAATTTCAAGACACTAAATTGGCTATATTTCCTAAACTAGGCGTCTGCGGGAGACATATTATGTACCAGAAAAAAAAAATTCCAAACACTAAAATGGCTATATTTCCTAAACTAGGCGTCTGCGGGGGTTTTATTATTCACCACAAAAAAAAAATTTCAAGACACTAAATTGGCTATATTTCCTAAACTAGGCGTCTGCGGGGGTCATACTATGCACCAGAAAAAAAAAATTCAAAACGCTAAAGTGGTTATATTTCCTAAACTAGGCGTCTGCGGGGGTCAAATTATGCACCTGAAAAAAAAACGTTTAAAACACTAAAATGGCTGTATTTCCTAAACTAGGAGTCTGCGCGGGTCATATTATGCACCAGAAAAAAAATTCAAAACACTAAAATGGCTATATGTCCCAAACTAGGCGTCTGCGGGGGCCAGATTATGCACCAGAAAAAAAAAGTTCAAAACACTAAAATGGCCATATCTCTTAAACTAGGCGTCTGCGGGGGTCATATTATGCACCAGAAAAAAAAAATTCAAAACACTAAAATGGCCATATCTCTTAAACTAGGCGTCTGCGCGGGTCATATTATGCACCAGAAAAAAAAAAAATTCAAAACACTAAAATGGCTATATCTCCTTAACTAGGCGTCTGCGGGGGTCATATTATGCACCAGAAAAAAAAACATTCAAAACACCAAAGTGGCTATACTTCCTAAACTAGGAGTCTGCGGGGGTCATATTACGCACCAGAAAAAAAAAATTCAAAACACTAAACTGGCTATATTTCCTAAACTAGGCGTCTGCGGGGGCCAGATTATGCACCAGAAAAAAAAATTCAAAACACTAAAATGGCCATATCTCTTAAACTAGGCGTCTGCGGGGGTCATATTATGCACCAGAAAAAAAAAATTCAAAACACTAAAATCGCCATATCTCTTAAACTAGGCGTCTGCGCGGGTCATATTATGCACAAGAAAAAAAAAAAATTCAAAACACTAAAATGGCTATATCTCCTTAACTAGGCGTCTGCGGGGGTCATATTATGCACCAGAAAAAAAAACATTCAAAACACCAAAGTGGCTATACTTCCTAAACTAGGAGTCTGCGGGGGTCATATTACGCACCAGAAAAAAAAAAATTCAAAACACTAAAATGGCTATATTTCCTAAACTAGGCGTCTGCGGGGGTCATATTATGCACCAGAAAAGAAAAATTTCAAGAGACTAAATTGGCTATATTTCCTTAACTAGGCGTCTGCGGGAGTCGTATTATGCACCAGAAAAAAAAATTCCAAACACTAAAATGGCTATATTTCCTGAACTAGTCGTCTGCGGGGGTCATATTATGCACCAGAAAAAAAAAATTCAAAACACAAAAGTGGCTATATTTCCTAAATTAGGCGTCTGCGGGGGTCATACTATGCACCAGAAAAAAAAAATTCAAAACGCTAAAGTGGTTATATTTCCTAAACTAGGCGTCTGCGAGGGTCAAATTATGCACCTGAAAAAAAAACATTTAAAACACTAAAATGGCTATATTTCCTAAACTAGGCGTCTGCGGGGGTCATATTATTGACCAGAAAAAAAAAAACATTCAAAACACTAAAATGGCTATACCTCCCAAACTAGGCGTCTGCGGGGGTCATATTATGCACCAGAAAAAAAAAATTTCAAGACACTAAATTGGCTATATTTCCTAAACTAGGCGTCTGCGGGAGACATATTATGTACCAGAAAAGAAAAATTCCAAACACTAAAATGGCTATATTTCCTAAACTAGGCGTCTGCGGGGGTTTTATTATTCACCACAAAAAAAAAATTTCAAGACACTAAATTGGCTATATTTCCTAAACTAGGCGTCTGCGGGAGTCGTATTATGCACCAGAAAAAAAAATTCCAAACACTAAAATGGCTATATTTCCTAAACTAGGCGTCTGCGGGGGTCATACTATGCACCAGAAAAAAAAAATTCAAAACGCTAAAGTGGTTATATTTCCTAAACTAGGCGTCTGCGGGGTTCAAATTATGCACCTGAAAAAAAAACGTTTAAAACACTAAAATGGCTGTATTTCCTAAACTAGGAGTCTGCGCGGGTCATATTATGCACCAGAAAAAAAAATTCAAAACACTAAAATGGCTATATTTCCTAAACTAGGCGTCTGCGGGGGTCATATTATTGACCAGAAAAAAAAAAACATTCAAAACACTAAAATGGCTATACCTCCCAAACTAGGCGTCTGCGGGGGTCATATTATGCACCAGAAAAAAAAAATTTCAAGACACTAAATTGGCTATATTTCCTAAACTAGGCGTCTGCGGGAGACATATTATGTACCAGAAAAGAAAAATTCCAAACACTAAAATGGCTATATTTCCTAAACTAGGCGTCTGCGGGAGTCGTATTATGCACCAGAAAAAAAAATTCCAAACACTAAAATGGCTATATTTCCTAAACTAGGCGTCTGCGGGGGTCATACTATGCACCAGAAAAAAAAAATTCAAAACGCTAAAGTGGTTATATTTCCTAAACTAGGCGTCTGCGGGGGTCAAATTATGCACCTGAAAAAAAAAACGTTTAAAACACTAAAATGGCTGTATTTCCTAAACTAGGAGTCTGCGCGGGTCATATTATGCACCAGAAAAAAAAATTCAAAACACTAAAATGGCTATATGTCCTAAACTAGGCGTGTGCGGGGGCCAGATTATGCACCAGAAAAAAAAAAATTCAAAATACTAAAATGGACATATCTCTTAAACTAGGCGTCTGCGGGGGTCATATTATGCACCAGAAAAAAAAAATTCAAAACACTAAAATGGCCATATCTCTTAAACTAGGCGTCTGCGCGGGTCATATTATGCACCAGAAAAAAAAAAAATTCAAAACACTAAAATGGCTATATCTCCTTAACTAGGCGTCTGCGGGGGTCATATTATGCACCAGAAAAAAAAACATTCAAAACACCAAAGTGGCTATACTTCCTAAACTAGGAGTCTGCGGGGGTCATATTACGCACCAGAAAAAAAAAATTCAAAAAACTAAAATGGCTATATTTCCTAAACTAGGCGTCTGCGGGGGTCATATTATGCACCAGAAAAGAAAAATTTCAAGAGACTAAATTGGCTATATTTCCTTAACTAGGCGTCTGCGGGAGTCGTATTATGCACCAGAAAAAAAAATTCCAAACACTAAAATGGCTATATTTCCTAAACTAATCGTCTGCGGGGGTCATATTATGCACCACAAAAAAAAACATTCAAAACACCAAAGTGGCTATATTTCCTAAACTAGGCGTCTGCGGGGGTCATATTACGCACCAGAAAAAAAAAATTCAAAACACTGAAATGGCTATATTTCCTAAACTAGGCGTCTGAGGGGGTCATATTAGGCACCAGAAAAAAAAAATTTCAAGAGACTAAATTGGCTATATTTAGTAAACTAGGCGTCTGCGGGAGTCGTATTATGCACCAGAAAAAAAAATTCCAAACACTAAAATGGCTATATTTCCTAAACTAGTCGTCTGCGGGGGTCATATTATGCACCAGAAAAAAAAAATTCAAAACACCAAAGTGGCTATATTTCCTAAACTAGGCGTCTGCGGGGTCATATTACGCACCAGAAAAAAAAATTCAAAACACTAAAATGGCTATATTTCCTAAACTAGGAGTCTGCGGGGGTTATATTATGCACCTGAAAAAAAAATCATTCAAAACACTAAAATGGCTGTATCTCCTAAACTAGGAGTCTGCGCGGGTCATATTATGCACCTGAAAAAAAAAATTCAAAACACTAAAATGGCTATATTTCCTAAACTAGGCGTCTGCGGGGGTCATATTATTGACCAGAAAAAAAAAACATTCAAAACACTAAAATGGCTATACCTCCCAAACTAGGCGTCTGCGGGGGTCATATTATGCACCAGAAAAAAAAAATTTCAAGACACTAAATTGGCTATATTTCCTAAACTAGGCGTCTGCGGGAGTCGTATTATGCAAAAGAAAAAAAAATTCCAAACACTAAAATGGCTATATTTCCTAAACTAGGCGTCTGCGGGGGTCATACTATGCACCAGAAAAAAAAAATTCAAAACGCTAAAGTGGTTATATTTCCTAAACTAGGCGTCTGCGGGGGTCAAATTATGCACCTGAAAAAAAAACGTTTAAAACACTAAAATGGCTGTATTTCCTAAACTAGGAGTCTGCGCGGGTCATATTATGCACCAGAAAAAAAATTCAAAACACTAAAATGGCTATATGTCCCAAACTAGGCGTCTGCGGGGGCCAGATTATGCACCAGAAAAAAAAAATTCAAAACACTAAAATGGCCATATCTCTTAAACTAGGCGTCTGCGGGGGTCATATTATGCACCAGAAAAAAAAAATTCAAAACACTAAAATGGCCATATCTGTTAAACTAGGCGTCTGCGCGGGTCATATTATGCACCAGAAAAAAAAAAAATTCAAAACACTAAAATGGCTATATCTCCTTAACTAGGCGTCTGCGGGGGTCATATTATGCACCAGAAAAAAAAACATTCAAAACACCAAAGTGGCTATACTTCCTAAACTAGGAGTCTGCGGGGGTCATATTACGCACCAGAAAAAAAAAATTCAAAACACTAAAATGGCTATATTTCCTAAACTAGGCGTCTGCGGGGGCCAGATTATGCACCAGAAAAAAAAATTCAAAACACTAAAATGGCCATATCTCTTAAACTAGGCGTCTGCGGGGGTCATATTATGCACCAGAAAAAAAAAATTCAAAACACTAAAATCGCCATATCTCTTAAACTAGGCGTCAGCGCGGGTCATATTATGCACCAGAAAAAAAAAAAATTCAAAACACTAAAATGGCTATATCTCCTTAACTAGGCGTCTGCGGGGGTCATATTATGCACCAGAAAAAAAAACATTCAAAACACCAAAGTGGCTATACTTCCTAAACTAGGAGTCTGCGGGGGTCATATTACGCACCAGAAAAAAAAAAATTCAAAACACTAAAATGGCTATATTTCCTAAACTAGGCGTCTGCGGGGGTCATATTATGCACCAGAAAAGAAAAATTTCAAGAGACTAAATTGGCAATATTTCCTTAACTAGGCGTCTGCGGGAGTCGTATTATGCACCAGAAAAAAAAATTCCAAACACTAAAATGGCTATATTTCCTGAACTAGTCGTCTGCGGGGGTCATATTATGCACCAGAAAAAAAAAATTCAAAACACCAAAGTGGCTATATTTCCTAAATTAGGCGTCTGCGGGGGTCATACTATGCACCAGAAAAAAAAAATTCAAAACGCTAAAGTGGTTATATTTCCTAAACTAGGCGTCTGCGAGGGTCAAATTATGCACCTGAAAAAAAAACATTTAAAACACTAAAATGGCTGTATCTCCTAAACTAGGAGTCTGCGCGGGTCATATTATGCAGCAGAAAAAAAAATTCAAAACACTAAAATGGCTATATGTCCTAAACTAGGCGTCTGCGGGGGTCATATAATGCACCAGAAAAAAAAAATTCAAAACACAAAAATGGCCATATCTCTTAAACTAGGCGTCTGCGGGGGTCATATTATGCACCAGAAAAGAAAAATTTCAAGAGACTAAATTGGCTATATTTCCTTAACTAGGCGTCTGCGGGAGTCGTATTATGCACCAGAAAAAAAAATTCCAAACACTAAAATGGCTATATTTCCTGAACTAGTCGTCTGCGGGGGTCATATTATGCACCAGAAAAAAAAAATTCAAAACACCAAAGTGGCTATATTTCCTAAACTAGTCGTCTGCGGGGGTCATATTATGCACCAGAAAAAAAAAATTCAAAACACCAAAGTGGCTATATTTCCTAAACTAGGCGTCTGCGGGGTCATATTACGCACCAGAAAAAAAAATTCAAAACACTAAAATGGCTATATTTCCTAAACTAGGAGTCTGCGGGGGTTATATTATGCACCTGAAAAAAAAATCATTCAAAACACTAAAATGGCTGTATCTCCTAAACTAGGAGTCTGCGCGGGTCATATTATGCACCTGAAAAAAAAAAATTCAAAACACTAAAATGGCTATATTTCCTAAACTAGGCGTCTGCGGGGGTCATATTATTGACCAGAAAAAAAAAACATTCAAAACACTAAAATGGCTATACCTCCCAAACTAGGCGTCTGCGGGGGTCATATTATGCACCAGAAAAAAAAAATTTCAAGACACTAAATTGGCTATATTTCCTAAACTAGGCGTCTGCGGGAGTCGTATTATGCAAAAGAAAAAAAAATTCCAAACACTAAAATGGCTATATTTCCTAAACTAGGCGTCTGCGGGGGTCATACTATGCACCAGAAAAAAAAAATTCAAAACGCTAAAGTGGTTATATTTCCTAAACTAGGCGTCTGCGGGGGTCAAATTATGCACCTGAAAAAAAAACGTTTAAAACACTAAAATGGCTGTATTTCCTAAACTAGGAGTCTGCGCGGGTCATATTATGCACCAGAAAAAAAATTCAAAACACTAAAATGGCTATATGTCCCAAACTAGGCGTCTGCGGGGGCCAGATTATGCACCAGAAAAAAAAAATTCAAAACACTAAAATGGCCATATCTCTTAAACTAGGCGTCTGCGGGGGTCATATTATGCACCAGAAAAAAAAAATTCAAAACACTAAAATGGCCATATCTCTTAAACTAGGCGTCTGCGCGGGTCATATTATGCACCAGAAAAAAAAAAAATTCAAAACACTAAAATGGCTATATCTCCTTAACTAGGCGTCTGCGGGGGTCATATTATGCACCAGAAAAAAAAACATTCAAAACACCAAAGTGGCTATACTTCCTAAACTAGGAGTCTGCGGGGGTCATATTACGCACCAGAAAAAAAAAATTCAAAACACTAAAATGGCTATATTTCCTAAACTAGGCGTCTGCGGGGGCCAGATTATGCACCAGAAAAAAAAATTCAAAACACTAAAATGGCCATATCTCTTAAACTAGGCGTCTGCGGGGGTCATATTATGCACCAGAAAAAAAAAATTCAAAACACTAAAATCGCCATATCTCTTAAACTAGGCGTCTGCGCGGGTCATATTATGCACCAGAAAAAAAAAAAATTCAAAACACTAAAATGGCTATATCTCCTTAACTAGGCGTCTGCGGGGGTCATATTATGCACCAGAAAAAAAAACATTCAAAACACCAAAGTGGCTATACTTCCTAAACTAGGAGTCTGCGGGGGTCATATTACGCACCAGAAAAAAAAAAATTCAAAACACTAAAATGGCTATATTTCCTAAACTAGGCGTCTGCGGGGGTCATATTATGCACCAGAAAAGAAAAATTTCAAGAGACTAAATTGGCTATATTTCCTTAACTAGGCGTCTGCGGGAGTCGTATTATGCACCAGAAAAAAAAATTCCAAACACTAAAATGGCTATATTTCCTGAACTAGTCGTCTGCGGGGGTCATATTATGCACCAGAAAAAAAAAATTCAAAACACCAAAGTGGCTATATTTCCTAAATTAGGCGTCTGCGGGGGTCATACTATGCACCAGAAAAAAAAAATTCAAAACGCTAAAGTGGTTATATTTCCTAAACTAGGCGTCTGCGAGGGTCAAATTATGCACCTGAAAAAAAAACATTTAAAACACTAAAATGGCTGTATCTCCTAAACTAGGAGTCTGCGCGGGTCATATTATGCAGCAGAAAAAAAAAATTCAAAACACTAAAATGGCTATATGTCCTAAACTAGGCGTCTGCGGGGGTCATATAATGCACCAGAAAAAAAAAATTCAAAACACAAAAATGGCCATATCTCTTAAACTAGGCGTCTGCGGGGGTCATATTATGCACCAGAAAAAAAAAATTAAAACACTAAAATGGCCATATCTCTTAAACTAGGCGTCTGCGCGGGTCATATTATGCACCAGAAAAAAAAAAATTCAAAACACTAAAATGGCAATATCTCCTTAACTATGCACCAGAAAAAAAAACATTCAAAACACCAAAGTGGCTATATTTCCTAAACTAGGCGTCTGCGGGGGTCATATTACGCACCAGAAAAAAAAAATTCAAAACACTAAAATGGCTATATTTCCTAAACTAGGCGTCTGCGGGGGTCATATTATGCACCAGAAAAAGAAAATTTCAAGAGACTAAATTGGCTATATTTCCTAAACTAGCCGTCTGCGGGAGTCGTATTATGCACCAGAAAAAAAAATTCCAAACACTAAAATGGCTATATTTCCTAAACTAGTCGTCTGCGGGGGTCATTTAATGCACCAGAAAAAAAAATTCTAAACTCCAAAGTGGCTATATTTCTTAAATTAGGCGTCTGCGGGGGTCATATTACGCACCAGAAAAAAAAATTTCAAAACACTAAAATGGCTATATTTGCTAAACTAGGAGTCTGCGGAGGTTATATTAAGCACCTGAAAAAAAAAAACAATTCAGAACACTAAAATGGCTGTATCTCCTAAACTAGGAGTCTGCGCGGGTCATATTATGCACCTGAAAAAACAAATTCAAAACACTAAAATGGCTATATTTCCTAAACTAGGCGTCTGCGGGGGTCATATTATTGACCAGAAAAAAAAAACATTCAAAACAATAAAATGGCTATACCTCCTAAACTAGACGTCTGCGGGGGTCATATTATGCACCAGAAAAAAAAAATTTCAAGACACTAAATTGGCTATATTTCCTAAAATAGGCGTCTGCGGGAGACAAATTATGTATCAGAAAAAAAAAGTTCCAAACACTAAAATGGCTATATTTCCTAAACTAGGCGTCTGCGGGAGTCATATTATTCACCACAAAAAAAAAATTTCAAACCACTAAATTGGCTATATTTCCTAAACTAGGCGTCTGCGGGAGTCGTATTATGCACCAGAAATAAAAATTCCAAACACTAAAGTGGCTATATTTCCTAAACTAGGCGTCTGCCTAGTGGTTATATTTCCTAAACTAGGCGTCTGCGGGGGTCATATTATGCACCAGAAAAAAAAAATTCCAAACACTAAAATGGGTATATTTCCTAAACTAGGCGTCTAGGGGGGTCATATTATGCACAGGAAAAAAAAATTCCAAACACTAAATGGCTATACTTCCTAAACTAGGAGTCTGCGGGGGTCATATTACGCACCAGAAAAAAAAAAATTCAAAACACTAAAATGGCTATATTTCCTGAACTAGGCGTGTGCGGGGGTCATATTATGCACCAGAAAAGAAAAATTTCAAGAGACTAAATTGGCTATATTTCCTTAACTAGGCGTCTGCGGGAGTCGTATTATGCACCAGAAAAAAAAATTCCAAACACTAAAATGGCTATATTTCCTGAACTAGTCGTCTGCGGGGGTCATATTATGCACCAGAAAAAAAAAATTCAAAACACCAAAGTGGCTATATTTCCTAAATTAGGCGTCTGCGGGGGTCATACTATGCACCAGAAAAAAAAAATTCAAAACGCTAAAGTGGTTATATTTCCTAAACTAGGCGTCTGCGAGGGTCAAATTATGCACCTGAAAAAAAAACATTTAAAACACTAAAATGGCTGTATCTCCTAAACTAGGAGTCTGCGCGGGTCATATTATGCAGCAGAAAAAAAAATTCAAAACACTAAAATGGCTATATGTCCTAAACTAGGCGTCTGCGGGGGTCATATAATGCACCAGAAAAAAAAAATTCAAAACACAAAAATGGCCATATCTCTTAAACTAGGCGTCTGCGGGGGTCATATTATGCACCAGAAAAAAAAACTTAAAACACTAAAATGGCCATATCTCTTAAACTAGGCGTCTGCGCGGGTCATATTATGCACCAGAAAAAAAAAAATTCAAAACACTAAAATGGCTATATCTCCTTAACTATGCACCAGAAAAAAAAACATTCAAAACACCAAAGTGGCTATATTTCCTAAACTAGGCGTCTGCGGGGGTCATATTACGCACCAGAAAAAAAAAATTCAAAACACTAAAATGGCTATATTTCCTAAACTAGGCGTCTGCGGGGGTCATATTATGCACCAGAAAAAGAAAATTTCAAGAGACTAAATTGGCTATATTTCCTAAACTAGCCGTCTGCGGGAGTCGTATTATGCACCAGAAAAAAAAATTCCAAACACTAAAATGGCTATATTTCCTAAACTAGTCGTCTGCGGGGGTCATTTAATGCACCAGAAAAAAAAAATTCAAAACTCCAAAGTGGCTATATTTCTTAAATTAGGCGTCTGCGGGGGTCATATTACGCACCAGAAAAAAAAATTTCAAAACACTAAAATGGCTATATTTGCTAAACTAGGAGTCTGCGGAGGTTATATTAAGCACCTGAAAAAAAAAAAACAATTCAGAACACTAAAATGGCTGTATCTCCTAAACTAGGAGTCTGCGCGGGTCATATTATGCACCTGAAAAAACAAATTCAAAACACTAAAATGGCTATATTTCCTAAACTAGGCGTCTGCGGGGGTCATATTATTGACCAGAAAAAAAAAACATTCAAAACACTAAAATGGCTATACCTCCTAAACTAGACGTCTGCGGGGGTCATATTATGCACCAGAAAAAAAAAATTTCAAGACACTAAATTGGCTATATTTCCTAAAATAGGCGTCTGCGGGAGACATATTATGTATCAGAAAAAAAAAGTTCCAAACACTAAAATGGCTATATTTCCTAAACTAGGCGTCTGCGGGAGTCATATTATTCACCACAAAAAAAAAATTTCAAACCACTAAATTGGCTATATTTCCTAAACTAGGCGTCTGCGGGAGTCGTATTATGCACCAGAAATAAAAATTCCAAACACTAAAGTGGCTATATTTCCTAAACTAGGCGTCTGCGGGGGTCATATTATGGACCAGCAAAAAAAGTTCAAAACGCTAAAGTGGTTATATTTCCTAAACTAGGCGTCTGCGGGGGTCATATTATGCACCAGAAAAAAAAAATTCCAAACACTAAAATGGGTATATTTCCTAAACTAGGCGTCTAGGGGGGTCATATTATGCACAGGAAAAAAAAAATTCCAAACACTAAAATGGCTATATTTCCTAAACTAGGCGCCTGCGGGGGTCATACAATGCACCAGAAAAAAAAAATTCAAAACGCTAAAGTGTTTATATTTCCTAAACTAGGCGTCTGCGGGGGTCATATTATGTACCAGAAAAAAAAATCAAAACACTAAAATTTCTGTATTTCCTAAACCAGGCGTCTGCTGGGGTTATATTATGGACCAGCAAAAAAAAACTTCAAAACACTAAAATGGCTATATTTCCTAAACTAGGTGTCTGCGGGAGTCGTATTATGCACCAGAAAAAAAAATTCAAAACACAAAAATGGCCATATCTCTTAAACTAGGCGTCTGCGGGGGTCATATTATGCACCTGAAAAAAAAAAACATTCAAAACACTAAAATGGCTGTATCTCCTAAACTAGGAGTCTGCGCGGGTCATATTATGCACCTGAAAAAAAAAATTCAAAACACTAAAATGGCTATATTTCCTAAACTAGGTGTCTGCGGGGGTCATATTATTGACCAGAAAAAAAAAACATTCAAAACACTAAAATGGCTATATCTCCTAAACTAGGAGTCTGCGCGGGTCATATTATGCACCTGAAAAAAAAAATTTCAAAACACTAAAATGGCTATATTTCCTAAACTAGGCGTCTGCGGGGGTCATATTATAACCAGAAAAAAAAAATTTCAAGACACTAAATTGGCTATATTTCCTAAACTAGGCGTCTGCGGGAGTCATATTATGCACAGGAAAAAAAAAATTCCAAACACTAAAATGGCTATATTTCCTAAACTAGGCGCCTGCGGGGGTCATACTATGCACCAGAAAAAAAAAATTCAAAACGCTAAAGTGTTTATATTTCCTAAACTAGGCGTCTGCGGTGGTCATATTATGGACCAGAAAAAAAAAACATTCACAACACTAAAATGGCTGTATCTCTTAAACTAGGCGTCTGCGGTTTTCATATTATGCACCTGAAAACAAAAATCAAAACACTAAAATGGCTGTATTTCCTAAACCAGGCGTCTGCTGGGGTTATATTATGGACCAGAAAAAAAAAACATTCAAAACACTAAAATGGCTATATCTCCTAAACTAGGCCTTTGCGAAGGTCATATTATGCACGAGAAAAAAAAATTTCAAAACACTAAAATGGCTGTATTTCCTAAACTAAGCGTCTGCGGGGTCATATTATGCACCTGAAAAAAAAAACATTTAAAACACTAAAATGGCTGTATCTCCTAAACTAGGAGTCTGCTCGGGTCATATTATGCACTAGAAAAAAAAATTCAAAACACTAAATTGGCTATATGTCCTAAACTAGGCGTCTGCGGGGATCATATTATCCACCAGAAAAAAAAAATTCAAAACACTAAAATGGCCATATCTTATAAACTAGGCGTCTGCGGGGGTCATATTATGCACCTAAAAAAAAACCATTCAAAACACTAAAATGGCTGTATCTCCTAAACTAAGAGTCTGCGCGGGTCACATTATGCACCTGAAAAAAAAAATTCAAAACACTAAAATGGCTATATGTCCTAAACTAGGCGTCTGCGGGTATCATATTATGCACCAGAAAAAAAAAATTCAAAACACTAAAATGGCCATATCTTATAAACTAGGCGTCTACGCGGGTCATATTATGCACCAGAAAAAAAAAAATTCAAAACACTAAAATGGCTATATCTCCTTAACTAGGTGTCTGCGGGGGTCATACTATGCACCAGAAAAAAAAAATTTCAAAACACTAAAATGGCTGTATTTCCTAAACTAAGCGTCTGTGGGGTCATATTATGCACCTGAAAAAAAAAACACATAAAACACTAAAATGGCTGTATCTCCTAAACTAGGAGTCTGCGCGGGTCATATTATGCACTAGAAAAAAAAATTCAAAACACTAAATTGGCTATATGTCCTAAACTAGGCGTCTGCGGGGATCATATTATGCACCAGAAAAAAAAAATTCAAAACACTAAAATGGCCATATCTTATAAACTAGGCGTCTGCGGGGGTCATATTATGCACCTAAAAAAAATCCATTCAAAACACTAAAATGGCTGTATCTCCTAAACTAGGCGTCTGCGGGGATCATATTATGCACCAGAAAAAAAAAATTCAAAACACTAAAATGGACATATCTCCTAAACTAGGCGTCTGCGCGGGTCATACTATGCACCAGAAAAAAAACACTCAAAACACTAAAATGGCCATACCTCCTAAACTAGGCGTCTGCGCGGGTCATATTATGCACCAGAAAAAAGAAAATTCAAAACACTAAAATGGCTATATTTCCTAAACTAGGCGTCTGCGGGGGTCATATTATGCACCAGAAAAAAAAATTTCAAGACACTAAATTGGCTATATTTCCTAAACTAGGCGTCTGCGGGAGTCATATTATGCAGCAGAAAAAAAGAACTCCAAACACTAAAATGGATATATTTCCTAAACTAGGCGTCTGCGGGGGTCATATTATGCACCAGAAAAAAAAATTCAAAAGACTAAAATGGCTATAACTCCTTAACTAGGCGTCTGCGGGGATCATATTATGGACCAGAAAAAAAAAACATTCACAACACTAAAATGGCTGTATCTCTTAAACTAGGCGTCTGCGGTTTTCATATTATGCACCTGAAAAAAAAAATCAAAACACTAAAATGGCTGTATTTCCTAAACTAGGCGTCTGCGGGGGTCATATTATGGACCAGAAAAAAAAAACACATTCAAAACACTAAAATGGCTATATCTCCTAAACTAGGCGTCTGCGCGGGTCATATTGTGCACCAGAAAAAAAAAATTCCAAACACTAAAATGGCTATATTTCCTAAACTAGGCGTCTGCGGGGGTCATAGTATGCACAAGAAAAAAAAATTTCAAGACACTAAATTGGCTATATTTCCTAAACTAGGCGTCGGCGGGAGTCGTATTATGCACCAGAAAAAAAAATTCCAAACACTAAAATGGCTATATTTCCTAAACTAGGCGTCTGCGGGGGTCATATTATGGACCAGAAAAAAAAATTTCGAGACACTAAATTGGCTATATTTCCTAAACTAGGCGTCTGCAGGAGTCATATTATGCACCAGAAAAAAAAACCAAAACATTGAAATGGTCATATCTCCTAAACAAGGCGTCTGCGGGGGTGATATTATGGGCCAGAAAAACAAAACATTCAAAACACTAAAATGGCTATATCTCCTAAACTAGGCGTCTGCGCGGGTCATATTATGCACCAGAAAAAAAAAATTCCAAACACTAAAATGGCTATATTTCCTAAACTAGGCGTCTGCGGGGGTCATATTATGCACCAGAAAAAAAAAATTTCGAGACACTAAATTGGCTATATTTCCAAAACTAGGCGTCTGCAGGAGTCATATTATGCACCAGAAAAAAAAATCAAAACATTGAAATGGCCATATCTCCTAAACAAGGCGTCTGCGGGGGTGATATTATGGACCAGAAACACAAAAACATTCAAAACACTAAAATGGCTGTATCTCCTAAACTAGGCGTCTGCGCGGGTCATATTATGCACCAGAAAAAAAAAATTCATAACACTAAAATGGCTATATTTCCTAAACTAGGCGTCTGCGGGGGTCATATTATGCACCAGAAAAAAAAAATGCAAAACACTAAAATGGCCATATCTCTTAAACTAGCCGTCTGCGGGGGTCATTTTATGGACTAGAAAAAAAAAACATTCAAAACACTAAAATGGCTATAGTTCCTAAACTAGGAGTCTGCGGGGGTTATATTATGCTCCTGAAAAAAAAAACATTCAAAACACTAAAATGGATGTATCTCCTAAACTAGGAGTCTGCGCGGGTCATATTATGCACCAGAAAAAAAAAATTCAAAACACTAAAATGGCTATATTTCCTAAACTAGGCGTCTGCGGGGGTCATATTATTGACCAGAAAAAATAAAAAAATTCAAAACTCTAAAATGGCTATATCTCCTAAACTAGGCTTTTGCGCGGGTTATATTATGCACCAGAAAAAAAAAATTCAGAACACTAAAATGGCTATATCTCCTAAACTAGGCGTCTGCGCGGTTCATACTCGTATTATGCACCAGAAAAAAAAAATTCATAACACTAAAATGGCTATATCTAATAAACTAGGCGTCTGCGGGGGTCATATTATGCACCAGAAAAAAAAATGCTAAACACTAAAATGGCCATATCTCCTAAACTAGCCGACTGCGGGGGTTTTTTTATGGACTAGAAAAAAAAAACATTCAAAACACTAAAATGGCTATATTTCCTAAACTAGGAGTCTGCGGGGGTTATATTGTGCTCCTGAAAAAAAAAACATTCAAAACACTAAAATGTCTGTATCTCCTAAACTAGGAGTCCGCGCGGGTCATATTATGCACCTGAAAAAAAAAATGCAAAACACTAAAATGGCTATATTTCCTAAACTAGGCGTCTGCGCGGGTCATATTATGCACCAGAAAAAAAAAAATTCAAAACACTAAAATGGCTATATCTCCTTAACTAGGCGTCTGCGGGGGTTATATTATGCTCCTGAAAAAAAAAACATTCAAAACACTAAAATGGCTGTATCTTCTAAACTAGGAGTCTGCGGGGGTCATATTATGGACCAGAAAAAACAAAACATTCAGAACACTGAAATGGCTATATCTTCTAAACAAGGCGTCTGCGCGGGTCATATTATGCAACTGAAAAAAAAACATTTAAAACACTAAAATGGCTGTATCTCCTAAACTAGGAGTCTGCGCGGTTCATATTATGCACCAGAAAAAAAATTCAAAACACTAAAATGGCCATATTTCCTAAACTAGGCGTCTGCGGGGGTCATATTATGGACCAGAAAAAAAAAAACATTCAAAACCCCAAAATGGTCCGTAATATGACCAGAAAAAAAAACATTCAAAACCCTAAAACGGCTATATCTCCTAAATTAGGCGTCTCCGGGGGTCATATTATGCACCAGAAAAAAGAATTCAAACACTAAAATGGCTATATTTCCTAAACTAGGCGTCTGCGGGGGTCATATTATGGACCAGAAAAAAAAAACATTCAAAACACTGAAATGGCTATATCTCCTAAACAAGGCGTCTGCGCGGGTCATATTATGCACCAGAAAAAAAAAATTCAAAACACTAAAATGGCCATATCTCCTAAACTAAGCGTCTGCGCGGGTCATATTATGCACCTGAAAAAAAAAATCAAAACACTAAAATGGCTGTATTTCCTAAACTAGGCGTCTGCGGGGTCATATTATGGACCAGAAAAAAAAACACATTCAAAACACTAAAATGGCTATATCTCCTAAACTAGGCGTCTGCGCGGGTCATATTATGCACCAGAAAAAAAAAATTCAGAACACTAAAATGGCTATATCTCCTAAACTAGGCGTCTGCGGGGGTCATATTATGGACCAGAAAAAAAAAACATTCAAAACACTAAAATGGCTATATCTCCTAAACTAGGCGTCTGCGGGGTCATATTATGGACCAGAAAAAAAAAAACACATTCAAAACACTAAAATGGCTATACCTCCTAAACTAGGCGTCTGCGGGGGTCATATTATGCACCAGAAAAAAAAACATTCAAAACACCAAAGTGGCTATACTTGCTAAACTAGGAGTCTGCGGGGGTCATATTACGCACCAGAAAAAAAAAAATTCAAAACACTAAAATGGCTATATTTCCTAAACTAGGCGTCTGCGGGGATCATATTATCCACCAGAAAAAAAAAATTCAAAACACTAAAATGGCCATATCTTATAAACTAGGCGTCTGCGGGGGTCATATTATGCACCTAAAAAAAAACCATTCAAAACACTAAAATGGCTGTATCTCCTAAACTAAGAGTCTGCGCGGGTCATATTATGCACCTGAAAAAAAAAATTCAAAACACTAAAATGGCCATATCTTATAAACTAGGCGTCTACGCGGGTCATATTATACACCAGAAAAAAAAAAATTCAAAACACTAAAATGGCTATATCTCCTTAACTAGGTGTCTGCGGGGGTCATACTATGCACCAGAAAAAAAAAATTTCAAAACACTAAAATGGCTGTATTTCCTAAACTAAGCGTCTGCGGGGTCATATTATGCACCTGAAAAAAAAAACATATAAAACACTAAAATGGCTGTATCTCCTAAACTAGGAGTCTGCGCGGGTCATATTATGCACTACAAAAAAAAATTCAAAACACTAAATTGGGTATATGTCCTAAACTAGGCGTCTGCGGGGATCATATTATGCACCAGAAAAAAAAAATTCAAAACACTAAAATGGCCATATCTTATAAACTAGGCGTCTGCGGGGGTCATATTATGCACCTAAAACAAATCCATTCAAAACACTAAAATGGCTGTATCTCTTAAACTAGGCGTCTGCGGTTTTCATATTATGCACCTGAAAAAAAAATCAAAACACTAAAATGGCTGTATTTCCTAAACTAGGCGTCTGCGGGGGTCATATTATGGACCAGAAAAAAAAACACATTCAAAACACTAAAATGGCTATATCTCCTAAACTAGGCGTCTGCGCGGGTCATATTATGCACCAGAAAAAAAAAATTCCAAACACTAAAATGGCTATATTTCCTAAACTAGGCGTCTGCGGGGGTCATAGTATGCACCAGAAAAAAAAATTTCAAGACACTAAATTGGCTATATTTCCTAAACTAGGCGTCGGCGGGAGTCGTATTATGCACCAGAAAAAAAAATTCCAAACACTAAAATGGCTATATTTCCTAAACTAGGCGTCTGCGGGGGTCATATTATGGACCAGAAAAAAAAATTTCGAGACACTAAATTGGCTATATTTCCTAAACTAGGCGTCTGCAGGAGTCATATTATGCACCAGCAAAAAAAATCAAAACATTGAAATGGTCATATCTCCTAAACAAGGCGTCTGCGGGGGTGATATTATGGACCAGAAACACAAAAACATTCAAAACACTAAAATGGCTGTATCTCCTAAACTAGGCGTCTGCGCGGGTCATATTATGCACCAGAAAAAAAAAATTCATAACACTAAAATGGCTATATTTCCTAAACTAGGCGTCTGCGGGGGTCATATTATGCACCAGAAAAAAAAAATTCATAACACTAAAATGGCTATATTTCCTAAACTAGGCGTCTGCGGGGGTCATATTATGCACCAGAAAAAAAAAATGCAAAACACTAAAATGGCCATATCTCTTAAACTAGCCGTCTGCGGGGGTCATTTTATGGACTAGAAAAAAAAAACATTCAAAACACTAAAATGGCTATAGTTCCTAAACTAGGAGTCTGCGGGGGTTATATTATGCTCCTGAAAAAAAAAACATTCAAAACACTAAAATGGATGTATCTCCTAAACTAGGAGTCTGCGCGGGTCATATTATGCACCAGAAAAAAAAAATTCAAAACACTAAAATGGCTATATTTCCTAAACTAGGCGTCTGCGGGGGTCATATTATTGACCAGAAAAAATAAAAAAATTCAAAACTCTAAAATGGCTATATCTCCTAAACTAGGCTTTTGCGCGGGTCATATTATGCACCAGAAAAAAAAAATTCAGAACACTAAAATGGCTATATCTCCTAAACTAGGCGTCTGCGCGGTTCATACTCGTATTATGCACCAGAAAAAAAATATTCATAACACTAAAATGGCTATATCTCCTAAACTAGGCGTCTGCGGGGGTCATATTATGCACCAGAAAAAAAAATGCTAAACACTAAAATGGCCATATCTCCTAAACTAGCCGACTGCGGGGGTCATTTTATGGACTAGAAAAAAAAAAACATTCAAAACACTAAAATGGCTATATTTCCTAAACTAGGAGTCTGCGGGGGTTATATTGTGCTCCTGAAAAAAAAAACATTCAAAACACTAAAATGGCTGTATCTCCTAAACTAGGAGTCTGCGCGGGTCATATTATGCACCTGAAAAAAAAAATGCAAAACACTAAAATGGCTATATTTCCTAAACTAGGCGTCTGCGCGGGTCATATTATGCACCAGAAAAAAAAAAATTCAGAACACTAAAATGGCTATATTTCCTAAACTAGGAGTCTGCGCGGTTCATATTATGCACCAGAAAAAAAATTCAAAACACTAAAATGGCCATATTTCCTAAACTAGGCGTCTGCGGGGGTCATATTATGGACCAGAAAAAAAAAAACATTCAAAACCCCAAAATGGTCCGTAATATGACCAGAAAAAAAAACATTCAAAACCCTAAAACGGCTATATCTCCTAAATTAGGCGTCTCCGGGAGTCATATTATGCACCAGAAAAAAGAATTCAAACACTAAAATGGCTATATTCCTTAAACTAGGCGTCTGCGGGGGTCATATTATGGACCAGAAAAAAAAAACATTCAAAACACTGAAATGGCTATATCTCCTAAACAAGGCGTCTGCGCGGGTCATATTATGCACCAGAAAAAAAAAATTCAAAACACTAAAATGGCCATATCTCCTAAACTAAGCGTCTGCGCGGGTCATATTATGCACCTGAAAAAAAAAATCAAAACACTAAAATGGCTGTATTTCCTAAACTAGGCGTCTGCGGGGTCATATTATGGACCAGAAAAAAAAACACATTCAAAACACTAAAATGGCTATATCTCCTAAACTAGGCGTCTGCGCGGGTCATATTATGCACCAGAAAAAAAAAATTCAGAACACTAAAATGGCTATATCTCCTAAACTAGGCGTCTGCGGGGGTCATATTATGGACCAGAAAAAAAAAACATTCAAAACACTAAAATGGCTATATCTCCTAAACTAGGCGTCTGCGGGGTCATATTATGGACCAGAAAAAAAAACACATTCAAAACACTAAAATGGCTATACCTCCTAAACTAGGCGTCTGCGGGGGTCATATTATGCACCAGAAAAAAAAACATTCAAAACACCAAAGTGGCTATACTTCCTAAACTAGGAGTCTGCGGGGGTCATATTACGCACCAGAAAAAAAAAAATTCAAAACACTAAAATGGCTATATTTCCTAAACTAGGCGTCTGCGGGGGTCATGTTATGCACCAGAAAAGAAAAATTTCAAGAGACTAAATTGGCTATATTTCCTTAACTAGGCATCTGCGGGAGTCGTATTATGCACCAGAAAAAAAAATTCCAAACACTAAAATGGCTATATTTCCTGAACTAGTCGTCTGCGGGGGTCATATTATGCACCAGAAAAAAAAAATTCAAAACACCAAAGTGGCTATATTTCCTAAATTAGGCGTCTGCGGGGGTCATACTATGCACCAGAAAAAAAAAATTCAAAACGCTAAAGTGGTTATATTTCCTAAACTAGGCGTCTGCGAGGGTCAAATTATGCACCTGAAAAAAAAACATTTAAAACACTAAAATGGCTGTATCTCCTAAACTAGGAGTCTGCGCTGGTCATATTATGCAGCAGAAAAAAAAATTCAAAACACTAAAATGGCTATATGTCCTAAACTAGGCGTCTGCGGGGGTCATATAATGCACCAGAAAAAAAAAATTCAAAACACAAAAATGGCCATATCTCTTAAACTAGGCGTCTGCGGGGGTCATATTATGCACCAGAAAAAAAAAATTAAAACACTAAAATGGCCATATCTCTTAAACTAGGCGTCTGCGCGGGTCATATTATGCACCAGAAAAAAAAAAATTCAAAACACTAAAATGGCTATATCTCCTTAACTATGCACCAGAAAAAAAAACATTCAAAACACCAAAGTGGCTATATTTCCTAAACTAGGCGTCTGCGGGGGTCATATTACGCACCAGAAAAAAAAAATTCAAAACACTAAAATGGCTATATTTCCTAAACTAGGCGTCTGCGGGGGTCATATTATGCACCAGAAAAAGAAAATTTCAAGAGACTAAATTGGCTATATTTCCTAAACTAGCCGTCTGCGGGAGTCGTATTATGCACCAGAAAAAAAAATTCCAAACACTAAAATGGCTATATTTCCTAAACTAGTCGTCTGCGGGGGTCATTTAATGCACCAGAAAAAAAAAATTCAAAACTCCAAAGTTGCTATATTTCTTAAATTAGGCGTCTGCGGGGGTCATATTACGCACCAGAAAAAAAAATTTCAAAACACTAAAATGGCTATATTTGCTAAACTAGGAGTCTGCGGAGGTTATATTAAGCACCTGAAAAAAAAAAACAATTCAGAACACTAAAATGGCTGTATCTCCTAAACTAGGAGTCTGCGCGGGTCATATTATGCACCTGAAAAAACAAATTCAAAACACTAAAATGGCTATATTTCCTAAACTAGGCGTCTGCGGGGGTCATATTATTGACCAGAAAAAAAAAACATTCAAAACACTAAAATGGCTATACCTCTTAAACTAGACGTCTGCGGGGGTCATATTATGCACCAGAAAAAAAAAATTTCAAGACACTAAATTGGCTATATTTCCTAAAATAGGCGTCTGCGGGAGACATATTATGTATCAGAAAAAAAAAGTTCCAAACACTAAAATGGCTATATTTCCTAAACTAGGCGTCTGCGGGAGTCATATTATTCACCACAAAAAAAAAATTTCAAACCACTAAATTGGCTATATTTCCTAAACTAGGCGTCTGCGGGGTCATATTATGGACCAGAAAAAAAAACACATTCAAAACACTAAAATGGCTATACCTCCTAAACTAGGCGTCTGCGGGGGTCATATTATGCACCAGAAAAAAAAACATTCAAAACACCAAAGTGGCTATACTTCCTAAACTAGGAGTCTGCGGGGGTCATATTACGCACCAGAAAAAAAAAAATTCAAAACACTAAAATGGCTATACCTCCTAAACTAGGCGTCTGCGGGGGTCATATTATGCACCAGAAAAAAAAACATTCAAAACACCAAAGTGGCTATACTTCCTAAACTAGGAGTCTGCGGGGGTCATATTACGCACCAGAAAAAAAAAAATTCAAAACACTAAAATGGCTATATTTCCTAAACTAGGCGTCTGCGGGGGTCATGTTATGCACCAGAAAAGAAAAATTTCAAGAGACTAAATTGGCTATATTTCCTTAACTAGGCATCTGCGGGAGTCGTATTATGCACCAGAAAAAAAAATTCCAAACACTAAAATGGCTATATTTCCTGAACTAGTCGTCTGCGGGGGTCATATTATGCACCAGAAAAAAAAAATTCAAAACACCAAAGTGGCTATATTTCCTAAATTAGGCGTCTGCGGGGGTCATACTATGCACCAGAAAAAAAAAATTCAAAACGCTAAAGTGGTTATATTTCCTAAACTAGGCGTCTGCGAGGGTCAAATTATGCACCTGAAAAAAAAACATTTAAAACACTAAAATGGCTGTATCTCCTAAACTAGGAGTCTGCGCTGGTCATATTATGCAGCAGAAAAAAAAATTCAAAACACTAAAATGGCTATATGTCCTAAACTAGGCGTCTGCGGGGGTCATATAATGCACCAGAAAAAAAAAATTCAAAACACAAAAATGGCCATATCTCTTAAACTAGGCGTCTGCGGGGGTCATATTATGCACCAGAAAAAAAAAATTAAAACACTAAAATGGCCATATCTCTTAAACTAGGCGTCTGCGCGGGTCATATTATGCACCAGAAAAAAAAAAATTCAAAACACTAAAATGGCTATATCTCCTTAACTATGCACCAGTAAAAAAAACATTCAAAACACCAAAGTGGCTATATTTCCTAAACTAGGCGTCTGCGGGGGTCATATTACGCACCAGAAAAAAAAAATTCAAAACACTAAAATGGCTATATTTCCTAAACTAGGCGTCTGCGGGGGTCATATTATGCACCAGAAAAAGAAAATTTCAAGAGACTAAATTGGCTATATTTCCTAAACTAGCCGTCTGCGGGAGTCGTATTATGCACCAGAAAAAAAAATTCCAAACACTAAAATGGCTATATTTCCTAAACTAGTCGTCTGCGGGGGTCATTTAATGCACCAGAAAAAAAAAATTCAAAACTCCAAAGTTGCTATATTTCTTAAATTAGGCGTCTGCGGGGGTCATATTACGCACCAGAAAAAAAAATTTCAAAACACTAAAATGGCTATATTTGCTAAACTAGGAGTCTGCGGAGGTTATATTAAGCACCTGAAAAAAAAAAACAATTCAGAACACTAAAATGGCTGTATCTCCTAAACTAGGAGTCTGCGCGGGTCATATTATGCACCTGAAAAAACAAATTCAAAACACTAAAATGGCTATATTTCCTAAACTAGGCGTCTGCGGGGGTCATATTATTGACCAGAAAAAAAAAACATTCAAAACACTAAAATGGCTATACCTCTTAAACTAGACGTCTGCGGGGGTCATATTATGCACCAGAAAAAAAAAATTTCAAGACACTAAATTGGCTATATTTCCTAAAATAGGCGTCTGCGGGAGACATATTATGTATCAGAAAAAAAAAGTTCCAAACACTAAAATGGCTATATTTCCTAAACTAGGCGTCTGCGGGAGTCATATTATTCACCACAAAAAAAAAATTTCAAACCACTAAATTGGCTATATTTCCTAAACTAGGCGTCTGCGGGAGTCGTATTATGCACCAGAAATAAAAATTCCAAACACTAAAGTGGCTATATTTCCTAAACTAGGCGTCTGCGGGGGTCATATTATGGACCAGAAAAAAAAAGTTCAAAACGCTAAAGTGGTTATATTTCCTAAACTAGGCGTCTGCGGGGGTCATATTATGCACCAGAAAAAAAAAATTCCAAACACTAAAATGGGTATATTTCCTAAACTAGGCGTCTAGGGGGGTCATATTATGCACAGGAAAAAAAAAATTCCAAACACTAAAATGGCTATATTTCCTAAACTAGGCGCCTGCGGGGGTCATTCTATGCACCAGAAAAAAAAAATTCAAAACGCTAAAGTGTTTATATTTCCTAAACTAGGCGTCTGCGGGGGTCATATTATGTACCAGAAAAAAAAATCAAAACACTAAAATTTCTGTATTTCCTAAACCAGGCGTCTGCTGGGGTTATATTATGGACCAGCAAAAAAAAACTTCAAAACACTAAAATGGCTATATTTCCTAAACTAGGTGTCTGCGGGGGTTATATTATGCACCTGAAAAAAAAAACATTCAAAACACTAAAATGGCTGTATCTCCTAAACTAGGAGTCTGCGCGGGTCATATTATGCACCTGAAAAAAAAAATTCAAAACACTAAAATGGCTATATTTCCTAAACTAGGTGTCTGCGGGGGTCATATTATTGACCAGAAAAAAAAAACATTCAAAACACTAAAATGGCTATATCTCCTAAACTAGGAGTCTGCGCGGGTCATATTATGCACCTGAAAAAAAAAATTTCAAAACACTAAAATGGCTATATTTCCTAAACTAGGCGTCTGCGGGGGTCATATTATAACCAGAAAAAAAAAATTTCAAGACACTAAATTGGCTATATTTCCTAAACTAGGCGTCTGCGGGAGTCATATTATGCACAGGAAAAAAAAAATTCCAAACACTAAAATGGCTATATTTCCTAAACTAGGCGCCTGCGGGGGTCATACTATGCACCAGAAAAAAAAAATTCAAAACGCTAAAGTGTTTATATTTCCTAAACTAGGCGTCTGCGGTGGTCATATTATGGACCAGAAAAAAAAAACATTCACAACACTAAAATGGCTGTATCTCTTAAACTAGGCGTCTGCGGTTTTCATATTATGCACCTGAAAACAAAAATCAAAACACTAAAATGGCTGAATTTCCTAAACCAGGCGTCTGCTGGGGTTATATTATGGACCAGAAAAAAAAAACATTCAAAACACTAAAATGGCTATATCTCCTAAACTAGGCGTTTGCGAATGTCATATTATGCACGAGAAAAAAAAATTTCAAAACACTAAAATGGCTGTATTTCCTAAACTAAGCTTCTGCGGGGTCATATTATGCACCTGAAAAAAAAAACATTTAAAACACTAAAATGGCTGTATCTCCTAAACTAGGAGTCTGCGCGGGTCATATTATGCACCTGAAAACAAAAATCAAAACACTAAAATGGCTGTATTTCCTAAACCAGGCGTCTGCTGGGGTTATATTATGGACCAGAAAAAAAAAACATTCAAAACACTAAAATGGCTATATCTCCTAAACTAGGCGTTTGCGGATGTCATATTATGCACGAGAAAAAAAAACTTCAAAACACTAAAATGGCTATATTTCCTAAACTAGGTGTCTGCGGGGGTTATATTATGCACCTGAAAAAAAAACATTCAAAACACTAAAATGGCTGTATCTCCTAAACTAGGAGTCTGCGCGGGTCATATTATGCACCTGAAAAAAAAAATTCAAAACACTAAAATGGCCATATCTTATAAACTAAGCGTCTACGCGGGTCATATTATGCACCAGAAAAAAAAAAATTCAAAACACTAAAATGGCTGTATTTCGTAAACTAAGCGTCTGCGGGGTCATATTATGCACCTGAAAAAAAAAACATTTAAAACACTAAAATGGCTGTATCTCCTAAACTAGGAGTCTGCTCGGGTCATATTATGCACTAGAAAAAAAAATTCAAAACACTAAATTGGCTATATGTCCTAAACTATGCGTCTGCGGGGATCATATTATCCACCAGAAAAAAAAAATTCAAAACACTAAAATGGCCATATCTTATAAACTAGGCGTCTGCGGGGGTCATATTATGCACCTAAAAAAAAACCATTCAAAACACTAAAATGGCTGTATCTCCTAAACTAAGAGTCTGCGCGGGTCATATTATGCACCTGAAAAAAAAAATTCAAAACACTAAAATGGCTATATGTCCTAAACTAGGCGTCTGCGGGTATCATATTATGCACCAGAAAAAAAAAATTCAAAACACTAAAATGGCCATATCTTATAAACTAGGCGTCTACGCGGGTCATATTATGCACCAGAAAAAAAAAAATTCAAAACACTAAAATGGCTATATCTCCTTAACTAGGTGTCTGCGGGGGTCATACTATGCACCAGAAAAAAAAAATTTCAAAACACTAAAATGGCTGTATTTCCTAAACTAAGCGTCTGCGGGGTCATATTATGCACCTGAAAAAAAAAACATATAAAACACTAAAATGGCTGTATCTCCTAAACTAGGAGTCTGCGCGGGTCATATTATGCACTAGAAAAAAAAATTCAAAACACTAAATTGGCTATATGTCCTAAACTAGGCGTCTGCGGGGATCATATTATGCTCCAGAAAAAAAAAATTCAAAACACTAAAATGGCCATATCTTATAAACTAGGCGTCTGCGGGGGTCATATTATGCACCTAAAAAAAATCCATTCAAAACACTAAAATGGCTGTATCTCCTAAACTAGGCGTCTGCGGGGATCATATTATGCACCAGAAAAAAACAATTCAAAACACTAAAATGGACATATCTCCTAAACTAGGCGTCTGCGCGGGTCATACTATGCACCAGAAAAAAAAAATTCAAAACACTAAAATGGCCATACCTCCTAAACTAGGCGTCTGCGCGGGTCATATTATGCACCAGAAAAAAGAAAATTCAAAACACTAAAATGGCTATATTTCCTAAACTAGGCGTCTGCGGGGGTCATATTATGCACCAGAAAAAAAAATTTCAAGACACTAAATTGGCTATATTTCCTAAACTAGGCGTCTGCGGGAGTCATATTATGCAGCAGAAAAAAAGAACTCCAAACACTAAAATGGATATATTTCCTAAACTAGGCGTCTGCGGGGGTCATATTATGCACCAGAAAAAAAAATTCAAAAGACTAAAATGGCTATAACTCCTTAACTAGGCGTCTGCGGGGATCATATTATGGACCAGAAAAAAAAAAACATTCACAACACTAAAATGGCTGTATCTCTTAAACTAGGCGTCTGCGGTTTTCATATTATGCACCTGAAAAAAAAAATCAAAACACTAAAATGGCTGTATTTCCTAAACTAGGAGTCTGCGGGGGTCATATTATGGACCAGAAAAAAAAACACATTCAAAACACTAAAATGGCTATATCTCCTAAACTAGGCGTCTGCGCGGGTCATATTATGCACCAGAAAAAAAAAATTCCAAACACTAAAATGGCTATATTTCCTAAACTAGGCGTCTGCGGGGGTCATAGTATGCACCAGAAAAAAAAATTTCAAGACACTAAATTGGCTATATTTCCTAAACTAGGCGTCGGCGGGAGTCGTATTATGCACCAGAAAAAAAAATTCCAAACACTAAAATGGCTATATTTCCTAAACTAGGCGTCTGCGGGGGTCATATTATGGACCAGAAAAAAAAATTTCGAGACACTAAATTGGCTATATTTCCTAAACTAGGCGTCTGCAGGAGTCATATTATGCACCAGAAAAAAAAATCAAAACATTGAAATGGTCATATCTCCTAAACAAGGCGTCTGCGGGGGTGATATTATGGGCCAGAAAAACAAAACATTCAAAACACTAAAATGGCTATATCTCCTAAACTAGGCGTCTGCGCGGGTCATATTATGCACCAGAAAAAAAAAATTTCGAGACACTAAATTGGCTATATTTCCAAAACTAGGCGTCTGCAGGAGTCATATTATGCACCAGAAAAAAAAATCAAAACATTGAAATGGCCATATCTCCTAAACAAGGCGTCTGCGGGGGTGATATTATGGACCAGAAACACAAAAACATTCAAAACACTAAAATGGCTGTATCTCCTAAACTAGGCGTCTGCGCGGGTCATATTATGCACCAGAAAAAAAAAATTCATAACACTAAAATGGCTATATTTCCTAAACTAGGCGTCTGCGGGGGTCATATTATGCACCAGAAAAAAAAAATGCAAAACACTAAAATGGCCATATCTCTTAAACTAGCCGTCTGCGGGGGTCATTTTATGGACTAGAAAAAAAAAACATTCAAAACACTAAAATGGTTATAGTTCCTAAACTAGGAGTCTGCGGGGGTTATATTATGCTCCTGAAAAAAAAAACATTCAAAACACTAAAATGGATGTATCTCCTAAACTAGGCGTCTGCGGGGGTCATATTATTGACCAGAAAAAATAAAAAAATTCAAAACTCTAAAATGGCTATATCTCCTAAACTAGGCTTTTGCGCGGGTCATATTATGCACCAGAAAAAAAAAATTCAGAACACTAAAATGGCTATATCTCCTAAACTAGGCGTCTGCGCGGTTCATACTCGTATTATGCACCAGAAAAAAAAAATTCATAACACTAAAATGGCTATATCTCCTAAACTAGGCGTCTGCGGGGGTCATATTATGCACCAGAAAAAAAAATGCTAAACACTAAAATGGCCATATCTCCTAAACTAGCCGACTGCGGGGGTCATTTTATGGACTAGAAAAAAAAAAACATTCAAAACACTAAAATGGCTATATTTCCTAAACTAGGAGTCTGCGGGGGTTATATTGTGCTCCTGACAAAAAAAACATTCAAAACACTAAAATGGCTGTATCTCCTAAACTAGGAGTCTGCGCGGGTCATATTATGCACCTGAAAAAAAAAATGCAAAACACTAAAATGGCTATATTTCCTAAACTAGGCGTCTGCGCGGGTCATATTATGCACCAGAAAAAAAGAAATTCAAAACACTAAAATGGCTATATCTCCTTAACTAGGCGTCTGCGGGGGTTATATTATGCTCCTGAAAAAAAAAACATTCAAAACACTAAAATGGCTGTATCTTCTAAACTAGGAGTCTGCGGGGGTCATATTATGGACCAGAAAAAACAAAACATTCAAAACACTGAAATGGCTATATCTTCTAAACAAGGCGTCTGCGCGGGTCATTTTATGCAACTGAAAAAAAAACATTTAAAACACTAAAATGGCTGTATCTCCTAAACTAGGAGTCTGCGCGGTTCATATTATGCACCAGAAAAAAAATTCAAAACACTAAAATGGCCATATTTCCTAAACTAGGCGTCTGCGGGGGTCATATTATGGACCAGAAAAAAAAAAACATTCAAAACCCCAAAATGGTCCGTAATATGACCAGAAAAAAAAACATTCAAAACCCTAAAACGGCTATATCTCCTAAATTAGGCGTCTCCGGGGGTCATATTATGCACCAGAAAAAAGAATTCAAACACTAAAATGGCTATATTTCCTAAACTAGGCGTCTGCGGGGGTCATATTATGGACCAGAAAAAAAAAACATTCAAAACACTGAAATGGCTATATCTCCTAAACAAGGCGTCTGCGCGGGTCATATTATGCACCAGAAAAAAAAAATTCAAAACACTAAAATGGCCATATCTCCTAAACTAAGCGTCTGCGCGGGTCATATTATGCACCTGAAAAAAAAAATCAAAACACTAAAATGGCTGTATTTCCTAAACTAGGCGTCTGCGGGGTCATATTATGGACCAGAAAAAAAAACACATTCAAAACACTAAAATGGCTATATCTCCTAAACTAGGCGTCTGCGCGGGTCATATTATGCACCAGAAAAAAAAAATTCCAAACACTAAAATGGCTATATTTCCTAAACTAGGCGTCTGCGGGAGTCATATTATGCACCAGAAAAAAAAATTTCAAGACACTAAATTGGCTATATTTCCTAAACTAGGCGTCGGCGGGGGTCGTGTTATGCACCAGAAAAAAAAATTCCAAACACTAAAATGGCCATATCTCCTAAACTAGCCGACTGCGGGGGTCATTTTATGAACTAGAAAAAAAAAACATTCAAAACACTAAAATGGCTATATTTCCTAATCTAGGAGTCTGCGGGGGTTATATTGTGCTCCTGAAAAGAAAAACATTCAAAACACTCAAATGGCTATATCTCCTAAACAAGGCGTCTGCGCGGGTCATATTATGCAAAAGAAAAAAAAAATTCCGAACACTAAAATGGCTATATTTCCTAAACTAGGCGTCTGCGGGGGTCATATTATTGACCAGAAAAAAAAACACATTCAAAACACTAAAATGGCTATATCTCCTAAACTAGGCGTCTGCGCGGGTCATATTATGCACCAGAAAAAAAAAATTCCAAACACTAAAATGGCTATATTTCCTAAACTATGCGTCTGCGGGGGTCATATTATTGACCAGAAAAAAAAAAACATTCAAAACACTACAATGGCTATATTTCCTAAACTAGGAGTCTGCGCGGGTCATATTATGCACCAGAAAAAAAAAAAATTCAAAACACTAAAATGGCTATATCTCCTTAACTAGGCGTCTGCGGGGGTTATATTATGCTCCTGAAAAAAAAAAACATTCAAAACACTAAAATGGCTGTATCTCCTAAACTAGGAGTCTGCGGGGGTCATATTATGGACCAGAAAAAAAAAACATTCAAAACACTGAAATGGCCATATTTCCTAAACTAGGCGTCTGCGCGGGTCATATTATGAACCAGAAAAAAAAAAACATTCAAAACCCTAAAATGGTCCGTAATATGACCAGAAAAAAAAACATTCAAAACCCTAAAACGGCTATATCTCCTAAACTAGGCGTCTCCGGGGGTCATATTATGCACCAGAAAAAAGAATTCAAACACTAAAATGGCTATATTTCCTAAACTAGGCGTCTGCGGGGGTCATATTATGGACCAGAAAAAAAAAACATTCAAAACACTGAAATGGCTATATCTCCTAAACAAGGCGTCTGCGCGGGTCATATTATGCACCAGAAAAGAAAAATTCACAACACTAAAATGGCCATATCTCCTAAACTAAGCGTCTGCGCGGGTCATATTATGCACCAGAAAAAAAAAAAATTCAAAACACTAAAATGGCTATATCTCCTTAACTAGGCGTCTGCGGGGATCATATTATGGACCAGAAAAAAAAAAACATTCACAACACTAAAATGGCTATATCTCTTAAACTAGGCGTCTGCGGTTTTCATATTATGCACCTGAAAAAAAAAATCAAAACACTAAAATGGCTGTATTTCCTAAACTAGGAGTCTGCGGGGGTCATATTATGCACCTGAAAAAATAAATGCAAAACACTAAAATGGCTATATTTCCTAAACTAGGCGTCTGCGCGGGTCATATTATGCACCTGAAAAAAAAATGCAAAACACTAAAATGGCTATATTTCCTAAACTAGGCGTCTGCGCGGGTCATATTATGCACCAGAAAAAAAAAAAATTCAAAACACTAAAATGGCTATATTTCCTAAACTAGGCGTCTGCGGGGGTCATATTATGGACCAGAAAAAAAAAACATTCAAAACCCTAAAATGGTCCATAATATGACCAGAAAAAAAAAAACATTCAAAACACTAAAATGGCTATATCTCCTTAACTAGGCGTCTGCGGGGATCATATTATGGACCAGAAAAAAAAAAACATTCACAACACTAAAATGGCTATATCTCTTAAACTAGGCGTCTGCGGTTTTCATATTATGCACCTGAAAAAAAAAATCAAAACACTAAAATGGCTGTATTTCCTAAACTAGGAGTCTGCGGGGGTCATATTATGCACCTGAAAAAATAAATGCAAAACACTAAAATGGCTATATTTCCTAAACTAGGCGTCTGCGCGGGTCATATTATGCACCTGAAAAAAAAATGCAAAACACTAAAATGGCTATATTTCCTAAACTAGGCGTCTGCGCGGGTCATATTATGCACCAGAAAAAAAAAAAATTCAAAACACTAAAATGGCTATATTTCCTAAACTAGGCGTCTGCGGGGGTCATATTATGGACCAGAAAAAAAAAACATTCAAAACCCTAAAATGGTCCATAATATGACCAGAAAAAAAAAACTTTCAAAACACTAAAACGGCTATATCTCTTAAACTAGGCGTCTGCGGTTTTCATATTATGCACCTGAAAAAAAAAATCAAAACACTAAAATGGCTGTATTTCCTAAACTAGGAGTCTGCGGGGGTCATATTATGCACCTGAAAAAATAAATGCAAAACACTAAAATGGCTATATTTCCTAAACTAGGCGTCTGCGCGGGTCATATTATGCACCTGAAAAAAAAATGCAAAAGACTAAAATGGCTATATTTCCTAAACTAGGCGTCTGCGCGGGTCATATTATGCACCAGAAAAAAAAAAAATTCAAAACACTAAAATGGCTATATTTCCTAAACTAGGCGTCTGCGGGGGTCATATTATGGACCAGAAAAAAAAAACATTCAAAACCCTTAAATGGTCCATAATATGACCAGAAAAAAAAAACATTCAAAACACTAAAATGGCTATATCTCCTTAACTAGGCGTCTGCGCGGGTCATATTATGCACCAGAAAAAAAAAATTGCAAACACTAACATGGCTATATTTCCTAAACTAGGAGTCTGCGGGGGTTATATTATGCTCCTGAAAAAAAAACATTCAAAACACTAAAATGGCTGTATCTCCTAAACTAGGAGTCTGCGCGGGTCATATTATGCACCAGAAAAAAAAATTCAAAACACTAAAATGGCTATATTTCCTAAACTCGGCGTCTGCGGGGGTCATATTATTGACCAGAAAAAAAAAACATTCAAAACACTAAAATGGCTATATCTCCTAAACCAGGCTTTTGCGCGGGTCATATTATGCACCAGAAAAAAAAAATTCAGAACACTAAAATGGCTATATCTCCTAAACTAGGCGTCTGCGGGGTTCATTTTATGGACTAGAAAAAAAAAAACATTCAAAACACTAAAATGGCTATATTTCCTAAACTAGGAGTCTGCGGGGGTTATACTGTGCTCCTGAAAAAAAAAACATTCAAAACACTAAAATGGCTATATCTCCTTAACTAGGCGTCTGCGGGGGTTATATTATGCTCCTGAAAAAAAAACATTCAAAACACTAAAATGGCTGTATCTTCTAAACTAGGAGTCTGCGGGGGTCATATTATGGACCAGAAAAAAAAACATTCAAAACACTAAAATGGCTATATCTCCTTAACTAGGCGTCTGCGGGGGTTATATTATGCTCCTGAAAAAAAACATTTAAAACACTAAAATGGCTGTATCTCCTAAACTAGGAGTCTGCGCGGGTCATATTATGCAAATGAAAAAAAAATTCAAAACACTAAAATGGCCATATTTCCTAAACTAGGCGTCTGCGGGGGTCATATTATGGACCAGAAAAAAAAAACATTCAAAACCCTAAAATGGTCCGTAATATGACCAGAAAAAAAAACATTCAAAACCCTAAAACGGCTATATCTCCTAAACTAGGCGTCTCCGGGGGTCACATTATGCACCAGAAAAAAGAATTCAAACACTAAAATGGCTATATTTCCTAAACTAGGCGTCTGCGGGGGTCATATTATGGACCAGAAAAAAAAAACATTCAAAACACTGAAATGGCTATATCTCATAAACAAGGCGTCTGCGCGGGTCATATTATGCACCAGAAAAAAAAAATTCAAAACACTAAAATGGCCATATCTCCTAAACTAAGCGTCTGCGCGGGTCATATTATGCACCAGAAAAAAAAAAATTCAAAACACTAAAATGGCTATATTTCCTAAACTAGGCGTCTGCGGGGGTCATATTATGGACCAGAAAAAAAAAACATTCAAAACCCTAAAATGGTCCATAATATGACCAGAAAAAAAAAACATTCAAAACACTAAAATGGCTATATTTCCTAAACTAGGCGTCTGCGGGGGTCATATTATGGACCAGAAAAAAAAAACATTCAAAACACTGAAATGGCTATATCTCCTAAACAAGGCGTCTGCGCGGGTCATATTATGCACCAGAAAAAAAAATTCAAAACACTAAAATGGCCATATCTCCTAAACTAAGCGTCTGCGCGGGTCATATTATGCACCTGAAAAAAAAAATCAAAACACTAAAATGGCTGTATTTCCTAAACTAGGCGTCTGCGGGGTCATAGTATGGACCAGAAAAAAAAACACATTCAAAACACTAAAATGGCTATATCTCCTAAACTAGGCGTCTGCGCGGGTCATATTATGCACCAGAAAAAAAAAATTCCAAACACTAAAATGGCTATATTTCCTAAACTAGGCGTCTGCGGGAGTCATATTATGCACCAGAAAAAAAAATTTCAAGACACTAAATTGGCTATATTTCCTAAACTAGGCGTCTGCGCGGGTCATATTATGCAAAAGAAAAAAAAATTCAAAACACTAAAATGGCCATATCTCCTAAACTAGCCGACTGCGGGGGTCATTTTATGGACAAGAAAAAAAAAAACACTCAAAACACTAAAATGGCTATATTTCCTAATCTAGGAGTCTGCGGGGGTTATGTTGTGCTCCTGAAAAGAAAAACATTCAAAACACTCAAATGGCTATATCTCCTAAACAAGGCGTCTGCGCGGGTCATATTATGCAAAAGAAAAAAAAAATTCCAAGCACTAAAATGGCTATGTTTCCTAAACTAGGCGTCTGCGGGGGTCATATTATTGACCAGAAAAAAAAACACATTCAAAACACTAAAATGGCTATATCTCCTAAACTAGGCGTCTGCGCGGGTCATATTATGCACCAGAAAAAAAAAATTCCAAACACTAAAATGGCTATATTTCCTAAACTAGGCGTCTGCGGGGGTCATATTATTGACCAGAAAAAAAAAAACATTCAAAACACTACAATGGCTATATTTCCTAAACTAGGAGTCTGCGCGGGTCATATTATGCACCAGAAAAAAAAAAAATTCAAAACACTAAAATGGCTATATCTCCTTACCTAGGCGTCTGCGGTTGTTATATTATGCTCCTGAAAAAAAAAACATTCAAAACACTAAAATGGCTGTATCTCCTAAACTAGGAGTCTGCGGGGGTCATATTATGGACCAGAAAAAAAAAACATTCAAAACACTGAAATGGCTATATCTCCTAAACAAGGCGTCTGCGCGGGTCATATTATGCACCAGAAAAAAAAAATTCAAAACACTAAAATGGCCATATCTCCTAAACTAAGCGTCTGCGCGGGTCATATTATGCACCTGAAAAAAAAAATCAAAACACTAAAATGGCTGTATTTCCTAAACTAGGCGTCTGCGGGGTCATATTATGGACCAGAAAAAAAAACACATTCAAAACACTAAAATGGCTATATCTCCTAAACTAGGCGTCTGCGCGGGTCATATTATGCACCAGAAAAAAAAAATTCCAAACACTAAAATGGCTATATCTCCTAAACAAGGCGTCTGCGCGGGTCATATTATGCACCAGAAAAAAAAAATTCAAAACACTAAAATGGCCATATCTCCTAAACTAAGCGTCTGCGCGGGTCATATTATGCACCTGAAAAAAAAATGCAAAACACTAAAATGGCTGTATTTCCTAAACTAGGAGTCTGCGGGGGTCATATTATGCACCTGAAAAATAAATGCAAAACACTAAAATGGCTATATTTCCTAAACTAGGCGTCTGCGCGGGTCATTTTATGCACCTGAAAAAAAAATGCAAAACACTAAAATGGCTATATTTCCTAAACTAGGCGTCTGCGCGGGTCATATTATGCACCAGAAAAAAAAAAAATTCAAAACACTAAAATGGCTATATTTCCTAAACTAGGCGTCTGCGGGGGTCATATTATGGACCAGAAAAAAAAAACATTCAAAACCCTAAAATGGTCCATAATATGACCAGAAAAAAAAAACATTCAAAACACTAAAATGGCTATATCTCCTTAACTAGGCGTCTGCGCGGGTCATATTATGCACCAGAAAAAAAAAATTGCAAACACTAAAATGGCTATATTTCCTAAACTAGGAGTCTGCGGGGGTTATATTATGCTCCTGAAAAAAAAACATTCAAAACACTAAAATGGCTGTATCTCCTAAACTAGGAGTCTGCGCGGGTCATATTATGCACCAGAAAAAAAAATTCAAAACACTAAAATGGCTATATTTCCTAAACTCGGCGTCTGCGGGGGTCATATTATTGACCAGAAAAAAAAAACATTCAAAACACTAAAATGGCTATATCTCCTAAACCAGGCTTTTGCGCGGGTCATATTATGCACCAGAAAAAAAAAATTCAGAACACTAAAATGGCTATATCTCCTAAACTAGGCGTCTGCGGGGTTCATTTTATGGACTAGAAAAAAAAAAACATTCAAAACACTAAAATGGCTATATTTCCTAAACTAGGAGTCTGCGGGGGTTATACTGTGCTCCTGAAAAAAAAAACATTCAAAACACTAAAATGGCTATATCTCCTTAACTAGGCGTCTGCGGGGGTTATATTATGCTCCTGAAAAAAAAAACATTCAAAACACTAAAATGGCTGTATCTCCTAAACTAGGAGTCTGCGGGGGTCATATTATGGACCAGAAAAAAAAACATTCAAAACACTAAAATGGCTATATCTCCTTAACTATACGTCTGCGGGGGTTATATTATGCTAATGAAAAAAAAACATTTAAAACACTAAAATGGCTGTATCTCCTAAACTAGGAGTCTGCGCGGGTCATATTATGCAAAAGAAAAAAAAATTCAAAACACTAAAATGGCCATATTTCCTAAACTAGGCGTCTGCGGGGGTCATATTATGGACCAGAAAAAAAAAACATTCAAAACCCTAAAATGGTCCGTAATATGACCAGAAAAAAAAACATTCAAAACCCTAAAACGGCTATATCTCCTAAACTAGGCGTCTCCGGGGGTCACATTATACACCAGAAAAAAGAATTCAAACACTAAAATGGCTATATTTCCTAAACTAGGCGTCTGCGGGGGTCATATTATGGACCAGAAAAAAAAAACATTCAAAACACTGAAATGGCTATATCTCCTAAACAAGGCGTCTGCGCGGGTCATATTATGCACCAGAAAAAAAAAATTCAAAACACTAAAATGGCCATATCTCCTAAACTAAGCGTCTGCGCGGGTCATATTATGCACCAGAAAAAAAAAAATTCAAAACACTAAAATGGCTATATTTCCTAAACTAGGCGTCTGCGGGGGTCATATTATGGACCAGAAAAAAAAAACATTCAAAACCCTAAAATGGTCCATAATATGACCAGAAAAAAAAAACATTCAAAACACTAAAATGGCTATATTTCCTAAACTAGGCGTCTGCGGGGGTCATATTATGGACCAGAAAAAAAAAACATTCAAAACACTGAAATGGCTATATCTCCTAAACAAGGCGTCTGCGCGGGTCATATTATGCACCAGAAAAAAAAAATTCAAAACACTAAAATGGCCATATCTCCTAAACTAAGCGTCTGCGCGGGTCATATTATGCACCTGAAAAAAAAAATCAAAACACTAAAATGGCTGTATTTCCTAAACTAGGCGTCTGCGGGGTCATATTATGGACCAGAAAAAAAAACACATTCAAAACACTAAAATGGCTATATCTCCTAAACTAGGCGTCTGCGCGGGTCATATTATGCACCAGAAAAAAAAAATTCCAAACACTAAAATGGCTATATTTCCTAAACTAGGCGTCTGCGGGAGTCATATTATGCACCAGAAAAAAAAATTTCAAGACACTAAATTGGCTATATTTCCTAAACTAGGCGTCGGCGGGAGTCGTGTTATGCACCAGAAAAAAAAATTCCAAACACTAAAATGGCCATATCTCCTAAACTAGCCGACTGCGGGGGTCATTTTATGGACAAGAAAAAAAGAAACATTCAAAACACTAAAATGGCTATATTTCCTAATCTATTAGTCTGCGGGGGTTATATTGTGCTCCTGAAAAGAAAAACATTCAAAACACTCAAATGGCTATATCTCCTAAACAAGGCGTCTGCGCGGGTCATATTATGCAAAAGAAAAAAAAAATTCCAAGCACTAAAATGGCTATGTTTCCTAAACTAGGCGTCTGCGGGGGTCATATTATTGACCAGAAAAAAAAACACATTCAAAACACTAAAATGGCTATATCTCCTAAACTAGGCGTCTGCGCGGGTCATATTATGCACCAGAAAAAAAAAATTCCAAACACTAAAATGGCTATATTTCCTAAACTAGGCGTCTGCGGGGGTCATATTATTGACCAGAAAAAAAAAAACATTCAAAACACTACAATGGCTATATTTCCTAAACTAGGAGTCTGCGCGGGTCATATTATGCACCAGAAAAAAAAAAATTCAAAACACCAAAATGGTTATATCTCCTTAACTAGGTGTCTGCGGGGGTTATATTATGCTCCTGAAAAAAAAAACATTCAAAACACTAAAATGGCTGTATCTCTTAAACTAGGAGTCTGCGGGGGTCATATTATGGACCAGAAAAAAAAAACATTCAAAACACTGAAATGGCTATATCTCCTAAACAAGGCGTCTGCGCGGGTCATATTATGCACCAGAAAAAAAAAATTCAAAACACTAAAATGGCCATATCTCCTAAACTAAGCGTCTGCGCGGGTCATATTATGCACCTGAAAAAAAAAATCAAAACACTAAAATGGCTGTATTTCCTAAACTAGGCGTCTGCGGGGTCATATTATGGACCAGAAAAAAAAAACACATTCAAAACACTAAAATGGCTATATCTCCTAAACTAGGCGTCTGCGCGGGTCATATTATGCACCAGAAAAAAAAAATTCCAAACACTAAAATGGCTATATTTCCTAAACTAGGCGTCTGCGGGAGTCATATTATGCAGCAGAAAAAAAAATTTCAAGACACTAAATTGGCTATATTTCCTAAACTAGGCGTCGGCGGGAGTCGTGTTATGCACCAGAAAAAAAAATTCCAAACACTAAAATGGCCATATCTCCTAAACTAGCCGACTGCGGGGGTCATTTTATGGACAAGAAAAAAAAAACATTCAAAACACTAAAATGGCTATATTTCCTAATCTAGGAGTCTGCGGGGGTTATATTGTGCTCCTGAAAAGAAAAACATTCAAAACACTCAAATGGCTATATCTCCTAAACAAGGCGTCTGCGCGGGTCATATTATGCAAAAGAAAAAAAAAATTCCAAACACTAAAATGGCTATATTTCCTAAACTAGGCGTCTGCGGGGGTCATATTATTGACCAGAAAAAAAACACATTCAAAACACTAAAATGGCTATATCTCCTAACCTAGGCGTCTGCGCGGGTCATATTATGCACCAGAAAGAAAAAATTCCAAACACTAAAATGGTTATATTTCCTAAACTAGGCATCTGCGGGGGTCATATTATTGACCAGAAAAAAAAAAACATTCAAAACACTACAATGGCTATATTTCCTAAACTAGGAGTCTGCGCGGGTCATATTATGCACCAGAAAAAAAAAAAATTCAAAACACTAAAATGGCTATATCTCCTTAACTAGGCGTCTGCGGGGGTTATATTATGCTCCTGAAAAAAAAAACATTCAAAACACTAAAATGGCTGTATCTCCTAAACTAGGAGTCTGCGGGGGTCATATTATGGACCAGAAAAAAAAAACATTCAAAACACTGAAATGGCCATATTTCCTAAACTAGGCGTCTGCGCGGGTCATATTATGGACCAGAAAAAAAAAAACATTCAAAACCCTAAAATGGTCCGTAGTATGACCAGAAAAAAAAACATTCAAAACCCTTAAACGGCTATATCTCCTAAACTAGGCGTCTCCGGGGGTCATATTATGCACCAGAAAAAAGAATTCAAACACTAAAATGGCTATATTTCCTAAACTAGGCGTCTGCGGGGGTCATATTATGGACCAGAAAAAAAAAACATTCAAAACACTGAAATGGCTATATCTCCTAAACAAGGCGTCTGCGCGGGTCATATTATGCACCAGAAAAAAAAAATTCAAAACACTAAAATGGCCATATCTCCTAAACTAAGCGTCTGCGCGGGTCATATTATGCACCAGAAAAAAAAAAAATTCAAAACACTAAAATGGCTATATTTCCTAAACTAGGCGTCTGCGGGGGTCATATTATGGACCAGAAAAAAAAACATTCAAAACCCTAAAATGGTCCATAATATGACCAGAAAAAAAAAAACATTCAAAACACTAAAATGGCTATATCTCCTTAACTAGGCGTCTGCGGGGATCATATTATGGACCAGAAAAAAAAAAACATTCACAACACTAAAATGGCTGTATCTCTTAAACTAGGCGTCTGCGGTTTTCATATTATGCACCTGAAAAAAAAAATCAAAACACTAAAATGGCTGTATTTCCTAAACTAGGAGTCTGCGGGGGTCATATTATGCACCTGAAAAAATAAATGCAAAACACTAAAATGGCTATATTTCCTAAACTAGGCGTCTGCGCGGGTCATATTATGCACCCGAAAAAAAAATGCAAAACACTAAAATGGCTATATTTCCTAAACTAGGCGTCTGCGCGGGTCATATTATGCACCAGAAAAAAAAAAAATTCAAAACACTAAAATTTCTATATTTCCTAAACTAGGCGTCTGCGGGGGTCATATTATGGACCAGAAAAAAAAAACATTCAAAACCCTAAAATGGTCCATAATATGACCAGAAAAAAAAAACATTCAAAACACTAAAATGGCTATATCTCCTTAACTAGGCGTCTGCGCGGGTCATATTATGCACCAGAAAAAAAAAATTGCAAACACTAAAATGGCTATATTTCCTAAACTAGAAGTCTGCGGGGGTTATATTATGCTCCTGAAAAAAAAACATTCAAAACACTAAAATGGCTGTATCTCCTAAACTAGGAGTCTGCGCGGGTCATATTATGCACCAGAAAAAAAAATTCAAAACACTAAAATGGCTATATTTCCTAAACTTGGCGTCTGCGGGGGTCATATTATTGACCAGAAAAAAAAAACATTCAAAACACTAAAATGGCTATATCTCCTAAACTAGGTTTTTGCGCGGGTCATATTATGCACCAGAAAAAAAAAATTCAGAACACTAAAATGGCTATATCTCCTAAACTAGGCGTCTGCGGGGGTCATTTTATGAACTAGAAAAAAAAAAACATTCAAAACACTAAAATGGCTATATTTCCTAAACTAGGAGTCTGCGGGGGTTATATTGTGCTCCTGAAAAAAAAAACATTCAAAACACTAAAATGGCTATATCTCCTTAACTAGGCGTCTGCGGGGGTTATATTATGCTCCTGAAAAAAAAACATTTAAAACACTAAAATGGCTGTATCTCCTAAACTAGGAGTCTGCGCGGGTCATATTATGCAAAAGAAAAAAAAATTCAAAACACTAAAATGGCCATATTTCCTAAACTAGGCGTCTGCGGGGGTCATATTATGGACCAGAAAAAAAAAACATTCGAAACCCTAAAATGGTCCGTAATATGACCAGAAAAAAAAACATTCAAAACCCTAAAACGGCTATATCTCCTAAACTAGGCGTCTCCGGGGGTCATATTATGCACCAGAAAAAAGAATTCAAACACTAAAATGGCTATATTTCCTAAACTAGGCGTCTGTGGGGGTCATATTATGGACCAGAAAAAAAAAACATTCAAAACACTGAAATGGCTATATCTCCTAAACAAGGCGTCTGCGCGGGTCATATTATGCACCAGAAAAAAAAAAAATTCAAAACACTAAAATGGCTATATTTCCTAAACTAGGCGTCTGCGGGGGTCATATTATGGACCAGAAAAAAAAAACATTCAAAACCCTAAAATGGTCCATAATATGACCAGAAAAAAAAAAACATTCAAAACACTAAAATGGCTATATCTCCTTAACTAGGCGTCTGCGGGGATCATATTATGGACCAGAATCAAAAAACATTCACAACACTAAAATGGCTGTATCTCTTAAACTAGGCGTCTGCGGTTTTCATATTATGCACCAGAAAAAAAAATTCAAAACACTAAAATGGCTATATTTCCTAAACTCGGCGTCAGCGGGGGTCATATTATTGACCAGAAAAAAAAAACATTCAAAACACTAAAATGGCTATATCTCCTAAACTAGGCTTTTGCGCGGGTCATATTATGCACCAGAAAAAAAAAAATCAGAACACTAAAATGGCTATATCTCCTAAACTATTCGTCTGCGGGGGTCATTTTATGGACTAGAAAAAAAAAAACATTCAAAACACTAAAATGGCTATATTTCCTAAACTAGGAGTCTGCGGGGGTTATATTATGCTCCTGAAAAAAAAACATTTAAAACACTAAAATGGCTGTATCTCCTAAACTAGGAGTCTGCGCGGGTCATATTATGCAAAAGAAAAAAAAATTCAAAACACTAAAATGGCCATATTTCCTAAACTAGGCGTCTGCGGGGGTCATATTATGGACCAGAAAAAAAAAACATTCAAAACCCTAAAATGGTCCGTAATATGACCAGAAAAAAAAACATTCAAAACCCTAAAACGGCTATATCTCCTAAACTAGGCTTTTGCGCGGGTCATATTATGCACCAGAAAAAAAAAATTCAGAACACTAAAATGGCTATATCTCCTAAACTATTCGTCTGCGGGGGTCATTTTATGGACTAGAAAAAAAAAAACATTCAAAACACTAAAATGGCTATATTTCCTAAACTAAGAGTCTGCGGGGGTTATATTATGCTCCTGAAAAAAAAAACATTCAAAACACTAAAATGGCTATATCTCCTTAACTAGGCGTCTGCGGGGGTTATATTATGCTCCTGAAAAAAAAACATTTAAAACACTAAAATGGCTGTATCTCCTAAACTAGGAGTCTGCGCGGGTCATATTATGCAAAAGAAAAAAAAATTCAAAACACTAAAATGGCCATATTTCCTAAACTAGGCGTCTGCGGGGGTCATATTATGGACCAGAAAAAAAAAACATTCAAAACCCTAAAATGGTCCATAATATGACCAGAAAAAAAAAACATTCAAAACACTAAAATGTCTATATCTCCTTAACTAGGCGTCTGCGCGGGTCATATTATGCACCAGAAAAAAAAATTGCAAACACTAAAATGGCTATATTTCCTAAACTAGGAGTCTGCGGGGGTTATATTATGCTCCTGAAAAAAAAACATTCAAAACACTAAAATGGCTGTATCTCCTAAACTAGGAGTCTGCGCGGGTCATATTATGCACCAGAAAAAAAAATTCAAAACACTAAAATGGCTATATTTCCTAAACTCGGCGTCTGCGGGGGTCATATTATTGACCAGAAAAAAAAAACATTCAAAACACTAAAATGGCTATATCTCCTAAACTAGGTTTTTGCGCGGGTCATATTATGCACCAGAAAAAAAAATTCAGAACACTAAAATGGCTATATCTCCTAAACTAGGCGTCTGCGGGGGTCATTTTATGAACTAGAAAAAAAAAAACATTCAAAACACTAAAATGGCTATATTTCCTAAACTAGGAGTCTGCGGGGGTTATATTGTGCTCCTGAAAAAAAAAACATTCAAAACACTAAAATGGCTATATCTCCTTAACTAGGCGTCTGCGGGGGTTATATTATGCTCCTGAAAAAAAAACATTTAAAACACTAAAATGGCTGTATCTCTTAATCTAGGAGTCTGCGCGGGTCATATTATGCAAAAGAAAAAAAAATTCAAAACACTAAAATGGCCATATTTCCTAAACTAGGCGTCTGCGGGGGTCATATTATGGACCAGAAAAAAAAAACATTCGAAACCCTAAAATGGTCCGTAATATGACCAGAAAAAAAAACATTCAAAACCCTAAAACGGCTATATCTCCTAAACTAGGCGTCTCCGGGGGTCATATTATGCACCAGAAAAAAGAATTCAAACACTAAAATGGCTATATTTCCTAAACTAGGCGTCTGCGGGGGTCATATTATGGACCAGAAAAAAAAAACATTCAAAACACTGAAATGGCTATATCTCCTAAACAAGGCGTCTGCGCGGGTCATATTATGCACCAGAAAAAAAAAATTCAAAACACTAAAATGGCCATATCTCCTAAACTAAGCGTCTGCGCGGGTCATATTATGCACCAGAAAAAAAAAAATTCAAAACACTAAAATGGCTATATTTCCTAAACTAGGCGTCTGCGGGGGTCATATTATGGACCAGAAAAAAAAAACATTCAAAACCCTAAAATGGTCCATAATATGACCAAAAAAAAAAAACATTCAAAACACTAAAATGGCTATATCTCCTTAACTAGGCGTCTGCGGGGATCATATTATGGACCAGAAAAAAAAAAACATTCACAACACTAAAATGGCTGTATCTCTTAAACTAGGCGTCTGCGGTTTTCATATTATGCACCTGAAAAAAAAAATCAAAACACTAAAATGGCTGTATTTCCTAAACTAGGAGTCTGCGGTGGTCATATTATGCACCTGAAAAAAAAAATGCAAAACTCTAAAATGGCTATATTTCCCAAACTAGGCGTCTGCGCGGGTCATATTATGCACCTGAAAAAAAAAATGCAAAACACTAAAATGGCTATATTTCCTAAACTAGGCGTCTGCGCGGGTCATATTATGCACCAGAAAAAAAAAAAATTCAAAACACTAAAATGGCTATATTTCCTAAACTAGGCGTCTGCGGGGGTCATATTATGGACCAGAAAAAAAAAACATTCAAAACCCTAAAATGGTCCATAATATGACCAGAAAAAAAAAAACATTCAAAACACTAAAATGGCTATATCTCCTTAACTAGGCGTCTGCGGGGTCATATTATGGACCAGAAAAAAAAACACATTCAAAACACTAAAATGGCTATATCTCCTAAACTAGGCGTCTGCGCGGGTCATATTATGCACCAAAAAAAAAAAATTGCAAACACTAAAATGGCTATATTTCCTAAACTAGGCGTCTGCGGGGGTCATATTATGGACCAGAAAAAAAAATTTCGAGACTCTAAATTGGCTATATTTCCTAAACTAGGCGTCTGCAGGAGTCATATTATGCACCAGAAAAAAAAATCAAAACATTGAAATGGCCATATCTCCTAAACAAGGCGTCTACGGGGGTGATATTATGGACCAGAAAAACAAAACATTCAAAACACTAAAATGGCTATATCTCCTAAACTAGGCGTCTGCGCGGGTCATATTATGCACCAGAAAAAAAAAATTCATGACACTAAAATGGCTATATTTCCTAAACTAGGCGTCTGCGGGGGTCATTTTATGGACTAGAAAAAAAAAAACATTCAAAACACTAAAATGGCTATATTTCCTAAACTAGGAGTCTGCGGGGGTTATATTATGCTCCTGAAAAAAAAACATTCAAAACACTAAAATGGCTGTATCTCCTAAACTAGGAGTCTGCGCGGGTCATATTATGCACCAGAAAAAAAAAATTCAAAACACTAAAATGGCTATATTTCCTAAACTAGGCGTCTGCGGGGTCATATTATTGACCAGAAAAAAAAAACATTCAAAACACTGAAATGGCTATATCTCCTAAACAAGGCGTCTGCGCGGGTCATATTATGCACCAAAAAAAAAAAATTCAAAACACTAAAATGGCCATATCTCCTAAACTAAGCGTCTGCGCGGGTCATATTATGTACCACAAAAAAAAAATTCAAAACACTAAAATGGCTATATTTCCTAAACTAGGCGTCTGCGGGGGTCATATTATGGACCAGAAAAAAAAAACATTCAAAACCCTAAAATGGTCCATAATATGACCAGAAAAAAAAAACATTCAAAACACTAAAATGGCTATATCTCCTTAACTAGGCGTCTGCGGGGATCATATTATGGACCAGAAAAAAAAAAACATTCACAACACCAAAATGGCTGTATCTCTTAAACTAGGCGTCTGCGGTTTTCATATTATGCACCAGAAAAAAAAATTCAAAACACTAAAATGGCTATATTTCCTAAACTCGGCGTCTGCGGGGGTCATATTATTGACCAGAAAAAAAAAACATTCAAAACACTAAAATGGCTATATCTCCTAAACTAGGCGTCTGCGCGGGTCATATTATGCACCAGAAAAAAAAAATTCATGACACTAAAATGGCCATATCTCCTAAACTAGAAGTCTGCGGGGGTCATTTTATGGACTAGAAAAAAAAAAACATTCAAAACACTAAAATGGCTATATTTCCTAAACTAGGAGTCTGCGGGGGTTATATTATGCTCCTGAAAAAAAAACATTCAAAACACTAAAATGGCTGTATCTCCTAAACTAGGAGTCTGCGCGGGTCATATTATGCACCAGAAAAAAAAAATTCAAAACACTAAAATGGCTATATTTCCTAAACTAGGCGTCTGCGGGGTCATATTATTGACCAGAAAAAAAAAACATTCAAAACACTGAAATGGCTATATCTCCTAAACAAGGCGTCTGCGCGGGTCATATTATGCACCAAAAAAAAAAAATTCAAAACACTAAAATGGCCATATCTCCTAAACTAAGCGTCTGCGGGGGTCATTTTATGGACTAGAAAAAAAAAAACATGCAAAACACTAAAATGGCTATATTTCCTAAACTAGGAGTCTGCGGGGGTTATATTATGCTCCTGACAAAAAAACATTTAAAACACTAAAATGGCTGTATCTCCTAAACTAGGAGTCTGCGCGGGTCATATTATGCAAAAGAAAAAAAAATTCAAAACACTAAAATGGCCATATTTCCTAAACTAGGCGTCTGCGGGGGTCATATTATGGACCAGAAAAAAAAAACATTCAAAACCCTAAAATGGTCCGTAATATGACCAGAAAAAAAAACATTCAAAACACTAAAATGGCTATATTTCCTAAACTAGGAGTCTGCGGGGGTTATATTATGCTCCTGAAAAAAAAAACATTCAAAACACTAAAATGGCTATATCTCCTTAACTAGGCGTCTGCGGGGATCATATTATGGACCAGAAAAAAAAAAACATTCACAACACTAAAATGGCTGTATCTCTTAAACTAGGCGTCTGCGGTTTTCATATTATGCACCTGAAAAAAAAAATCAAAACACTAAAATGGCTGTATTTCCTAAACTAGGAGTCTGCGGGGGTCATATTATGCACCTGAAAAAAAAAATGCAAAACACTAAAATGGCTATATTTCCCAAACTAGGCGTCTGCGCGGGTCATATTATGCACCTGAAAAAAAAAATGCAAAACACTAAAATGGCTATATTTCCTAAACTAGGCGTCTGCGCGGGTCATATTATGCACCAGAAAAAAAAAAATTCAAAACACTAAAATGGCTATATTTCCTAAACTAGGCGTCTGCGGGTGTCATATTATGGACCAGAAAAAAAAAGCATTCAAAACCCTAAAATGGTCCATAATATGACCAGAAAAAAAAAAACATTCAAAACACTAAAATGGCTATATCTCCTTAACTAGGCGTCTGCGGGGTCATATTATGGACCAGAAAAAAAAACACATTCAAAACACTAAAATGGCTATATCTCCTAAACTAGGCGTCTGCGCGGGTCATATTATGCACCAGAAAAAAAAAATTGCAAACACTAAAATGGCTATATTTCCTAAACTAGGCGTCTGCGGGGGTCATATTATGGACCAGAAAAAAAAATTTCGAGACTCTAAATTGGCTATATTTCCTAAACTAGGCGTCTGCAGGAGTCATATTATGCACCAGAAAAAAAAATCAAAACATTGAAATGGCCATATCTCCTAAACAAGGCGTCTGCGGGGGTGATATTATGGACCAGAAAAACAAAACATTCAAAACACTAAAATGGCTATATCTCCTAAACTAGGCGTCTGCGCGGGTCATATTATGCACCAGAAAAAAAAAATTCATAATACTAAAATGGCTATATTTCCTAAACTAGGCGTCTGCGGGGGTCATATTATGCACCAGAAAAAAAAATGCAAAACACTAAAATGGCCATATCTCCTAAACTAGAAGTCTGCGGGGGTCATTTTATGGACTAGAAAAAAAAAAACATTCAAAACACTAAAATGGCTATATTTCCTAAACTAGGAGTCTGCGGGGGTTATATTATGCTCCTGAAAAAAAAACATTCAAAACACTAAAATGGCTGTATCTCCTAAACTAGGAGTCTGCGCGGGTCATATTATGCACCAGAAAAAAAAAATTCAAAACACTAAAATGGCTATATTTCCTAAACTAGGCGTCTGCGGGGGTCATATTATTGACCAGAAAAAAAAAACATTCAAAACACTAAAATGGCTATATCTCCTAAACTAGGCTTTTGCGCGGGTCATATTATGCACCAGAAAAAAAAAATTCAGAACACTAAAATGGCTATATCTCCTAAACTAGGCGTCTGCTAGGGTCATTTTATGGACTAGAAAAAAAAAACATTCAAAACACTAAAATGGCTATATTTCCTAAACTAGGAGTCTGCGGGGGTTATATTGTGCTCCTGAAAAAAAAACATTCAAAACACTAAAATGGCTATATCTCCTTAACTAGGCGTCTGCGGGGGTTATATTATACTCCTGAAAAAAAAAACATTCAAAACATTAAAATGGCTGTATCTCCTAAACTAGGAGTCTGCGGGGGCATATTATGGACCAGAAAAAAAAAACATTCAAAACACTGAAATGGCTATATCTTCTAAACAAGGCGTCTGCGCGGGTCATATTATGCACCTGAAAAAAAAACATTTAAAACACTAAAATGGTTGTATCTCCTAAACTAGGAGTCTGCGCGGGTCATATTATGCACCAGAAAAAAAAATTCAAAACACTAAAATGGCCATATTTCCTAAACTAGGCGTCTGCGGGTGTCATATTATGGACCAGAAAAAAAAAAAATTCAAAACCCTAAAATGGTCCGTACAATGACCAGAAAAAAAAACATTCAAAACCCTAAAACGGCTATATCTTCTAAACTAGACGTCTCCGGGGGTCATATTATGCACCAGAAAAAAGAATTCAAACACTAAAATGGCTATATTTCCTAAACTAGGCGTCTGCGGGGGTCATATTATGGACCAGAAAAAAAAAACATTCAAAACACTGAAATGGCTATATCTCCTAAACAAGGCGTCTGCGCGGGTCATATTATGCACCAAAAAAAAAAAATTCAAAACACTAAAATGGCCATATCTCCTAAACTAAGCGTCTGCGCGGGTCATATTATGTACCAGAAAAAAAAAAATTCAAAACACTAAAATGGCTATATTTCCTAAACTAGGCGTCTGCGGGGGTCATATTATGGACCAGAAAAAAAAAACATTCAAAACCCTAAAATGGTCCATAATATGACCAGAAAAAAAAAACATTCAAAACACTAAAATGGCTATATCTCCTTAACTAGGCGTCTGCGGGGATCATATTATGGACCAGAAAAAAAAAAACATTCACAACACTAAAATGGCTGTATCTCTTAAACTAGGCGTCTGCGGTTTTCATATTATGCACCTGAAAAAAAAAATCAAAACTCTAAAATGGCTGTATTTCCTAAACTAGGCGTCTGCGGGGTCATATTATGGACCAGAAAAAAAAACACATTCAAAACACTAAAATGGCTATATCTCCTAAACTACGCGTCTGCGCGGGTCATATTATGCACCAGAAGAAAAAAATTCCAAACACTAAAATGGCTATATTTCCTAAACTAGGCGTCTGCGGGAGTCATATTATGCACCAGAAAAAAAAAATTTCGAGACACTAAATTGGCTATATTTCCAAAACTAGGCGTCTGCAGGAGTCATATTATGCACCAGAAAAAAAAATCAAAACATTGAAATGGCCATATCTCCTAAACAAGGCGTCTGCGGGGGTGATATTATGGACCAGAAAAACAAAAACATTCAAAACACTAAAATGGCTGTATCTCCTAAACTAGGCGTCTGCGCGGGTCATATTATGCACCAGAAAAAAAAAAATTCATAACACTAAAATGGCTATATTTCCTAAACTAGGCGTCTGCGGGGGTCATATTATGCACCAGAAAAAAAAATGCGAAACACTAAAATGGCCATATCTCCTAAACTAGCCGTCTGCGGGGGTCATTTTATGGACTAGAAAAAAAAACATTCAAAACACTAAAATGGCTATATTTCCTAAACTAGGAGTCTGCGGGGGTTATATTATGCTCCTGAAAAAAAAACATTCAAAACACTAAAATGTCTGTATCTCCTAAACTAGGAGTCTGCGCGGGTCATGTTATGCACCTGAAAAAACAATGCGTCTGCGGGTTTCATATTATTGACCAGAAAAAAAAAACATTAAAAACACTAAAATGGCTATATCTCCTAAACTAGGCTTTTGCGCGGGTCATATTATGCACCAGAAAAAAAAAATTCAGAACACTAAAATATCTATATTTCCTAAACTAGGCGTCTGCGGTAGTCATATTATGCACCAGAAAAAAAAAATTTCAAGACACTAAATTGGCTGTATTTACTAAACTAGGCGTCTGCGGGAGTCATATTATGGACCAGAAAAAAAAACATTCAAAACCCTAAAATGGTCCATAAGATGACCAAAAAAAAAAACACATTCAAAACGCTAAACTGGCTATATCTCCTAAACTAGGCGTCTGCGGGGGACATATTATGCACCAGAAAAAAAAAAATTCCAAACACTAAAATGGGTATATTTCCTAAACTAGGCGTCTAGGGGGGTCATATTATGCACCAGAAAAAAAAAATGCAAAACACTAAAATGGCCATATTTCCTAAACTAGGCGTCTGCGCGGGTCATAATATGCACCAAAAAAAAAAAATTCAAAACACTAAAATGGCTATATTTCCTAAACTAGGCGTCTGCGGGTTCATATTATGCACCAGAAAAAAAAATGCAAAACACTAAAGTGGCCATATCTCCTAAGCTAGGAGTCTGCGGAGGTCATATTATGGACCAGAAAAAAAAAACATTCACAACACTAAAATGGCTGTATCTCTTAAACTAGGCGTCTGCGGTTTTCATATAATGCACCTGAAAAAAAAAATCAAAACACTAAAATGGCCATATCTCCTAAACTAAGCGTCTGCGCGGTTCATATTATGCACCAGAAAAAAAAATTCAAGCACTAAAATGGCTATATTTCCTAAACTAGGCGTCTGCGGGGGTCATATTATGGACCAGAAAAAAAAACATTCAAAACCCTAAAATGGTCCATAAGATGACCAAAAAAAAAAAACACATTCAAAACGCTAAACTGGCTATATCTCCTAAACTAGGCGTCTGCGGGGGACATATTATGCACCAGAAAAAAAAAATTTCAAGACACTAAATTGGCCATATTTCCTAAACTAGGCGTCTGCGGGAGTCATATTATGCACCAGAAAAAAAAAATTCCAAACACTAAAATGGGTATATTTCCTAAGCTAGGCGTCTAGGGGGGTCATATTATGCACCAGAAAAAAAAAATGCAAAACACTAAAATGGCCATATTTCCTAAACTAGGCGTCTGCGCGGGTCATAATATGCACCAAAAAGAAAAAAATTCAAAACACTAAAATGGCTATATTTCCTAAATTAGCCGTCTGCGGGAGTCATATTATGCACCAGAAAAAAAAAATTTCAAACACTAAAATGGCTATATTTCCTAAACTAGGCGTCTGCGGGTTCATATTATGCACCAGAAAAAAAAAATCAAAACACTAAAATGGCTGTATTTCCTAAACTAATCGTCTTCTAGGGTTATATTATGGACCAGAAAACAAAAAACATTCAAAACACTGAAATGGGTATATCTCCTAAACTAGGCGTTTGCGAAGGTCATATTATGCACCTGAAAAAAAAACATTTGAAACACTAAAATGGCTATATCTCCTAAACTAGGCGTCTGCGCGGGTCATATTATGCACCAGAAAAAAAAAATTCATAACACTAAAATGGCTATATTTCCTAAATTAGGCGTCTGCGGGGGTCATATTATGCACCAGAAAAAAAAAATTCAAAACACTAAAATGGCTATATCTCCTTAACTAGGCGTCTGCGGGGGTTATATTATGGACCAGAAAAAAAAAACATTCAAAACACTGAAATGGCTATATCTTCTAAACAAGGCGTCTGCGCGGGTCATATAATGCACCAGAAAAAAAAAAATTCATAACATTAAAATGGCTACATTTCCTAAATTAGGCGTCTGCGGGGGTCATATTATGCACCAGAAAAAAAAAATTCAAAACACTAAAATGGCCATATCTCCTAAACTAAGCGTCTGCGCGGGTCATATTATGCACCAGAAAAAAAAATTCAAGCACTAAAATGGCTATATTTCCTAAACTAGGCGTCTGCGGGGGTCATATTATGCACCAGAAAAAAAAATTTCGAGACACTAAGTTGGCTATATTTCCTAAACTAGGCGTCTGCGGTAGTCATATTATGCACCAGAAAAAAAAAATTTCAAGACACTAAATTGGCTATATTTACTAAACTAGGCGTCTGCGGGAGTCATATTATGCACCAGAAAAAAAAAATTCCAAACACTAAAATGGGTATATTTCCTAAACTAGGCGTCTAGGGGGGTCATATTATGCACCAGAAAAAAAAAATGCAAAACACTAAAATGGCTATATCTCCTAAACTAGGCGTCTGCGCGGGTCATATTATGCACCAGAAAAAAAAAATTCATAACACTAAATGGCTATATTTCCTAAATTATTCGTCTGCGGGGGTCATATTATGCACCAGAAAAAAAAAATTCAAAACACTAAAATGGCCATATCTCCTAAACTAGGCGTCTGCACGGGTCATATTACGCACCAGAAAAAAAAAAATTCAAAACACTAAAATGGCTATATCTCCTTAACTAGGCGTCTGCGGGGGTTATATTATGCTCCTGAAAAAAAAAACATTCAAAACACTGAAATGGCTATATCTTCTAAACAAGGCGTCTGCGCGGGTCATATTATGCACCTGAAAAAAAAACATTTAAAACACTAAAATGGCTGTATCTCCTAAACTAGGAGTCTGCGCGGGTAATATTAAGCACCAGAAAAAAAAATTCAAAACACTAAAATGGCCCATAATATGACCAGAAAAAAAAACATTCAAAACCCTAAAACGGCTATATCTCCTAAACTAGGCGTCTGCGGGGGTCATATTATGCACCAGAAAAAAAAATTCCAAACTCTAAAATGGCTTTATTTCCTAAACTAGGCTGCGGGGGTCATATTATGCACCAGAAAAAAAAATTCCAAACACTAAAATGGCTATATTTCCTAAACTAGGCGTCTGCGGGGGTCATTTTATGCACCAGAAAAAAAAATGCAGAACACTAAAGGGGCCATATCTCCTAAGCTAGGCGTCTGCGGGGGTCATTTTATGCACCAGAAAAAAAAATGCAGAACACTAAAGGGGCCATATCTCCTAAGCTAGGCGTCTGCGGGGGTCATATTATGGACCAGAGGAAAAAAACATTCACAACACTAAAATGGCTGTATCTCTTAAACTAGGCGTCTGCGGTTTTCATATTATGCACCTGAAAAAAAAAATCAGAACACTAAAATGGCTGTATTTCCTAAACTAGTCGTCTTCTGGGGTTATATTATGGACCAGAAAACAAAAAACATTCAAAACACTAAAATGGGTATATTTCCTAAATTAGGCGTCTGCGGGAGTCATATTATGCACCAGAAAAAAAAAATTCCAAACACTAAAATGGCTATATTTCCTAAACTAGGCGTCTGCGGGTTCATATTATGCACCAGAAAAAAAAATGCAAAACACTAAAGTGGCCATATCTCCTAAGCTAGGCGTCTGCGGGGGTCATATTATGGACCAGAAAAAAAAAACATTCACAACACTAAAATGGCTGTATCTCTTAAACTAGGCGTCTGCGGTTTTCATATTATGCACCTGAAAAAAAAATCAAAACACTAAAATGGCTGTATTTCCTAAACTAGGCGTCTTCTGGGGTTATATTATGGACCAGAAAACAAAAAACATTCAAAACACTGAAATGGCTATATCTCCTAAACAAGGCGTCTGCGCAGGTCATATTATGCACCAGAAAAAAAAAATTCAAAACACTAAAATGGCCATATCTCCTAAACTAAGCGTCTGCGCGGGTCATATTATGCACCAGAAAAAAAAATTCAATCACTAAAATGGCTATATTTCCTAAACTAGGCGTCTGCGGGGGTCATATTATGGACCAGAAAAAAAAAACATTCAAAACCCTAAAATGGTCCATAAGATGACCAAAAAAAAAAAACATTCAAAACGCTAAACTGGCTATATCTCCTAAACTAGGCGTCTGCGGGGGACATATTATGCACCAGAAAAAAAAAATTTCAAGACACTAAATTGGCTATATTTCCTAAACTAGGCGTCTGCGGGAGTCATATTATGCACCAGAAAAAAAAAATTCCAAACACTAAAATGGGAATATTTCCTAAACTAGGCGTCTAGGGGGGTCATATTATGCACCAGAAAAAAAAATGCAAAACACTAAAATGGCCATATTTCCTAAACTAGGCGTCTGCGCGGGTCATAATATGCACCAAAAAAAAAAAATTCAAAACACTAAAATGGCTATATTTCCTAAACTAGGCGTCTGCGGGTTCATATTATGCACCAGAAAAAAGAAATTCATAACACTAAAATGGCTGTATTTCCTAAACTAGGCGTCTTCTGGGGTTATATTATGGACCAGAAAACAAAAAACATTCAAAACACTGAAATGGGTATATCTCCTAAACTAGGCGTTTGCGAAGGTCATATTATGCACCTGAAAAAAAAAACATTTAAAACACTAAAATGGCTATATCTCCTAAACTAGGCGTCTGCGCGGGTCATATTATGCACCAGAAAAAAAAAATTCATAACACTAAAATGGCTATATTTCCTAAATTAGGCGTCTGCGGGGGTCATATTATGCACCAGAAAAAAAAAATTCAAAACACTAAAATGGCCATATCTCCTAAACTAGGCGTCTGCGGGGGTCATATTACGCACCAGAAAAAAAAAATTCAAAACACTAAAATGGCTATATCTAATTAACTAGGCGTCTGCGGGGGTTATATTATGGACCAGAAAAAAAAAACATTCAAAACACTGAAATGGCTATATCTTCTAAACAAGGCGTCTGCGCGGGTCATATTATGCACCAGAAAAAAAAAATTCATAACACTAAAATGGCTATATCTCCTTAACTAGGCGTCTGCGGGGGTTATATTATGGACCAGAAAAAAAAAAACATTCAAAACACTGAAATGGCTATATCTTCTAAACAAGGCGTCTGCGCGGGTCATATTATGCTCCAGAAAAAAAAATTCGAGCACTAAAATGGCTATATTTCCTAAACTAGGCGTCTGCGGGGGTCATATTATGGACCAGAAAAAAAAAACATTCAAAACCCTAACATGGTCCATAAGATGAGCAAAAAAAAAAACATTCAAAACGCTAAACTGGCTATATCTCCTAAACTAGGCGTCTGCGGGAGACATATTATGCACCAGAAAAAAAAAATTTCAAGACACTAAATTGGCTATATTTCCTAAACTAGGCGTCTGCGGGAGTCATATTATGCACCAGAAAAAAAAAATTCCAAACACTAAAATGGGTATATTTCCTAAACTAGGCGTCTAGGGGGGTCATATTATGCACCAGAAAAAAAAACTGCAAAACACTAAAATGGCCATATTTCCTTAACTAGGCGTCTGCGGGGGTCATATTATGGACCAGAAAAAAAAAACATTCACAACACTAAAATGGCTGTATCTCTTAAACTAGGCGTCTGCGGTTTTCATATTATGCACCTGAAAAAAACAATCAAAACACTAAAATGGCTGTATTTCCTAAACTAGGCGTCTTCTGGGGTTATATTATGGACCAGAAAACAGAAAACATTCAAAACACTAAAATGGGTATATCTCCTAAACTAGGCGTTTGCGAAGGTCATATTATGCACTTGAAAAAAAAAATCAAAACACTAAAATGGCTATATCTCCAAAACTAGGCGTCAGCGCGGGTCATATTATGCACCAGAAAAAAAAAATTCATAACACTAAAATGGCTATATTTCCTAAATTAGGCGTCTGCGGGGGTCATATTATGCACCAGAAAAAAAAATTCAAAACACTAAAATGGCCATATCTCCTAAACTAGGCGTCTGCGCTTGTCATATTACGCACTAGAAAAAAAAAAAATTCAAAACACTAAAATGGCTATATCTCCTTAACTAGGCGTCTGCGGGGGTTATATTATGCTCCTGAAAAAAAAACATTCAAAACACTAAAATGGCTGTATCTCCTAAACTAGGAGTCTGCGGGGGTCATATTATGGACCAGAAAAAAAAAACATTCAAAACACTGAAATGGCTATATCTTCTAAACAAGGCGTCTGCGCGGGTCATATTATGCACCTGAAAAAAAAACATTTAAATCACTAAAATGGCTGTATCTCCTAAACTAGGAGTCTGCGCGGGTAATATTAAGCACCAGAAAAAAAAATTCAAAACACTAAAATGGCCCATAATATGACCAGAAAAAAAAACATTCAAAACTCTAAAACGGCTATATCGCCTAAACTAGGCGTCTGCGGGGGACATATTATGCACCAGAAAGAAAAATTTTCAAGACACTAAATTGGCTATATTTCCTAAACTAGGCGTCTGCGGGAGTCATATTATGCACCAGAAAAAAAAAATTCCAAACTCTAAAATGGCTTTATTTCCTAAACTAGGCGTCTGCGGGGGTCATATTATGCACCAGAAAAAAAAATTCCAAACACTAAAATGGCTATATTTCCTAAACTAGGCGTCTGCGTGTGTCATATTATGCACCAGAAAAAAAAATGCAGAACACTAAAGTGGCCATATCTCCTAAGCTAGGCGTCTGCGGGGGTCATATTATGGACCAGAGAAAAAAAACATTCACAACACTAAAATGGCTATATCTCTTAAACTAGGCGTCTGCGGTTTTCATATTATGCACCTGAAAAAAAAAATTAAAAAAACACTAAAATGGCTGTATTTCCTAAACTAGGCGTCTTCTGGGGTTATATTATGGACCAGAAAACAAAAAACATTCAAAACACTAAAATGGATATATCTCCTAAACTAGGCGTTTGCGAAGGTCATATTATGCACCTGAAAAAAAAAAACATTTAAAACACTAAAATGGCTGTATCTCCTAAACTAGGAGTCTGCGCGGGTCATATTATGCACCAGAAAAAAAAACATTCAAAACCCTAAAACGGCTATATCTCCTAAACTAGGCGTCTCCGGGGGTCATATTATGCACCAGAAAAAAAAAACATTCAAAACACTGAAATGGCCATATCTCCTAAACAAGGCTTCTGCGCGGGTCATATTATGCACCAGAAAAAAAAAATTCAAAACACTAAAATGGCCATATCTCCTAAACTAAGCGTCTGCGCGGGTCATATTATGCACCAGAAAAAAAAAAAATTCAAAACACTAAAATGGCTATATTTCCTAAACAAGGCGTCTGCGGGGGTCATATTATGGACCAGAAAAAAAAAACATTCAAAACCCTAAAATGGTCCATAATATGACCAGAAAAAAAAAACATTCAAAACCCTAAAACGTCTATATCTCCAAAACTAGGCGTCTCCGGGGGTCATATTATGCACCAGAAAAAAAATTCAAACACTAAAATGGCTATATTTCCTAAACTAGGCGTCTGCGGTAGTCATATTATGGACCAGAAAAAAAAAACATTCAAAACACTGAAATGGCTATATTTCCTAAACAAGGCGTCTGCGCGGGTCATATTATGCACCAGAAAAAAAAAATTCGAAACACTAAAATGGCCATATCTCCTAAACTAAGCGTCTGCGCGGGTCATATTATGCACCACAAAAAAAAATTCAAACACTAAAATGGCTGTATTTCCTAAACTAGGCGTCTGCGGGAGTCATATTATGGACCAGAAAAAAAAAACATTCAAAACCCTAAAATGGTCCATAATATGACCAACAAAAAAAAAAACATTCAAAACACTGAAATGGGTATATCTCATAAACTAGGCGTCTGCGGGGGACATATTATGCACCAGAAAAAAAAAATTTCAAGACACTAAATTGGCTATATTTACTAAACTAGGCGTCTGCGGGAATCATATTATGCACCAGAAAAAAAAAATTCCAAACACTAAAATGGGTATATTTCCTAAACTAGGCGTCTATGGGGGTCATATTATGCACCGGAAAAAAAAATGCAAAACACTAAAATGGCCATATTTCCTAAACTAGGCGTCTGCGCGGGTCATAATAAGCACCAAAAAAAAAAATTCAAAACACTAAAATGGCTATATTTCCTAAATTAGGCGTCTGCGGGAGTCATATTATGCACCAGAAAAAAAAAATTCCAAACACGAAAATGGCTATATTTCCTAAACCGTCTGCGGGGGTCATATTATGCACCAGAAAAAAAAATGCAAAACACTAAAGTGGCCATATCTCCTAAGCTAGGCGTCTGCGGGGGTCATATTATGGACCAGAGAAAAAAAACATTCACAACACTAAAATGGCTGTATCTCTTAAACTAGGCGTCTGCGGTTTTCATATTATGCACCTGAAAAAAAAAATCAAAACACTAAAATGGCTGTATTTCCTAAACTAGGCGTCTTCTGGGGTTATATTATGGACCAGAAAACAAAAAACATTCAAAACACTAAAATGGCTATATCTCCTAAACTAGGCGTTTGCGAAGGTCATATTATGCACCTGAAAAAAAAACATTTAAAACACTAAAATGGCTGTATCTCCTAAACTAGGAGTCTGCGCGGGTCATATCATGCACCAGAAAAAAAAATTCAAAACACTAAAATGGCTATATGTCCTAAACTAGGCGTCTGCGCGGGTCATATTATGCACCAGAAGAAAAAAAAAATTCAAAACACTAAAATGGCTATATCTCCTTAACTAGGCGTCTGCGGGGATCATATTATGGACCAGAAAAAAAAAAAACATTCACAACACTAAAATGGCTGTATCTCCTAAACAAGGCGTCTGCGGGGGTGATATTATGGACCAGAAAAACAAAAACATTCAAAACACTAAAATGGCTGTATCTCCTAAACTAGGCGTCTGAGCGGGTCATATTATGCACCAGAAAAAAAAAAATTCATAACACTAAAATGGCTATATTTCCTAAACTAGGCATCTGCGGGGGTCATATTATGCACCAGAAAAAAAAATGCAAAACGCTAAAATTTCCATATCTCCTAAACTAACCGTCTGCGGGGGTCATTTTATGGACTAGAAAAAAAAAACATTCAAAACACTAAAATGGCTATATTTCCTAAAGTAGGAGTCTGCGGGGGTTATATTATGCTCCTGAAAAAAAAACATTCAAAACACTAAAATGGCTGTATCTCCTAAACTAGGAGTCTGCGCGGGCCATGTTATGCACCTGAAAAAAAAAATTCAAAACACTAAAATGGCTATATTTCCTAAACTAGGCGTCTGCGGGTTTCATATTATTGACCAGAAAAAAAAAACATTCAAGACACTAAAATGGCTATATCTCCTAAACTAGGCTTTTGCGCGGGTCATATTATGCACCAGAAAGAAAAAATTCAGAACACTAAAATATCTATATTTCCTAAACTAGGCGTCTGCGGTAGTCATATTATGCACCAGAAAAAAAAAATTTCAAGACACTAAATTGGCTATATTTCCTAAACTAGGCGTCTGCGGGAGTCATATTATGCACCAGAAAAAAAAAATTCCAAACACTAAAATGGGTATATTTCCTAAACTAGGCGTCTAGGGGGGTCATATTATGCACCAGAAAAAAAAAATGCAAAACACTAAAATGGCCATATTTCCTAAACTAGGCGTCTGCGCGGGTCATAATATGCACCAAAAAAAAAAAATTCAAAACACTGAAATGGCTATATTTCCTAAATTAGGCGTCTGCGGGAGTCATATTTTGCACCAGAAAAAAAAAATTCCAAACACTAAAATGGCTATATTTCCTAAACTAGGCGTCTGCGGGTTCATATTATGCACCAGAAAAAAAAATGCAAAACACTAAAGTGGCCATATCTCCCAAGCTAGGCGTCTGCGGGGGTTATATTATGGACCAGAAAAAAAAAACATTCACAACACTAAAATGGCTGTATCTCTTAAACTAGGAGTCTGCGGTTTGCATATTATGCACCTGAAAAAAAAAATCAAAACACTAAAATGGCTGTATTTTCTAAACTAGGCGTCTACTGGGGTTATATTATGGACCAGAAAACAAAAAACATTCAAAACACTGAAATGGCTATATCTCCTAAACAAGGCGTCTGCGCGGGTCATATTATGCACCAGAAAAAAAAAATTCAAAACACTAAAATGGCCATATCTCCGAAACTAAGCGTCTGCGCGGGTCATATTATGCACCAGAAAAAAAAATTCAAGCACTAAATGGCTAGGCGTCTGCGGGGGTCATATTATGGACCAGAAAAAAAAACATTCAAAACCCTAAAATGGTCCATAAGATGACCAAAAAAAAAAACATTCAAAACGCTAAACTGGCTATATCTCCTAAACTAGGCGTCTGCGGGGGACACATTATGCACCAGAAAAAAAAACTCAAAACACTAAAATGGCTGTATTTCCTAAACTAGGCTTTTGCGCGGGTCATATTATGCACCAGAAAGAAAAAATTCAGAACACTAATATATCTATATTTCCTAAACTAGGCGTCTGCGGTAGTCATATTATGCACCAGAAAAAAAAAATTTCAAGACACTAAATTGGCTATATTTCCTAAACTAGGCGTCTGCGGGAGTCATATTATGCACCAGAAAAAAAAAATTCCAAACACTAAAATGGGTATATTTCCTATACTAGGGGCCTGGGGGGTCATATTCTGCACAAGAAAAAAAAAATGCAAAACACTAAAATGGCCATATTTCCTAAACTAGGCGTCTGCGCGGGTCATAATATGCACCAAAAAAAAAAAATTCAAAACACTAAAATGGCTATATTTCCTAAATTAGGCGTCTGCGGGAGTCATATTATGCACCAGAAAAAAAAAATTTCAAACACTAAAATGGCTATATTTCCTAAACTAGGCGTCTGCGGGTTCATATTATGCACCAGAAAAAAAAAATCAAAACACTAAAATGGCTGTATTTCCTAAACTAGGCGTCTTCTGGGGTTATATTATGGACCAGAAAACAAAAAACATTCAAAACACTGAAATGGGTATATCTCCTAAACTAGGCGTTTGCGAAGGTCATATTATGCACCTGAAAAAAAAACATTTAAAACACTAAAATGGCTATATCTCCTAAACTAGGCGTCTGCGCGGGTCATATTATGCTCCAGAAAAAAAAATTCATAACACTAAAATAGCCATATCTCCTAAACTAGGCGTCTGCGCGGGTCATATTACGCAGAAGAAAAAAAAAAATTCAAAACACTAAAATGGCTATATCTCCTAAATTAGGCGTCTGCGGGGGTTATATTATGGACCAGAAAAAAAAAACATTCAAAACACTGAAATGGCTATATCTTCTAAACAAGGCGTCTGCGCGGGTCATATTATGCACCAGAAAAAAAAAATTCATAACACTAAAATGGCTATATTTCCTAAATTAGGCGTCTGCGGGGGTCATATTATGCACCAGAAAAAAAAAATTCAAAACACTAAAATGGCCATATCTCCTAAACTAAGCGTCTGCGCGGGTCATATTATGCACCAGAAAAAAAAAAATTCAAGCACTAAAATGGCTATATTTCCTAAACTAGGCGTCTGCGGTGGTCATATTATGGACCAGAAAACAAAAAACATTCAAAACACTGAAATGGGTATATCTCCTAAACTAGGCGTTTGCGAAGGTCATATTATGCACCTGAAAAAAAAACATTTAAAACACTAAAATGGCTATATCTCCTAAACACGGCGTCTGCGCGGGTCATATTATGCACCAGAAAAAAAAAATTCATAACACTAAAATGGCTATATTTCCTAAATTAGGCGTCTGCGGGGGTCATATTATGCACCAGAAAAAAAAAATTCAAAACACTAAAATGGCCATATCTCCTAAACTAGGCGTCTGCGCGGGTCATATTACGCACCAGAAAAAAGAAAAATTCAAAACACTAAAATGGCTATATCTCCTTAACTAGGCGTCTGCGGGGGTTATATTATGCTCCCGAAAAAAAAAACATTCAAAACACTAAAATGGCTGTATCTCCTAAACTAGGAGTCTGCGGGGGTCATATTATGGACCAGAAAAAAAAAACATTCAAAACACTGAAATGGCTATATCTTCTAAACAAGGCGTCTGCGCGGGTCATATTATGCACCTGAAAATAAAACATTTAAAACACTAAAATGGCTGTATCTCCTAAACTAGGAGTCTGTGCGGGTAATATTAAGCACCAGAAAAAAAAATTCAAAACACTAAAATGGCCCATAATATGACCAGAAAAAAAAACATTCAAAACCCTAAAACGGCTACATCTCCTAAACTAGGCGTCTGCGGGAGTCATATTATGCACCAGAAAAAAAAAATTCCAAACTCTAAAATGGCTTCATTTCCTAAACTAGGCGTCTACGGGGGTCATATTATGCACCAGAAAAAAAAATTCCAAACACTAAAATGGCTATATTTCCTAAACTAGGCGTCTGCGGGGGTCATATTATGCACCAGAAAAAAAAATGCAGAACACTAAAGTGGCCATATCTCCTAAGCTAGGCGTCTGCGGGGGTCATATTATGGACCAGAGAAAAAAAACATTCACAACACTAAAATGGCTGTATCTCTTAAACTAGGCATCTGCGGTTTTCATATTATGCACCTGAAAAAAAAAATCAAAACACTAAAATGGCTGTATTTCCTAAACTAGGCGTCTTCGGGGGTTATATTATGGACCAGAAAACAAAAAACATTCAAAACACTAAAATGGGTATATTTCCTAAACTAGGCGTCTAGGGGGGTCATATTATGCACCAGAAAAAAAAAATGCAAAACACTAAAATGGCCATATTTCCTAAACTAGGCGTCTGCGCGGGTCATAATATGCACCAAAAAAAAAATTCAAAACACTAAAATGGCTATATTTCCTAAATTAGGCGTCTGCGGGAGTCATATTATGCACCAGAAAAAAAAAATTCCAAACACTAAAATGGCTAGATTTCCTAAACTAGGCGTCTGCGGGTTCATATTATGGACCAGAAAAAAAAAACATTCACAACACTAAAATGGCTGTATCTCTTAAACTAGGCGTCTGCGGTTTTCATATTATGCACCTGAAAAAAAAATCAAAACACTAAAATGGCTGTATTTCCTAAACTAGGCGTCTTCTGGGGTTATATTATGGGCCAGAAAACAAAAAACATTCAAAACACTGAAATGGCTATATCTCCTAAACAAGGCGTCTGCGCGGGTCATATTATGAACCAGAAAAAAAAAATTCAAAACACTAAAATGGCCATATCTCCTAAACTAAGCGTCTGCGCGGGTCATATTATGCACCAGAAAAAAAAATTCAAGCACTAAAATGGCTATATTTCCTAAACTAGGCGTCTGCGGGGGTCATATTATGGACCAGAAAAAAAAAACATTCAAAACCCTAAAATGGTCCATAAGATGACCAAAAAAAAAAAACATTCAAAACGCTAAACTGGCTATATCTCCTAAACTAGGCGTCTGCGGGGGTTATAGTATGGACCAGAAAAAAAAAACATTCAAAACACTAAAATGGCTGTATCTCCTAAACTAGGAGTCTGCGCGGGTTATATTAAGCACCAGAAAAAAAAATTCAAAACACTAAAATGGCCCATAATATGACCAGAAAAAAAAACATTCAAAACCCTAAAACGGCTACATCTCCTAAACTAGGCGTCTGCGGGGGACATATTATGCACCAGAAAGAAAAATTTTCAAGACACTAAATTGGCTATATTTCCTAAACAAGCCGTCTGCGGGAGTCATATTATGCACCAGAAAAAAAAAATTCCAAACTCTAAAATGGCTTTATTTCCTAAACTAGGCGTCTACGGGGGTCATATTATGCACCAGAAAAAAAAATTCCAAACACTAAAATGGCTATATTTCCTAAACTAGGCGTCTGCGGGGGTCATATTATGCACCAGAAAAAAAAATGCAGAACACTAAAGTGGCCATATCTCCTAAGCTAGGCGTCTGCGGGGGTCATATTATGGACCAGAGAAAAAAAACATTCACAACACTAAAATGGCTGTATCTCTTAAACTAGGCGTCTGCGGTTTTCATATTATGCACCTGAAAAAAAAAAATCAAAACACTAAAATGGCTGTATTTCCTAAACTAGGCGTCTGCGGGAGTCATATTATGGACCAGAAAACAAAAAACATTCAAAACACTAAAATGGGTATATTTCCTAAACTAGGCGTCTAGGGGGGTCATATTATGCACCAGAAAAAAAAAATGCAAAACACTAAAATGGCCATATTTCCTAAACTAGGCGTCTGCGCGGGTCATAATATGCACCAAAAAAAAAATTCAAAACACTAAAATGGCTATATTTCCTAAATTAGGCGTCTGCGGGAGTCATATTATGCACCAGAAAAAAAAAATTCCAAACACTAAAATGGCTATATTTCCTAAACTAGGCGTCTGCGGGTTCATATTATGCACCAGAAAAAAAAATGCAAAACTCTAAAGTGGCCATATCTCCTGAGCTAGGCGTCTGCGGGGGTCATATTATGGACCAGAAAAAAAAAACATTCACAACACTAAAATGGCTGTATCTCTTAAACTAGGCGTCTGCGGTTTTCACACTATGCACCTGAAAAAAAAATCAAAACACTAAAATGGCTGTATTTCCTAAACTAGGCGTCTTCTGGGGTTATATTATGGACCAGAAAACAAAAAACATTCAAAACACTGAAATGGCTATATCTCCTAAACTAAGCGTCTGCGCGGGTCATATTATGCACCAGAAAAAAAAATTCAAGCACTAAAATGGCTATATTTCCTAAACTAGGCGTCTGCGGGGGTCATATTATGGACCAGAAAAAAAAAACATTCAAAACCCTAAAATGGTCCATAAGATGACCAAAAAAAAAAAAACCATTCAAAACGCTAAACTGGCTATATCTCCTAAACTAGGCGTCAGCGGGGGACATATTATGCACCAGAAAAAAAAAATTTCAAGACACTAAATTGGCTATATTTCCTAAACTAGGCGTCTGCGGGAGTCATATTATGCACCAGAAAAAAAAAATTCCAAACACTAAAATGGGTATATTTCCTAAACTAGGCGTCTAGGGGGGTCATATTATGCACCAGAAAAAAAACTGCAAAACACTAAAATGGCCATATTTCTTAAACCAGGCGTCTGCGCGGGTCATAATATGCACCAAAAAAAAAAAATTCCAAACACTAAAATGGCTATATTTCCTAAATTAGGCGTCTGCGGGAGTCATATTATGCACCAGAAAAAAAAAATTTCAAACACTAAAATGGCTATATTTCCTAAACTAGGCGTCTGCGGGTTCATATTATGCACCAGAAAAAAAAATCAAAACACTAAAATGGCTGTATTTCCTAAACTAGGCGTCTTCTGGGGTTATATTATGGACCAGAAAACAAAAAACATTCAAAACACTGAAATGGGTATATCTCCTAAACCAGGCGTTTGCGAAGGTCATATTATGCACCTGAAAAAAAAACATTTAAAACACTAAAATGGCTATATCTCCTAAACTAGGCGTCTGCGCGGGTCATATTATGCACCAGAAAAAAAAAATTCATAACACTAAAATGGCTATATTTCCTAAATTAGGCGCCTGCGGGGGTCATATTATGCACCAGAAAAAAAAAATTCAAAACACTAAAATGGCCATATCTCCTAAACTAGGCGTCTGCGCGGGTCATATTACGCACCAGAAAAAAAAAAATTCAAAACACTAAAATTGCTATATCTCCTTAACTAGGCGTCTGCGGGGTTATATTATGGACCAGAAAAAAAAAACATTCAAAACACTGAAATGGCTATATCTTCTAAACAAGGCGTCTGCGCGGGTCATATTATGCACCAGAAAAAAAAAATTCATAACACTGAAATGGCTATATTTCCTAAATTAAACGTCTGCGCGGGTCATATTATGCACCAGAAAAAAAAATTCAAGCACTAAAATGGCTATATTTCCTAAACTAGGCGTCAGCAGGGGTCATATTATGGACCAGAAAAAAAAAACATTCAAAACCCTAACATGGTCCATAAGATGACCAAAAAAAAAAAAACATTCAAAACACTAAAATTGCTATATCTCCTTAACTAGGCGTCTGCGGGGTTATATTATGGACCAGAAAAAAAAAACATTCAAAACACTGAAATGGCTATATCTTCTAAACAAGGCGTCTGCGCGGGTCATATTATGCACCAGAAAAAAAAAATTCATAACACTGAAATGGCTATATTTCCTAAATTAGGCGTCTGCGCGGGTCATATTACGCACCAGAAAAAAAAAAATTCAAAACACTAAAATTGCTATATCTCCTTAACTAGGCGTCTGCGGGGTTATACTATGGACCAGAAAAAAAAAACATTCAAAACACTGAAATGGCTATATCTTCTAAACAAGGCGTCTGCGGGGGTCATATTATGCACCAGAAAAAAAAAATTCAAAACACTAAAATGGCCATATCTCCTAAACTAAGCGTCTGCGCGGGTCATATTATGCACCAGAAAAAAAAATTCAAGCACTAAAATGGCTATATTTCCTAAACTAGGCGTCTGCGGGGGTCATATTATGGACCAGAAAAAAAAAACATTCAAAACCCTAACATGGTCCATAAGATGACCGAAAAAAAAAAACATTCAAAACGCTAAACTGGCTATATCTCCTAAACTAGGCGTCTGCGGGGGACATATTATGCACCAGAAAAAAAAAATTTCAAGACACTAAATTGGCTATTTTTCCTAAACTAGGCGTCTGCGGGAGTCATATTGTGCACCAGAAAAAAAAATTCCAAACACTGGAATGGGTATATTTCCTAAACTAGGCGTCTAGGGGGGTCATATTATGCACCAGAAAAAAAAAATGCAAAACACTAAAATGGCCATATTTCCTAAACTAGGCGTCTGCGCGGGTCATAATATGCACCAAAAAAAAAACTCAAAACACTAAAGTGGCCATATCTCCTAAGCTAGGCGTCTGCGGGGTCATATTATGGACCAGAAAAAAAACACATTCACAACACTAAAATGGCTGTATCTCTTAAACTAGGTGTCTGCGGTTTTCATATTATGCACCTGAAAAAAAAAATCAAAACACTAAAATGGCTGTACTTCCTAAACTAGGCGTCTTCTGGGGTTATATTATGGACCAGAAAACAAAAAACATTCAAAACACTAAAATGGGTATATCTCCTAAACTAGGCGTTTGCGAAGGTCATATTATGCACCTGAAAAAAAAACATTTAAAACACTAAAATGGCTATATCTCCTAAACTAGGCGTCAGCGCGGGTCATATTATGCACCAGAAAAAAAAAATTCATAACACTAAAATGGCTATATTTTCTAAATTAGGCGTCTGCGGGGGTCATATTATGCACCCGAAAAAAAAATTCAAAACACTAAAATGGCCATATCTCCTAAACTAGGCGTCTGCGCGGGTCATATTACGCACCAGAAAAAAAAACATTTAAAACACTAAAATGGCTGTATCTCCTAAACTAGGAGTCTGCGCGGGTAATATTAAGCACCAGAAAAAAAAACATTCAAAACCCTAAAACGGCTATATCTCCTAAACTAGGCGTCTGCGGGGGTCATATTATGGACCAGAAAAAAAAAACATTCAAAACACTGAAATGGCTATATCTTCTAAACAAGGCGTCTGCGCGGGTCATATTATGCACCTGAAAAAAAAACATTTAAAACACTAAAATGGCTGTATCTCCTAAACTAGGAGTCTGCGCGGGTAATATTAAGCACCAGAAAAAAAAATTCAAAACACCAAAATGGCCATATCTCCAAAACTAGGCGTCTGCGGGGGTCATATTATGGACCAGAAAAAAAAAATTTCAAACACTAAAATGGGTATATTTCCTGAACTAGGCGTCTAGGGGGTTCATATTATGCACAAGAAAAAAAAACTTCAAAACACTAAAATGGCTATATTTCCTAAACTAGGCGTCTGCGGGGGTCATATTATGGACCAGAAATAAAAACACATTCAAAACACTAAAATGGCTATATCTCCTAAACTAGGCGTCTGCGCGGGTCATATTATGCACCAGAAAAAAAAATTCAAAAGACTAAAATGGCTATATCTCCTAAACTAGGAGTCTGCGCGGGTCATATTATGCACCAGAAAAAAAAATTCAAAACACTAAAATGGCTGTATCTCCTAAACTAGGAGTCTGCGGGGGTCATATTATGGACCAGAAAAAAAAACATTCAAAACACTGAAATGGCTATATCTTCTAAACAAGGCGTCTGCGCGGGTCATATTCTGCACCTGAAAAAAAAACATTTAAAACACTAAAATGGCTGTATCTCCTAAACTAGGAGTCTGCGCGGGTAATATTAAGCACCAGAAAAAAAAATTCAAAACACCAAAATGGCCATATCTCCAAAACTAGGCGTCTGCGGGGGTCATATTATGCACCAGAAAGAAAAAAAAATCAAAACACTAAAATGGCTGTATTTCCTAAACTAGGCGTCTTCTGGGGTTACATTATTCACCAGAAAACAAAAAACATTCAAAACACTGAAATGGGTATATCTCCTAAACTAGGCATTTGCGAAGGTCATATTATGCACCTGAAAAAAAAACATTTAAAACACTAAAATGGCTGTATCTCCTAAACTAGGCGTCTGCTGGGGACATATTATGCACCAGAAAGAAAAATTTTCAAGACACTAAATTGGCTATATTTCCTAAAGTAGGCGTCTGCGGGAGTCATATTATGCACCAGAAAAAAAAAATTCCAAACTCTAAAATGGCTTTATTTCCTAAACTAGGCGTCTGCGGGGGTCATATTATGCACCAGAAAAAAAAAATCCAAACACTAAAATGGCTATATTTCCTAAACTAGGCGTCTGCGGGGGTCATATTATGCACCAGAAAAAAAAAATCAAAACACTAAAATGGCTGTACTTCCTAAACTAGGCGTCTTCTGGGGTTATATTATGGACCAGAAAACAAAAAACATTCACAACACTAAAATGGCTGTATCTCTTAAACTAGGCGTCTGCGGTTTTCATATTATGCACCTGAAAAAAAAAATCAAAACACTAAAATGGCTGTATTTCCTAAACTAGGCGTCTTGTGGGGTTATATTATGCACCAGAAAAAAAAATTCAAAACACTAAAATGGCTATATGTCCTAAACTAGGCGTCTGCGCGGGTCATATTATGCACCAGAAGAAAAAAAAATTCAAAACACTAAAATGGCTATATCTCCTTAACTAGGCGTCTCCGGGGGTCATATTATGCACCAGAAAAAAAAAATTCAAAACACTAAAATGGCTATATTTCCTAAACTAGGCGTCTGCGGGGGTCATATTATGGACCAGAAAAAAAAAACATTCAAAACACTGAAATGGCCATATCTCCTAAACAAGGCTTCTGCGCGGGTCATATTATGCACCAGAAAAAAAAAATTCAAAACACTAAAATGGCTATATTTCCTAAACTAGGCGTCTGCGGGGGTCATATTATGGACCAGAAAAAAAAAACATTCAAAACCCTAAAATGGTCCATAATATGATCAGAAAAAAAAAACATTCAAAACACTAAAATGGCTATATCTCCTAAACTAGGCGTCTGCGGGGGACATATTATGCACCAGAAAGAAAAATTTTCAAGACACTAAATTGGCTATATTTCCTAAACTAGGCGTCTGCGGGAGTCATATTATGCACCACAAAAAAAAAATTCCAAACTCTAAAATGGCTTTATTTCCTAAACTAGGCGTCTGCGCGGGTCATACGAGTATTATACACCAGAAAAAAAAATTCAAAACACTAAAATGGCTATATTTCCTAAACTAGGCGTCTGCGGGGGTCATATTATGCACCAGAAAAAAAAAATTTCGGGACACTAAATTGGCTATATTTCCTAAACTAGGCGTCTGCGGGAGTCATATTATGCACCAGAAAAAAAAAATGCAAAACACTAAAATGGCAATATTTCCTAAATTAGGCGTCTGCGCGGGTCATAATATGCACCAAAAAAAAAATTCAAAACACTAAAATGGCTATATTTCCTAAATTAGGCGTCTGCGGGAGTCATATTATGCACCAGAAAAAAAAAATTCCAAACACTAAAATGGCTGTATCTCTTAAACTAGGTGTCTGCGGTTTTCATATTATGCACCTGAAAAAAAAAATCAAAACACTAAAATGGCTGTACTTCCTAAACTAGGCGTCTTCTGGGGTTATATTATGGACCAGAAAACAAAAAACATTCAAAACACTAAAATGGGTATATCTCCTAAACTAGGCGTTTGCGAAGGTCATATTATGCACCTGAAAAAGAAACATTTAAAACACTAAAATGGCTATATCTCCAAAACTAGGCGTCTGCGGGGGTCATATTATGGACCAGAAAAAAAAAATTTCAAACACTAAAATGGGTATATTTCCTGAACTAGGCGTCTAGGGGGTTCATATTATGCACAAGAAAAAAAAACTTCAAAACACTAAAATGGCTATATTTCCTAAACTAGGCGTCTGCGGGGGTCATATTATGGACCAGAAATAAAAACACATTCAAAACACTAAAATGGCTATATCTCCTAAACTAGGCGTCTGCGCGGGTCATATTATGCACCAGAAAAAAAAATTCAAAAGACTAAAATGGCTATATCTCCTAAACTAGGAGTCTGCGCGGGTCATATTATGCACCAGAAAAAAAAATTCAAAACACTAAAATGGCTGTATCTCCTAAACTAGGAGTCTGCGGGGGTCATATTATGGACCAGAAAAAAAAACATTCAAAACACTGAAATGGCTATATCTTCTAAACAAGGCGTCTGCGCGGGTCATATTCTGCACCTGAAAAAAAAACATTTAAAACACTAAAATGGCTGTATCTCCTAAACTAGGAGTCTGCGCGGGTAATATTAAGCACCAGAAAAAAAAATTCAAAACACCAAAATGGCCATATCTCCAAAACTAGGCGTCTGCGGGGGTCATATTATGCACCAGAAAGAAAAAAAAATCAAAACACTAAAATGGCTGTATTTCCTAAACTAGGCGTCTTCTGGGGTTACATTATTCACCAGAAAACAAAAAACATTCAAAACACTGAAATGGGTATATCTCCTAAACTAGGCATTTGCGAAGGTCATATTATGCACCTGAAAAAAAAACATTTAAAACACTAAAATGGCTGTATCTCCTAAACTAGGCGTCTGCTGGGGACATATTATGCACCAGAAAGAAAAATTTTCAAGACACTAAATTGGCTATATTTCCTAAAGTAGGCGTCTGCGGGAGTCATATTATGCACCAGAAAAAAAAAATTCCAAACTCTAAAATGGCTTTATTTCCTAAACTAGGCGTCTGCGGGGGTCATATTATGCACCAGAAAAAAAAAATCCAAACACTAAAATGGCTATATTTCCTAAACTAGGCGTCTGCGGGGGTCATATTATGCACCAGAAAAAAAAATGCAGAACGCTAAAGTGGCCATATCTCCTAAGCTAGGCGTCTGCGGGGGTCATATTATGGACCAGAGAAAAAAAACATTCACAACACTAAAATGGCTGTATCTCTTAAACTAGGCGTCTGCGGTTTTCATATTATGCACCTGAAAAAAAAAATCAAAACACTAAAATGGCTGTATTTCCTAAACTAGGCGTCTTGTGGGGTTATATTATGCACCAGAAAAAAAAATTCAAAACACTAAAATGGCTATATGTCCTAAACTAGGCGTCTGCGCGGGTCATATTATGCACCAGAAGAAAAAAAAATTCAAAACACTAAAATGGCTATATCTCCTTAACTAGGCGTCTCCGGGGGTCATATTATGCACCAGAAAAAAAAAATTCAAAACACTAAAATGGCTATATTTCCTAAACTAGGCGTCTGCGGGGGTCATATTATGGACCAGAAAAAAAAAACATTCAAAACACTGAAATGGCCATATCTCCTAAACAAGGCTTCTGCGCGGGTCATATTATGCATCAGAAAAAAAAAATTCAAAACACTAAAATGGCCATATCTCCTAAACTAAGCGTCTGCGCGGGTCAGATTATGCACCAGAAAAAAAAAATTCAAAACACTAAAATGGCTATATTTCCTAAACTAGGCGTCTGCGGGGGTCATATTATGGACCAGAAAAAAAAAACATTCAAAACCCTAAAATGGTCCATAATATGATCAGAAAAAAAAAACATTCAAAACACTAAAATGGCTATATGTCCTAAACTAGGCGTCTGCGCGGGTCATATTATGCACCAGAAGAAAAAAAAATTCAAAACACTAAAATGGCAATATTTCCTAAATTAGGCGTCTGCGCGGGTCATAATATGCACCAAAAAAAAAAATTCAAAACACTAAAATGGCTATATTTCCTAAATTAGGCGTCTGCGGGAGTCATATTATGCACCAGAAAAAAAAAATTCCAAACACTAAAATGGCTATATTTCCTAAACTAGGCGTCGGCGGGGGTCATATTATGCACCAGAAAAAAAAATTAAAAACACTAAAATGGCTATATTTCCTAAACTAGGCGTCTGCGGGGGTCATATTATGCACCAGAAAAAAAAATGCAGAACGCTAAAGTGGCCATATCTCCTCAGCTAGGCGTCTGCGGGGGTCATATTATGGACCAGAGAAAAAAAACATTCACAACACTAAAATGGCTGTATCTCTTAAACTAGGCGTCTGCGGTTTTCATATTATGCACCTGAAAAAACAAATCAAAACACTAAAATGGCTGTATTTCCTAAACTAGGCGTCTTCTGGGGTTATATAATGGACCAGAAAACAAAAAACATTCAAAACACTAAAATGGATATATCTCCTAAACTAGGCGTTTGCGAAGGTCATATTATGCACCTGAAAAAAGAAAACATTTAAAACACTAAAATGGCTGTATCTCCTAAACTAGGAGTCTGCGCGGGTCATATTATGCACCAGAAAAAAAAATTCAAAACACTAAAATGGCTATATGTCCTAAACTAGGCGTCTGCGCGGGTCATATTATGCACCAGAAGAAAAAAAAATTCAAAACACTAAAATGGCCATATCTCCTAAACAAGGCGTCTGCGGGGGTTATATTATGGACCAGAAAAACAAAAACATTCAAAACACTAAAATGGCTATATCTCCTAAACTAGGCGTCTGCGAGGGTCATATTATGCACCAGAAAAAAAAAATGCAAAACACTAAAATGGCCATATCTCCTAAACTAGGCGTCTGCGCGGGTCATAATATGCACCAAAAAAAAAAATTCAAAACACTAAAATGGCTATATTTCCTAAATTAGACGTCTGCGGGAATCATATTATGCACCAGAAAAAAAAAATGCAAAACTCTAAAATGGCTATATTTCCTAAATTAGGCGTCTGCGCGGGTCATAATATGCACCAAAAAAAAAAATTCAAAACACTAAAATGGCTATATTTCCTAAATTAGGCGTCTGCGGGGGTCATATTATGGACCAGAAAAAAAAAACATTCACAACACTAAAATGGCTGTATCTCTTAAACTAGGCGTCTGCGGTTTTCATATTATGTACCTGAAAAAAAAAATAAAAACACTAAAATGGCTGTATTTCCTAAACTAGGCGTCTTCTGGGGTTATATTATGGACCAGAAAAAAAAAACATTCAAAACACTAAAATGGGTATATCTCCTAAACTAGGCGTTTGCGAAGGTCATATTATGCACCTGAAAAAAAAACATTTAAAACACAAAAACGGCTATATCTCCTAAACTAGGCGTCTGCGCGGGTCATATTATGCACCAGAAAAAAAAAAATTCATAACACTAAAATGGCTATATTTCCTAAATGAGGCGTCTGCGGAGGTCATATTATGCACCAGAAAAAAAAAATTCAAAACACTAAAATGGCCATATCTCCTAAACTAGGCGTCTGCGCGGGTCATATTACGCACCAGAAAAAAAAAAATTCAAAACAATAAAATATCTATATCTCCTTAACTAGGCGTCTGCGGGGGTTATATTATGCTCCTGAAAAAAAAAACATTCAAAACACTAAAATGGCTGTATCTCCTAAACTAGGAGTCTGCGGTTGTCATATTATGGACCAGAAAAAAAAAACATTCAAAAAACTGAAATGGCTATATCTTCTAAACAAGGCGTCTGCGCGGGTCATATTATGCACCTGAAAAAAAAACATTTAAAACACTAAAATGGCTGTATCTCCTAAACTAGGAGTCTGCGCGGGTAATATTATGCACCAGAAAAAAAAAAAATTCAAAACACTAAAATGGCCCATAATTTGACCAGAAAAACAAACATTCAAAACCCTAAAAGGCTATATCTCCTAAACTAGGCGTCTCCGGGGGTCATATTATGCACCAGAAAAAAAATTCAAACACTAAAATGGCTATATTTCCTAAACTAGGCGTCTGCGGGGTTCATATTACGGACCAGAAAAAAAAAACATTCAAAACACTGAAATGGCTATATCTCCTAAACAAGGCGACTGCGCGGGTCATATTATGCACCAGAAAAAAAAAATTCAAAACACTAAAATGGCCATATCTCCTAAACTAAGCGTCTGCGCGGGTCATATTATGCACCACAAAAAAAAATTCAAACACTAAAATGGCTATATTTCCTAAACTAGGCGTCTGCGGGAGTCATATTATGGACCAGAAAAAAAAAACATTCAAAACCCTAAAATGGTCCATAATATGACCAAAAAAAAAAAAAAACATTCAAAACACTAAAATGGCAATATTTCCTAAACTAGGCGTCTGCGGGGGTCATATTATGGACCAGAAAAAAAAAATATTCAAAACACTGAAATTGCTATATCTCCTAAACAAGGCGTCTGCGCGGGTCATATTATGCAAAAGAAAAAAAAAATTCAAAACACTAAAATGGCCATATCTCCTAAACTAAGCGTCTGCGCGGGTCATATTATGCACCAGAAAAAAAAAAAATTCAAAACACTAAAATGGCTATATTTCCTAAACTAGGCGTCTGCGGGGGTCATATTATGGACCAGAAAAAAAAAACATTCAAAACCCTAAAATGGTCCATAATATGACCAAAAAAAAAAAAAACATTCAAAACACTACAATGGCTATATCTCCTAAACTAGGCGTCTGCGCGGGTAATATTATGCACCAGAAAAAAAAATGCAAAACACTAAAATGGCCATATCTCCTAAACTAGGCGTCTGCGCGGGTCATACGAGTATTATACACCAGAAAAAAAAAAATTCAAAACACTAAAATGGCTATATTTCCTAAACTAGGCGTCTGCGGGGGTCATATTATGCACCAGAAAGAAAAATTTTCAAGACACTAAATTGGCTATATTTCCTAAACTAGGCGTCTGCGGGAGTCATATTATGCACCAGAAAAAAAAATTCCAAACTCTAAAATGGCTTTATTTCCAAAACTAATCGTCTGCGGGGGTCATATTATGCACCAGAAAAAAAAATTCCAAACACTAAAATGGCTATATTTCCTAAACCAGTTGTCTGCGGGGGTCATATTATGCACCAGAAAAAAAAATGCAAAACACTAAAATGGCCATATCTCCTAAACTAGGCGTCTGCGCGGGTCATACGAGTATTATACACCAGAAAAAAAAAAATTCAAAACACTAAAATGGCTATATTTCCTAAACTAGGCGTCTGCGGGGGTCATATTATGCACCAGAAAAAAAAAATTTCGAGACACTAAATTGGCTATATTTCCTAAACTAGGCGTCTGCGGGAGTCATATTATGCACCAGAAAAAATAAATCAAAACATTGAAATGGCCATATCTCCTAAACAAGGCGTCTGAGGGGGTTATATTATGGACCAGAAAAACAAAAACATTCAAAACACTAAAATGGTTATATCTCCTAAACTAGGCGTCTGCGCGGGTAATATTATGCACCAGAAAAAAAAATGCAAAACACTAAAATGGCCATATCTCCTAAACTAGCGTCTGCGGGGGTCATTTTATGGACCAGACAAAAAAAAACATTCAAAACGCTAAAATCTCTATATTTTCTAAACTAGGAGTCTGCGGGGGTTATATTATGCTCCTGGAAAAAAAAAATTCAAAAAACTAAAATGGCTGTATCTCCTAAACTAGGAGTCTTCGCGGGTCATATTATGCACCTGAAAAAAAAAATTCAAAACACTAAAATGGCTATATTTCCTAAACTAGGCGTCTGCGGGGGTCATATTATTGACCAGAAAGAAAAAAACATTCAAAACACTAAAATGGCTATATCTCCTAAACTAGGAGTCTGCGCGGGTCATATTATGCACCTGAAAAAAAAAATTCAAAACACTAAAATGGCTGTATCTCCTAAACTAGGAGTCTGCGCGGGTCATATTATGCACCAGAAAAAAAAAATTCAAAACACTAAAATGGCTATATTTCTTAAACTAGGCGTCTGCAGGGGTCATATTATGCACCAGAAAAAAAAAATTCAAGACACTAAATTGGCTATATTTCCTAAACTAGGCGTATGCGGGAGTCATATTATGCACCAGAAAAAAAAAAAAGCCAAACACTAAAATGGCTATATTTCCAAAACTAGGCGTCTGCGGGGGTCATATTATGCACCAGAAAAAAAATGCTAAACACTACAGTGGCCATATCTCCTAAGCTAGGCGTCTGAGGGGGTCATATTATGGACCAGAAAAAAAAAAACATTCACAACACTAAAATGGCTGTATCTCTTAAACTAGGCGTCTGCTATTTTCATATTATGCACCTGAAAAAAAAAATCAAAACACTAAAATGGCTGTATTTCCTAAACTAGGCGTTTGCGAAGGTCATATTATGCACCTGAAAAAAAAACATTTAAAACACTAAAATGGCTGTATCTCCTAAACTAGGAGTCTGCGCGGATCATATTATGCACGAGAAAAAAAAATTCAAAACACTAAAATGGCTATATTTCCTAAACTAGGCGTCTGCGGGGGTCATATTATTGACCAGAAAAAAAAAAAATTCAAAACACTAAAATGGCTATATCTCCTAAACTAGGCTTCTGCGCGGGTCATATTATGCACCAGAAAAAAAAAATTCAAAACACTAAAATGGCTATATTTCCTAAACTAGGCCTCTGCGGGGGTCAGATTATGCACCAGAAAAAAAAAATTTCAAGACACTAAATTGGCTATATTCCCTAAACTAGGCGTCTGCGGGAGTCATATTATGCACCAGAAAAAAAAAATTCCAAACACTAAAATGGGTATATTTCCTGAACTAGGCGTCTAGGGGGGTCATATTATGCACAAGAAAAAAAAACTTCAAAACACTAAAATGGCTATATTTCCTAAACTAGGCGTCTGCGTTGGTCATGTTATGGACCAGAAAAAAAAAACATTCAAAACACTAAAATGGCTATATCTCCTAAACTAGGAGTCTGCGCGGGTCATATTATGCACCTGAAAAAAAAATTCAAAATACTAAAATGGCCATATCTCCTAAACTAGCCGTCTGCGGGGGTCATTTTATGGACCAGAAAAAAAAAACATTCAAAACGCTAAAATGGCTGTATCTCCTAAACTAGGCTTCTGCGCGGGTGATATTATGCACCAGAAAAAAAAAATTCAAAACACTAAAATGGCTATATTTCCTAAACTAGGCGTCTGCAGGGGTCATATTATGCACCAGAAAAAAAAAATTTCAAGACACTAAATTGGCTATATTTCCTAAACTAGGCGTCTGCGGGAGTTATATTATGCACCAGAAAAAAAAAAAGCCAAACACTAAAATGGCTATATTTCCTAAACTAGGCGTCTGCGGGGGTCATATTATGCACCAGAAAAAAAATGCAAAACTCTACAGTGGCCATATCTCCTAAGCTAGGCGTCTGCGGGGATCATATTATGGACCAGAAAAAAAAAAACATTCACAACACTAAAATGGCTGTATCTCTTAAACTAGGCGTCTGCGGTTTTCATATTATGCACCTGAAAAAAAAAATCAAAACACTAAAATGGCTGTATTTCCTAAACTAGGCGTTTGCGAAGGTCATATTATGCACCTGAAAAAAAAACATTTAAAACACTAAAATGGCTGTATCTCCTAAACTAGGAGTCTACGCGGATCATATTATGCACCAGAAAAAAAAATTCAAAATACTAAAATGGCTATATTTCCTAAACTAGGCGTCTGCGGGGGTCATATTATTGACCAGAAAAAAAAAAACATTCAAAACACTAAAATGGCTATATCTCCTAAACTAGGCTTCTGCGCGGGTCATATTATGCACAAGAAAAAAAAAATTCAAAACACTAAAATGGCTATATTTCCTAAACTAGGCGTCTGCGGGGGTCAGATTATGCACCAGAAAAAAAAAAATTTCAAGACACTAAATTGGCTATATTTCCTAAACTAGGCGTCTGCGGGAGTCATATTATGCACCAGAAAAAAAACATTCCAAACACTAAAATGGGTATATTTCCTGAACTAGGCGTCTAGGGGGGTCATATTATGCACAAGAAAAAAAAACTTCAAAACACTAAAATGGCTATATTTCCTAAACTAGGCGTCTGCGGGGGTCATACTATGGACCAGAAATAAAAACACATTCAAAACACTAAAATGGCTATATCTCCTAAACTAGGTTTCTGCGCGGGTCATATTATGCACCAGAAAAAAAAATTCCAAACACTAAAATGGCTATATTTCCTAAACTAGGCGTCTGCGGGGGTCATATTTTGCACCAGAAAAAAAAACTTCAAAACACTAAAATGGCTATATTTCCTAAACTAGGCGTCTGCGGGGGTCATATTATGCACCAGAAAAAAAAATTCCAAACACTAAAATGGCTATATTTCCTAAACTAGGTGTCTGCGCGGGTCATATTATGCACCAGAAAAAAAAATTTCAAACACTAACATGGGTATATTTCCTGAACTAGGCGTCTAGGGGGTTCATATTATGCACAAGAAAAAAAAACTTCAAAACACTAAAATGGCTATATTTCCTAAACTAGGCGTCTGCGGGGGTCATATTATGGACCAGAAATAAAAACACATTCAAAACACTAAAATGGCTATATCTCCTAAACTAGGTGTCTGCGCGGGTCATATTATGCACCTGAAAAAAAAAAAAAAAACACCAAAATGGCTATATTTCCTAAACTAGGCGTCTGCGGGGGTCATATTATGCACCAGAAAAAAAAACATTCAAAACACTAAAATGGCTATATCTCCTAAACTAGGCTTCTGCGCGGGTCATATTATGCACCAGAAAAAAAAAATTCAAAACACTAAAATGGTTATATTTCCTAAACTAGGCGTCTGCGGGGGTCATATTATGGACCAGAAAAAAAAAACATTCAAAACACTGAAATTGCTATATCTCCTAAACAAGGCGTCTGCGCGGGTCATATTATGCACCAGAAAAAAAAAATTCAAAACACTAAAATGGCCATATCTCCTAAACTAAGCGTCTGCGCGGGTCATATTATGCACCAGAAAAAAAAAAATTCAAAACACTAAAATGGCTATATTTCCTAAACTAGGAGTCTGCGGGGGTCATATTATGGACCAGAAAAAAAAAAACATTCAAAACCCTAAAATGGTCCATAATATGACCAAAAAAAAAAAAACATTCAAAACACTACAATGGCTGTATCTCCTAAACTAGGCGTCTGCGGGGGACATATTATGCACCAGAAAGAAAAATTTTCAAGACACTAAATTGGCTATATTTCCTAAACTAGGCGTCTGCGGGAGTCATATTATGCACCAGAAAAAAAAAATTCCAAACTCTAAAATGGCTTTATTTCCAAAACTAGGCGTCTGCGGGGGTCATATTATGCACCAGAAAAAAAAAAATTTCAAACACTAAAATGGGTATATTTCCTGAACTAGGCGTCTAGGGGGGTCATATTATGCACAAGAAAAAAAAACTTCAAAACACTAAAATGGCTATATTTCCTAAACTAGGCGTCTGCGGGGGTCATATTATGGACCAGAAAAAAAAAACATTCAAAACACTGAAATTGCTATATCTCCTAAACTAGGCGTTTGCGAAGGTCTTATTATGCACCTGAAAAAAAAACATTTAAAACACTAAAATGGCTGTATCTCCTAAACTAGGAGTCTGCGCGGGTAACATTAAGCACCAGAAAAAAAAACATTCAAAACCCTAAAACGGCTATATCTCCTAAACTAGGCGTCTGCTGGGGACATATTATGCACCAGAAAGAAAAATTTTCAAGACACTAAATTGGCTATATTTCCTAAAGTAGGCGTCTGCGGGAGTCATATTATGCACCAGAAAAAAAAAATTCCAAACTCTAAAATGGCTTTATTTCCTAAACTAGGCGTCTGCGGGGGTCATATTATGCACCAGAAAAAAAAATTCCAAACACTAAAATGGCTGTATCTCTTAAACTAGGCGTCTGCGGTTTTCATATTATGCACCTGAAAAAAAAAATCAAAACACTAAAATGGCTGTATTTCCTAAACTAGGCGTCTTGTGGGGTTATATTATGCACCAGAAAAAAAAATTCAAAACACTAAAATGGCTATATGTCCTAAACTAGGCGTCTGCGCGGGTCATATTATGCACCAGAAGAAAAAAAAATTCAAAACACTAAAATGGCTATATCTCCTTAACTAGGCGTCTCCGGGGGTCATATTATGGACCAGAAAAAAAAACATTCAAAACACTAAAATGGCCATATCTCCTAAACAAGGCTTCTGCGCGGGTCATATTATGCACCAGAAAAAAAAAATTCAAAACACTAAAATGGCCATATCTCCTAAACTAAGCGTCTGCGCGGGTCATATTATGCACCAGAAAAAAAAAAATTCAAAACACTAAAATGGCTATATTTCCTAAACTAGGCGTCTGCGGGGGTCATATTGTGGACCAGAAAAAAAAAACATTCAAAACCCTAAAATGGTCCATAATATGATCAGAAAAAAAAAACATTCAAAACACTAAAATGGCTATATCTCCTAAACTATTCGTCTGCGGGGGACATATTATGCACCAGAAAGAAAAATTTTCAAGACACAAAATTGGCTATATTTCCTAAACTAGGCGTCTGCGGGAGTCATATTATGCACCACAAAAAAAAAATTCCAAACTCTAAAATGGCTTTATTTCCTAAACTAGGCGTCTGCGCGGGTCATACGAGTATTATACACCAGAAAAAAAAAACATTCAAAACCCTAAAATGGTCCATAATATGATCAGAAAAAAAAAACATTCAAAACACTAAAATGGCTATATTTCCTAAACTAGGCGTCTGCGGGGGTCATATTATGGACCAGAAAAAAAAACATTCAAAACACTAAAATGGCCATATCTCCTAAACAAGGCTTCTGCGCGGGTCATATTATGCACCAGAAAAAAAAAATTCAAAACACTAAAATGGCCATATCTCCTAAACTAAGCGTCTGCGCGGGTCATATTATGCACCAGAAAAAAAAAAATTCAAAACACTAAAATGGCTATATTTCCTAAACTAGGCGTCTGCGGGGGTCATATTGTGGACCAGAAAAAAAAAACATTCAAAACCCTAAAATGGTCCATAATATGATCAGAAAAAAAAAACATTCAAAACACTAAAATGGCTATATCTCCTAAACTATTCGTCTGCGGGGGACATATTATGCACCAGAAAGAAAAATTTTCAAGACACAAAATTGGCTATATTTCCTAAACTAGGCGTCTGCGGGAGTCATATTATGCACCACAAAAAAAAAATTCCAAACTCTAAAATGGCTATATTTCCTAAACTAGGCGTCTGCGGGGGTCATATTATGCACCAGAAAAAAAAAATTCGGGACACTAAATTGGCTATATTTCCTAAACTAGGCGTCTGCGGGAGTCATATTATGCACCAGAAAAAAAAAATGCAAAACACTAAAATGGCTATATTTCCTAAATTAGGCGTCTGCGCGGGTCATAATATGCACCAAAAAAAAAAAATTCAAAACACTAAAATGGCTATATTTCCTAAATTAGGCGTCTGCGGGAGTCATATTATGCACCAGAAAAAAAAAATTCCAATCACTAAAATGGCTATATTTCCTAAACTAGGCGTCTACGGGGGTCATATTATGCACCAGAAGAAAAAATGCAGAACGCTAAAGTGGTCATATTTCCTCAGCTAGGCGTCTGCGGGGGTCATATTATGGACCAGAGAAAAAAAACATTCACAACACTAAAATGGCTGTATCTCTTAAACTAGGCGTCTGCGGTTTTCATATTATGCACCTGAAAAAAAAAATCAAAACACTAAAATGGCTGTATTTCCTAAACTAGGCGTCTTCTGGGTTTATATAATGGACCAGAAAACAAAAAACATTCAAAACACTAAAATGGATATATCTCCTAAACTAGGCGTTTGCGAAGGTCATATTATGCACCTGAAAAAAGAAAACATTTAAAACACTAAAATGGCTGTATCTCCTAAACTAGGAGTCTGGGCGGGTCATATTATGCACCAGAAAAAAAAATTCAAAACACTAAAATGGCTATATGTCCTAAACTAGGCGTCTGCGCGGGTCATATTATGCACCAGAAGAAAAAAAAATTCAAAACACTAAAATGGCCATATCTCCTAAACAAGGCGTCTGCGGGGGTTATATTATGGACCAGAAAAACAAAAACATTCAAAACACTAAAATGGCTATATCTCCTAAACTAGGCGTCTGCGAGGGTCATATTATGCACCAGAAAAAAAAATGCAAAACACTGAAATGGCCATATCTCCTAAACTAGGCGTCTGCGCGGGTCATAATACGCACCAAAAAAAAAAAATTCAAAACACTAAAATGGCTATATTTCCTAAATTAGACGTCTGCGGGAATCATATTATGCACCAGAAAAAAAAATGCAAAACACTAAAATGGCTATATTTCCTAAATTAGGCGTCTGCGCGGGTCATAATATGCACCAAAAAAAAAAATTCAAAACACTAAAATGGCTATATTTCCTAAATTAGGCGTCTGCGGGAGTCAAATTATGCACCAGAAAAAAAAAAATTCCAAACACTAAAATGGCTATATTTCCTAAACTAGGCGTCTGCGGGTTCATATTATGCACCAGAAAAAAAAATTCAAAACACTAAAGTGGCCATATCTCCTAAGCTAGGCGTCTGCGGGGGTCATATTATGGACCAGAAAAAAAAAACATTCACAACACTAAAATGGCTGTATCTCTTAAACTAGGCGTCTGCGGTTTTCATATTATGCACCTGAAAAAAAAAATCAAAACACTAAAATGGCTGTATCTCCTAAACTAGGCGTCTGCGCGGGTCATATTATGCACCAGAAAAAAAAAAATTCATAACACTAAAATGGCTATATTTCCTAAATTAGGCGTCTGCGGGGGTCATATTATGCACCAGAAAAAAAAAATTCAAAACACTAAAATGGCCATATCTCCTAAACTAGGCGTCTGCGCGGGTCATATTACGCACCAGAAAAAAAAAAAATTCAAAACAATAAAATATCTATATCTCCTTAACTAGGCGTCTGCGGGGGTTATATTATGCTCCTGAAAAAAAAAACATTCAAAACACTAAAATGGCTGTATCTCCTAAACTAGGAGTCTGCGGTTGTCATATTTGGACCAGAAAAAAAAAACATTCAAAACACTGAAATGGCTATATCTTCTAAACAAGGCGTCTGCGCGGGTCATATTATGCACCTGAAAAAAAAACATTTAAAACACTAAAATGGCTGTATCTCCTAAACTAGGAGTCTGCGCGGGTAATATTATGCACCAGAAAAAAAAATTCAAAACACTAAAATGGCCCATAATTTGACCAGAAAAACAAACATTCAAAACCCTAAAAGGCTATATCTCCTAAACTAGGCGTCTGCGGGGGTCATAATATGCACCAAAAAAAAAAAATTCAAAACACTAAAATGGCTATATTTCCTAAATTAGGCGTCTGCGGGAGTCATATTATGCACCAGAAAAAAAAAATTCCAATCACTAAAATGGCTATATTTCCTAAACTAGGCGTCTGCGGGGGTCATATTATGCACCAGAAGAAAAAATGTAGAACGCTAAAGTGGCCATATTTCCTCAGCTAGGCGTCTGCGGGGGTCATATTATGGACCAGAGAAAAAAAACATTCACAACACTAAAATGGCTGTATCTCCTAAACTAGGCGTCTGCGCGGGTCATATTATGCACCAGAAAAAAAATAATTCATAACACTAAAATGGCTATATTTCCTAAATTAGGCGTCTGCGGGGGTCATATTATGCACCAAAAAAAAAAAATTCAAAACACTAAAATGGCCATATTTCCTAAACTAGGCGTCTGCGCGGGTCATATTATGCACCACAAAAAAAAATTCAAACACTAAAATGGCTATATTTCCTAAACTAGGCGTCTGCGGGAGTCATATTATGGACCAGAAAAAAAAAACATTCAAAACCCTAAAATGGTCCATAATATGACCAAAAAAAAAAAACACATTCAAAACACTAAAATGGCTATATCTCCTAAACTAGGTGTCTGCGGGGGACATATTACGCACCAGAAAAAAAAAAATTCAAAACAATAAAATATCTATATCTCCTTAACTAGGCGTCTGCGGGGGTTATATTATGCTCCTGAAAAAAAAAACATTCAAAACACTAAAATGGCTGTATCTCCTAAACTAGGAGTCTGCGGTTGTCATATTTGGACCAGAAAAAAAAAACATTCAAAACACTGAAATGGCTATATCTTCTAAACAAGGCGTCTGCGCGGGTCATATTATGCACCTGAAAAAAAAACATTTAAAACACTAAAATGGCTGTATCTCCTAAACTAGGAGTCTGCGCGGGTAATATTATGCACCAGAAAAAAAAATTCAAAACACTAAAATGGCCCATAATTTGACCAGAAAAACAAACATTCAAAACCCTAAAAGGCTATATCTCCTAAACTAGGCGTCTCCGGGGGTCATATTATGCACCAGAAAAAAAATTCAAACAATAAAATGGCTATATTTCCTAAACTAGGCGTCTGCGGGGTTCATATTACGGACCAGAAAAAAAAAACATTCAAAACACTGAAATGGCTATATCTCCTAAACAAGGTGACTGCGCGGGTCATATTATGCACCAGAAAAAAAAAAATTCAAAACACTAAAATGGCCATATCTCCTAAACTAAGCGTTTGCGCGGGTCATATTATGCACCACAAAAAAAAATTCAAACACTAAAATGGCTATATTTCCTAAACTAGGCGTCTGCGGGAGTCATATTATGGACCAGAAAAAAAAAACATTCAAAACCCTAAAATGGTCCATAATATGACCAAAAAAAAAAAACACATTCAAAACACTAAAATGGCTATATCTCCTAAACTAGGTGTCTGCGGGGGACCTATTATGCACCAGAAAAAAAAAATTTCAAGACACTAAATTGGCTATATTTACTAAACTAGGCGTCTGCGGGAGTCATATTATGCACCAGAAAAAAAAAATTCCAAACACTAAAATGGGTATATTTCCTAAACTAGGCGTCTAGGGAGGTCATATTATGCACCGGAAAAAAAAAATGCAAAACACTAAAATGGCCATATTTCCTAAACTAGGCGTCTGCGCGGGTCATAATAAGCACCAAAAAAATTAATTCAAAACACTAAAATGGCTATATTTCCTAAATTAGGCGTCTGCGGGAGTCATATTATGCACCAGAAAAAAAAAATTCCAAACACGAAAATGGCTATATTTCCTAAACTAGGCGTCTGCGGGAGTCATATTATGGACCAGAAAAAAAAAACATTCAAAACCCTAAAATGGTCCATAATATGACCAAAAAAAAAAAAAACATTCAAAACACTAAAATGGCTATATCTCCTAAACTAGGTGTCTGCGGGGGACATATTATGCACCAGAAAAAAAAAATTTCAAGACACTCAATTGGCTATATTTACTAAACTAGGCGTCTGCGGGAGTCATATTAGGCACCAGAAAAAAAAAATTCCAAACACTAAAATGGGTATATTTCCTAAACTAGGCGTCTAGGGGGGTCATATTATGCACCAGAAAAAAAAAATTCAAAACACTAAAATGGCCATATCTCCTAAACTAAGCGTCTGCGCGGGTCATATTATGCACCACAAAAAAAAATTCAAACACTAAAATGGCTATATTTCCTAAACTAGGCGTCTGCGGGAGTCATATTATGGACCAGAAAAAAAAAACATTCAAAACCCTAAAATGGTCCATAATATGACCAAAAAAAAAAAACACATTCCAAACACTAAAATGGCTATATCTCCTAAACTAGGTGTCTGCGGGGGACATATTATGCACCAGAAAAAAAAAATTTCAAGACACTAAATTGGCTATATTTACTAAACTGGGCGTCTGCGGGAGTCATATTATGCACCAGAAAAAAAAAATTCCAAACACTAAAATGGGTATATTTCCTAAACTAGGCGTCTAGGGGGGTCATATTATGCACCGGAAAAAAAAAATGCAAAACACTAAAATGGCCATATTTCCTAAACTAGGAGTCTGCGCGGGTCATATTATGCACCAGAAAAAAAAATTCAAAACACTAAAATGGCTATATGTCCTAAACTAGGCGTCTGCGCGGGTAATATTATGCACCAGAAGAAAAAAAAATTCAAAACACTAAAATGGCCATATCTCCTAAACAAGGCGTCTGCGGGGGTTATATTATGGACCAGAAAAACAAAAACATTCAAAACACTAAAATGGCTATATCTCCTAAACTAGGCGTCTGCGAGGGTCATATTATGCACCAGAAAAAAAAATGCAAAACACTAAAATGGCCATATCTCCTAAACTAGGCGTCTGCGCGGGTCATAATACGCACCAAAAAAAAAAAATTCAAAACACTAAAATGGCTATATTTCCTAAATTAGACGTCTGCGGGAATCATATTATGCACCAGAAAAAAAAATGCAAAACACTAAAATGGCTATATTTCCTAAATTAGGCGTCTGCGCGGGTCATAATATGCACCAAAAAAAAAAATTCAAAACACTAAAATGGCTATATTTCCTAAATTAGGCGTCTGCGGGAGTCATATTATGCACCAGAAAAAAAAAATTCCAAACACTAAAATGGCTATATTTCCTAAACTAGGCGTCTGCGGGTTCATATTATACACCAGAAAAAAAAATTCAAAACACTAAAGTGGCCATATCTCCTAAGCTAGGCGTCTGCGGGGGTCATATTATGGACCAGAAAAAAAAAACATTCACAACACTAAAATGGCTGTATCTCTTAAACTAGGCGTCTGCGGTTTTCATATTATGCACCTGAAAAAAAAAATCAAAACACTAAAATGGCTGTATTTCCTAAACTAGGCGTCTTCTGGGGTTATATTATGGACCAGAAAACAAAAAACCTTCAAAACACTAAAATGGGTATATCTCCTAAACTAGGCGTTTGCGAAGGTCATATTATGCACCTGAAAAAAAAACATTTAAAACACTAAAATGGTTATATCTCCTAAACTAGGCGTCTGCGCGGGTCATATTATGCACCAGACAAAAAAAAATTCATAACACTAAAATGGCTATATTTCCTAAATTAGGCGTCTGAGGGGGTCATATTATGCACCAGAAAAAAAAAATTCAAAACACTAAAATGGCCATATCTCCTAAACTAGGCGTCTGCGCGGGTCATATTACGCACCAGAAAAAAAAAAAATTCAAAACAATAAAATATCTATATCTCCTTAACTAGGCGTCTGCGGGGGTTATATTATGCTCCTGAAAAAAAAAAACATTCAAAACACTAAAATGGCTGTATCTCCTAAACTAGGAATCTGCGGTTGTCATATTTGGACCAGAAAAAAAAAACATTCCAAACACTGAAATGGCTATATCTTCTAAACAAGGCGTCTGCGCGGGTCATATTATGCACCTGAAAAAAAAACATTTAAAACACTAAAATGGCTGTATCTCCTAAACTAGGAGTCTGCGCGGGTAATATTATGCACCAGAAAAAAAAATTCAAAACACTAAAATGGCCCATAATTTGACCAGAAAAACAAACATTCAAAACCCTAAAAGGCTATATCTCCTAAACTAGGCGTCTCCGGGAGTCATATTATGCACCAGAAAAAAAAAATTCCAAACTCTAAAATGGCTTTATTTCCAAAACTAGGCGTCTGCGGGGGTCATATTATGCACCAGAAAAAAAAAATTTCAAACACTAAAATGGGTATATTTCCTGAACTAGGCGTCTAGGGGGGTCATATTATGCACAAGAAAAAAAAACTTCAAAACACTAAAATGGCTATATTTCCTAAACTAGGCGTCTGCGGGGGTCATATTATGGAAGAGAAAAAAAAACACATTCAAAACACTAAAATGGCTATATCTCCTAAACTAGGAGTCTGCGCGGGTCATATTATGCACCAGAAAAAAAAATTCAAAAGACTAAAATGGCTATATCTCCTAAACTAGGAGTCTGCGCGGGTCATATTATGCACCAGAAAAAAAATTCAAAACACTTAAATGGCTATATTTCCTAAACTAGGCGTCTCCGGGGGTCATGTTATTGACCAGAAAAAAAAAACACATTCAAAACACTAAAATGGCTATATCTCCTAAACTAGGAGTCTGAGGGGGTGATATTATGCACCAGAAAAAAAATGCCCAACACTAAAGTGGCCATATCTCCTAAGATAGGCGTCTGCGGGGGTCATATTATGGACCAGAAAAAAAAAAACATTCACAACACTAAAATGGCTGTATCTCTTAAACTAGGCGTCTGCGGTTTTCATATTATGCACCTGAAAAAAAAAATCAAAACACTAAAATGGCTATATTTCCTAAACTAGGAGTCTGCGCGGGTCATATTATGCACCAGAAAAAAAAATGCCAAACACTAAGATGGCTATATTTCCTAAACTAGGCGTCTGCGCGGGTCATATTATGCACCAGAAAAAAAAATTCAAAAGACTAAAATGGCTATATCTCCTAAACTAGGAGTCTGCGCGGGTCATATTATGCACCAGAAAAAAAAATTCAAAACACTAAAATGGCTGTATCTCCTAAACTAGGAGTCTGCGCGGGTAATATTAAGCACCAGAAAAAAAAATTCAAAACACCAAAATGGCCATATCTCCAAAACTAGGCGTCTGCGGGGGTCATATTATACACCAGAAGGAAAAAATTTCAAACACTAAAATGGCTATATTTCCTAAACTAGGCGTCTGCGGGTTCATATTATGCACCAGAAAAAAAAATCAAAACACTAAAATGGCTGTATTTCCTAAACTAGGCGTCTTCTGGGGTTATATTATTCACCAGAAAACAAAAAACATTCAAAACACTGAAATGGGTATATCTCCTAAACTAGGCGTTTGCGAAGGTCTTATTATGCACCTGAAAAAAAAACATTTAAAACACTAAAATGGCTGTATCTCCTAAACTAGGAGTCTGCGGGGGTCATATTATGGACCAGAGAAAAAAAAAACATTCAAAACACTGAAATGGCTATATCTCCTAAACAAGGTGAATGCGCGGGTCATATTATGCACCAGAAAAAAAAAATTCAAAACACTAAAATGGCTATATTTCCTAAACTAGGCGTCTGCGGGGGTCATATTATGCACCAGAAAAAAAAATTCCAAACACTAAAATGGCTATATTTCCTAAACTAGGCGTCTGCGGGGGTCATATTATGCACCAGAAAAAAAAATGCAGAACGCTAAAGTGGCCATATCTCCTAAGCTAGGCGTCTGCGGGGGTCATATTATGGACCAGAGAAAAAAAAAACATTCAAAACACTGAAATGGCTATATCTCCTAAACAAGGTGAATGCGCGGGTCATATTATGCACCAGAAAAAAAAAATTCAAAACACTAAAATGGCCATATCTCCTAAACTAAGCGTCTGCGCGGGTCATATTATGCACCACAAAAAAAAAACATTCAAAACCCTAAAATGGTCCATAATATGACCAAAAAAAAAAAAAACATTCAAAACACTAAAATGGCTATATCTCCTAAACTAGGTGTCTGCGGGGGACATATTATGCACCAGAAAAAAAAAAATTCAAGACACTAAATTGGCTATATTTACTAAACTAGGCGTCTGCGGGAGTCATATTATGCACCAGAAAAAAAAAATTCCAAACACTAAAATGGGTATATTTCCTAAACTAGGCGTCTAGGGGGGTCATATTATGCACCGGAAAAAAAAAATGCAAAACACTAAAATGGCCATATTTCCTAAACTAGGAGTCTGCGCGGGTCATATTATGCAGCAGAAAAAAAAATTCAAAACACTAAAATGGCTATATGTCCTAAACTAGGCGTCTGCGCGGGTAATATTATGCACCAGAAGAAAAAAAAATTCAAAACACTAAAATGGCTATATCTCCTAAACTAGGCGTCTGCGAGGGTCATATTATGCACCAGAAAAAAAAATGCAAAACACTAAAATGGCCATATCTCCTAAACTAGGCGTCTGCGCGGGTTATAATACGCACCAAAAAAAAAAAATTCAAAACACTAAAATGGCTATATTTCCTAAATTAGACGTCTGCGGGAATCATATTATGCACCAGAAAAAAAAATGCAAAACACTAAAATGGCTATATTTCCTAAATTAGGCGTCTGCGCGGGTCATAATATGCACCAAAAAAAAAAATTCAAAACACTAAAATGGCTATATTTCCTAAATTAGGCGTCTGCGGGAGTCATATTATGCACCAGAAAAAAAAAATTCCAAACACTAAAATGGCTATATTTCCTAAACTAGGCGTCTGCGGGTTCATATTATACACCAGAAAAAAAAATTCAAAACACTAAAGTGGCCATATCTCCTAAGCTAGGCGTCTGCGGGGGTCATATTATGGACCAGAAAAAAAAAACATTCACAACACTAAAATGGCTGTATCTCTTAAACTAGGCGTCTGCGGTTTTCATATTATGCACCTGAAAAAAAAAATCAAAACACTAAAATGGCTGTATTTCCTAAACTAGGCGTCTTCTGGGGTTATATTATGGACCAGAAAAGAAAAAACCTTCAAAACACTAAAATGGGTATATCTCCTAAACTAGGCGTTTGCGAAGGTCATATTATGCACCTGAAAAAAAAACATTTAAAACACTAAAATGGTTATATCTCCTAAACTAGGCGTCTGCGCGGGTCATATTATGCACCAGACAAAAAAAAATTCATAACACTAAAATGGCTATATTTCCTAAATTAGGCGTCTGAGGGGGTCATATTATGCACCAGAAAAAAAAAATTCAAAACACTAAAATGGCCATATCTCCTAAACTAGGCGTCTGCGGGGGTCATATTATGCACCAGAAAAAAAAATGCAGAACGCTAAAGTGGCCATATCTCCTAAGCTAGGCGTCTGCGGGGGTCATATTATGGACCAGAGAAAAAAAAAACATTCAAAACACTGAAATGGCTATATCTCCTAAACAAGGTGAATGCGCGGGTCATATTATGCACCAGAAAAAAAAAATTCAAAACACTAAAATGGCCATATCTCCTAAACTAAGCGTCTGCGCGGGTCATATTATGCACCACAAAAAAAAAACATTCAAAACCCTAAAATGGTCCATAATATGACCAAAAAAAAAAAAAACATTCAAAACACTAAAATGGCTATATCTCCTAAACTAGGTGTCTGCGGGGGACATATTATGCACCAGAAAAAAAAAATTCAAGACACTAAATTGGCTATATTTACTAAACTAGGCGTCTGCGGGAGTCATATTATGCACCATAAAAAAAAATGCAAAACACTAAAGTGGCCATATCTCCTAAGCTAGGCGCCTGCGGAGGTCATATTATGGACCAGAGAAAAAAAACATTCACAACACTAAAATGGCTGCATCTCTTAAACTAGGCGTCTGCGGTTTTCATATTATGCACCTGAAAAAAAAAATCAAAACATTAAAATGGCTGTATTTCCTAAACTAGGCGTCTTCTGGGGTTATATTATGGACCAGAAAACAAAAAACATTCAAAACACTAAAATGGCTATATCTCCTAAACTAGGCGTTTGCGAAGGTCATATTATGCACCTGAAAAAAAAACATTTAAAACACTAAAATGGCTGTATCTCCTAAACTAGGTGTCTGCGCGGGTCATGTTATGCACCAGAAAAAAAAATTCAAAACACTAAAATGGCTATATGTCCTAAACTAGGCGTCTGCGCGGGTCATATTATGCACCAGAAGAAAAAAAAAATTCAAAACAATAAAATGGCTATATCTCCTTAACTAGGCGTCTGCGGGGATCATATTATGCACCAGAAAAAAAACCATTCAAAACCTTAAAACGGCTATATCTCCTAAACTAGGCGTCTCCGGGGGTCATATTATGCACCAGCAAAAAAAATTCAAAACACTAAAGAGGCTATATTTCCTAAACTAGGCGTCTGCGGGGGTCATATTATGGACCAGAAAAAAAAAACATTCAAAACACTGAAATGGCTATATCTTCTAAACAAGGCGTCAGCGCGGGTCATATTATGCACCTGAAAAAAAAAAACATTTAAGACACTAAAATAGCTCTATCCCCTAAACTAGGAGTCTGCGCGGGTCATATTATGCACCAGAAAAAAAAATTCAAAACACTAAAATGGCCATATTTCCTAAACTAGGCGTCTGCGGGGGTCATATTATGGACCAGAAAAAAAAAACATTCAAAACCCTAAAATGGTCCATAATATGACCAGAAAAAAAAACATTCAAAACCCTAAAACGGCTATATCTCCTAAACTAGGCGTCTCCGGGGGTCATATTATGCACCAGAAAAAAAATTCAAAACACTAAAATGGCTATATTTCCTAAACTGGGCGTCTGCGGGGGTCATATTATGGACCAGAAAAAAAAAACATTCAAAACACTGAAATTGCTATATCTCCTAAACGAGGCGTCTGCGCGGGTCATATTATGCACCAGAAAAAAAAAACTCAAAACACTAAAATGGCCATATCTCCTAAACTAAGCGTCTGCGCGGGTCATATTATGCACCAGAAAAAAAAAAAATTCAAAACACTAAAATGGCTATATTTCCTAAACTAGGCGTCTGCGGGGGTCATATTATGGACCATAAAAAAAAAACATTCAAAACCCTAAAATGGTCCATAATATGACCAAAAAAAAAACAAACTTTCAAAACACTACAATGGCTATATCTCCTAAACTAGGCGTCTGCGGGGGACATATTATGCACCAGAAAGAAAAATTTTCAAGACACTAAATTGGCTATATTTCCTAAACTAGGCGTCTGCGGGAGTCATATTATGCACCACAAAAAAAAAATTCCAAACTCTAAAATGGCTTTATTTCCTAAACTAGGCGTCTGCGCGGGTCATACGAGTATTATACACCAGAAAAAAAAAAACATTCAAAACCCTAAAATGGTCCATAATATGATCAGAAAAAAAAAACATTCAAAACACTAAAATGGCTATATCTCCTAAGCTATTCGTCTGCGGGGGACATATTATGCACCAGAAAGAAAAATTTTCAAGACACAAAATTGGCTATATTTCCTTAACTAGGCGTCTGCGGGAGTCATATTATGCACAACAAAAAAAAAATTCCAAACTCTAAAATGGCTATATTTCCTAAACTAGGCGTCTGCGGGGGTCATATTATGCACCAGAAAAAAAAAAATTCGGGACACTAAATTGGCTATATTTCCTAAGCTAGGCGTCTGCGGGAATCATATTATGCACTAGAAAAAAAAACTGCAAAACACTAAAATGGCTATATTTCCTAAATTAGGCGTCTGCGCGGGTCATAATATGCACCAAAAAAAAAAATTCAAAACACTAAAATGGCTATATTTCCTAAACTAGGCGTCTGCGGGGGTCATATTATGCACCAGAAAAAAAAATTTCAAACACTAAAATGGCTATATTTCCTAAACTAGGCGTCTGCGGGGGTCATATTATGCACCAGAAAAAAAAATGCAGAACGCTAAAGTGGCCATATCTCCTCAGCTAGGCGTCTGCGGGGGTCATATTATGGACCAGAGAAAAAAAATTCAAACACTAAAATGGCTATATTTCCTAAACTAGGCGTCTGCGGGGGTCATATTATGCACCAGAAAAAAAAATTTCAAACACTAAAATGGCTTTATTTCCTAAACTAGGCGTCTGCGCGGGTCATACGAGTATTATACACCAGAAAAAAAAAACATTCAAAACCCTAACATGGTCCATAATATGATCAGAAAAAAAAAATATTCACAACACTAAAATGGCTGTATCTCTTAAACTAGGCGTCTGCGGTTTTCATATTATGCACCTGAAAAAAAAAATCAAAACACTAAAATGGCTGTATTTCCTAAACTAGGCGTCTTCTGGGGTTATATAATGGACCAGAAAACAAAAAACATTCAAAACACTAAAATGGATATATCTCCTAAACTAGGCGTTTGCGAAGGTCATATTATGCACCTGAAAAAAAAAAACATTTAAAACACTAAAATGGCTGTATCTCCTAAACTAGGAGTCTGCGCGGGTCATATTATGCACCAGAAAAAAAAATTCAAAACACTAAAATGGCTATATGTCCTAAACTAGGCGTCTGCGCGGGTCATATTATGCACCAGAAGAAAAAAAAATTCAAAACACTAAAATGGCCATATCTCCTAAACAAGGCGTCTGCGGGGGTTATATTATGGACCAGAAAAACAAAAACATTCAAAACACTAAAATGGTTATATCTCCTAAACTAGGCGTCTGCGAGGGTCATATTATGCACCAGAAAAAAAAATGCAAAACACTAAAATGGCCATATCTCCTAAACTAGGCGTCTGCGCGGGTCATAATACGCACCAAAAAAAAAAAATTCAAAACACTAAAATGGCTATATTTCCTAAATTAGACGTCTGCGGGAATCATATTATGCACCAGAAAAAAAAATGCAAAACACTAAAATGGCTATATTTCCTAAATTAGGCGTCTGCGCGGGTCATAATATGCACCAAAAAAAAAAATTCAAAACACTAAAATGGCTATATTTCCTAAATTAGGCGTCTGCGGGAGTCAAATTATGCACCAGAAAAAAAAAATTCCAAACACTAAAATGGCTATATTTCCTAAACTAGGCGTCTGCGGGTTCATATTATGCACCAGAAAAAAAAATTCAAAACACTAAAGTGGCCATATCTCCTAAGCTAGGCGTCTGCGGTGGTCATATTATGGACCAGAAAAAAAAAACATTCACAACACTAAAATGGCTGTATCTCTTAAACTAGGCGTCTGCGGTTTTCATATTATGCACCTGAAAAAAAAATCAAAACACTAAAATGGCTGTATTTCCTAAACTAGGCGTCTTCTGGGGTTATATTATGGACCAGAAAACAAAAAACCTTCAAAACACTAAAATGGGTATATCTCCTAAACTAGGCGTTTGCGAAGGTCATATTATGCACCTGAAAAAAAAACATTTAAAACACTAAAATGGCTATATCTCCTAAACTAGGCGTCTGCGCGGGTCATATTATGCACCAGAAAAAAAAAAATTCATAACACTAAAATGGCTATATTTCCTAAATTAGGCGTCTGCGGGGGTCATATTATGCACCAGAAAAAAAAAATTCAAAACACTAAAATGGCCATATCTCCTAAACTAGGCGTCTGCGCGGGTCATATTACGCACCAGAAAAAAAAAAAATTCAAAACAATAAAATATCTATATCTCATTAACTAGGCGTCTGCGGTTGTCATATTTGGACCAGAAAAAAAAAACATTCAAAACACTGAAATGGCTATATCTTCTAAACAAGGCGTCTGCGCGGGTCATATTATGCACCTGAAAAAAAAACATTTAAAACACTAAAATGGCTGTATCTCCTAAACTAGGAGTCTGCGCGGGTAATATTATGCACCAGAAAAAAAAATTCAAAACACTAAAATGGCCCATAATTTGACCAGAAAAACAAACATTCAAAACCCTAAAAGGCTATATCTCCTAAACTAGGCGTCTCCGGGGGTCATATTATGCACCAGAAAAAAAATTCAAACACTAAAATGGCTGTATTTCCTAAACTAGGCGTCTGCGGGGTTCATATTACGGACCAAAAAAAAAAAAACATTCAAAACACTGAAATGGCTATATCTCCTAAACAAGGTGACTGCGCGGGTCATATTATGCACCAGAAAAAAAAAATTTCAAGACACTAAATTGGCTATATTTACTAAACTAGGCGTCTGCGGGAGTCATATTATGCACCAGAAAAAAAAAATTCCAAACACTAAAATGGGTATATTTCCTAAACTAGGGGGGTCATATTATGCACCGGAAAAAAAAAATGCAAAACACTAAAATGGCCATATTTCCTAAACTAGGCGTCTGCGCGGGTCATAATAAGCACCAAAAAAATAAATTCAAAACACTAAAATGGCTATATTTCCTAAATTAGGCGTCTGCGGGAGTCATATTACGCACCAGAAAAAAAAAATTCCAAACACGAAAATGGCTATATTTCCTAAACTAGGCGTCTGCGGGAGTCATATTATGGACCAGAAAAAAAAAACATTCAAAACCCTAAAATGGTCCATAATATGACCAAAAAAAAAAAAAACATTCAAAACACTAAAATGGCTATATCTCCTAAACTAGGTGTCTGCGGGGGACATATTATGCACCAGAAAAAAAAAATTTCAAGACACTAAATTGGCTATATTTACTAAACTAGGCGTCTGCGGGAGTCATATTATGCACCAGAAAAAAAAAATTCCAAACACTAAAATGGGTATATTTCCTAAACTAGGCGTCTAGGGGGGTCATATTATGCACCGGAAAAAAAAAATGCAAAACACTAAAATGGCCATATTTCCTAAACTAGGCGTCTGCGCGGGTCATAATAAGCACCAAAAAAATAAATTCAAAACACTAAAATGGCTATATTTCCTAAATTAGGCGTCTGCGGGAGTCATATTATGCACCAGAAAAAAAAAATTCCAAACACGAAAATGGCTATATTTCCTAAACTAGGCGTCTGCGGGAGTCATATTATGGACCAGAAAAAAAAAACATTCAAAACCCTAAAATGGTCCATAATATGACCAAAAAAAAAAAAAACATTCAAAACACTAAAATGGCTATATCTCCTAAACTAGGTGTCTGCGGGGGACATATTATGCACCAGAAAAAAAAAATTTCAAGACACTAAATTGGCTATATTTACTAAACTAGGCGTCTGCGGGAGTCATATTATGCACCACAAAAAAAAATTCAAACACTAAAATGGCCATATTTCCTAAACTAGGCGTCTGCGGGAGTCATATTATGGACCAGAAAAAAAAAACATTCAAAACCCTAAAATGGCCATATCTCCTAAACAAGGCGTCTGCGGGGGTTATATTATGGACCAGAAAAACAAAAACATTCCAAACACTAAAATGGGTATATTTCCTAAACTAGGCGTCTAGGGGGGTCATATTATGCACGGGAAAAAAAAAATGCAAAACACTAAAATGGCCATATTTCCTAAACTAGGCGTCTGCGCGGGTCATATTATGCACCAGAAAAAAAAATTCAAAACACTAAAATGGCTATATGTCCTAAACTAGGCGTCTGCGCGGGTAATATTATGCACCAGAAGAAAAAAAAATTCAAAACACTAAAATGGCCATATCTCCTAAACAAGGCGTCTGCGGGGGTTATATTATGGACCAGAAAAACAAAAACATTCAAAACACTAAAATGGCTATATCTCCTAAACTAGGCGTCTGCGAGGGTCATATTATGCACCAGAAAAAAAAATGCAAAACACTAAAATGGCCATATCTCCTAAACTAGGCGTCTGCGCGGGTCATAATACGCACCAAAAAAAAAAAATTCAAAACACTAAAATGGCTATATTTCCTAAATTAGACGTCTGCGGGAATCATATTATGCACCAGAAAAAAAAATGCAAAACACTAAAATGGCTATATTTCCTAAATTAGGCGTCTGCGCGGGTCATAATATGCACCAAAAAAAAAAATTCAAAACACTAAAATGTCTATATTTCCTAAATTAGGCGTCTGCGGGAGTCATATTATGCACCAGAAAAAAAAATTCCAAACACTAAAATGGCTATATTTCCTAAACTAGGCGTCTGCGGGTTCATATTATGCACCAGAAAAAAAAATTCAAAACACTAAAGTGGCCATATCTCCTAAGCTAGGCGTCTGCGGGGGTCATATTATGGACCAGAAAAAAAAAACATTCACAACACTAAAATGGCTGTATCTCTTAAACTAGGCGTCTGCGGTTTTCATATTATGCACCTGAAAAAAAAAATCAAAACACTAAAATGGCTGTATTTCCTAAACTAGGCGTCTTCTGGGGTTATATTATGGACCAGAAAACAAAAAACCTTCAAAACACTAAAATGGGTATATCTCCTAAACTAGGCGTTTGCGAAGGTCATATTATGCACCTGAAAAAAAAACATTTAAAACACTAAAATGGCTATATCTCCTAAACTAGGCGTCTGCGGGAGTCATATTATGCACCAGAAAAAAAAAATTCCAAACACTAAAATGGGTATATTTCCTAAACTAGGCGTCTAGGGGGGTCATATTATGCACCGGAAAAAAAAAATGCAAAACACTAAAATGGCCATATTTCCTAAACTAGGCGTCTGCGCGGGTCATAATAAGCACCAAAAAAATAAATTCAAAACACTAAAATGGCTATATTTCCTAAATTAGGCGTCTGCGGGAGTCATATTATGCACCAGAAAAAAAAAATTCCAAACACGAAAATGGCTATATTTCCTAAACTAGGCGTCTGCGGGAGTCATATTATGGACCAGAAAAAAAAAACATTCAAAACCCTAAAATGGTCCATAATATGACCAAAAAAAAAAAAAAACATTCAAAACACTAAAATGGCTATATCTCCTAAACTAGGTGTCTGCGGGGGACATATTATGCACCAGAAAAAAAAAATTTCAAGACACTAAATTGGCTATATTTACTAAACTAGGCGTCTGCGGGAGTCATATTATGCACCAGAAAAAAAAAATTCCAAACACTAAAATGGGTATATTTCCTAAACTAGGCGTCTAGGGGGGTCATATTATGCACCGGAAAAAAAAAATGCAAAACACTAAAATGGCCATATTTCCTAAACTAGGCGTCTGCGCGGGTCATAATAAGCACCAAAAAAATAAATTCAAAACACTAAAATGGCTATATTTCCTAAATTAGGCGTCTGCGGGAGTCATATTATGCACCAGAAAAAAAAAATTCCAAACACGAAAATGGCTATATTTCCTAAACTAGGCGTCTGCGGGAGTCATATTATGGACCAGAAAAAAAAAACATTCAAAACCCTAAAATGGTCCATAATATGACCAAAAAAAAAAAAAACATTCAAAACACTAAAATGGCTATATCTCCTAAACTAGGTGTCTGCGGGGGACATATTATGCACCAGAAAAAAAAAATTTCAAGACACTAAATTGGCTATATTTACTAAACTAGGCGTCTGCGGGAGTCATATTATGCACCAGAAAAAAAAAATTCCAAACACTAAAATGGGTATATTTCCTAAACTAGGCGTCTAGGGGGGTCATATTATGCACCGGAAAAAAAAAATGCAAAACACTAAAATGGCCATATTTCATAAACTAGGCGTCTGCGCGGGTCATAATAAGCACCAAAAAAATAAATTCAAAACACTAAAATGGCTATATTTCCTAAATTAGGCGTCTGCGGGAGTCATATTATGCACCAGAAAAAAAAAAATTCCAAACACGAAAATGGCTATATTTCCTAAACTAGGCGTCTGCGGGAGTCATATTATGGACCAGAAAAGAAAAACATTCAAAACCCTAAAATGGTCCATAATATGACCAAAAAAAAAAAAAACATTCAAAACACTAAAATGGCTATATCTCCTAAACTAGGTGTCTGCGGGGGACATATTATGCACCAGAAAAAAAAAATTTCAAGACACTAAATTGGCTATATTTACTAAACTAGGCGTCTGCGGGAGTCATATTATGCACCAGAAAAAAAAAATTCCAAACACTAAAATGGGTATATTTCCTAAACTAGGCGTCTAGGGGGGTCATATTATGCACCGGAAAAAAAAAATGCAAAACACTAAAATGGCCATATTTCCTAAACTAGGCGTGTGCGCGGGTCATAATAAGCACCAAAAAAATAAATTCAAAACATTAAAATGGCTATATTTCCTAAATTAGGCGTCTGCGGGAGTCATATTATGCACCAGAAAAAAAAAATTCCAAACACGAAAATGGCTATATTTCCTAAACTAGGCGTCTGCGGGAGTCATATTATGGACCAGAAAAAAAAAACATTCAAAACCCTAAAATGGTCCATAATATGACCAAAAAAAAAAAAAACATTCAAAACACTAAAATGGCTATATCTCCTAAACTAGGTGTCTGCGGGGGACATATTATGCACCAGAAAAAAAAAATTTCAAGACACTAAATTGGCTATATTTACTAAACTAGGCGTCTGCGGGAGTCATATTATGCACCAGAAAAAAAAAATTCCAAACACTAAAATGGGTACATTTCCTAAACTAGGCGTCTAGAGGGGTCATATTATGCACCAGAAAAAAAAATTCAAAACACTAAAATGGCCATATCTCCTAAACTAAGCGTCTGCGCGGGTCATATTATGCACCACAAAAAAAAATTCAAACACTAAAATGGCTATATTTCCTAAACTAGGCGTCTGCGGGAGTCATATTATGGACCAGAAAAAAAAAACATTCAAAACCCTAAAATGGTCCATAATATGACCAAAAAAAAAAAAAACATTCAAAACACTAAAATGGCTATATCTCCTAAACTAGGTGTCTGCGGGGGACATATTATGCACCAGAAAAAAAAAATTTCAAGACACTAAATTGGCTATATTTACTAAACTAGGCGTCTGCGGGAGTCATATTATGCACCAGAAAAAAAAAATTCCAAACACTAAAATGGGTATATTTCCTAAACTAGGCGTCTAGGGGGGTCATATTATGCACGGGAAAAAAAAAAATGCAAAACACTAAAATGGCCATATTTCCTAAACTAGGCGTCTGCGCGGGTCATATTATGCACCAGAAAAAAAAATTCAAAACACTAAAATGGCTATATGTCCTAAACTAGGCGTCTGCGCGGGTAATATTATGCACCAGAAGAAAAAAAACTTCAAAACACTAAAATGGCCATATCTCCTAAACAAGGCGTCTGCGGGGGTTATATTATGGACCAGAAAAACAAAAACATTCAAAACACTAAAATGGCTATATCTCCTAAACTAGGCGTCTGCGAGGGTCATATTATGCACCAGAAAAAAAAATGCAAAACACTAAAATGGCCATATCTCCTAAACTAGGCGTCTGCGCGGGTCATAATACGCACCAAAAAAAAAAAATTCAAAACACTAAAATGGCTATATTTCCTAAATTAGACGTCTGCGGGAATCATATTATGCACCAGAAAAAAAAATGCAAAACACTAAAATGGCTATATTTCCTAAATTAGGCGTCTGCGCGGGTCATAATATGCACCAAAAAAAAAAATTCAAAACACTAAAATGGCTATATTTCCTAAATTAGGCGTCTGCGGGAGTCATATTATGCACCAGAAAAAAAAATTCCAAACACTAAAATGGCTATATTTCCTAAACTAGGCGTCTGCGGGTTCATATTATGCACCAGAAAAAAAAATTCAAAACACTAAAGTGGCCATATCTCCTAAGCTAGGCGTCTGCGGGGGTCATATTATGGACCAGAAAAAAAAAACATTCACAACACTAAAATGGCTGTATCTCTTAAACTAGGCGTCTGCGGTTTTCATATTATGCACCTGAAAAAAAAAATCAAAACACTAAAATGGCTGTATTTCCTAAACTAGGCGTCTCCTGGGGTTATATTATGGACCAGAAAACAAAAAACCTTTAAAACACTAAAATGGGTATATCTCCTAAACTAGGCGTTTGCGAAGGTCATATTATGCACCTGAAAAAAAAACATTTAAAACACTAAAATGGCTATATCTCCTAAACTAGGCGTCTGCGGGAGTCATATTATGCACCAGAAAAAAAAAATTCCAAACACTAAAATGGGTATATTTCCTAAACTAGGCGTCTAGGGGGGTCATATTATGCACCGGAAAAAAAAAATGCAAAACACTAAAATGGCCATATTTCCTAAACTAGGCGTCTGCGCGGGTTATAATAAGCACCAAAAAAATAAATTCAAAACACTAAAATGGCTATATTTCCTAAATTAGGCGTCTGCGGGAGTCATATTATGCACCAGAAAAAAAAAATTCCAAACACGAAAATGGCTATATTTCCTAAACTAGGCGTCTGCGGGAGTCATATTATGGACCAGAAAAAAAAAACATTCAAAACCCTAAAATGGTCCATAATATGACAAAAAAAAAAAAAAACATTCAAAACACTAAAATGGCTATATCTCCTAAACTAGGTGTCTGCGGGGGACATATTATGCACCAGAAAAAAAAAATTTCAAGACACTAAATTGGCTATATTTACTAAACTAGGCGTCTGCGGGAGTCATATTATGCACCAGAAAAAAAAAATTCCAAACACTAAAATGGGTATATTTCCTAAACTAGGCGTCTAGGGGGGTCATATTATGCACCGGAAAAAAAAAATGCAAAACACTAAAATGGCCATATTTCCTAAACTAGGCGTGTGCGCGGGTCATAATAAGCACCAAAAAAATAAATTCAAAACATTAAAATGGCTATATTTCCTAAATTAGGCGTCTGCGGGAGTCATATTATGCACCAGAAAAAAAAAATTCCAAACACGAAAATGGCTATATTTCCTAAACTAGGCGTCTGCGGGAGTCATATTATGGACCAGAAAAAAAAAACATTCAAAACCCTAAAATGGTCCATAATATGACCAAAAAAAAAAAAAACATTCAAAACACTAAAATGGCTATATCTCCTAAACTAGGTGTCTGCGGGGGACATATTATGCACCAGAAAAAAAAAATTTCAAGACACTAAATTGGCTATATTTACTAAACTAGGCGTCTGCGGGAGTCATATTATGCACCAGAAAAAAAAAATTCCAAACACTAAAATGGGTACATTTCCTAAACTAGGCGTCTAGAGGGGTCATATTATGCACCAGAAAAAAAAATTCAAAACACTAAAATGGCCATATCTCCTAAACTAAGCGTCTGCGCGGGTCATATTATGCACCACAAAAAAAAATTCAAACACTAAAATGGCTATATTTCCTAAACTAGGCGTCTGCGGGAGTCATATTATGGACCAGAAAAAAAAAACATTCAAAACCCTAAAATGGTCCATAATATGACCAAAAAAAAAAAAACATTCAAAACACTAAAATGGCTATATCTCCTAAACTAGGTGTCTGCGGGGGACATATTATGCACCAGAAAAAAAAAATTTCAAGACACTAAATTGGCTATATTTACTAAACTAGGCGTCTGCGGGAGTCATATTATGCACCAGAAAAAAAAAATTCCAAACACTAAAATGGGTATATTTCCTAAACTAGGCGTCTAGGGGGGTCATATTATGCACGGGAAAAAAAAAAATGCAAAACACTAAAATGGCCATATTTCCTAAACTAGGCGTCTGCGCGGGTCATATTATGCACCAGAAAAAAAAATTCAAAACACTAAAATGGCTATATGTCCTAAACTAGGCGTCTGCGCGGGTAATATTATGCACCAGAAGAAAAAAAACTTCAAAACACTAAAATGGCCATATCTCCTAAACAAGGCGTCTGCGGGGGTTATATTATGGACCAGAAAAACAAAAACATTCAAAACACTAAAATGGCTATATCTCCTAAACTAGGCGTCTGCGAGGGTCATATTATGCACCAGAAAAAAAAATGCAAAACACTAAAATGGCCATATCTCCTAAACTAGGCGTCTGCGCGGGTCATAATACGCACCAAAAAAAAAAAATTCAAAACACTAAAATGGCTATATTTCCTAAATTAGACGTCTGCGGGAATCATATTATGCACCAGAAAAAAAAATGCAAAACACTAAAATGGCTATATTTCCTAAATTAGGCGTCTGCGCGGGTCATAATATGCACCAAAAAAAAAAATTCAAAACACTAAAATGGCTATATTTCCTAAATTAGGCGTCTGCGGGAGTCATATTATGCACCAGAAAAAAAAATTCCAAACACTAAAATGGCTATATTTCCTAAACTAGGCGTCTGCGGGTTCATATTATGCACCAGAAAAAAAAATTCAAAACACTAAAGTGGCCATATCTCCTAAGCTAGGCGTCTGCGGGGGTCATATTATGGACCAGAAAAAAAAAACATTCACAACACTAAAATGGCTGTATCTCTTAAACTAGGCGTCTGCGGTTTTCATATTATGCACCTGAAAAAAAAAATCAAAACACTAAAATGGCTGTATTTCCTAAACTAGGCGTCTCCTGGGGTTATATTATGGACCAGAAAACAAAAAACCTTTAAAACACTAAAATGGGTATATCTCCTAAACTAGGCGTTTGCGAAGGTCATATTATGCACCTGAAAAAAAAACATTTAAAACACTAAAATGGCTATATCTCCTAAACTAGGCGTCTGCGGGAGTCATATTATGCACCAGAAAAAAAAAATTCCAAACACTAAAATGGGTATATTTCCTAAACTAGGCGTCTAGGGGGGTCATATTATGCACCGGAAAAAAAAAATGCAAAACACTAAAATGGCCATATTTCCTAAACTAGGCGTCTGCGCGGGTCATAATAAGCACCAAAAAAATAAATTCAAAACACTAAAATGGCTATATTTCCTAAATTAGGCGTCTGCGGGAGTCATATTATGCACCAGAAAAAAAAAATTCCAAACACGAAAATGGCTATATTTCCTAAACTAGGCGTCTGCGGGAGTCATATTATGGACCAGAAAAAAAAAACATTCAAAACCCTAAAATGGTCCATAATATGACAAAAAAAAAAAAAAACATTCAAAACACTAAAATGGCTATATCTCCTAAACTAGGTGTCTGCGGGGGACATATTATGCACCAGAAAAAAAAAATTTCAAGACACTAAATTGGCTATATTTACTAAACTAGGCGTCTGCGGGAGTCATATTATGCACCAGAAAAAAAAAATTCCAAACACTAAAATGGGTATATTTCCTAAACTAGGCGTCTAGGGGGGTCATATTATGCACCGGAAAAAAAAAATGCAAAACACTAAAATGGCCATATTTCCTAAACTAGGCGTCTGCGCGGGTCATAATAAGCACCAAAAAAATAAATTCAAAACACTAAAATGGCTATATTTCCTAAATTAGGCGTCTGCGGGAGTCATATTATGCACCAGAAAAAAAAAATTCCAAACACGAAAATGGCTATATTTCCTAAACTAGGCGTCTGCGGGAGTCATATTATGGACCAGAAAAAAAAAACATTCAAAACCCTAAAATGGTCCATAATATGACCAAAAAAAAAAAACACATTCAAAACACTAAAATGGCTATATCTCCTAAACTAGGTGTCTGCGGGGGACATATTATGCACCAGAAAAAAAAAATTTCAAGACACTAAATTGGCTATATTTACTAAACTAGGCGTCTGCGGGAGTCATATTATGCACCAGAAAAAAAAAATTCCAAACACTAAAATGGGTATATTTCCTAAACTAGGCGTCTAGGGGGGTCATATTATGCACCAGAAAAAAAAAATTCAAAACACTAAAATGGCCATATCTCCTAAACTAAGCGTCTGCGCGGGTCATATTATGCACCACAAAAAAAAATTCAAACACTAAAATGGCTATATTTCCTAAACTAGGCGTCTGCAGGAGTCATATTATGGACCAGAAAAAAAAAACATTCAAAACCCTAAAATGGTCCATAATATGACCAAAAAAAAAAAAAACATTCAAAACACTAAAATGGCTATATCTCCTAAACTAGGTGTCTGCGGGGGACATATTATGCACCAGAAAAAAAAAATTTCAAGACACTAAATTGGCTATATTTACTAAACTAGGCGTCTGCGGGAGTCATATTATGCACCAGAAAAAAAAAATTCCAAACACTAAAATGGGTATATTTCCTAAACTAGGCGTCTAGGGGGGTCATATTATGCACGGGAAAAAAAAAATGCAAAACACTAAAATGGCCATATTTCCTAAACTAGGCGTCTGCGCGGGTCATATTATGCACCAGAAAAAAAAATTCAAAACACTAAAATGGCTATATGTCCTAAACTAGGCGTCTGCGCGGGTAATATTATGCACCAGAAGAAAAAAAAATTCAAAACACTAAAATGGCCATATCTCCTAAACAAGGCGTCTGCGGGGGTTATATTATGGACCAGAAAAACAAAAACATTCAAAACACTAAAATGGCTATATCTCCTAAACTAGGCGTCTGCGAGGGTCATATTATGCACCAGAAAAAAAAATGCAAAACACTAAAATGGCCATATCTCCTAAACTAGGCGTCTGCGCGGGTCATAATACGCACCAAAAAAAAAAAATTCAAAACACTAAAATGGCTATATTTCCTAAATTAGACGTCTGCGGGAATCATATTATGCACCAGAAAAAAAAATGCAAAACACTAAAATGGCTATATTTCCTAAATTAGGCGTCTGCGCGGGTCATAATATGCACCAAAAAAAAAAATTCAAAGCACTAAAATGGCTATATTTCCTAAATTAGGCGTCTGCGGGAGTCATATTATGCACCAGAAAAAAAAATTCCAAACACTAAAATGGCTATATTTCCTAAACTAGGCGTCTGCGGGTTCATATTATGCACCAGAAAAAAAAATTCAAAACACTAAAGTGGCCATATCTCCTAAGCTAGGCGTCTGCGGGGGTCATATTATGGACCAGAAAAAAAAAACATTCACAACACTAAAATGGCTGTATCTCTTAAACTAGGCGTCTGCGGTTTTCATATTATGCACCTGAAAAAAAAAATCAAAACACTAAAATGGCTGTATTTCCTAAACTAGGCGTCTTCTGGGGTTATATTATGGACCAGAAAACAAAAAACCTTCAAAACACTAAAATGGGTATATCTCCTAAACTAGGCGTTTGCGAAGGTCATATTATGCACCTGAAAAAAAAACATTTAAAACACTAAAATGGCTATATCTCCTAAACTAGGCGTCTGCGCGGGTCATATTATGCACCAGAAAAAAAAAAATTCATAACACTAAAATGGCTATATTTCCTAAATTAGGCGTCTGCGGGGGTCATATTATGCACCAGAAAAAAAAAATTCAAAACACTAAAATGGCCATATCTCCTAAACTAGGCGTCTGCGCGGGTCATATTACGCACCAGAAAAAAAAAAAATTCAAAACAATAAAATATCTATATCTCCTTAACTAGGCGTCTGCGGGGGTTATATTATGCTCCTGAAAAAAAAAACATTCAAAACACTAAAATGGCTGTATCTCCTAAACTAGGAGTCTGCGGTTGTCATATTTGGACCAGAAAAAAAAAACATTCAAAACACTGAAATGGCTATATCTTCTAAACAAGGCGTCTGCGCGGGTCATATTATGCACCTGAAAAAAAAACATTTAAAACACTAAAATGGCTGTATCTCCTAAACTAGGAGTCTGCGCGGGTAATATTATGCACCAGAAAAAAAAATTCAAAACACTAAAATGGCCCATAATTTGACCAGAAAAACAAACATTCAAAACCCTAAAAGGCTATATCTCCTAAACTAGGCGTCTCCGGGGGTCATATTATGCACCAGAAAAAAAATTCAAACACTAAAATGGCTATATTTCCTAAACTAGGCGTCTGCGGGGTTCATATTACGGACCAGAAAAAAAAAACATTCAAAACACTGAAATGGCTATATCTCCTAAACAAGGTGACTGCGCGGGTCATAATACGCACCAAAAAAAAAAAATTCAAAACACTAAAATGGCTATATTTCCTAAATTAGACGTCTGCGGGAATCATATTATGCACCAGAAAAAAAAATGCAAAACACTAAAATGGCTATATTTCCTAAATTAGGCGTCTGCGCGGGTCATAATATGCACCAAAAAAAAAATTCAAAGCACTAAAATGGCTATATTTCCTAAATTAAGCGTCTGCGGGAGTCATATTATGCACCAGAAAAAAAAATTCCAAACACTAAAATGGCTATATTTCCTAAACTAGGCGTCTGCGGGTTCATATTATGCACCAGAAAAAAAAATTCAAAACACTAAAGTGGCCATATCTCCTAAGCTAGGCGTCTGCGGGGGTCATATTATGGACCAGAAAAAAAAAACATTCACAACACTAAAATGGCTGTATCTCTTAAACTAGGCGTCTGCGGTTTTCATATTATGCACCTGAAAAAAAAAATCAAAACACTAAAATGGCTGTATTTCCTAAACTAGGCGTCTTCTGGGGTTATATTATGGACCAGAAAACAAAAAACCTTCAAAACACTAAAATGGGTATATCTCCTAAACTAGGCGTTTGCGAAGGTCATATTATGCACCTGAAAAAAAAACATTTAAAACACTAAAATGGCTATATCTCCTAAACTAGGCGTCTGCGCGGGTCATATTATGCACCAGAAAAAAAAAAATTCATAACACTAAAATGGCTATATTTCCTAAATTAGGCGTCTGCGGGGGTCATATTATGCACCAGAAAAAAAAAATTCAAAACACTATATTATGCTCCTGAAAAAAAAAAACATTCAAAACACTAAAATGGCTGTATCTCCTAAACTAGGAGTCTGCGGTTGTCATATTTGGACCAGAAAAAAAAAACATTCAAAACACTGAAATGGCTATATCTTCTAAACAAGGCGTCTGCGCGGGTCATATTATGCACCTGAAAAAAAAACATTTAAAACACTAAAATGGCTGTATCTCCTAAACTAGGAGTCTGCGCGGGTAATATTATGCACCAGAAAAAAAAATTCAAAACACTAAAATGGCCCATAATTTGACCAGAAAAACAAACATTCAAAACCCTAAAAGGCTATATCTCCTAAACTAGGCGTCTCCGGGGGTCATATTATGCACCAGAAAAAAAATTCAAACACTAAAATGGCTATATTTCCTAAACTAGGCGTCTGCGGGGTTCATATTACGGACCAGAAAAAAAAAACATTCAAAACACTGAAATGGCTATATCTCCTAAACAAGGTGACTGCGCGGGTCATATTATGCACCAGAGAAAAAAAATTCAAAACACTAAAATGGCCATATCTCCTAAACCAAGCGTCTGCGCGGGTCATATTATGCACCACAAAAAAAAAATTCAAACACTAAAATGGCTATATTTCCTAAACTAGGCGTCTGCGGGAGTCATATTATGGACCAGAAAAAAAAAACATTCAAAACCCTAAAATGGTCCATAATATGACCAAAAAAAAAAAAAAAACATTCAAAACACTAAAATGGCTATATCTCCTAAACTAGGTGTCTGCGGGGGAAATATTATGCACCAGAAAAAAAAAATTTCAAGACACTAAATTGGCTATATTTTCTAAACTAGGCGTCTGCGGGAGTCATATTATGCACCAGAAAAAAAAAATTCCAAACACTAAAATGGGTATATTTCCTAAACTAGGCGTCTAGGGGGGTCATATTATGCACCGGAAAAAAAAAATGCAAAACACTAAAATGGCCATATTTCCTAAACTAGGCGTCTGCGCGGGTCATAATAAGCACCAAAAAAATAAATTCAAAACACTAAAATGGCTATATTTCCTAAATTAGGCGTCTGCGGGAGTCATATTATGCACCAGAAAAAAAAAATTCCAAACACGAAAATGGCTATATTTCCTAAACCGTCTGCGGGGGTCATTTTATGCACCATAAAAAAAAATGCAAAACACTAAAGTGGCCATATCTCCTAAGCTAGGCGCCTGCGGGGGTCATATTATGGACCAGAGAAAAAAAACATTCACAACACTAAAATGGCTGTATCTCTTAAACTAGGCGTCTGCGGTTTTCATATCATACACGTGAAAAAAAAAATCAAAACATTAAAATGGCTGTATTTCCTAAACTAGGCGTCTTCTGGGGTTATATTATGGACCAGAAAACAAAAAACATTCAAAACACTAAAATGGCTATATCTCCTAAACTAGGCGTTTGCGAAGGTCATATTATGCACCTGAAAAAAAAACATTTAAAACACTAAAATGGCTGTATCTCCTAAACTAGGTGTCTGCGCGGGTCATATTATGCACCAGAAGAAAAAAAAAATTCAAAACAATAAAATGGCTATATCTCCTTAACTAGGCGTCTGCGGGGATCATATTATGCACCAGAAAAAAAACCATTCAAAACCTTAAAACGGCTATATCTCCTAAACTAGGCGTCTCCGGGGTCATATTACGCACCAGCAAAAAAAATTCAAAACACTAAAGAGGCTATATTTCCTAAACTAGGCGTCTTCTGGGGTTATATTATGGACCAGAAAAAAAAAACATTCAAAACACTAAAATGGCTATATTTCCTAAACTAGGCGTCTTCTGGGGTTATATTATGGACCAGAAAAAAAAAACATTCAAAACACTGAAATGGCTATATCTCCTAAACTAGGCGTTTGCGAAGGTCATATTATGCACCAGAAAAAAAAATTCAAAACACTAAAATGGCTATATGTCCTAAACTAGGCGTCTGCGCGGGTCATATTATGCACCAGAAGAAAAAAAAAATTCAAAACAATAAAATGGCTATATCTCCTTAACTAGGCGTCTGCGGGGATCATATTATGCACCAGAAAAAAAACCATTCAAAACCTTAAAACGGCTATATCTCCTAAACTAGGCGTCTCCGGGGTCATATTACGCACCAGCAAAAAAAATTCAAAACACTAAAGAGGCTATATTTCCTAAACTAGGCGTCTTCTGGGGTTATATTATGGACCAGAAAAAAAAAACATTCAAAACACTAAAATGGCTATATTTCCTAAACTAGGCGTCTTCTGGGGTTATATTATGGACCAGAAAAAAAAAACATTCAAAACACTGAAATGGCTATATCTTCTAAACAAGGCGTCAGCGCGGGTCATATTATGCACCTGAAAATAAAAACATTTAAAACACAAAAATAGCTCTATCTCCTAAACTAGGAGTCTGCGCGGGTCATATTATGCACCAGAAAAAAAAATTCAAAACACTAAAATGGCCATATTTCCTAAACTAGGCGTCTGCGGGGGTCATATTATGGACCAGAAAAAAAAACATTCAAAACCCTAAAATGGTCCATAATATGACCAGAAAAAAAAACATTCAAAACCCTAAAACGGCTATATCTCCTAAACTAGGCGTCTCCGGGGGTCATATTATGCACCAGAAAAAAAATTCAAAACACTAAAATGGCTATATTTCCTAAACTAGGCGTCTGCAGGGGTCATATTATGGACCAGAAAAAAAAAACATTCAAAACACTGAAATTGCTATATCTCCTAAACGAGGCGTCTGCGCGGGTCATATTATGCACCAGAAAAAAAAAACTCAAAACACTAAAATGGCCATATCTCCTAAACTAAGCGTCTGCGCGGGTCATATTATGCACCAGAAAAAAAAAAATTCAAAACACTAAAATGGCTATATTTCCTAAACTAGGCGTCTGCGGGGGACATATTATGCACCAGAAAGAAAAATTTTCAAGACACTAAATTGGCTATATTTCCTAAACTAGGCGTCTGCGGGAGTCATATTATGCACCAGAAAAAAAAAATTCCAAACTCTAAAATGGCTTTATTTCCAAAACTAGGCGTCTGCGGGGGTCATATTATGCACCAGAAAAAAAAATTCCAAACACTAAAATGGCTATATTTCCTAAACCAGTTGTCTGCGGGGGTCATATTATGCACCAGAAACAAAAATGCAAAACACTAAAATGGCCATATCTCCTAAACTAGGCGTCTGCGCGGGTCATACGAGTATTTTACACCAGAAAAAAAAAAATTCAAAACACTAAAATGGCTATATTTCCTAAACTAGGCGTCTGCGGGGGTCATATTATGCACCAGAAAAAAAAAATTTCGAGACACTAAATTGGCTATATTTCCTAAACTAGGCGTCTGCGGGAGTCATATTATGCACCAGAAAAAATAAATCAAAACATTGAAATGGCCATATCTCCTAAACAAGTCGTCTGAGGGGGTTATATTATGGACCAGAAAAACAAAAACATTCAAAACACTAAAATGGCTATATCTCCTAAACTAGGCGTCTGCGCGGGTAATATTATGCACCAGAAAAAAAATGCAAAACACTGAAATGGCCATATCTCCTAAACTAGCGTCTGCGGGGGTCATTTTATGGACCAGACAAAAAAAAACATTCAAAACGCTAAAATCTCTATATTTTCTAAACTAGGAGTCTGCGGGGGTTATATTATGCTCCTGGAAAAAAAAAATTCAAAAAACTAAAATGGCTGTATCTCCTAAACTAGGAGTCTGCGCGGGTCATATTATGCACATGAAAAAAAAAATTCAAAACACTAAAATGGCTATATTTCCTAAACTAGGCGTCTGCGGGGGTCATATTATTGACCAGAAAAAAAAAAACATTCAAAACACTAAAATGGCTATATCTCCTAAACTAGGAGTCTGCGCGGGTTATATTATGCACCTGAAAAAAAAAATTCAAAACACTAAAATGGCTGTATCTCCTAAACTAGGAGTCTGCGCGGGTCATATTATGCACCAGAAAAAAAAAATTCAAAACACTAAAATGGCTATATTTCTTAAACTAGGCGTCTGCAGGGGTCAAATTATGCACCAGAAAAAAAAAATTCAAGACACTAAATTGGCTATATTTCCTAAACTAGGCGTATGCGGGAGTCATATTATGCACCAGAAAAAAAAAAAAGCCAAACACTAAAATGGCTATATTTCCTAAACTAGGCGTCTGCGGGGGTCATATTATGCACCAGAAAAAAAATGCTAAACACTACAGTGGCCATATCTCCTAAGCTAGCCGTCTGAGGGGGTCATATTATGGACCAGAAAAAAAAAACATTCACAACACTAAAATGGCTGTATCTCTTAAACTAGGCGTCTGCGGTTTTCATATTATGCACCTGAAAAAAAAAATTAAAACACTAAAATGGCTGTATTTCCTAAACTAGGCGTTTGCGAAGGTCATATTATGCACCTGAAAAAAAAACATTTAAAACACTAAAATGGCTGTATCTACTAAACTAGGCTTCTGCGGGGGTCATATTATGGACCAGAAAAAAAAACTTCAAAACACTAAAATGGCCATATCTCCTAAACTAGCCGTCTGCGGGGGTCATTTTATGGACCAGAAAAAAAAAACATTCAAAACGCTAAAATCTCTATATTTTCTAAACTAGGAGTCTGCGGGGGTTATATTATGCTCCTGGAAAAAAAAAAAATTCAAAACACTAAAATGGCTGTATCTCCTAAACTAGGAGTCTGCGCGGGTCATATTATGCACCTGAAAAAAAAAATTCAAAATACTAAAATGGCTATAGTTCCTAAACTAGGCGTCTGCGGGGGTCATATTATTGACCAGAAAAAAAAAATTCAAGACACTAAATTGGCTATATTTCCTAAACTAGGCGTATGCGGGAGTCATATTATGCACCAGAAAAAAAAAAAAGCCAAACACTAAATTGGCTATATTTCCTAAACTAGGCGTATGCGGGAGTCATATTATGCACCAGAAAAAAAAAAAAGCCAAACACTAAAATGGCTATATTTCCTAAACTAGGCGTCTGCGGGGGTCATATTATGCACCAGAAAAAAAATGCTAAACACTACAGTGGCCATATCTCCTAAGCTAGGCGTCTGAGGGGGTCATATTATGGACCAGAAAAAAAAAACATTCACAACACTAAAATGGCTGTATCTCTTAAACTAGGCGTCTGCGGTTTTCATATTATGCACCAGAAAAAAAAATTCAAAACACTAAAATGGCTATATTTCCTAAACTAGGCGTCTGCGGGGGTCATATTATTGACCAGAAAAAAAAAACCATTCAAAACACTAAAATGGCAATATCTCCTAAACTAGGCTTCTGCGCGGGTCATATTATGCACCAGAAAAAAAAAATTCAAAACACTAAAATGGCTATATTTCCTAAACTAGGCCTCTGCGGGGGTCAGATTATGCACCAGAAAAAAAAAATTTCAAGACACTAAATTGGCTATATTCCCTAAACTAGGCGTCTGCGGGAGTCATATTATGCACCAGAAAAAAAAAATTCCAAACACTAAAATGGGTATATTTCCTAAACTAGGCGTCTGCGGGGGTCATATTATGGACCAGAAAAAAAAAAACATTCAAAACACTAAAATGGCTATATCTCCTAAACTAGGCTTCTGCGGGGGTCATATTACGGACCAGAAAAAAAAACTTCAAAACACTAAAATGGCCATATCTCCTAAACTAGCCGTCTGCGGGGGTCATTTTATGGACCAGAAAAAAAAAACATTCAAAACGCTAAAATCTCTATATTTTCTAAACTAGGAGTCTGCGGGGGTTATATTATGCTCCTGGAAAAAAAAAAAATTCAAAACACTAAAATGGCTGTATCTCCTAAACTAGGAGTCTGCGGGGGTTATATTATGCTCCTGGAAAAAAAAAAAATTCAAAATACTAAAATGGCTATATTTCCTAAACTAGGCGTCTGCGGGGGTCATATTATGGACCAGAAAAAAAAACATTCAAAACCCTAAAATGGTCCATAATATGACCAGAAAAAAAAACATTCAAAACCCTAAAACGGCTATATCTCCTAAACTAGGCGTCTCCGGGGGTCATATTATGCACCAGAAAAAAAATTCAAAACACTAAAATGGCTATATTTCCTAAACTAGGCGTCTGCGGGGGTCATATTATGGACCAGAAAAAAAAAACATTCAAAACACTGAAATTGCTATATCTCCTAAACGAGGCGTCTGCGCGGGTCATATTATGCACCAGAAAAAAAAAAATTCAAAACACTAAAATGGCTATATTTCCTAAACTAGGCGTCTGCGGGGGTCATATTATGGACCAGAAAAAAAAAACATTCAAAACCCTAAAATGGTCCATAATATGACCAAAAAAAAAAAAAACATTCAAAACACTACAATGGCTATATCTCCTAAACCAGGCGTCTGCGGGGGACATATTATGCACCAGAAAGAAAAATTTTCAAGACACTAAATTGGCTATATTTCCTAAACTAGGCGTCTGCGGGAGTCATATTATGCACCAGAAAAAAAAAATTCCAAACTCTAAAATGGCTTTATTTCCAAAACTAGGCGTCTGCGGGGGTCATATTATGCACCAGAAAAAAAAATTCCAAACACTAAAATGGCATTATTTCCTAAACCAGTTGTCTGCGGGGGTCATATTATGCACCAGAAACAAAAATGCAAAACACTAAAATGGCCATATCTCCTAAACTAGGCGTCTGCGCGGGTCATACGAGTATTATACACCAGAAAAAAAAAAATTCAAAACACTAAAATGGCTATATTTCCTAAACTAGGCGTCTGCGGGGGTCATATTATGCACCAGAAAAAAAAAATTTCGAGACACTAAATTGGCTATATTTCCTAAACTAGGCGTCTGCGGGAGTCATATTATGCACCAGAAAAAATAAATCAAAACATTGAAATGGCCATATCTCCTAAACAAGTCGTCTGAGGGGGTTATATTATGGACCAGAAAAACAAAAACATTCAAAACACTAAAATGGCTATATCTCCTAAACTAGGCGTCTGCGCGGGTAATATTATGCACCAGAAAAAAAAATGCAAAACACTGAAATGGCCATATCTCCTAAACTAGCGTCTGCGGGGGTCATTTTATGGACCAGACAAAAAAAAACATTCAAAACGCTAAAATCTCTATATTTTCTAAACTAGGAGTCTGCGGGGGTTATATTATGCTCCTGGAAAAAAAAAATTCAAAAAACTAAAATGGCTGTATCTCCTAAACTAGGAGTCTGCGCGGGTCATATTATGCACATGAAAAAAAAAATTCAAAACACTAAAATGGCTATATTTCCTAAACTAGGCGTCTGCGGGGGTCATATTATTGACCAGAAAAAAAAAAACATTCAAAACACTAAAATGGCTATATCTCCTAAACTAGGAGTCTGCGCGGGTTATATTATGCACCTGAAAAAAAAAATTCAAAACACTAAAATGGCTGTATCTCCTAAACTAGGAGTCTGCGCGGGTCATATTATGCACCAGAAAAAAAAAATTCAAAACACTAAAATGGCTATATTTCTTAAACTAGGCGTCTGCAGGGGTCATATTATGCACCAGAAAAAAAAAATTCAAGACACTAAATTGGCTATATTTCCTAAACTAGGCGTATGCGGGAGTCATATTATGCACCAGAAAAAAAAAAAAGCCAAACACTAAAATGGCTATATTTCCTAAACAAGGCGTCTGCGGGGGTCATATTATGCACCAGAAAAAAAATGCTAAACACTACAGTGGCCATATCTCCTAAGCTATTCGTCTGAGGGGGTCATATTATGGACCAGAAAAAAAAAACATTCACAACACTAAAATGGCTGTATCTCTTAAACTAGGCGTCTGCGGTTTTCATATTATGCACCTGAAAAAAAAAATTAAAACACTAAAATGGCTGTATTTCCTAAACTAGGCGTTTACGAAGGTCATATTATGCACCTGAAAAAAAAACATTTAAAACACTAAAATGGCTGTATCTCCTAAACTAGGCTTCTGCGGGGGTCATATTGTGGACCAGAAAAAAAAACTTCAAAACACTAAAATGGCCATATCTCCTAAACTAGCCGTCTGCGGGGGTCATTTTATGGACCAGAAAAAAAAAACTTTCAAAACGCTAAAATCTCTATATTTTCTAAACTAGGAGTCTGCGGGGGTTATATTATGCTCCTGGAAAAAAAAAAAATTCAAAACACTAAAATGGCTGTATCTCCTAAACTAGGAGTCTGCGCGGGTCATATTATGCACCTGAAAAAAAAAATTCAAAATACTAAAATGGCTATATTTCCTAAACTAGGCGTATGCGGGAGTCATATTATGCACCAGAAAAAAAAAAAAGCCAAACACTAAATTGGCTATATTTCCTAAACTAGGCGTATGCGGGAGTCATATTATGCACCAGAAAAAAAAAAAAGCCAAACACTAAAATGGCTATATTTCCTAAACTAGGCGTCTGCGGGGGTCATATTATGCACCAGAAAAAAAATGCTAAACACTACAGTGGCCATATCTCCTAAGCTAGGCGTCTGAGGGGGTCATATTATGGACCAGAAAAAAAAAACGTTCACAACACTAAAATGGCTGTATCTCTTAAACTAGGCGTCTGCGGTTTTCATATTATGCACCAGAAAAAAAAATTCAAAACACTAAAATGGCTATATTTCCTAAACTAGGCGTCTGCGGGGGTCATATTATTGACCAGAAAAAAAAAACCATTCAAAACACTAAAATGGCAATATCTCCTAAACTAGGCTTCTGCGCGGGTCATATTATGCACCAGAAAAAAAAAATTCAAAACACTAAAATGGCTATATTTCCTAAACTAGGCCTCTGCGGGGGTCAGATTATGCACCAGAAAAAAAAAATTTCAAGACACTAAATTGGCTATATTCCCTAAACTAGGCGTCTGCGGGAGTCATATTATGCACCAGAAAAAAAAAATTCCAAGCACTAAAATGGGTATATTTCCTGAACTAGGCGTCTAGGGGGGTCATATTATGCACAAGAAAAAAAAACTTCAAAACACTAAAATGGCTATATTTCCTAAACTAGGCGTCTGCGGGGGTCATATTATGGACCAGAAAAAAAAAAACATTCAAAACACTAAAATGGCTATATCTCCTAAACTAGGCTTCTGCGGGGGTCATATTATGGACCAGAAAAAAAAACTTCAAAACACTAAAATGGCCATATCTCCTAAACTAGCCGTCTGCGGGGGTCATTTTATGGACCAGAAAAAAAAAACATTCAAAACGCTAAAATCTCTATATTTTCTAAACTAGGAGTCTGCGGGGGTTATATTATGCTCCTGGACAAAAAAAAAATTCAAAACACTAAAATGGCTGTATCTCCTAAACTAGGAGTCTGCGCGGGTCATATTATGCACCTGAAAAAAAAAATTCAAAATACTAAAATGGCTATATTTCCTAAACTAGGCGTCTGCGGGGGTCATATTATTGACCAGAAAAAAAAAAACATTCAAAACACTAAAATGGCTATATCTCCTAAACTAGGCTTCTGCGCGGGTCATATTATGCACCAGAAAAAAAAAATTCAAAACACTAAAATGGCTATATTTCCTAAACTAGGCGTCTGCAGGGGTCATATTATGCACCAGAAAAAAAAAATTTCAAGACACTAAATTGGCTATATTTCCTAAACTAGGCGTCTGCGGGAGTTATATTATGCACCAGAAAAAAAAAAAGCCAAACACTAAAATGGCTATATTTCCTAAACTATGCGTCTGCGGGGGTCATATTATGCACCAGAAAAAAAATGCAAAACACTACAGTGGCCATATCTCCTAAGCTAGGCGTCTGCGGGGATCATATTATGGACCAGAAAAAAAAAACATTCACAACACTAAAATGGCTGTATCTCTTAAACTAGGCGTCTGCGGTTTTCATATTATGCACCTGAAAAAAAAAATCAAAACACTAAAATGGCTGTATTTCCTAAACTAGGCGTTTGCGAAGATCATATTATGCACCTGAAAAAAAAACATTTAAAACACTAAAATGGCTGTATCTCCTAAACTAGGAGTCTGCGCGGGTCATATTATGCACCAGAAAAAAAAATTCAAAACACTAAAATGGCTATATTTCCTAAACTAGGCGTCTCCGGGGGTCATATTATTGACCAGAAAAAAAAAAACATTAGAAACACTAAAATGGCTATATCTCCTAAACTAGGCTTCTGCGCGGGTCATATTATGCACCAGAAAAAAAAAATTCAAAACACTAAAATGGCTATATTTCCTAAACTAGGCGTCTGCGGGGGTCAGATTATGCACCAGAAAAAAAAAATTTCAGGACACTAAATTGGCTATATTTCCTAAACTAGGCGTCTGCGGGAGTCATATTATGCACCAGAAAAAAAAATTCCAAACACTAAAATGGGTATATATCCTGAACTAGGCGTCTAGGGGGGTCATATTATGCACAAGAAAAAAAAACTTCAAAACACTAAAATGGCTATATTTCCTAAACTAGGCGTCTGCGGGGGTCATATTATGGACCAGAAAAAAAAACACATTCAAAACACTAAAATGGCTATATCTCCTAAACTAGGAGTCTGCGCGGGTCATATTATGAACCAGAAAAAAAAATTCAAAAGACTAAAATGGCTATATCTCCTAAACTAGGAGTCTGCGCCGGTCATATTATGCACCAGCAAAAAAATTCAAAACACTAAAATGGCTTTATTTCCTAAACTAGGCGTCTCCGGGGGTCATATTATTGACCAGAAAAAAAAAACACATTCAAAACACTAAAATGGCTATATCTCCTAAACTAGGAGTCTGCGGGGGTGATATTATGCACCAGAAAGAAAATGCCAAACACTAAAGTGGCCATATCTCCTAAGATAGGCGTCTGCGGGGGTCATATTATGGACCAGAAAAAAAAAACATTCACAACACTAAAATGGCTGTATCTCTTAAACTAGGCGTCTGCGGTTTTCATATTATGCACCTGAAAAAAAAATCAAAACACTAAAATGGCTATATTTCCTAAACTAGGCGTCTACAGGGGTCATATTATGCACCAGAAAAAAAAAATTTCAAGACACTAAATTGGGTATATTTCCTAAACTAGGCGTCTGCGGGAGTCATATTATGCACCAGAAAAAAAAAATGCCAAACACTAAAATGGCTATATTTCCTAAACTAGGCGTCTGCGGGGGTCATATTATGCACCAGAAAAAAAATGCAAAACACTAAAGTGGCCATATCTCCTAAGCTAGGCGTCTGCGGGGGTCATATTATGGACCAGAAAAAAAAAATTCACAACACTAAAATGGCTGTATCTCTTAAACTAGGCGTCTGCAGTTTTCATATTATGCACCTGAAAAAAAAAATCAAAACACTAAAATGGCTGTATTTCCTAAACTATGCGTTTGCGAAGGTCATATGATGCGACTGAAAAAAAACCATTTAAAACACTAAAATGGCTGTATCTCCTAAACTAGGAGTCTGCGCGGGTCATATTATGCACCAGAAAAAAAAATTCAAAAGACTAAAATGGCTATATTTCCTAAACTAGGCGTCTGCGGGGGTCATATTATTGACCAGAAAAAAAAACATTCAAAACACTAAAATGGCTATATCTCCTAAACTAGGCTTCTGCGCGGGTCATATTATGCACCAGAAAAAAAAAATTCAAAACACTAAAATGGCTATATTTCCTAAACTAGGCGTCTGCGGGCGTCATATTATGCACCAGAAAAAAAAAATTTCGAACACTAAAATGGGTATATTTCCTGAACTAGGCGTCTAGGGGGTTCATATTATGCACAAGAAAAAAAAACTTCAAAACACTAAAATGGCTATATTTCCTAAACTAGGCGTCTGCGGGGGTCATATTATGGACCAGAAATAAAAACACATTCAAAACACTAAAATGGCTATATTTCCTAAACTAGGCGTCTACAGGGGTCATATTATGCAACAGAAAAAAAAATTCCAAACACTAAAATGGCTATATTTCCTAAACTAGGCGTCTGCGGGGGTCATATTTTGCACCAGAAAAAAAAACTTCAAAACACTAAAATGGCTATATTTCCTAAACTAGGCGTCTGCGGGGGTCATATTATGCACCAGAAAAAAAAATTCCAAACACTAAAATGGCTATATTTCCTAAACTAGGTGTCTGCGCGGGTCATATTATGCACCAGAAAAAAAAATTTCAAACACTAAAATGGGTATATTTCCTGAACTAGGAGTCTAGGGGGTTCATATTATGCACAAGAAAGAAAAACTTCAAAACACTAAAATGGCTATATTTCCTAAACTAGGCGTCTGCGGGGTCATATTATGGACCAGAAATAAAAACACATTCAAAACACTAAAATGGCTATATCTCCTAAACTAGGTGTCTGCGCGGGTCATATTATGCACCAGAAAAAAAAAATTCCAAACACTAAAATGGCTATATTTCCTAAACTAGGCGTCTGCGGGGGTCATATTATGCACCAGAAAAAAAAACATTCAAAACACTAAAATGGCTATATCTCCTAAACTAGGCTTCTGCGCGGGTCATATTATGCACCAGAAAAAAAAAATTCAAAACACTAAAATGGCTATATTTCCTAAACTAGGCGTCTGCGGGGGTCATATTATGGACCAGAAAAAAAAAACATTCAAAACACTGAAATTGCTATATCTCCTAAACAAGGCGTCTGCGCGGGTCATATTATACACCAGAAAAAAAAAATTCAAAACACTAAAATGGCCATATCTCCTAAACTATACGTCTGCGGGGGTCATATTATGGACCAGAAAAAAAAAACATTCAAAACCCTAAAATGGTCCATAATATGACCAAAAAAAAACAAACATTCAAAACACTACAATGGCTATATCTCCTAAACTAGGCGTCTGCGGGGGACATGTTATGCACCAGAAAGAAAAATTTTCAAGACACTAAATTGGCTATATTTCCTAAACTAGGCGTCTGCGGGAGTCATATTATGCACCAGAAAAAAAAAATTCCAAACTCTAAAATGGCTTTATTTCCAAAACTAGGCGTCTGCGGGGGTCATATTATGCACCAGAAAAAAAAAATTTCAAACACAAAAATGGGTATATTTCCTGAACTAGGCGTCTAGGGGGGTCATATTATGCACAAGAAAAAAAAACTTAAAAACACTAAAATGGCTATATTTCCTAAACTAGGCGTCTGCGGGGGTCATATTATGGACCAGAAAAAAAAACACATTCAAAACACTAAAATGGCTACATCTCCTAAACTAGGAGTCTGCGCGGGTCATATTATGCACCAGAAAAAAAAATTCAAAAGACTAAAATGGCTATATCTCCTAAACTAGGAGTCTGCGCGGGTCATATTATGCACCAGAAAAAAAATTCTAAACACTTAAATGGCTATATTTCCTAAACTAGGCGTCTCCGGGGGTCATATTATTGACCAGAAAAAAAAAACACATTCAAAACACTAAAATGGCTATATCTCCTAAACTAGGAGTCTGAGGGGGTGATATTATGCACCAGAAAAAAAATGCCAAACACTAAAGTGGCCATATCTCCTAAGATAGGCGTCTGCGGGGGTCATATTATGGACCAGAAAAAAAAAAACATTCACAACACTAAAATGGCTGTATCTCTTAAACTAGGCGTCTTCGGTTTTCATATTATGCACCTGAAAAAAAAAATCAAAACACTAAAATGGCTATATTTCCTAAACTAGGCGTCTGCGGGGGTCATATTATGCACCAGAAAAAAAAAATTTCAAACACTAAAATGGGTATATTTCCTGAACTAGGCGTCTAGGGGGTTCATATTATGCACAAGAAAAAAAAACTTCAAAACACTAAAATGGCTATATTTCCTAAACTAGGCGTCTGCGGGGGTCATATTATGGACCAGAAATAAAAACACATTCAAAACACTAAAATGGCTATATCTCATAAACTAGGTGTCTGCGCGGGTCATATTATGCACCAGAAAAAAAAATTCCAAACACTAAAATGGCTATATTTCCTAAACTAGGCGTCTGCGGGGGTCATATTATGCACCAGAAAAAAAAAATTTCAAGACACTAAATTGGCTATATTTCCTAAGCTAGGCGTCTGCGGGAGTCGTATTATGCAACAGAAAAAAAAATTCCAAACACTAAAATGGCTATATTTCCTAAACTAGGCGTCTGCGGGGGTCATATTTTGCACCAGAAAAAAAAACTTCAAAACACTAAAATGGCTATATTTCCTAAACTAGGCGTCTGCGGGGGTCATATTATGCACCAGAAAAAAAAATTCCAAACACTAAAATGGCTATATTTCCTAAACTAGGTGTCTGCGCGGGTCATATTATGCACCAGAAAAAAAAATTTCAAACACTGAAATGGGTATATTTCCTGAACTAGGCGTCTAGGGGGTTCATATTGTGCACAAGAAAAAAAAACTTCAAAACACTAAAATGGCTATATTTCCTAAACTAGGCGTCTGCGGGGGTCATATTATGGACCAGAAATAAAAACACATTCAAAACACTAAAATGGCTATATCTCCTAAACTAGGTGTCTGCGCGGGTCATATAATGCACCAGAAAAAAAAATTCCAAACACTAAAATGGCTATATTTCCTAAACTAGGTGTCAGCGCGGGTCATATTATGCACCAGAAAAAAAAAATTCAAACACTGAAATGGGTATATTTCCTGAACTAGGCGTCTAGGGGGTTCATATTGTGCACAAGAAAAAAAAACTTCAAAACACTAAAATGGCTATATTTCCTAAACTAGGCGTCTGCGGGGGTCATATTATGCACCAGAAAAAAAAACATTCAAAACACTAAAATGGCCATATCTCCTAAACTAAGCTTCTGCGCGGGTCATATTATGCACCAGAAAAAAAAAATTCAAAACACTAAAATGGCTATATTTCCTAAACTAGGCGTCTGCGGGGGTCATATTATGGACCAGAAAAAAAAAACATTCACAACACTAAAATGGCTGTATCTCTTAAACTAGGCGTCTGCAGTTTTCATATTATGCACCTGAAAAAAAAATCAAAACACTAAAATGGCTGTATTTCCTAAACTAGGCGTTTGCGAAGGTCATATTATGCGACTGAAAAAAAACCATTTAAAACACTAAAATGGCTGTATCTCCTAAACTAGGAGTCTGCGCGGGTCATATTATGCACCAGAAAAAAAAATTCAAAAGACTAAAATGGCTATATTTCCCAAACTAGGCATCTGCGGGGGTCAAATTATTGACCAGAAAAAAAAAACATTCAAAACACTAAAATGGCTATATCTCCTAAACTAGGCTTCTGCGCGGGTCATATTATGCACCAGAAAAAAAAAATTCAAAACACTAAAATGGCTATATTTCCTAAACTAGGTGTCTGCGGGGGTCATATTATGCACCAGAAAAAAAAAATTTCAAACACTAAAATGGGTATATTTCCTGAACTAGGCGTCTAGGGGGTTCATATTATGCACAAGAAAAAAAAACTTCAAAACACTAAAATGGCTATATTTCCTAAACTAGGCGTCTGCGGGGGTCATATTATGGACCAGAAATAAAAACACATTCAAAACACTAAAATGGCTATATCTCCTAAACTAGGTGTCTGCGCGGGTCATATTATGCACCAGAAAAAAAAATTCCAAACACTAAAATGGCTATATTTCCTAAACTAGGCGTCTGCGGGGGTCATATTATGCACCAGAAAAAAAAAATTTCAAGACACTAAATTGGCTATATTTCCTAAACTAGGCGTCTGCGGCAGTCGTATTATGCAACAAAAAAAAAATTCCAAACACTAAAATGGCTATATTTCCTAAACTAGGCGTCTGCGGGGGTCATATTTTGCACCAGAAAAAAAAACCTTCAAAACACTAAAATGGCTATATTTCCTAAACTAGGCGTCTGCGGGGGTCATATTATGCACCAGAAAAAAAAATTCCAAACACTAAAATGGCTATATTTCCTAAACTAGGCGTCTGCGGGGGTCATATTATGCACCAGAAAAAAAAAATTTCAAGACACTAAATTGGCTATATTTCCTAAACTAGGCGTCTGCGGGAGTCGTATTATGCAACAAAAAAAAAAATTCCAAACACTAAAATGGCTATATTTCCTAAACTAGGCGTCTGCGGGGGTCATATTTTACACCAGAAAAAAAAACCTTCAAAACACTAAAATGGCTATATTTCCCAAACTAGGCGTCTGCGCGGGTCATATTATGCACCAGAAAAAAAAATTTAAACACTAAAATTTGTATATTTCCTGAACTGGGCGTCTAGGGGGTTCATATTATGCACAAGAAAAAAAAACTTCAAAACACTAAAATGGCTATATTTCCTAAACTAGGCGTCTGCGGGGGTCATATTATGGACCAGAAAAAAAAAACATTCAAAACACTGAAATTGCTATATCTCCTAAACAAGGCGTCTGCGCGGGTCATATTATGCACCAGAAAAAAAAAATTCAAAACACTAAAATGGCCATATCTCCTAAACTAAGCGTCTGCGCGGGTCATATTGTGCACCAGAAAAAAAAAAAATTCAAAACACTAAAATGGCTATATTTCCTAAACTAGGCGTCTGCGGGGGTCATATTATGGACCAGAAAAAAACACCATTCAAAACACTACAATGGCTATATCTCCTAAACTAGGCGTCTGCGGGGGACATATTATGCACCAGAAAGAAAAATTTTCAAGACACTAAATTGGCTATATTTGCTAAACTAGGCGTCTGCGGGAGTCATATTATGCACCAGAAAAAAAAAATTCCAAACTCTAAAATGGCTTTATTTCCAAAACTAGGCGTCTGCTTGGGTCATATTATGCACCAGAAAAAAAAATTCCAAACACTAAAATGGCTATATTTCCTAAACCAGTTGTCTGCGGGGGTCATATTATGCACCAGAAAAAAAAATGCAAAACACTAAAATGGCCATATCTCCTAAACTAGGCGTCTGCGCGGGTCATACGAGTATTATACACCAGAAAAAAAAAAATTCAAAACACTAAAATGGCTATATTTCCTAAACTAGGCGTCTGCGGGGGTCATATTATGCACCAGAAAAAAAAAAAATTCGAGACACTAAATTGGCTATATTTCCTAAACTAGGCGTCTGCGGGGGTCATATTATGCACCAGAAAAAATAAATCAAAACATTGAAATGGCCATATCTCCTAAACAAGGCGTCTGAGTGGGTTATATTATGGACCAGAAAAACAAAAACATTCAAAACACTAAAATGGCTATATCTCCTAAACTAGGCGTGTGCGCGAGTAATATTATGCACCAGAAAAAAAAATGCAAAACACTAAAATGGCCATATCTCCTAAACTAGCGTCTGCGGGGGTCATTTTAAGGACCAGACAAAAAAAAAAATTCAAAACGCTAAAATCTCTATATTTTCTAAACTAGGAGTCTGCGGGGGTTATATTATGCTCCTGGAAAAAAAAAATTCAAAAAACTAAAATGGCTGTATCTCCTAAACTAGGAGTCTGCGCGGGTCATATTATGCACCTGAAAAAAAAAATTCAAAACACTAAAATGGCTATATTTCCTAAACTAGGCGTCTGCGGGGGTCATATTATTGACCAGAAAAACAAAAACATTCAAAACACTAAAATGGCTATATCTCCTAAACTAGGAGTCTGCGCGGGTCATATTATGCACCTGAAAAAAAATGCTAAACACTACCGTGGCCATATCTCCTAAGCTAGGCGTCTGAGGGGGTCATATTATGGACCAGAAAAAAAAAACATTCACAACACTAAAATGGCTGTATCTCTTAAACTAGGCGTCTGCGGTTTTCATATTATGCACCTGAAAAAAAAAATCAAAACACTAAAATGGCTGTATTTCCTAAACTAGGCGTTTGCGAAGGTCATATTATGCACCTGAAAAAAAAACATTTAAAACACTAAAATGGCTGTATCTCCTAAACTAGGAGTCTGCGCGGGTCATATTATGCACCAGAAAAAAAAATTCAAAACACTAAAATGGCTATATTTCCTAAACTAGGCGTCTGCGGGGGTCATATTATTGACCAGAAAAAAAAACCATTCAAAACACTAAAATGGCTATATCTCCTAAACTAGGCTTCTGCGCGGGTCATATTATGCACCAGAAAAAAAAAATTCAAAACACTAAAATGGCTATATTTCCTAAACTAGGCCTCTGCGGGGGTCAGATTATGCACCAGAAAAAAAAAATTTCAAGACACTAAATTGGCTATATTCCCTAAACTAGGCGTCTGCGGGAGTCATATTATGCACCAGAAAAAAAAAAAAGCCAAACACTGAAATGGCTATATTTCCTAAACTAGGCGTCTGCGGGGGTCATATTATGCACCAGAAAAAAAATGCTAAACACTACAGTGGCCATATCTCCTAAGCTAGGCGTCTGAGGGGGTCATATTATGGACCAGAAAAAAAAAACATTCACAACACTAAAATGGCTGTATCTCTTAAACTAGGCGTCTGCGGTTTTCATATTATGCACCTGAAAAAAAAAATCAAAACAATAAAATGGCTGTATTTCCTAAACTAGGCGTTTGCGAAGGTCATATTATGCACCTGAAAAAAAAACATTTAAAACACTAAAATGGCTGTATCTCCTAAACTAGGAGTCTGCGCGGGTCATATTATGCACCAGAAAAAAAAATTCAAAACACTAAAATGGCTATATTTCCTAAACTAGGCGTCTGCGGGGGTCATATTATTGACCAGAAAAAAAAACCATTCAAAACACTAAAATGGCTATATCTCCTAAACTAGGCTTCTGCGCGGGTCATATTATGCACCAGAAAAAAAAAATTCAAAACACTAAAATGGCTATATTTCCTAAACTAGGCCTCTGCGGGGGTCAGATTATGCACCAGAAAAAAAAAATTTCAAGACACTAAATTGGCTATATTCCCTAAACTAGGCGTCTGCGGGAGTCATATTATGCACCAGAAAAAAAAAATTCCAAACACTAAAATGGGTATATTTCCTGAACTAGGCGTCTAGGGGGGTCATATTATGCACAAGAAAAAAAAACTTCAAAACACTAAAATGGCTATATTTCCTAAACTAGGCGTCTGCGGGGGTCATATTATGGACCAGAAAAAAAAAAACCTTCAAAACACTAAAATGGCTATATCTCCTAAACTAGGCTTCTGCGGGGGTCATATTATGGACCAGAAAAAAAACTTCAAAACACTAAAATGGCCATATCTCCTAAACTAGCCGTCTGCGGGAGTCATTTTATGGACCAGAAAAAAAAAACATTCAAAACGCTAAAATCTCTATATTTTCTAAACTAGGAGTCTGCGGGGGTTATATTATGCTCCTGGAAAAAAAAAAATTCAAAACACTGAAATGGCTGTATCTCCTAAACTAGGAGTCTGCGCGGGTCATTTTATGCACCTGAAAAAAAAAATTCAAAATACTAAAATGGCTATATTTCCTAAACTAGGCGTCTGCGGGGGTCATATTATGGACCAGAAAAAAAAAACATTCACAACACTAAAATGGCTGTATCCCTTAAACTAGGCGTCTGCGGTTTTCATATTATGCACCTGAAAAAAAAAATCAAAACACTAAAATGGCTGTATTTCCTAAACTAGGCGTTTGCGAAGGTCATATTATGCACCTGAAAAAAAAACATTTAAAACACTAAAATGGCTGTATCTCCTAAACTAGGAGTCTGCGCGGTTCATATTATGCACCAGAAAAAAAAATTCAAAACACTAAAATGGCTATATTTCCTAAACTAGGCGTCTGCGGGGGTCATATTATTGACCAGAAAAAAAAACCATTCAAAACACTAAAATGGCTATATCTCCTAAACTAGGCTTCTGCGCGGGTCATATTATGCACCAGAAAAAAAAAATTCAAAACACTAAAATGGCTATATTTCCTAAACTAGGCGTCTGCAGGGGTCATATTATGCACCAGAAAAAAAAAATTTCAAGACACTAAATTGGCTATATTTCCTAAACTAGGCGTCTGCGGGGATCATATTATGGACCAGAAAAAAAAAACATTCACAACACTAAAATGGCTGTATCTCTTAAACTAGGCGTCTGCGGTTTTCATATTATGCACCTGAAAAAAAAAATCAAAACACTAAAATGGCTGTATTTCCTAAACTAGGCGTTTGCGAAGGTCATATTATGCACCTGAAAAAAAAACATTTAAAACACTAAAATGGCTGTATCTCCTAAACTAGGAGTCTGCGCGGGTCATATTATGCACCAGAAAAAAAAATTCAAAACACTAAAATGGCTATATTTCCTAAACTAGGCGTCTACAGGGGTCATATTATGCAGCAGAAAAAAAAAATTTCAAGACACTAAATTGGGTATATTTCCTAAACTAGGCGTCTGCGGGAGTCATATTATGCACCAGAAAAAAAAATCAAAACACTAAATTGGCTATATTCCCTAAACTAGGCGTCTGCGGGGGTCATATTATGGACCAGAAATAAAAACACATTCAAAACACTAAAATGGCTATATCTCCTAAACTAGGTGTCTGCGCGGGTCATATTATGCACCAGAAAAAAAAATTCCAAACACTAAAATGGCTATATTTCCTAAACTAGGCGTCTGCGGGGGTCATATTATGCACCAGAAAAAAAAACATTCAAAACACTAAAATGGCTATATCTCCTAAACTAGGCTTCTGCGCGGGTCATATTATGCACCAGAAAAAAAAAATTCAAAACACTAAAATGGCTATAGTTCCAAAACTAGGCGTCTGCGGGGGTCATATTACCGACCAGAAAAAAAAAACATTCAAAACACTGAAATTGCTATATCTCCTAAACAAGGCGTCTGCGCGGGTCATATTATGCCCCAGAAAAAAAAAATTCAAAACACTAAAATGGCCATATCTCCTAAACTAAGCGTCTGCGCGGGTCATATTATGCACCAGAAAAAAAAAAAATTCAAAACACTAAAATGGCTATATTTCCTAAACTAGGCGTCTGCGGGGGTCATATTATGGACCAGAAAAAAAAAACATTCAAAACCCTAAAATGGTCCATAATATGACCAAAAAAAAAAAAAAATTCAAAACACTACAATGGCTATATCTCCTAAACTAGGCGTCTGCGGGGGACATATTATGCACCAGAAAGAAAAATTTTCAAGACACTAAATTGGCTATATTTCCTAAACTAGGAGTCTGCGGGAGTCATATTATGCACCAGAAAAAAAAAATTCCAGACTCTAAAATGCCTTTATTTCCAAAACTAGGCGTCTGCGGGGTCATATTATGCACCAGAAAAAAAAAAACACATTCAAAACACTAAAATGGCTATATCTCCTAAACTAGGAGCCTGCGCGGGTCATATTATGCACCAGAAAAAAAAATTCAAAAGACTAAAATGGCTATATCTCCTAAATTAGGAGTCTGCGCGGGTCATATTATGCACCAGAAAAAAAATTCAAAACACTTAAATGGCTATATTTCCTAAACTAGGAGTCTCCGGGGGTCATATTATTGACCAGAAAAAAAAAAACACATTCAAAACACTAAAATGGCTATATCTCCTAAACTAGGAGTCTAAGGGGGTGATATTATGCACCAGAAAAAAAATGCAAAACACTAAAGTGGCCATATCTCCTAAGCTAGGCGTCTGCGGGGGTCATATTATGGACCAGAAAAAAAAAGCATTCACAACACTAAAATGGCTGTATCTCTTAAACTAGGCGTCTGCAGTTTTCATATTATGCACCTGAAAAAAAAAATCAAAACACTAAAATGGCTGTATTTCCTAAACTAGGCGTTTGCGAAGGTCATATTATGCGACTGAAAAAAAACCATTTAAAACACTAAAATGGCTGTATCTCCTAAACTAGGAGTCTGCGCGGGTCATATTATGCACCAGAAAAAAAAATTCAAAAGACTAAAATGGCTATATTTCCTAAACTAGGCGTCTGCGGGGGTCATATTATTGACCAGAAAAAAAAAACATTCAAAACACTAAAATGGCTATATCTCCTAAACTAGGCTTCTGCGCGGGTCATATTATGCACCAGAAAAAAAAATTCAAAACACTAAAATGGCTATATTTCCTAAACTAGGCGTCTGCGGGGGTCATATTATGCACCAGAAAAAAAAAAATTCAAACACTAAAGTGGCCATATCTCCTAAGATAGGCGTCTGCGGGGGTCATATTATGGACCAGAAAAAAAAAAACATTCACAACACTAAAATGGCTGTATCTCTTAAACTAGGCGTCTGCGGTTTTCATATTATGCACCTGAAAAAAAAAATCAAAACACTAAAATGGCTATATTTCCTAAACTAGGCGTCTACAGGGGTCATATTATGCACCAGAAAAAAAAAATTTCAAGACACTAAATTGGGTATATTTCCTAAACTAGGCGTCTGCGGGAGTCATATTATGCACCAGAAAAAAAAATGCCAAACACTAAAATGGCTATATTTCCTAAACTAGGCGTCTGCGGGGGTCATATTATGCACCAGAAAAAAAATGCAAAACACTAAAGTGGCCATATCTCCTAAGCTAGGCGTCTGCGGGGGTCATATTATGGACCAGAAAAAAAAAACATTCACAACACTAAAATGGCTGTATCTCTTAAACTAGGCGTCTGCAGTTTTCATATTATGCACCTGAAAAAAAAAATCAAAACACTAAAATGGCTGTATTTCCTAAACTAGGCGTTTGCGAAGGTCATATTATGCGACTGAAAAAAAACCATTTAAAACACTAAAATGGCTGTATCTCCTAAACTAGGAGTCTGCGCGGGTCATATTATGCACCAGAAAAAAAAATTCAAAAGACTAAAATGGCTATATTTCCTAAACTAGGCGTCTGCGGGGGTAATATTATTGACCAGAAAAAAAAAACATTCAAAACACTAAAATGGCTATATCTCCTAAACTAGGCTTCTGCGCGGGTCATATTATGCACCAGAAAAAAAAAATTCAAAACACTAAAATGGCTATATTTCCTAAACTAGGCGTCTGCGGGGGTCATATTATGCACCAGAAAAAAAAAATTTCAAACACTAAAATGGGTATATTTCCTGAACTAGGCGTCTAGGGGGTTCATATTATGCACAAGAAAAAAAAACTTCAAAACACTAAAATGGCTATATTTCCTAAACTAGGCGTCTGCGGGGGTCATATTATGGACCAGAAATAAAAACACATTCAAAACACTAAAATGGCTATATCTCCTAAACTAGGTGTCTGCGCGGGTCATATTATGCACCAGAAAAAAAAATTCCAAACACTAAAATGGCTATATTTCCTAAACTAGGCGTCTGCGGGGGTCATATTATGCACCAGAAAAAAAAATTTCAAGACACTAAATTGGCTATATTTCCTAAACTAGGCGTCTGCGGGAGTCGTATTATGCAACAGAAAAAAAAATTCCAAACACTAAAATGGCTATTTCCTAAACTAGGCGTCTGCGGGGGTCATATTTTGCACCAGAAAAAAACACTTCAAAACACTAAAATGGCTATATTTCCTAAACTAGGCGTCTGCGGGGGTCATATTATGCACCAGAAAAAAAATTCCAAACACTAAAATGGCTATATTTCCTAAACTAGGTGTCTGCGCGGGTCATATTATGCACCAGAAAAAAAAATTTCAAACACTAAAATGGGTATATTTCCTGAACTAGGCGTCTAGGGGGTTCATATTATGCACAAGAAAAAAAAACTTCAAAACACTAAAATGGCTATATTTCCTAAACTAGGCGTCTGCGGGGGTCATATTATGGACCAGAAAAGAAAAACATTCAAAACACTGAAATTGCTATATCTCCTAAACAAGGCGTCTGCGCGGGTCATATTATGCACCAGAAAAAAAAAAAATTCAAAACACTAAAATGGCTATATTTCCTAAACTAGGCGTCTGCGGGGGTCATATTATGGACCAGAAAAAAAAAACATTCAAAACCCTAAAATGGTCCATAATATGACCAAAAAAAAAAAAAACATTCAAAACACTACAATGGCTATATCTCCTAAACTAGGCGTCTGCGGGGGACATATTATGCACCAGAAAGAAAAATTTTCAAGACACTAAAGTGGCTATATTTCCTAAACTAGGCGTCTGCGGGAGTCATATTATGCACCAGAAAAAAAAAATTCCAAACTCTAAAATGGCTTTATTTCCAAAACTAGGCGTCTGCGGGGGTCATATTATGCACCAGAAAAAAAAATTCCAAACACTAAAATGGCTATATTTCCTAAACCAGTTGTCTGCGGGGGTCATATTATGCACCAGAAAAAAAAATGCAAAACACTAAAATGGCCATATCTCCTAAACTAGGCGTCTGCGCGGGTCATAAGAGTATTATACACCAGAAAAAAATAAATTCAAAACACTATTATGCACCAGAAAAAAAAAAATTTCGAGACACTAAATTGGCTATATTTCCTAAACTAGGCGTCTGCGGGGGTCATATTATGCACCAGAAAAAATAAATCAAAACATTGAAATGGCCATATCTCCTAAAAAAGGCGTCTGAGGGGGTTATATTATGGACCAGAAAAACAAAAACATTCAAAACACTAAAATGGCTATATCTCCTAAACTAGGCGTCTGCGCGAGTAATATTATGCACCAGAAAAAAAAATGCAAAACACTAAAATGGCCATATCTCCTAAACTAGCGTCTGCGGGGGTCATTTTATGGACCAGACAAAAAAAAACATTCAAAACGCTAAAATCTCTATATTTTCTAAACTAGGAGTCTGCGGGGGTTATATTATGCTCCTGGAAAAAAAAAATTCAAAAAACTAAAATTGCTGTATCTCCTAAACTAGGAGTCTGCGCGGGTCATATTATGCACCTGAAAAAAAAAATTCAAAACACTAAAATGGCTATATTTCCTAAACTAGGCGTCTGCGGGGGTCATATTATTGACCAGAAAAAAAAAACATTCAAAACACTAAAATGGCTATATCTCCTAAACTAGGAGTCTGCGCGGGTCATATTATGCACCTGAAAAAAAAAATTCAAAACACTAAAATGGCTGTATCTCCTAAACTAGGAGTCTGCGCGGGTCATATTATGCACCAGAAAAAAAAAATTCAAAACACTAAAATGGCTATATTTCTTAAACTAGGCGTCTGCAGGGGTCATATTATGCACCAGAAAAAAAAAATTTCAAGACACTAAATTGGCTATATTTCCTAAACTAGGCGTCTGCGGGAGTCATATTATGCACCAGAAAAAAAAAAAAGCCAAACACTAAAATGGCTATATTTCCTAAACTAGGCGTCTGCGAGGGTCATATTATGCACCAGAAAAAAAATGCTAAACACTACAGTGGCCATATCTCCTAAGCTAGTCGTCTGAGGGGGTCATATTATGGACCAGAAAAAAAAAACATTCACAACACTAAAATGGCTGTATCTCTTAAACTAGGCGTCTGCGGTTTTCATATTATGCACCTGAAAAAAAAAATCAACACACTAAAATGGCTGTATTTCCTAAACTAGGCGTTTGCGAAGGTCATATTATGCACCTGAAAAAAAAACATTTAAAACACTAAAATGGCTGTATCTCCTAAACTAGGAGTCTGCGCGGGTCATATTATGCACCAGAAAAAAAAATTCAAATCACTAAAATGGCTATATTTCCTAAACTAGGCGTCTGCGGGGGTCATATTATTGACCAGAAAAAAAAACCATTCAAAACACTAAAATGGCTATATTTCCTAAACTAGGCCTCTGCGGGGGTCAGATTATGCACCAGAAAAAAAAAATTTCAAGACACTAAATTGGCTATATTCCCTAAACTAGGCGTCTGCGGGAGTCATATTATGCACCAGAAAAAAAAAATTCCAAACACTAAAATGGGTATATTTCCTGAACTAGGCGTCTAGGGGGTCATATTATGCACAAGAAAAAAAAACTGCAAAACACTAAAATGGCTATATTTCCTAAACTAGGCGTCTGCGGGGGTCATATTATGGACCAGAAAAAAAAAAACTTCAAAACACTAAAATGGCCATATCTCCTAAACTAGGCTTCTGCGGGGGTCATTTTATGGACCAGAAAAAAAAAAACATTCAAAACGCTAAAATCTCTATATTTTCTAACCTAGGAGTCTGCGGGGGTTATATTATCCTCCTGGAAAAAAAAAAATTCAAAACACTAAAATGGCTGTATCTCCTAAACTAGGAGTCTGCGCGGGTCATATTATGCACCTGAAAAAAAAAATTCAAAACACTAAAATGGCTGTATTTCCTAAACTAGGCGTTTGCGAAGGTCATATTATGCACCTGAAAAAAAAACATTTAAAACACTAAAATGGCTGTATCTCCTAAACTAGGAGTCTGCGCGGGTCATATTATGCACCAGAAAAAAAAATTCAAAACACTAAAATGGCTATATTTCCTAAACTAGGCGTCTCCGGGGGTCATATTATTGACCAGAAAAGACAAAAACATTCAAAACACTAAAACGGCTATATCTCCTAAACTAGGCTTCTGCGCGGGTCATATTATGCACCAGAAAAAAAAAATTCAAAACACTAAAATGGCTATATTTCCTAAACTAGGCGTCTGCGGGGGTCAGATTATGCAACAGAAAAAAAAAATTTCAAGACACTAAATTGGCTATATTCCCTAAACTAGGCGTCTGCGGGAGTCATATTATGCACCAGAAAAAAAAAATTCCAAACACTAAAATGGGTATATTTCCTGAACTAGGCGTCTAGGGGGGTCATATTATGCACAAGAAAAAAAAAACTTCAAAACACTAAAATGGCTATATTTCCTAAACTAGGCGTCTGCGGGGGTCATATTATGGACCAGAAAAAAAAACACATTCAAAACACTAAAATGGCTATATCTCCTAAACTAGGAGTCTGCGCGGGTCATATTATGCACCAGAAAAAAAAATTCAAAAGACTAAAATGGATATATCTCCTAAACTAGGAGTCTGCGCGGGTCATATTATGCACCAGAAAAAAAAATTCAAAACACTAAAATGGCTATATTTCCTAAACTAGGCGTCTCCGGGGGTCATATTAAGGACCAGAAAAAAAAAACACATTCAAAACACTAAAATGGCTATATCTCCTAAACTAGGAGTCTGCGGGGGTGATATTATGCACCAGAAAAAAAAAGCCAAACACTAAAGTGGCCATATCTCCTAAGATAGGCGTCTGCGGAGGTCATATTATGGACCAGAAAAAAAAAATACATTCACAACACTAAAATGGCTGTATCTCTTAAACTAGGCGTCTGCGGTTTTCATATTATGCACCTGAAAAAAAAATCAAAACACTAAAATGGCTATATTTCCTAAACTAGGCGTCTACAGGGGTCATATTATGCACCAGAAAAAAAAAATTTCAAGACACTAAATTGGGTATATTTCCTAAAGTAGGCGTCTGCGGGAGTCATATTATGCACCAGAAAAAAAAATGCCAAACACTAAAATGGCTATATTTCCTAAACTAGGCGTCTGCGGGGGTCATATTATGCACCAGAAAAAAAATGCAAAACACTAAAGTGGCCATATCTCCTAAGCTAGGCGTCTGCGGGAATCATATTATGGACCAGAAAAAAAACACATTCACAACACTAAAATGGCTGTTTCTCTTAAACTAGGAGTCTGCGCGGGTCATATTATGCACCTGAAAAAAAAAATTCAAAACGCAAAAATGGCTATATTTCCTAAACTAGGCGTCTGCGGGGGTCATATTATTGACCAGAAAAAAAAACATTCAAAACACTAAAATTGCTATATCTCCTAAACTAGGCTGCTGCGCGGGTCATATTATGCACCAGAAAAAAAAATTCAAAACACTAAAATGGCTATATTTCCTAACCTAGGCGTCTGCGGGGGTCATATTATGCACCAGAAAAAAAAATCTCAAGACACTAAATTGGCTATATTTCCTAAACTAGGCGTCTGCGGGGGTCATATTATGCACCAGAAAAAAAATGCAAAACACTACAGTGGCCATATCTCCTAAGCTAGGCGTCTGCGGGGATCATATTATGGACCAGAAAAAAAAAACATTCACAACACTAAAATGGCTGTATCTCTTAAACTAGGCGTCTGCGGTTTTCATATTATGCACCTGAAAAAAAAAATCAAAACACTAAAATGGCTGTATTTCCTAAACTAGGCGTTTGCGAAGGTCATATTATGCACCTGAAAAAAAAACATTTAAAACACTAAAATGGCTGTATCTCCTAAACTAGGAGTCTGCGCGGGTCATATTATGCACCAGAAAAAAAAATTCAAAACACTAAAATGGCTATATTTCCTAAACTAGGCGTCTCCGGGGGTCATATTATTGACCAGAAAAGACAAAAACATTCAAAACACTAAAACGGCTATATCTCCTAAACTAGGCTTCTGCGCGGGTCATATTATGCACCAGAAAAAAAAAATTCAAAACACTAAAATGGCTATATTTCCTAAACTAGGCGTCTGCGGGGGTCAGATTATGCAACAGAAAAAAAAAAATTCAAGACACTAAATTGGCTATATTTCCTAAACTAGGCGTCTGCGGGAGTCATATTATGCACCAGAAAAAAAAAATTCCAAACACTAAAATGGGTATATTTCCTGAACTAGGCGTCTAGGGGGGTCATATTATGCACAAGAAAAAAAAAACTTCAAAACACTAAAATGGCTATATTTCCTAAACTAGGCGTCTGCGGGGGTCATATTATGGACCAGAAAAAAAAACACATTCAAAACACTAAAATGGCTATATCTCCTAAACTAGGAGTCTGCGCGGGTCATATTATGCACCAGAAAAAAAAATTCAAAAGACTAAAATGGATATATCTCCTAAACTAGGAGTCTGCGCGGGTCATATTATGCACCAGAAAAAAATATTCAAAACACTAAAATGGCTATATTTCCTAAACTAGGCGTCTCCGGGGGTCATATTAAGGACCAGAAAAAAAAAACACATTCAAAACACTAAAATGGCTATATCTCCTAAACTAGGAGTCTGCGGGGGTGATATTATGCACCAGAAAAAAAAAGCCAAACACTAAAGTGGCCATATCTCCTAAGATAGGCGTCTGCGGAGGTCATATTATGGACCAGAAAAAAAAAATACATTCACAACACTAAAATGGCTGTATCTCTTAAACTAGGCGTCTGCGGTTTTCATATTATGCACCTGAAAAAAAAATCAAAACACTAAAATGGCTATATTTCCTAAACTAGGCGTCTACAGGGGTCATATTATGCACCAGAAAAAAAAAATTTCAAGACACTAAATTGGGTATATTTCCTAAAGTAGGCGTCTGCGGGAGTCATATTATGCACCAGAAAAAAAAATGCCAAACACTAAAATGGCTATATTTCCTAAACTAGGCGTCTGCGGGGGTCATATTATGCACCAGAAAAAAAATGCAAAACACTAAAGTGGCCATATCTCCTAAGCTAGGCGTCTGCGGGAATCATATTATGGACCAGAAAAAAAACACAATCACAACACTAAAATGGCTGTTTCTCTTAAACTAGGAGTCTGCGCGGGTCATATTATGCACCTGAAAAAAAAAATTCAAAACGCAAAAATGGCTATATTTCCTAAACTAGGCGTCTGCGGGGGTCATATTATTGACCAGAAAAAAAAACATTCAAAACACTAAAATTGCTATATCTCCTAAACTAGGCTGCTGCGCGGGTCATATTATGCACCAGAAAAAAAAATTCAAAACACTAAAATGGCTATATTTCCTAACCTAGGCGTCTGCGGGGGTCATATTATGCACCAGAAAAAAAAATCTCAAGACACTAAATTGGCTATATTTCCTAAACTAGGCGTCTGCGTGAGCCATTTTATGCACCAGAAAAAAATAATTCCAAACACTAAAATGGCTATATTTCCTAAACTAGGCGTCTGCGGGGGTCATATTATGGACCAGAAAAAAAAACACATTCAAAACACTAAAATGGCTATATCTCCTAAACTAGGCGTCTGCGCGGGTCATATTATGCACCAGAAAAAAAAACTTCAAAACACTAAAATGGCTATATTTCCTAAACTAGGCGTCTGCGGGTGTCATTTTATGGACCAGAAAAAAAAACCCTTCTAAACACTAAAATCTCTATATTTCCTAAACTAGGAGTCTGCGGGGGTTATATTATGCAGCTGAAAAAAAAAACATTCAAAACACTAAAATGGCTGTATCTCCTAAACTAGGAGTCTGCGCGGGTCATATTATGCACCTGAAAAAAAAAATTCAAAACACAAAAATAGCTATATTTCCTAAACTAGGCGTCTGCGGGGGTCATATTATTGACCAGAAAAAAAAACATTCAAAACACTAAAATTGCTATATCTCCTAAACTAGGCTTCTGCGCGGGTCATATTATGCACCAGAAAAAAAAATTCAAAACACTAAAATGGCTATATTTCCTAACCTAGGCGTCTGCGGGGGTCATATTATGGACCAGAAAAAAAAACACATTCAAAACACTAAAATGGCTATATCTCCTAAACTAGGCGTCTGCGGGGGTCATATTATGCACCAGAAAAAAAAATCTCAAGACACTAAATTGGCTATATTTCCTAAACTAGGCGTCTGCGTGAGCCATTTTATGCACCAGAAAAAAATAATTCCAAACACTAAAATGGCTATATTTCCTAAACTAGGCGTCTACGGGGGTCATATTATGGACCAGAAAAAAAAACACATTCAAAACACTAAAATGGCTATATCTCCTAAACTAGGCGTCTGCGCGGGTCATATTATGCACCAGAAAAAAAAACTTCAAAACACTAAAATGGCTATATTTCCTAAACTAGGCGTCTGCGGGTGTCATTTTATGGACCAGAAAAAAAAACCCTTCTAAACACTAAAATCTCTATATTTCCTAAACTAGGAGTCTGCGGGGGTTATATTATGCAGCTGAAAAAAAAACATTCAAAACACTAAAATGGCTGTATCTCCTAAACTAGGAGTCTGCGCGGGTCATATTATGCACCTGAAAAAAAAAATTCAAAACACAAAAATAGCTATATTTCCTAAACTAGGCGTCTGCGGGGGTCATATTATTGACCAGAAAAAAAAACATTCAAAACACTAAAATTGCTATATCTCCTAAACTAGGCTTCTGCGCGGGTCATATTATGCACCAGAAAAAAAAATTCAAAACACTAAAATGGCTATATTTCCTAACCTAGGCGTCTGCGGGGGTCATATTATGGACCAGAAAAAAAAACACATTCAAAACACTAAAATGGCTATATCTCCTAAACTAGGCGTCTGCGCGGGTCATATTATGCACCAGAAAAAAAAATTTCAAGACACTAAATTGGCTATATTTCCTAAACTAGGCGTCTGCGGGGGTCATATTATTGACCAGAAAAAAAAACATTCAAAACACTAAAATTGCTATATTTCCTAAACTAGGCGTCTGCGGGGGTCATATTATGCAACAGAAAAAAAAAAATTCAAAACACTGAAATGGCTATATCTCCTAAACTAGGCGTCTGCGGGGGTCATATTATGCACCAGAAAAAAAAATTTCAAGACACTAAATTGGTTATATTTCCTAAACTAGGCGTCTGCGGGGGTCATATTATGGACCAGAAAAAAAAAATTCAAAACACTGAAATGGCTATATCTCCTAAACAAGGCGTCTGCGGGTCATATTATGCACCAAAAAAAAAAATCAAAACATTGAAATGGCCATATCTCCTAAACAGGGCGTCTGCGGGGGTCATATTATGGACCAGAAAAAAAAACTTCAAAACACTAAAATGGCTATATCTCCTAAACTAGGCGTCTGCGGGGGTCATATTATGGACCAGAAAAAAAAACACATTCAAAACACTAAAATGGCTATATCTCCTAAACTAGGCGTCTGCGCGGGTCATATTATGCACCAGAAAAAAAAAACTTCAAAACACTAAAATGGTTATATTTCCTAAATAAGGTGTCTGCGGGGGTCATATTATGGACCAGAAAAAAAAACACATTCAAAACACTAAAATGGCTATATCTCCTAAACTAGGCGTCTGCGCGGGCCATATTATGCACCAGAAAAAAAAAATTCCAAACACTAAAATGGCTATATTTCCTAAACTAGGCGTCTGCGGGGGTCATATTATGCAACAGAAAAAAAAAAATTCAAAACACTGAAATGGCTATATCTCCTAAACAAGGCGTCTGCGGGTTATATTATGGACCAGAAAAAAAAAACATTCAAAACACTAAAATCGATATATCTCCTAAACTAGGCGTCTGCGGGGGTCATATTATGGACCAGAAAAAAAAAATTCAAAACACTGAAATATCTATATCTCCTAAGCAAGGCGTCTGCGGGTTATATTATGGACCAGAAAAAAAAAACATTCAAAACACTAAAATCGATATATCTCCTAAACTAGGCGTCTGCGGGGGTCATATTATGGACCAGAAAAAAAAACTTCAAAACACTAAAATGGCTATATTTCCTAAACTAGGCCTCTGCGGGGGTCATATTATGGACCAGAAAAAAAAACACATTCAAAACACTAAAATGGCTATATCTCCTAAACTAGGCGGGTGCGCGGGTCATATTATGCACCAGAAAAAAAAACTTCAAAACTCTAAAATGGCTATATTTCCTAAACTAGGCGTCTGCGGGGGTCATATTATGGACCAGAAACAAAAACACATTCAAAACACTAAAATGGCTATATCTCCTAAACTAGGCGTCTGCGCGGGCCATATTATGCACCAGAAAAAAAAAATTCCAAACACTAAACTGGCTATATTTCCTAAACTAGGCGTCTGCGGGGGTCATATTATGCAACAGAAAAAAAAAAATTCAAAACACTAAAATGGCTATATTTCCTAAACTAGGCGTCTAGGGGGGTCATATTATGCACCAGAAAAAAAAATGCAAAACACTAAAATGGCCATATTTCCTAAACTAGGCGTCTGCGCGGGTCATAATATGCACCAAAAAAAGAAAAATTCAAAACACTAAAATGGCTATATTTCCTAAATTAGGCGTCTGCGGGAGTCATATAATGCACCAAAAAAAAAAATTCCAAACACTAAAATGGCTATATTTCCTAAACTAGGCGTCTGCGGGGGTCATATTATGCACCTGAAAAAAAAAATTTTAAAACACTAAAATGGCTGTATCTCCTAAACTAGGCGTCTGCGCGGGTCATATTAGACACCAGAAAAAAAAAATTCAAATCACTAAAATGGCTATATTTCCTAAACTAGGCACCTGCGCGGGTCATATTATGCACCAGAAAAAAAAAAAATTCCAAACACTAAAATGGCTATATTTCCTAAACTAGGCGTCTAGGGGGGTCATATTATGCACCAGAAAAAAAAAATGCAAAACACTAAAATGGCTATATTTCCTAAACTAGGCGTCTGCGCGGGTCATAATATGCACAAAAAAAAAAAATTCAAAACACTAAAATGGCTATATTTCCTAAACTAGGCGTCTGTGGGAGTCATATTATGCACCAGAAAAAAAAAATTCCAAACACTAAAATGGCTATATTTCCTAAACTAGGCGTCTGCGGGGGTCATATTATGCACCAGAAGAAAAAATGCAAAACACTAAAATGGCCATATCTCCTAAGCTAGGCGTCTGCGGGGGTCATATTATGGACCAGAAAAAAAAAACATTCACAACACTGAAATGGCTGTATCTTTTAAACTAGGCGTCTGCGGTTTTCATATTATGCACCTGAAAAAACAAATCAAAACACTAAATTTGCTGCATTTAATAATCTAAGCGTCTGCGGGGTCATATTAAGCACCTGAAAAAAACATTTAAAACACTAAAATGGCTGTATCGCCTAAACTGCGGGGGTCATATTATGGACCAGAAAAAAAAATACATTCAAAACACTAAAATGGCTATATCTCCTAAACTAGGCGTCTGCGGGAGTCTATTATACACCAGCAAAAAAAATTCAAAACACTACTATGGCCATATCTCCTAAACTAGGCGACTGCTCGGGTCATATTATGCACCAGAAAAAAAAATGCAAAACACTAAAATGGCTATATTTCCTAAACTAGGCGTCTGCGGGGCTCATATTATGGACCAGAAAAAAAAAACACATTCAAAACACTAAAATGGCTATATCTCCTAAACTAGGCGTCTGCGCGGGTCATATTATGCACCAGAAAAAAAAACTTCAAAACACTAACATGGCTATATTTCCTAAACTAGGCGTCTGCGGGGATCATATTATGGACCAGAAAAAAAAACACATTCAAAACACTAAAATGGCTATATCTCCTAAACTAGGCGTCTGCGCGGGTCATATTATGCACCAGAAAAAAAAAATTCCAAACACTAAAATGGCTATATTTCCTAAACTAGGCGTCTGCGGGGGTCATATTATGCAACAGAAAAAAAAAATTCAAAACACTAAAATGGCTATATTTCCTAAACTAGGCGTCTGCGCGGGTCATAATATGCACAAAAAAAAAAAAATTCAAAACACTAAAATGGCTATATTTCCTAAACTAGGCGTCTGTGGGAGTCATATTATGCACCAGAAAAAAAAAATTCAAAACACTAAAATGGCTATATTTCCTAAACTAGGCGTCTGCGGGAGTCATATTATGCACCAGAAAAAAAAAATTCCAAACACTAAAATGGCTATATTTCCTAAACTAGGCGTCTGCGGGGGTCATATTATGGACCAGAAAAAAAAAACATTCACAACACTAAAATGGCTGTATCTTTTAAACTATGCGTCTGCGGTTTTCATATTATGCACCTGAAAAAACAAATCAAAACACTAAAATGGCTGCATTTAGTAATCTAAGCGTCTGCGGGGTCATATTAAGCACCTGAAAAAAACATTTAAAACACTAAAATGGCTGTATCTCCTAAACTAGGAGTCTGCGCGGGTCATATTATGCACCAGAAAAAAAAATTCAAAACACTAAAATGGCTATATTTCCTAAACTAGGCGTCTGCGGGGGTCATATTATGCACCAGAAAAAAAAAAATTCAAAACACTAAAATGGCTATATCTCCTTAACTAGACGTCTGCAAGGGTCATATTATGCACCAGAAAAAAAACATTCAAAACCCTAAAATGGCTATATCTCCTAAACTAGGCGTCTCCGGGGGTCATATTATGCACCAGAAAAAAAAATTCAAAACTCTAAAATGGCTATATTTCCTAAACTAGGCGTCTGCGGGGGTCATATTATGGACCAGAAAAAAAAAACATTCAAAACAGTGAAATGGCTATATCTCCTAAACAAGGCGTCTGCGCGGGTCATATTATGCACCTGAAAAAAAACATTTAAAACACTAAAATGGCTGTATCTCCTAAACTAGGAGTCTGCCCGGGTCATATTATGCACCAGAAAAAAAAAAATTCAAAACACTCAAATGGCTATATTTCCTAAACTAGGCGTCTGCGGGGGTCGTATTATGCAATAGAAAAAAAAATGCAAAACACTACAATGGCCATATCTCCTAAACTAGGCGTCTGCGGGAGTCATATTATGCACCAGAAATAAAAATTCAAAACACTAAAATGGCTATATTTCCTAACTAGGCGTCTGCGGGGGTCATGTTATGGACCAGAAAAACAAAAACATTCAAAACACTAAAATGGATATATCTCCTAAACTAGGCGTCTGCGGGGGTCATATTATGGACCAGAAAAACAAAAACATTCAAAACACTAAAATGGCTATATCTCCTAAACTAGGCGTCTGCGGGGGTCATATTATGCACCGGGAAAAAACAATGCAAAACATTGAAATGGCCATATCTCCTAAACAAGGCGTCTGCCGGGGTTTATTATGGACCAGAAAAAAAAAACATTCAGAACACTAATATGGCTATTTCTCCTAAACTAGGTGTCTGCGGGGGTCATTTTATGTACCAGAAAAAAAAAAAAATATCAAAACACTAAAATGGCTATATCTCCTAAACTAGGAGTCTGCGCGGGTCATATTATGCACCTGAAAAAAAACATTTAAAACACTAAAATGGCTGTATCTCCTGAACTAGGCGTCTGCGCGGGTCATATTATACACCAGAAAAAAAAAATTCAAATCACTAAAATGGCTATATTTCCTAAACTAGGCGTCTCCGGGGGTCATATTATGCACCTGAAAAAAAAAAATTTCAAACACTAAAATGGCTATATTTCCTAAACTAGGCGTCTAGGGGGGTCATATTATGCACCAGAAAAAAAAATTCAAAACACTAAAATGGCTATATTTCCTAAACTAGGCGTCTGCGGGGGTCATTTTATGGACCAGAAAAAAAAAAAACATTCAAAACACTGAAATGGCTATATCTCCTAAACAAGGCGTCTGCGCGGGTCATATTATGCAACAGAAAAAAAAAATTCAAAACACTAAAATGGCTATGTTTCCTAAACTAGGGGTCAGCGCGGGTCATAATATGCACAAAAAAAAAAAATTCAAAACACTAAAATGGCTATATTTCCTAAACTAGGCGTCTGCGGGGGTCATATTATGGACCAGAAAAAAAAAACATTCACAACACTAAAATGGCTGTATCTTTTAAACTAGGCGTCTGCGGTTTTCATATTATGCACCTGAAAAACAAATCAAAACACTAAAATGGCTGCATTTAATAATCTAAGCGTCTGCGGGGTCATATTAAGCACCTGAAAAAAACATTTAAAACACTAAAATGGCTGTATCTCCTAAACTAGGAGTCTGCGCGGGTCATATTATACACCAGAAAAAAAAAATTCAAATCACTAAAATGGCTATATTTCCTAAACTAGGCACCTGCGCGGGTCATATTATGCACCAGAAAAAAAAAAATTCCAAACACTAAAATGGCTATATTTCCTAAACTAGGCACCTGCGCGGGTCATATTATGCACCAGAAAAAAAAAACATTCAGAACACTAAAATGGCTATATCTCCTAAACTAGGAGTCTGCGCGGGTCATATTATGCACCTGAAAAAAAACATTTAAAACACTAAAATGGCTGTATCTCATAAACTAGGCGTCTGCGCGGGTCATATTATACACCAGAAAAAAAAAATTCAAATCACTAAAATGGCAATATTTCCTAAACTAGGCGTCTCCGGGGGTCATATTATGCACCTGAAAAAAAAAAATTTCAAACACTAAAACGGCTATATTTCCTAAACTAGGCGTCTAGGGGGGTCATATTATGCACCAGAAAAAAAAAATGCAAAACACTAAAATGGCCATATTTCCTAAACTAGGCGTCTGCGCGGGTCATAATATGCACAAAAAAAAAAAATTCAAAACACTAAAATGGCTTTATTTCCTAAACTAGGCGTCTGTGGGAGTCATATTATGCACCAGAAAAAAAAAATTCCAAACACTAAAATGGCTATATTTCCTAAACTAGGCGTCTGCGGGGGTCATATTATGCACCAGAAGAAAAAATGCAAAACACTAAAATGGCCATATCTCCTAAGCTAGGCGTCTGCGGGGGTCATATTATGGACCAGAAAAAAAAACATTCAAAACACTGAAATGGCTATATCTCCTAAACAAGGCGTCTGCGCGGGTCATATTATACACCAGAAAAAAAAAATTCAAATCACTAAAATGGCAATATTTCCTAAACTAGGCGTCTCCGGGGGTCATATTATGCACCTGAAAAAAAAAAATTTCAAACACTAAAATGGCTATATTTCCTAAACTAGGCGTCTAGGGGGGTCATATTATGCACCAGAAAAAAAATTCAAAACACTAAAATGGCTATATTTCCTAAACTAGGCGTCTGCGGGGGTCATTTTATGGACCAGAAAAAAAAAAAACATTCAAAACACTGAAATGGCTATATCTCCTAAACAAGGCGTCTGCGCGGGTCATATTATGCAACAGAAAAAAAAAATTCAAAACACTAAAATGGCTATGTTTCCTAAACTAGGGGTCAGCGCGGGTCATAATATGCACAAAAAAAAAAAAATTCAAAACACTAAAATGGCTATATTTCCTAAACTAGGCGTCTGCGGGGGTCATATTATGGACCAGAAAAAAAACATTCACAACACTAAAATGGCTGTATCTTTTAAACTAGGCGTCTGCGGTTTTCATATTATGCACCTGGAAAACAAATCAAAACACTAAAATGGCTGCATTTAATAATCTAAGCGTCTGCGGGGTCATATTAAGCACCTGAAAAAAACATTTAAAACACTAAAATGGCTGTATCTCCTAAACTAGGAGTCTGCGCGGGTCATATTATACACCAGAAAAAAAAAATTCAAATCACTAAAATGGCTATATTTCCTAAACTAGGCACCTGCGCGGGTCATATTATGCACCAGAAAAAAAAAAATTCCAAACACTAAAATGGCTATATTTCCTAAACTAGGCACCTGCGCGGGTCATATTATGCACCAGAAAAAAAAAACATTCAGAACACTAAAATGGCTATATCTCCTAAACTAGGAGTCTGCGCGGGTCATATTATGCACCTGAAAAAAAACATTTAAAACACTAAAATGGCTGTATCTCCTAAACTAGGCGTCTGCGCGGGTCATATTATACACCAGAAAAAAAAAATTCAAATCACTAAAATGGCAATATTTCCTAAACTAGGCGTCTCCGGGGGTCATATTATGCACCTGAAAAAAAAAATTTCAAACACTAAAATGGCTATATTTCCTAAACTAGGCGTCTAGGGGGGTCATATTATGCACCAGAAAAAAAAAATGCAAAACACTAAAATGGCCATATTTCCTAAACTAGGCGTCTGCGCGGGTCATAATATGCACAAAAAAAAAAAATTCAAAACACTAAAATGGCTTTATTTCCTAAACTAGGCGTCTGTGGGAGTCATATTATGCACCAGAAAAAAAAAATTCCAAACACTAACATGGCTATATTTCCTAAACTAGGCGTCTGCGGGGGTCATATTATGCACCAGAAGAAAAAATGCAAAACACTAAAATGGCCATATCTCCTAAGCTAGGCGTCTGCGGGGGTCATATTATGGACCAGAAAAAAAAACATTCAAAACACTGAAATGGCTATATCTCCTAAACAAGGCGTCTGCGCGGGTCATATTATGCAACAGAAAAAAAAAATTCAAAACACTAAAATGGCTATGTTTCCTAAACTAGGGGTCAGCGCGGGTCATAATATGCACAAAAAAAAAAAATTCAAAACACTAAAATGGCTATATTTCCTAAACTAGGCGTCTGCGGGGGTCATATTATGGACCAGAAAAAAAAAACATTCACAACACTAAAATGGCTGTATCTTTTAAACTAGGCGTCTGCGGGGGTCATTTTATGGACCAAAAAAAAAAAAACATTCAAAACACTGAAATGGCTATATCTCCTAAACTAGGCGTCTCCGGGGGTCATATTATGCACCTGAAAAAAAAATTCAAAACTCTAAAATGGCTATATTTCCTAAACTAACCGTCTGCGGGGGTCATATTATGGACCAGAAAAAAAAAACATTCAAAACACTGAAATGGCTATATCTCCTAAACAAGGCGTCTGCGCGGGTCATATTATGCAGCAGAAAAAAAATTCAAAACACTAAAATGGCTATATTTCCTAAACTAGGCGTCTGCGCGGGTCATTACATGCACAAAAAAAAAAAATTCAAAACACTAAAATGGCTATATTTCCTAAACTAGGAGTCTGCGGGGGTCATATTATGCACCAGAAGAAAAAATGCAAAACACTAAAATGGCCATATTTCCTAAACTAGGCGTCTGCGGGGGTCATTTTATGGACCAGAAAAAAAAAACATTCAAAACACTGAAATGGTTATATCTCCTAAACTAGGCGTCTCCGGGGGTCATATTATGCAACAGAAAAAAAAAAACTCAAAACACTAAAATGGCTATATTTCCTAAACTAGGCGTCTGCGCGGGTCATAATATGCACAAAAAAAAAAAAATTCAAAACACTAAAATGGCTATATTTCCTAAACTAGGCGTCTGCGGGGGTCATATTATGGACCAGAAAAAAAAAACATTCACAACACTAAAATGGCTATATCTCCTAAACAAGGCGTCTGCGCGGGTCATATTATGCACCTGAAAAAAAAAATTCAAAACACTAAAATGGCTATATCTCCTTAACTAGGCGTCTGCGAGGGTCATATTATGCACCAGAAAAAAAAACATTCAAAACCCTAAAATGGCTATATCTCCTAAACTAGGCGTCTCCGGGGTCATATTATGCACCAGAAAAAAAAATTCAAAACTCTAAAATGGCTATATTTCCTAAACTAGGCGTCTGCGGGGGTCATATTATGGACCAGAAAAAAAAAACATTCAAAACACTGAAATGGCTATATCTCCTAAACAAGGCGTCTGCGCGGGTCATATTATGCACCTGAAAAAAAACATTTAAAACACTAAAATGGCTGTACCTCCTAAACTAGGAGTCTGCCCGGGTCATATTATGCACCAGAAAAAAAAAAATTCAAAACACTAAAATGGCTATATTTCCTAAACTAGGCGTCTGCGGGGGTCATATTATGCAATAGAAAAAAAAATGCAAAACACTACAATGGCCATATCTCCTAAACTAGGCGTCTGCGGGAGTCATATTATGCACCAGAAATAAAAATTCAAAACACTAAAATGGCTATATTTCCTAAACTAGGCGTCTGCGGGGGTCATTTTATGGACCAGAAAAAAAAAACATTCAAAACACTGAAATGGCTATATCTCCTAAACAAGGCGTCTGCGCGGTTCGTATTATGCACCAGACAAAAAAATCAAAACATTGAAATGGCCATATCTCCTAAACAGGACGTCTGCGGGGGTAAAATTATGGACCAGAAAAAAAAAACATTCGAAACACTAAAATGGATATATCTCCTAAACTAGGCGTCTGCCGGGGTTATATTATGGACCAGAAAAAAAAAACATTCAGAACACTAAAATGGCTATTTCTGCTAATCTAGGCGTCTGCGGGGGTCATTTTATGTACCAGAAAAAAAAAAATTCAAAACACTGAAATGGCTATATCTCCTAAACTAGGCGTCTCCGGGGGTCATATTATGCAACAGAAAAAAAAAATTCAAAACACTAAAATGGCTATATTTCCTAAACTAGGCGTCTGCGCGGGTCATAATATGCACAAAAAAAAAAAAATTCAAAACACTAAAATGGATATATCTCCTAAACTAGGCGTCTCCGGGGGTCATATTATGCACCAGAAAAAAAAAAATTCAAAACACTAAAATGGCTATATCTCCTTAACTAGGCGTCTGCGAGGGTCATATTATGCACCAGAAAAAAAAACATTCAAAACCCTAAAATGGCTATATCTCCTAAACTAGGCGTCTCCGGGGGTCATATTATGCACCAGAAAAAAAAATTCAAAACTCTAAAATGGCTATATTTCCTAAACTAGGCGTCTGCGAGGGTCATATTATGCACCTGAAAAAAAACATTTAAAACACTAAAATGGCTGTATCTCCTAAACTAGGAGTCTGCGCGGGTCATATTATGCACCAGAAAAAAAAATTCAAAACACTAAAATGGCTATATTTCCTAAACTAGGCGTCTGCGGGGGTCATATTATGCACCAGAAAAAAAAATTCAAAACACTAAAATGGCTATATTTCCTAAACTAGGCGTCTGCGGGGGTCATATTATGCACCAGAAAAAAAAAAATTCAAAACACTAAAATGGCTATATTTCCTAAACTAGGCGTCTGCGGGGGTCATATTATGGACCAGAAAAAAAAAAACATTCAAAACACTGAAATGGCTATATCTCCTAAACAAGGCGTCTGCGCGGGTCATATTATGCACCTGAAAAAAAACATTTAAAACACTAAAATGGCTGTACCTCCTAAACTAGGAGTCTGCCCGGGTCATATTATGCACCAGAAAAAAAAAAATTCAAAACACTAAAATGGCTATATTTCCTAAACTAGGCGTCTGCGAGGGTCATATTATGCACCAGAAAAAAAAACATTCAAAACCCTAAAATGGCTATATCTCCTAAACTAGGCGTCTCCGGGGGTCATATTATGCACCAGAAATAAAAATTCAAAACACTAAAATGGCTATATTTCCTAAACTAGGCGTCTGCGGGGGTCATTTTATGGACCAGAAAAAAAAAACATTCAAAACACTGAAATGGCTATATCTCCTAAACAAGGCGTCTGCGCGGTTCGTATTATGCACCAGACAAAAAAATCAAAACATTGAAATGGCCATATCTCCTAAACAGGACGTCTGCGGGGGTAACATTATGGACCAGAAAAAAAAAACATTCAAAACACTAAAATGGATATATCTCCTAAACTAGGCGTCTGCCGGGGTTATATTATGGACCAGAAAAAAAAAACATTCAGAACACTAAAATGGCTATTTCTGCTAAACTAGGCGTCTGCGGGGGTCATTTTATGTACCAGAAAAAAAAAAATTCAAAACACTGAAATGGCTATATCTCCTAAACTAGGCGTCTCCGGGGGTCATATTATGCACCAGAAAAAAAAAAATTCAAAACACTAAAATGGCTATATCTCCTTAACTAGGCGTCTGCGGGAGTCATATTATGCACCAGAAAAAAAAAACATTCAAAACACTGAAATGGCTATATCTCCTAAACTAGGCGTCTCCGGGGGTCATATTATGCACCAGAAAAAAAAATTCAAAACACTAAAATGGCTATATTTCCTAAACTAGGCGTCTGCGGGGGTCATTTTATGGACCAGAAAAAAAAAAAACATTCAACACACTGAAATGGCTATATCTCCTAAACAAGGCGTCTGCGCGGGTCATATTATGCACCAGAAAAAAAAAATCAAAACATTGAAATGGCCATATCTCCTAAATAGGCCGTCTGCGGCAGTCATTTTATACACCAGAAAAAAAAAATTTCAAGACACTAAATTGCCTATATTTCCTAAACTAGGCGTCTGCGGGAGTCATATTATGCACCAGAAAAAAAAATTCCAAACACTAAAATGGCTATATTTCCTAAACTAGGCGTCTGCGGGGGTCATATTATGCATCAGAAAAAAAAATGCAAAACACTACAATGGCCATATCTCCTAAACTAGGCGTCTGCGCGGGTCATATTATCCACCTGAAAAAAAACATTTAAAACACTAAAATGGCTGTATCTCCTAAACTAGGCGTCTGCGCGGGTCATATTATACACCAGAAAAAAAAATTCAAATCACTAAAATGGCTATTTTTCCTAAACTAGGCGTCTGGGCGGGTCATAATATGCACAAAAAAAAAATTCAAAACACTAAAATGGCTATATTTCCTAAACTAGGCGTCTGTGGGAGTCATATTATGCACCAGAAAAAAAAAATTCAAAACACTAAAATGGCTATATTTCCTAAACTAGGCGTCTGCGGGATTCATATTATGCACCAGAAAAAAAAAATCAAAACACTAAAATGGCTATATTTCCTAAACTAGGCGTCTGCGGGGGTCATATTATGCACCAGAAAAAAAAAAATTCAAAACACTAAAATGGCTATATCTCCTTAACTAGGCGTCTGCGAGGGTCATATTATGCACCAGAAAAAAAAACATTCAAAACCCTAAAATGGCTATATCTCCTAAACTAGGCGTCTCCGGGGGTCATATTGTGCACCAGAAATAAAAATTCAAAACACTAAAATGGCTATATTTCCTAAACTAGGCGTCTGCGGGGGTCATTTTATGGACCAGAAAAAAAAAACATTCAAAACACTGAAATGGCTATATCTCCTAAACAAGGCGTCTGCGCGGGTCATATTATGCACCAGAAAAAAAATCAAAACATTGAAATGGCCATATTTCCTAAACAGGGCGTCTGCGGGGGTAATATTATGGACCAGAAAAAAAAAACATTCAAAACACTAAAATGGATATATCTCCAAAACAAAGCGTCTGCGGGGGTCATATTATGGACCAGAAAAACAAAAACATTCAAAACACTAAAATGGCTATATCTCCTAAACTAGGCGTCTGCGGGGGTCATATTATGCACCAGAAATAAAATCTAAACATTGAAATGGCCATATTTCCTAAACAGGGCGTCTGCGGGGGTAATATTATGGACCAGAAAAAAAAAAAACATTCAAAACACTAAAATGGATATATCTCCTAAACTAGGCGTCTGCGGGGGTCATATTATGGACCAGAAAAAAAAAACATTCAGAACACTAAAATGGCTATTTCTCCTAAACTAGGCGTCTGCGGGGGTCATTTTATGTACCAGAAAAAAAAAAAAATCAAAACACTAAAATGGCTATATCTCCTTAACTAGGCGTCTGCGGGAGTCATATTATGCTCCAGAAAAAAAAAACATTCAAAACACTGAAATGGCTATATCTCCTAAACTAGGCGTCTCCGGGGGTCATATTATGCACCAGAAAAAAAAATTCAAAACACTAAAATGGCTATATTTCCTAAACTAGGCGTCTGCGGGGGTCATTTTATGGACCAGAAAAAAAAAAAACATTCAAAACACTGAAATGGCTATATCTCCTAAACAAGGCGTCTGCGCGGGTCATATTATGCACCAGAAAAAAAAAATCAAAACATTGAAATGGCCATATCTCCTAAAGAGGCCGTCTGCGGGAGTCATATTATGCACCAGAAAAAAAAAATTTCAAGACACTAAATTGCCTATATTTCCTAAACTAGGCGTCTGCGGGAGTCATATTTTGCACCAGAAAAAAAAATTCCAAACACTAAAATGGCTATATTTCCTAAACTAGGCGTCTGCGGGGGTCATATTATGCATCAGAAAAAAAAATGCAAAACACTACAATGGCCATATCTCCTAAACTAGGCGTCTGCGCGGGTCATATTATCCACCTGAAAAAAAACATTTAAAACACTAAAATGGCTGTATCTCCTAAACTAGGCGTCTGCGCGGGTCATATTATACACCAGAAAAAAAAATTCAAATCACTAAAATGGCTATTTTCCTAGCGTCTGCGCGGGTCATAATATGCACAAAAAAAAAAAAAATCAAAACACTAAAATGGCTATATTTCCTAAACTAGGCGTCTGTGGGAGTCATATTATGCACCAGAAAAAAAAAATTCAAAACACTAAAATGGCTATATTTCCTAAACTAGGCGTCTGCTGGAGTCATATTATGCACCAGAAAAAAAAATTCAAAACACTAAAATGGCTATATTTCCTAAACTAGGCGTCTGCGGGGGTCATATTGTGCACCAGAAAAAAAAAATTCAAAACACTGAAATGGCTATATCTCCTTAACTAGGCGTCTGCGAGGGTCATATTATGCACCAGAAAAAAAAACATTCAAAACCCTAAAATGGCTATATCTCCTACACTAGGCGTCTCCGGGGGTCATATTATGCACCAGAAAAAAAAATTCAAAACTCTAAAATGGCTATATTTCCTAAACTAGGCGTCTGCGGGGGTCATATTATGGACCAGAAAAAAAAAACATTCAAAACACTGAAATGGCTATATCTCCTAAACAAGGCGTCTGCGCGGGTCATATTATGCACCTGAAAAAAAACATTTAAAACACTAAAATGGCTGTATCTCCTAAACTAGGCGTCTGCGGGGGTCATATTATGCAATAGAAAAAAAAATGCAAAACACTACAATGGCCATATCTCCTAAACTAGGCGTCTGCGGGAGTCATATTATGCACAAGAAATAAAAATTCAAAACACTAAAATGGCTATATTTCCTAAACTAGGCGTCTGCGGGGGTCATTTTATGGACCAGAAAAAAAAAACATTCAAAACACTGAAATGGCTATATCTCCTAAACAAGGCGTCTGCGCGGGTCATATTATGCACCAGAAAAAAAAATCAAAACATTGAAATGGCCATTTCTCCTAAACAGGGCGTCTGCGGGGGTAATATTATGGACCAGAAAAAAAAAAAACATTCAAAACACAAAAATGGATATATCTCCTAAACTAGGCGTCTGCGGGGGTCATATTATGGACCAGAAAAACAAAAACATTCAAAACGCTAAAATGGCTATATCTCCTAAACTAGGCGTCTGCGGGGGTCATATTATGCACCGGGAAAAAACAATGCAAAACATTGAAATGGCCATATCTCCTAAACAAGGAGTCTGCCGGGGTTATATTATGGACCAGAAAAAAAAAACATTCAGAACACTAAAATGGCTATTTCTCCTAAACTAGGCGTCTGCGGGGGTCATTTTATGTACCAGAAAAAAAAAATTCAAAACACTAAAATGGCTATATTTCCTAAACTAGGCGTCTGCCTAGTCATAATAAGCACAAAAAAAAAAAATTCAAAACACTAAAATGGCTATATTTCCTAAACTAGGCGTCTGCGGGGGTCATATTATGCACCAGAAAAAAAAATTCAAAACACTAAAATGGCTATATTTCCTAAACTAGGCGTCTGCGGGGGTCATTTTATGGACCAGAAAAAAAAAAAACATTCAAAACACTGAAATGGCTATATCTCCTAAACTAGGCGTCTCCGGGGGTCATATTATGCACCAGAAAAAAAAATTCAAAACTCTAAAATGGCTATATTTCCTAAACTAGGCGTCTGCGGGGGTCATATTATGGACCAGAAAAAAAAAAACAGTCAAAACACTGAAATGGCTATATCTCCTAAACAAGGCGTCTGCGCGGGTCATATTATGCAACAGAAAAAAAAAAACTCAAAACACTAAAATGGCTATATTTCCTAAACTAGGCGTCTGCGCGGGTCATAATAAGCACAAAAAAAAAAATTCAAAACACTAAAATGGCTATATTTCCTAAACTAGGCGTCTGCGGGGGTCATATTATAGACCAGAAGAAAAAAAACATTCACAACACTAAAATGGCTGTATCTTTTAAACTAGGCGTCTGCGGTTTTCATATTATGCACCTGAAAAAACAAATCAAAACACTAAAATGGCTGCATTTAATAATCTAAGCGTCTGCGGGGTCATATTAAGCACCTGAAAAAAACATTTAAAACACTAAAATGGCTGTATCTCCTAAACTAATAGTCTGCGCGGGTCATATTATGCACCAGAAAAAAAAATTCAAAACACTAAAATGGCTATATTTCCTAAACTAGGCGTCTGCGGGGGTCATATTATGCACCAGAAAAAAAAAATTCAAAACACTAAAATGGCTATATCTCCTTAACTAGGCGTCTGCGAGGGTCATATTATGCACCAGAAAAAAAAACATTCAAAACCCTAAAATGGCTATATCTCCTAAACTAGGCGTCTCCGGGGGTCATATTATGCACCAGAAAAAAAAATTCAAAACTCTAAAATGGCTATATTTCCTAAACTAGGCGTCTGCCGGGGTCATATTATGGACCAGAAAAAAAAAACATTCAAAACACTGAAATGGCTATATCTCCTAAACAAGGCGTCTGCGCGGGTCATATTATGCACCTGAAAAAAAACATTTAAAACACTAAAATGGCTGTATCTCCTAAACTAGGAGTCTGCGCGGGTCATATTATGCACCTGAAAAAAAACATTTAAAACACTAAAATGGCTGTATCTCCTAAACTAGGAGTCTGCCCGGGTCATATTATGCACCAGAAAAAAAAAAAATTCAGAACACTACAATGGCTATATTTCCTAAACTAGGCGTCTGCGGGGGTCATATTATGCAATAGAAAAAAAAATGCAAAACACTACAATGGCCATATCTCCTAAACTAGGCGTCTGCGGGAGTCATATTATGCACCAGAAATAAAAATTCAAAACACTAAAATGGCTATATTTCCTAAACTAGGTGTCTGCGGGGGTCATTTTATGGACCAGAAAAAAAAAACATTCAAAACACTGAAATGGCTATATCTCCTAAACAAGGCGTCTGCGCGGGTCATATTATGCAGCAGAAAAAAAAATCAAAACATTGAAATGGCCATATCTCTTAAACAGGGCGTCTGCGGGGGTAATATTTTGGACCAGAAAAAAAAAAACATTCAAAACTCTAAAATGGATATATCTCCTAAACTAGGCGTCTGCGGGGGTCATATTATGGACCAGAAAAACAAAAACATTCAAAACACTAAAATGGATATATCTCCTAAACTAGGCGTCTGCGGGGGTCATATTATGGACCAGAAAAACAAAAACATTCAAAACACTAAAATGGCTATATCTCCTAAACTAGGCGTCTGCGAGGGTCATATTATGCACCGGGAAAAAACAATGCAAAACATTGAAATGGCCATATCTCCTAAACAAGGCGTCTGCCGGGGTTATATTATGGACCAGAAAAAAAAAACATTCAGAACACTAAAATAGCTATTTCTCCTAAACTAGGCGTCTGCGGGGGTCATTTTATGTACCAGCAAAAAAAAAAAAAATCAAAACACTAAAATGGCTATATCTCCTTAACTAGGCGTCTGCGGGAGTCATATTATGCACCAGAAAAAAAAAACATTCAAAACACTGAAATGGCTATATCTCCTAAACTAGGCGTCTCCGGGGGTCATGTTATGCACCAGAAAAAAAATCAAAACATTGAAATGGCCATATTTCCTAAACAGGGCGTCTGCGGGGGTAATATTATGGACCAGAAAAAAAAACATTCAAAACACTGAAATGGCTATATCTCCTAAACTAGGCGTCTCCGGGGGTCATATTATGCACCAGAAAAAAAATCAAAACATTGAAATGGCCATATTTCCTAAACAGGGCGTCTGCGGGGGTAATATTATGGACCAGAAAAAAAAAACATTCAAAACACTAAAATGGATATATCTCCTAAACTAGGCGTCTGCGCGGGTCATATTATGCACCTGAAAAAAAACATTTAAAACACTAAAATGGCTGTATCTCCTAAACTAGGCGTCTGCGGGGGTCATATTATGCAATAGAAAAAAAAATGCAAAACACTACAATGGCCATATCTCCTAAACTAGGCGTCTGCGGGAGTCATATTGTGCACCAGAAATAAAAATTCAAAACACTAAAATGGCTATATTTCCTAAACTAGGCGTCTGCGGGGGTCATTTTATGGACCAGAAAAAAAAAACATTCAAAACACTGAAATGGCTATATCTCCTAAACAAGGCGTCTGCGCGGGTCATATTATGCACCAGAAAAAAAATCAAAACATTGAAATGGCCATATTTCCTAAACTAGGCGTCTGCGGGGGTCATATTATGGACCAGAAAAACAAAAACATTCAAAACACTAAAATGGCTATATCTCCTAAACTAGGCGTCTGCGGGGGTTATATTATGCTCCAGAAAAAAAATCAAAACATTGAAATGGCCATATTTCCTAAACAGGGCGTCTGCGGGGGTAATATTATGGACCAGAAAAAAAAAACATTCAAAACACTAAAATGGATATATCTCCTAAACTAGGCGTCTGCGGGAGTCATATTATGCACCGGAAAAAAAAATTCCAAACACCAAAATGGCTATATTTCCTAAACTAGGCGTCTGCGGGGGTCATATTATGCATCAGAAAAAAAAATGCAAAACACTACAATGGCCATATCTCCTAAACTAGGCGTCTGCGCGGGGCATATTATGCACCTGAAAAAAAACATTTAAAACACTAAAATGGCTGTATCGCCTAAACTAGGCGTCTGCGCGGGTCATATTATACACCAGAAAAAAAAAATTCAAATCACTAAAATGGCTATATTTCCTAAACTAGGCACCTGCGCGGGTCATATTATGCACCAGAAAAAAAAAAATTCCAAATACTAAAATGGCTATATTTCCTAAACTAGGCGTCTAGGGGGGTCATATTATGCACCAGAAAAAAAAAATGCAAAACTCTAAAATGGCCATGTTTCCTAAACTAGGCGTCTGCGCGGGTCATAATATGCACAAAAAAAAAAATTCAAAACACTAAAATGGCTATATTTCCTAAACTAGGCGTCTGTGGGAGTCATATTATGCACCAGAAAAAAAAAATTCCAAACACTAAAATGGCTATATTTCCTAAACTAGGCGTCTGCGGGGGTCATATTATGCACCAGAAGAAAAAATGCAAAACACTAAAATGGCCATATCTCCTAAGCTAGGCGTCTGCGGGGGTCATATTATGGACCAGAAAAAAAAAAACATTCACAACACTAAAATGGTTGTATCTTTTAAACTAGGCACCTGCGCGGGTCATATTATGCACCTGAAAAAACAAATCAAAACACTAAAATGGCTGCATTTAATAATCTAAGCGTCTGCGGGGTCATATTAAGCACCTGAAAAAAACATTTAAAACACTAAAATGGCTGTATCTCCTAAACTAAGCGTCTGCGGGGGTCATATTATGGACCAGAAAAAAAAATACATTCAAAACACTAAAATGGCTATATCTCCTAAACTAGGCGTCTGCGGGAGTCTATTATACACCAGAAAAAAAAATGCAAAACACTACAATGGCCATATCTCCTAAACTTGGCGACTGCTCGGGTCATATTATGCACCAGCAAAAAAAATGCAAAACACTAAAATGGCTATATTTCCTAAACTAGGCGTCTGCGGGGTCATATTATGGACCAGAAAAAAAAACACATTCAAAACACTAAAATGGCTATATCTCCTAAACTAGGCGTCTGCGCGGGTCATATTATGCACCAGAAAAAAAAACTTCAAAACACTAACATGGCTATATTTCCTAAACTAGGCGTCTGCGGGGGTCATATTATGGACCAGAAAAAAAAACACATTCAAAACACTAAAATGGCTATATCTCCTAAACTAGGCGTCTGCGCGGGTCATATTATGCACCAGAAAAAAAAAATTCCAAACACTAAAACGGCTATATTTCCTAAACTAGGCGTCTGCGGGGGTCATATTATGCAACAGAAAAAAAAAATTCAAATCACTAAAATGGCCATATTTCCTAAACTAGGCGTCTGCGCGGGTCATAATATGCACACAAAAAAAAAATTCAAAACACTAAAATGGCTATATTTCCTAAACTAGGCGTCTGTGGGAGTCATATTATGCACCAGAAAAAAAAAATTCCAAACACTAAAATGGCTATATTTCCTAAACTAGGCGTCTGCGGGGGTCATATTATGCACCAGAAGAAAAAATGCAAAACACTAAAATGGCCATATCTCCTAAGCTAGGCGTCTGCGGGGGTCATATTATGGACCAGAAAAAAAAAACATTCAAAACACTGAAATGGCTATATCTCCTAAACAAGGCGTCTGCGCGGGTCATATTATGCAACAGAAAAAAAAAATTCAAAACACTAAAATGGCTATGTTTCCTAAACTAGGCGTCTGCGCGGGTCATAATATGCACAAAAAAAAAAAGATTCAAAACACTAAAATGGCTATATTTCCTAAACTAGGCGTCTGCGGGAGTCATATTATGGACCAGAAAAAAAAAACATTCACAACACTAAAATGGCTGTATCTTTTAAACTAGGCGTCTGCGGTTTTCATATTATGCACCTGAAAAAACAAATCAAAACACTAAAATGGCTGCATTTAATAATCTAAGCGTCTGCGGGGTCATATTATGCACCTGAAAAAAAACATTTAAAACACTAAAATGGCTGTATCTCCTAAACTAGGAGTCTGCGCGGGTCATATTATACACCAGAAAAAAAAAATTCAAATCACTAAAATGGCTATATTTCCTAAACTAGGCACCTGCGCGGGTCATATTATGCACCAGAAAAAAAAAAATTCCAAACACTGAAATGGCTATATTTCCTAAACTAGGCGTCTGCGGGGTTCATATTATGCACCAGAAGAAAAAATGCAAAACACTAAAATGGCCATATTTCCTAAACTAGGCGTCTGCGGGGGTCATTTTATGGACCAGAAAAAAAAAACATTCAAAACACTGAAATGGCTATATCTCCTAAACTAGGCGTCTCCGGGGGTCATATTATGCACCAGAAAAAAAAATTCAAAACACTAAAATGGCTATATTTCCTAAACTAGGCGTCTGCGCGGGTCATTATATGCACAAAAAAAAAAAATTCAAAACACTAAAATGGCTATATTTCCTAAACTAGGCGTCTGCGGGGGTCATATTATGCACCAGAAGAAAAAATGCAAAACACTAAAATGGCCATATTTCCTAAACTAGGCGTCTGCGGGGGTCATTTTATGGACCAGAAAAAAAAAAACATTCAAAACACTGAAATGGCTATATCTCCTAAACTAGGCGTCTCCGGGGGTCATATTATGCACCAGAAAAAAAATTTCAAGACACTAAATTGGCTATATTTCCTAAACTAGGCGTCTGCGGGAGTCATATTATGCACCAGAAAAAAAAAACATTCAAAACACTGAAATGGCTATATCTCCTAAACTAGGCGTCTCCGGGGGTCATATTATGCAACAGAAAAAAAAAATTCAAAACACTAAAATGCCTATATTTCCTAAACTAGGCGTCTGCGCGGGTCATAATATGCACAAAAAAAAAAAAAATTCAAAACACTAAAATGGCTATATTTCCTAAACTAGGCGTCTGCGGGGGTCATATTATGGACCAGAAAAAAAAACATTCACAACACTAAAATGGCTGTATCTTTTAAACTAGGCGTCTGCGGTTTTCATATTATGCCCTTCAAAAAACAAATCAAAACACTAAAATGGCTGCATTTAATAATCTAAGCGTCTGCGGGGTCATATTAAGCACCTGAAAAAAACATTTAAAACACTAAAATGGCTGTATCTCCTAAACTAGGAGTCTGCGCGGGTCATATTATGCACCAGAAAAAAAAATTCAAAATACTAAAATGGCTATATTTCCTAAACTAGGCGTCTGCGGGGGTCATATTATGCACCAGAAAAAAAAAATTCAAAACACTAAAATGGCTATATCTCCTTAACTAGGCGTCTGCGAGGGTCATATTATGCACCAGAAAAAAAAACATTCAAAACCCTAAAATGGCTATATCTCTTAAACTAGGCGTCTCCGGGGTCATATTATGCACCAGAAAAAAAAATTCAAAACTCTAAAATGGCTATATTTCCTAAACTAGGCGTCTGCGGGGGTCATATTATGGACTAGAAAAAAAAAACCTTCAAAACACTGAAATGGCTATATCTCCTAAACAAGGCGTCTGCCCGGGTCATATTATGCACCAGAAAAAAAAAAATTCAAAACACTAAAATGGCTATATTTCCTAAACTAGGCGTCTGCGGGGGTCATATTATGCAATAGAAAAAAAAATGCAAAACACTACAATGGCCATATCTCCTAAACTAGGCGTCTGCGGGAGTCATATTATGCACCAGAAATAAAAATTCAAAACACTAAAATGGCTATATTTCCTAAACTAGGCGTCTGCGGGGGTCATTTTATGGACCAGAAAAACAAAAATATTCAAAACACTAAAATGGCTATATCTCCTAAACTAGGCGTCTGCCGGGGTCATATTATGCACCGGGAAAAAACAATGCAAAACATTGAAATGGCCATATCTCCTAAACAAGGCGTCTGCCGGGGTTATATTATGGACCAGAAAAAAAAAACATTCAGAACACTAAAATGGCTATTTCTCCTAAACTAGGCGTCTGCGGGGGTCATTTTATGTACCAGAAAAAAAAAAAAAATCAAAACACTAAAATGGCTATATCTCCTTAACTAGGCGTCTGCGGGAGTCATATTATGCACCAGAAAAAAAAAACATTCAAAACACTGAAATGGCTATATCTCCTAAACTAGGCGTCTCCGGGGGTCATATTATGCACCAGAAAAAAAAATTCAAAACACTAAAATGGCTATATTTCCTAAACTAGGCGTCTGCGGGGGTCATTTTATGGACCAGAAAAAAAAAAACATTCAAAACACTGAAATGGCTATATCTCCTAAACAAGGCGTCTGCGCGGGTCATATTATGAACCAGAAAAAAAAATCAAAACATTGAAATGGCCATATCTCCTAAAGAGGCCGTCTGCGGCAGTCATATTATGCACCAGCAAAAAAAAATTTCAAGACACTAAATTGCCTATATTTCCTAAACTAGGCGTCTGCGGCAGTCATATTATCCACCTGAAAAAAAACATTTAAAACACTAAAATGGCTGTATCTCCTAAACTAGGCGTCTGCGCGGGTCATATTATACACCAGAAAAAAAAATTCAAATCGCTAAAATGGCTATTTTTCCTAAACTAGGCGTCTGGGCGGGTCATAATATGCACAAAAAAAAAAAATTCAAAACACTAAAATGGCTATATTTCCTAAACTAGGCGTCTGCGGGGGTCATATTATGCACCAGAAAAAAAAAATTCGAAACACTAAAATGGCTATATCTCCTTAACTAGGCGTCTGCGGGGGTCATATTATGCACCAGAAAAAAAAACATTCAAAACCCTAAAATGGCTATATATCCTAAACTAGGCGTCTCCGGGGGTCATATTATGCACCAGAAAAAAAAATTCAAAACTCTAAAATGGCTATATTTCCTAAACTAGGCGTCTGCGGGGGTCATATTATGCACCTGAAAAAAAAACATTTAAAACACTAAAATGGCTGTATCTCCTAAACTAGGCGTCTGCGGGGGTCATATTATGCAATAGAAAAAAAATGCAAAACACTACAATGGCCATATCTCCTAAACTAGGCGTCTGCGGGAGTCATATTGTGCACCAGAAATAAAAATTCAAAACACTAAAATGGCTATATTTCCTAAACTAGGCGTCTGCGGGGGTCATTTTATGGACCAGAAAAAAAAAACATTCAAAACACTGAAATGGCTATATCTCCTAAACAAGGCGTCTGCGCGGGTCATATTATGCACCAGAAAAAAAATCAAAACATTGAAATGGCCATATTTCCTAAACAGGGCGTCTGCGGGGGTAATATTATGGACCAGAAAAAAAAAACATTCAAAACACTAAAATGGATATATCTCCTAAACTAGGCGTCTGCGGGGGTCATATTATGGACCAGAAAAACAAAAACATTCAAAACACTAAAATGGCTATATCTCCTAAACTAGCCGTCTGCGGGGGTCATATTATGCACCAGAAAAAAAATCAAAACATTGAAATGGCCATATTTCCTAAACAGGGCGTCTGCAGGGGTAATATTATGGACCAGAAAAAAAAAAACATTCAAAACACTAAAATGGATATATCTCCTAAACTAGGCGTCTGCGGGGGTCATATTATGGACCAGAAAAAAAAAACATTCAGAACACTAAAATGGCTATTTCTCCTAAACTAGGCGTCTGCGGGGGTCATTTTATGTACCAGAAAAAAAAAAAAAAATCAAAACACTAAAATGGCTATATCTCCTTAACTAGGCGTCTGCGGGAGTCATATTATGCACCAGAAAAAAAAAACATTCAAAACACTGAAATGGCTATATCTCCTAAACTAGGCGTCTCCGGGGGTCATATTATGCACCAGAAAAAAAAATTCAAAACACTAAAATGGCTATATTTCCTAAACTAGGCGTCTGCGGGGGTCATTTTATGGACCAGAAAAAAAAAAACATTCAAAACACTGAAATGGCTATATCTCCTAAACAAGGCGTCTGCGCGGGTCATATTATGCACCAGAAAAAAAAAATCAAAACATTGAAATGGCCGTATCTCCTAAAGAGGCCGTCTGCGGGAGTAATATTATGGACCAGAAAAAAAAATTCCAAACACTAAAATGGCTATATTTCCTAAACTAGGCATCTGCGGGGGTCATATTATGCATCAGAAAAAAAAATGCAAAACACTACAATGGCCATATCTCCTAAACTAGGCATCTGCGCGGGTCATATTATCCACCTGAAAAAAAACATTTAAAACACTAAAATGGCTGTATCTCCTAAACTAGGCGTCTGCGCGGGTCATATTATACACCAGAAAAAAAAAATTCAAATCACTAAAATGGCTATTTTCCTAAACTAGGCGTCTGCGCGGGTCATAATATGCACAAAAAAAAAAAATTCAAAACACTAAAATGGCTATATTTCCTAAACTTAGCGTCTGCGGAAGTCATATTATGCACCAGAAAAAAAAAATTCAAAACACTAAAATGGCTATATTTCCTAAACTAGGCATCTGCGGGGGTCATATTATGCATCAGAAAAAAAAATGCAAAACACTACAATGGCCATATCTCCTAAACTAGGCATCTGCGCGGGTCATATTATCCACCTGAAAAAAAACATTTAAAACACTAAAATGGCTGTATCTCCTAAACTAGGCGTCTGCGCGGGTCATATTATACACCAGAAAAAAAAAATTCAAATCACTAAAATGGCTATTTTCCTAAACTAGGCGTCTGCGCGGGTCATAATATGCACAAAAAAAAAAAATTCAAAACACTAAAATGGCTATATTTCCTAAACTTAGCGTCTGCGGGAGTCATATTATGCACCAGAAAAAAAAAATTCAAAACACTAAAATGGCTATATTTCCTAAACTAGGCATCTGCGGGGGTCATATTATGCATCAGAAAAAAAAATGCAAAACACTACAATGGCCATATCTCCTAAACTAGGCATCTGCGCGGGTCATATTATCCACCTGAAAAAAAACATTTAAAACACTAAAATGGCTGTATCTCCTAAACTAGGCGTCTGCGGGGGTCATATTATGCAATAGAAAAAAAAATGCAAAACACTACAATGGCCATATCTCCTAAACTAGGCGTCTGCGGGAGTCATATTGTGCACCAGAAATAAAAATTCAAAACACTAAAATGGCTATATTTCCTAAACTAGGCGTCTGCGGGGGTCATTTTATGGACCAGAAAAAAAAAACATTCAAAACACTGAAATGGCTATATCTCCTAAACAAGGCGTCTGCGCGGGTCATATTATGCACCAGAAAAAAAATCAAAACATTGAAATGGCCATATTTCCTAAACTAGGCGTCTGCGGGGGTCATATTATGGACCAGAAAAACAAAAACATTCAAAACACTAAAATGGCTATATCTCCTAAACTAGGCGTCTGCGGGGGTTATATTATGCTCCAGAAAAAAAATCAAAACATTGAAATGGCCATATTTCCTAAACAGGGCGTCTGCGGGGGTAATATTATGGACCAGAAAAAAAAAACATTCAAAACACTAAAATGGATATATCTCCTAAACTAGGCGTCTGCGGGAGTCATATTATGCACCGGAAAAAAAAATTCCAAACACCAAAATGGCTATATTTCCTAAACTAGGCGTCTGCGGGGGTCATATTATGCATCAGAAAAAAAAATGCAAAACACTACAATGGCCATATCTCCTAAACTAGGCACCTGCGCGGGTCATATTATGCACCAGAAAAAAAAAAATTCAAAACACTAAAATGGCTATATTTCCTAAACTAGGCGTCTGTGGGAGTCATATTATGCACCAGAAAAAAAAAATTCCAAACACTAAAATGGCTATATTTCCTAAACTAGGCGTCTGCGGGGGTCATATTATGCACCAGAAGAAAAAATGCAAAACACTAAAATGGCCATATCTCCTAAGCTAGGCGTCTGCGGGGGTCATATTATGGACCAGAAAAAAAAAAACATTCACAACACTAAAATGGTTGTATCTTTTAAACTAGGCACCTGCGCGGGTCATATTATGCACCTGAAAAAACAAATCAAAACACTAAAATGGCTGCATTTAATAATCTAAGCGTCTGCGGGGTCATATTAAGCACCTGAAAAAAACATTTAAAACACTAAAATGGCTGTATCTCCTAAACTAAGCGTCTGCGGGGGTCATATTATGGACCAGAAAAAAAAATACATTCAAAACACTAAAATGGCTATATCTCCTAAACTAGGCGTCTGCGGGAGTCTATTATACACCAGAAAAAAAAATGCAAAACACTACAATGGCCATATCTCCTAAACTTGGCGACTGCTCGGGTCATATTATGCACCAGAAAAAAAAATGCAAAACACTAAAATGGCTATATTTCCTAAACTAGGCGTCTGCGGGGTCATATTATGGACCAGAAAAAAAAAACACATTCAAAACACTAAAATGGCTATATCTCCTAAACTAGGCGTCTGCGCGGGTCATATTATGCACCAGAAAAAAAAACTTCAAAACACTAACATGGCTATATTTCCTAAACTAGGCGTCTGCGGGGGTCATATTATGGACCAGAAAAAAAAACACATTCAAAACACTAAAATGGCTATATCTCCTAAACTAGGCGTCTGCGCGGGTCATATTATGCACCAGAAAAAAAAAATTCCAAACACTAAAACGGCTATATTTCCTAAACTAGGCGTCTGCGGGGGTCATATTATGCAACAGAAAAAAAAAATTCAAATCACTAAAATGGCCATATTTCCTAAACTAGGCGTCTGCGCGGGTCATAATATGCACAAAAAAAAAAATTCAAAACACTAAAATGGCTATATTTCCTAAACTAGGCGTCTGTGGGAGTCATATTATGCACCAGAAAAAAAAAATTCCAAACACTAAAATGGCTATATTTCCTAAACTAGGCGTCTGCGGGGGTCATATTATGCACCAGAAGAAAAAATGCAAAACACTAAAATGGCCATATCTCCTAAGCTAGGCGTCTGCGGGGGTCATATTATGGACCAGAAAAAAAAAACATTCAAAACACTGAAATGGCTATATCTCCTAAACAAGGCGTCTGCGCGGGTCATATTATGCAACAGAAAAAAAAAATTCAAAACACTAAAATGGCTATGTTTCCTAAACTAGGCGTCTGCGCGGGTCATAATATGCACAAAAAAAAAAAGATTCAAAACACCAAAATGGCTATATTTCCTAAACTAGGCGTCTGCGGGAGTCATATTATGGACCAGAAAAAAAAAACATTCATAACACTAAAATGGCTGTATCTTTTAAACTAGGCGTCTGCGGTTTTCATATTATGCACCTGAAAAAACAAATCAAAACACTAAAATGGCTGCATTTAATAATCTAAGCGTCTGCGGGGTCATATTATTCACCTGAAAAAAAACATTTAAAACACTAAAATGGCTGTATCTCCTAAACTAGGAGTCTGCGCGGGTCATATTATACACCAGAAAAAAAAAATTCAAATCACTAAAATGGCTATATTTCCTAAACTAGGCACCTGCGCGGGTCATATTATGCACCAGAAAAAAAAAAATTCCAAACACTGAAATGGCTATATTTCCTAAACTAGGCGTCTGCGGGGTTCATATTATGCACCAGAAGAAAAAATGCAAAACACTAAAATGGCCATATTTCCTAAACTAGGCGTCTGCGGGGGTCATTTTATGGACCAGAAAAAAAAAACATTCAAAACACTGAAATGGCTATATCTCCTAAACTAGGCGTCTCCGGGGGTCATATTATGCACCAGAAAAAAAAATTCAAAACACTAAAATGGCTATATTTCCTAAACTAGGCGTCTGCGCGGGTCATTATATGCACAAAAAAAAAATTCAAAACACTAAAATGGCTATATTTCCTAAACTAGGCGTCTGCGGGGGTCATATTATGCACCAGAAGAAAAAATGCAAAACACTAAAATGGCCATATTTCCTAAACTAGGCGTCTGCGGGGGTCATTTTATGGACCAGAAAAAAAAAAACATTCAAAACACTGAAATGGCTATATCTCCTAAACTAGGCGTCTCCGGGGGTCATATTATGCACCAGAAAAAAAATTTCAAGACACTAAATTGGCTATATTTCCTAAACTAGGCGTCTGCGGGAGTCATATTATGCACCAGAAAAAAAAAACATTCAAAACACTGAAATGGCTATATCTCCTAAACTAGGCGTCTCCGGGGGTCATATTATGCAACAGAAAAAAAAAATTCAAAACACTAAAATGCCTATATTTCCTAAACTAGGCGTCTGCGCGGGTCATAATATGCACAAAAAAAAAAAATTCAAAACACTAAAATGGCTATATTTCCTAAACTAGGCGTCTGCGGGGGTCATATTATGGACCAGAAAAAAAAACATTCACAACACTAAAATGGCTGTATCTTTTAAACTAGGCGTCTGCGGTTTTCATATTATGCCCTTGAAAAAACAAATCAAAACACTAAAATGGCTGCATTTAATAATCTAAGCGTCTGCGGGGTCATATTAAGCACCTGAAAAAAACATTTAAAACACTAAAATGGCTGTATCTCCTAAACTAGGAGTCTGCGCGGGTCATATTATGCACCAGAAAAAAAAATTCAAAATACTAAAATGGCTATATTTCCTAAACTAGGCGTCTGCGGGGGTCATATTATGCACCAGAAAAAAAAATTCAAAACACTAAAATGGCTATATCTCCTTAACTAGGCGTCTGCGAGGGTCATATTATGCACCAGAAAAAAAAACATTCAAAACCCTAAAATGGCTATATCTCTTAAACTAGGCGTCTCCGGGGTCATATTATGCACCAGAAAAAAAAATTCAAAACTCTAAAATGGCTATATTTCCTAAACTAGGCGTCTGCGGGGGTCATATTATGGACTAGAAAAAAAAAACCTTCAAAACACTGAAATGGCTATATCTCCTAAACAAGGCGTCTGCCCGGGTCATATTATGCACCAGAAAAAAAAAAATTCAAAACACTAAAATGGCTATATTTCCTAAACTAGGCGTCTGCGGGGGTCATATTATGCAATAGAAAAAAAAATGCAAAACACTACAATGGCCATATCTCCTAAACTAGGCGTCTGCGGGAGTCATATTATGCACCAGAAATAAAAATTCAAAACACTAAAATGGCTATATTTCCTAAACTAGGCGTCTCCGGGGGTCATATTATGCACCAGAAAAAAAAATTCAAAACACTAAAATGGCTATATTTCCTAAACTAGGCGTCTGCGGGGGTCATTTTATGCACCAGAAAAAAAAAACATTCAAAACACTGAAATGGCTATATCTCCTAAACTAGGCGTCTCCGGGGGTCATATTATGCACCAGAAAAAAAAATTCAAAACACTAAAATGGCTATATTTCCTAAACTAGGCGTCTGCGGGGGTCATTTTATGGACCAGAAAAAAAAAAACATTCAAAACACTGAAATGGCTATATCTCCTAAACAAGGCGTCTGCGCGGGTCATATTATGAACCAGAAAAAAAAATCAAAACATTGAAATGGCCATATCTCCTAAAGAGGCCGTCTGCGGCAGTCATATTATGCACCAGCAAAAAAAAATTTCAAGACACTAAATTGCCTATATTTCCTAAACTAGGCGTCTGCGGCAGTCATATTATCCACCTGAAAAAAAACATTTAAAACACTAAAATGGCTGTATCTCCTAAACTAGGCGTCTGCGCGGGTCATATTATACACCAGAAAAAAAAATTCAAATCGCTAAAATGGCTATTTTTCCTAAACTAGGCGTCTGGGCGGGTCATAATATGCACAAAAAAAAAAAATTCAAAACACTAAAATGGCTATATTTCCTAAACTAGGCGTCTGCGGGGGTCATATTATGCACCAGAAAAAAAAAAATTCGAAACACTAAAATGGCTATATCTCCTTAACTAGGCGTCTGCGGGGGTCATATTATGCACCAGAAAAAAAAACATTCAAAACCCTAAAATGGCTATATATCCTAAACTAGGCGTCTCCGGGGGTCATATTATGCACCAGAAAAAAAAATTCAAAACTCTAAAATGGCTATATTTCCTAAACTAGGCGTCTGCGGGGGTCATATTATGCACCTGAAAAAAAAACATTTAAAACACTAAAATGGCTGTATCTCCTAAACTAGGCGTCTGCGGGGGTCATATTATGCAATAGAAAAAAAATGCAAAACACTACAATGGCCATATCTCCTAAACTAGGCGTCTGCGGGAGTCATATTGTGCACCAGAAATAAAAATTCAAAACACTAAAATGGCGATATTTCCTAAACTAGGCGTCTGCGGGGGTCATTTTATGGACCAGAAAAAAAAAAACATTCAAAACACTAAAATGGATATATCTCCTAAACTAGGCGTCTGCGGGGGTCATATTATGGACCAGAAAAACAAAAACATTCAAAACACTAAAATGGCTATATCTCCTAAACTAGCCGTCTGCGGGGGTCATATTATGCACCAGAAAAAAAATCAAAACATTGATATGGCCATATTTCCTAAACAGGGCGTCTGCAGGGGTAATATTATGGACCAGAAAAAAAAAAACATTCAAAACACTAAAATGGATATATCTCCTAAACTAGGCGTCTGCGGGGGTCATATTATGGACCAGAAAAAAAAAACATTCAGAACACTAAAATGGCTATTTCTCCTAAACTAGGCGTCTGCGGGGGTCATTTTATGTACCAGAAAAAAAAAAAAAAAATCAAAACACTAAAATGGCTATATCTCCTTAACTAGGCGTCTGCGGGAGTCATATTATGCACCAGAAAAAAAAAACATTCAAAACACTGAAATGGCTATATCTCCTAAACTAGGCGTCTCCGGGGGTCATATTATGCACCAGAAAAAAAAATTCAAAACACTAAAATGGCTATATTTCCTAAACTAGGCGTCTGCGGGGGTCATTTTATGGACCAGAAAAAAAAAAACATTCAAAACACTGAAATGGCTATATCTCCTAAACAAGGCGTCTGCGCGGGTCATATTATGCACCAGAAAAAAAAAATCAAAACATTGAAATGGCCGTATCTCCTAAAGAGGCCGTCTGCGGGAGTAATATTATGGACCAGAAAAAAAAATTCCAAACACTAAAATGGCTATATTTCCTAAACTAGGCATCTGCGGGGGTCATATTATGCATCAGAAAAAAAAATGCAAAACACTACAATGGCCATATCTCCTAAACTAGGCATCTGCGCGGGTCATATTATCCACCTGAAAAAAAACATTTAAAACACTAAAATGGCTGTATCTCCTAAACTAGGCGTCTGCGCGGGTCATATTATACACCAGAAAAAAAAAATTCAAATCACTAAAATGGCTATTTTCCTAAACTAGGCGTCTGCGCGGGTCATAATATGCACAAAAAAAAAAAAATTCAAAACACTAAAATGGCTATATTTCCTAAACTTAGCGTCTGCGGAAGTCATATTATGCACCAGAAAAAAAAAATTCAAAACACTAAAATGGCTATATTTCCTAAACTAGGCATCTGCGGGGGTCATATTATGCATCAGAAAAAAAAATGCAAAACACTACAATGGCCATATCTCCTAAACTAGGCATCTGCGCGGGTCATATTATCCACCTGAAAAAAAACATTTAAAACACTAAAATGGCTGTATCTCCTAAACTAGGCGTCTGCGCGGGTCATATTATACACCAGAAAAAAAAAATTCAAATCACTAAAATGGCTATTTTCCTAAACTAGGCGTCTGCGCGGGTCATAATATGCACAAAAAAAAAAATTCAAAACACTAAAATGGCTATATTTCCTAAACTTAGCGTCTGCGGGAGTCATATTATGCACCAGAAAAAAAAAATTCAAAACACTAAAATGGCTATATTTCCTAAACTAGGCATCTGCGGGGGTCATATTATGCATCAGAAAAAAAAATGCAAAACACTACAATGGCCATATCTCCTAAACTAGGCATCTGCGCGGGTCATATTATCCACCTGAAAAAAAACATTTAAAACACTAAAATGGCTGTATCTCCTAAACTAGGCGTCTGCGCGGGTCATATTATACACCAGAAAAAAAAAATTCAAATCACTAAAATGGCTATTTTCCTAAACTAGGCGTCTGCGCGGGTCATAATATGCACAAAAAAAAAAAAATTCAAAACACTAAAATGGCTATATTTCCTAAACTTAGCGTCTGCGGAAGTCATATTATGCACCAGAAAAAAAAAATTCAAAACACTAAAATGGCTATATTTCCTAAACTAGGCATCTGCGGGGGTCATATTATGCATCAGAAAAAAAAATGCAAAACACTACAATGGCCATATCTCCTAAACTAGGCATCTGCGCGGGTCATATTATCCACCTGAAAAAAAACATTTAAAACACTAAAATGGCTGTATCTCCTAAACTAGGCGTCTGCGCGGGTCATATTATACACCAGAAAAAAAAAATTCAAATCACTAAAATGGCTATTTTCCTAAACTAGGCGTCTGCGCGGGTCATAATATGCACAAAAAAAAAAAAAAAAACAATTCAAAACACTAAAATGGCTATATTTCCTAAACTTAGCGTCTGCGGAAGTCATATTATGCACCAGAAAAAAAAAATTCAAAACACTAAAATGGCTATATTTCCTAAACTAGGCATCTGCGGGGGTCATATTATGCATCAGAAAAAAAAATGCAAAACACTACAATGGCCATATCTCCTAAACTAGGCATCTGCGCGGGTCATATTATCCACCTGAAAAAAAACATTTAAAACACTAAAATGGCTGTATCTCCTAAACTAGGCGTCTGCGCGGGTCATATTATACACCAGAAAAAAAAATTCAAATCACTAAAATGGCTATTTTCCTAAACTAGGCGTCTGCGCGGGTCATAATATGCACAAAAAAAAAAAATTCAAAACACTAAAATGGCTATATTTCCTAAACTTAGCGTCTGCGCGGGTCATATTATACACCAGAAAAAAAAAATTCAAAACACTAAAATGGCTATATTTCCTAAACTAGGCGTCTGCGGGAGTCATATTATGCACCAGAAAAAAAAATTCAAAACACTAAAATGGCTATATTTCCTAAACTAGGCGTCTGCGGGGGTCATATTATGCACCAGAAAAAAAAAAATTCGAAACACTAAAATGGCTATATCTCCTTAACTAGGCGTCTGCGGGGGTCATATTATGCACCAGAAAAAAAAACATTCAAAACCCTAAAATGGCTATATATCCTAAACTAGGCGTCTCCGGGGGTCATATTATGCACCAGAAAAAAAAATTCAAAACTCTAAAATGGCTATATTTCCTAAACTAGGCGTCTGCGGGGGTCATATTATGGACCAGAAAAAAAAAACATTCAAAACACTGAAATGGCTATATCTCCTAAACAAGGCGTCTGCGCGGGTCATATTATGCACCTGAAAAAAAAACATTTAAAACACTAAAATGGCTGTATCTCCTAAACTAGGCGTCTGCGGGGGTCATATTATGCAATAGAAAAAATATGCAAAACACTACAATGGCCATATCTCCTAAACTAGGCGTCTGCGGGAGTCATATTGTGCACCAGAAATAAAAATTCAAAACACTAAAATGGCTATATTTCCTAAACTAGGCGTCTGCGGGGGTCATTTTATGGACCAGAAAAAAAAAACATTCAAAACACTGAAATGGCTATATCTCCTAAACAAGGCGTCTGCGCGGGTCATATTATGCACCAGAAAAAAAATCAAAACATTGAAATGGCCATATTTCCTAAACAGGGCGTCTGCGGGGGTAATATTATGGACCAGAAAAAAAAAAACATTCAAAACACTAAAATGGATATATCTCCTAAACTAGGCGTCTGCGGGGGTCATATTATGGACCAGAAAAACAAAAACATTCAAAACACTAAAATGGCTATATCTCCTAAACTAGCCGTCTGCGGGGGTCATATTATGCACCAGAAAAAAAATCAAAACATTGAAATGGCCATATTTCCTAAACAGGGCGTCTGCGGGGGTAATATTATGGACCAGAAAAAAAAAAACATTCAACACACTAAAATGGATATATCTCCTAAACTAGGCGTCTGCGGGGGTCATATTATGGACCAGAAAAAAAAAACATTCAGAACACTAAAATGGCTATTTCTCCTAAACTAGGCGTCTGCGGGGGTCATTTTATGTACCAGAAAAAAAAAAAAAAATCAAAACACTAAAATGGCTATATCTCCTTAACTAGGCGTCTGCGGGAGTCATATTATGCACCAGAAAAAAAAAACATTCAAAACACTGAAATGGCTATATCTCCTAAACTAGGCGTCTCCGGGGGTAATATTATGCACCAGAAAAAAAAATTCAAAACACTAAAATGGCTATATTTCCTAAACTAGGCGTCTGCGGGGGTCATATTATGCATCAGAAAAAAAAATGCAAAACACTACAATGGCCATATCTCCTAAACTAGGCATCTGCGCGGGTCATATTATCCACCTGAAAAAAAACATTTAAAACACTAAAATGGCTGTATCTCCTAAACTAGGCGTCTGCGCGGGTCATATTATACACCAGAAAAAAAAAATTCAAATCACTAAAATGGCTATTTTCCTAAACTAGGCGTCTGCGCGGGTCATAATATGCACAAAAAAAAAAAATTCAAAACACTAAAATGGCTATATTTCCTAAACTTAGCGTCTGCGGGAGTCATATTATGCACCAGAAAAAAAAAATTCAAAACACTAAAATGGCTATATTTCCTAAACTAGGCATCTGCGGGGGTCATATTATGCATCAGAAAAAAAAATGCAAAACACTACAATGGCCATATCTCCTAAACTAGGCATCTGCGCGGGTCATATTATCCACCTGAAAAAAAAACATTTAAAACACTAAAATGGCTGTATCTCCTAAACTAGGCGTCTGCGCGGGTCATATTATACACCAGAAAAAAAAAATTCAAATCACAAAAATGGCTATTTTCCTAAACTAGGCGTCTGCGCGGGTCATAATATGCACAAAAAAAAAAAATTCAAAACACTAAAATGGCTATATTTCCTAAACTTAGCGTCTGCGGGAGTCATATTATGCACCAGAAAAAAAAAATTCAAAACACTAAAATGGCTATATTTCCTAAACTAGGCATCTGCGGGGGTCATATTATGCATCAGAAAAAAAAATGCAAAACACTACAATGGCCATATCTCCTAAACTAGGCATCTGCGCGGGTCATATTATCCACCTGAAAAAAAACATTTAAAACACTAAAATGGCTGTATCTCCTAAACTAGGCGTCTGCGCGGGTCATATTATACACGAGAAAAAAAAAATTCAAATCACTAAAATGGCTATTTTCCTAAACTAGGCGTCTGCGCGGGTCATAATATGCACAAAAAAAAAAAAATTCAAAACACTAAAATGGCTATATTTCCTAAACTAAGCGTCTGCGGGAGTCATATTATGCACCAGAAAAAAAAAATTCAAAACACTAAAATGGCTATATTTCCTAAACTTAGCGTCTGCGGGAGTCATATTATGCACCAGAAAAAAAAAATTCAAAACACTAAAATGGCTATATTTCCTAAACTAGGCATCTGCGGGGGTCATATTATGCATCAGAAAAAAAAAAGCAAAACACTACAATGGCCATATCTCCTAAACTAGGCATCTGCGCGGGTCATATTATCCACCTGAAAAAAAAACATTTAAAACACTAAAATGGCTGTATCTCCTAAACTAGGCGTCTGCGCGGGTCATATTATACACCAGAAAAAAAAAATTCAAATCACTAAAATGGCTATTTTCCTAAACTAGGCGTCTGCGCGGGTCATAATATGCACAAAAAAAAAAAATTCAAAACACTAAAATGGCTATATTTCCTAAACTTAGCGTCTGCGGGAGTCATATTATGCACCAGAAAAAAAAAATTCAAAACACTAAAATGGCTATATTTCCTAAACTAGGCATCTGCGGGGGTCATATTATGCATCAGAAAAAAAAATGCAAAACACTACAATGGCCATATCTCCTAAACTAGGCATCTGCGCGGGTCATATTATCCACCTGAAAAAAAACATTTAAAACACTAAAATGGCTGTATCTCCTAAACAAGGCGTCTGCGCGGGTCATATTATACACCAGAAAAAAAAAATTCAAATCACTAAAATGGCTATTTTCCTAAACTAGGCGTCTGCGCGGGTCATAATATGCACAAAAAAAAAAAATTCAAAACACTAAAATGGCTATATTTCCTAAACTTAGCGTCTGCGGGAGTCATATTATGCACCAGAAAAAAAAAATTCAAAACACTAAAATGGCTATATTTCCTAAACTAGGCATCTGCGGGGGTCATATTATGCATCAGAAAAAAAAATGCAAAACACTACAATGGCCATATCTCCTAAACTAGGCATCTGCGCGGGTCATATTATCCACCTGAAAAAAAACATTTAAAACACTAAAATGGCTGTATCTCCTAAACTAGGCGTCTGCGCGGGTCATATTATACACGAGAAAAAAAAAATTCAAATCACTAAAATGGCTATTTTCCTAAACTAGGCGTCTGCGCGGGTCATAATATGCACAAAAAAAAAAAATTCAAAACACTAAAATGGCTATATTTCCTAAACTTAGCGTCTGCGGGAGTCATATTATGCACCAGAAAAAAAAAATTCAAAACACTAAAATGGCTATATTTCCTAAACTTAGCGTCTGCGGGAGTCATATTATGCACCAGAAAAAAAAATTCAAAACACTAAAATGGCTATATTTCCTAAACTAGGCGTCTGCGGGGGTCATATTATGCACCAGAAAAAAAAAATTCAAAACACTGAAATGGCTATATCTCCTTAACTAGGCGTCTGCGAGGGTCATATTATGCACCAGAAAAAAAAACATTCAAAACCCTAAAATGGCTATATCTCCTACACTAGGCGTCTCCGGGGGTCATATTATGCACCAGAAAAAAAAATTCAAAACTCTAAAATGGCTATATTTCCTAAACTAGGCGTCTGCGGGAGTCATATTATGGACCAGAAAAAAAAAACATTCAAAACACTGAAATGGCTATATCTCCTAAACAAGGCGTCTGCGCGGGTCATATTATGCACCTGAAAAAAAACATTTAAAACACTAAAATGGGTGTATCTCCTAAACTAGGCGTCTGCGGGGGTCATATTATGCAATAGAAAAAAAAATGCAAAGCACTACAATGGCCATATCTCCTAAACTAGGCGTCTGCGGGAGTCATATTATGCACCAGAAATAAAAATTCAAAACACTAAAATGGCTATATTTCCTAAACTAGGCGTCTGCGGGGGTCATTTTATGGACCAGAAAAAAAAAACATTCAAAACACTGAAATGGCTATATCTCCTAAACAAGGCGTCTGCGCGGGTCATATTATGCACAGAAAAAAAAATCAAAACATTGAAATGGCCATTTCTCCTAAACAGGGCGTCTGCGGGGGTAATATTATGGACCAGAAAAAAAAAACATTCAAAACACTAAAATGGATATATCTCCTAAACTAGGCGTCTGCGGGGGTCATATTATGGACCAGAAAAACAAAAACATTCAAAACACTAAAATGGCTATATCTCCTAAACTAGGCGTCTGCGGGGGTCATATTATGCACCGGGAAAAAACAATGCAAAACATTGAAATGGCCATATCTCCTAAACAAGGCGTCTGCCGGGGTTATATTATGGACCAGAAAAAAAAAACATTCAGAACACTAAAATGGCTATTTCTCCTAAACTAGGCGTCTGCGGGGGTCATTTTATGTACCAGAAAAAAAAAAAAAAACTCAAAACACTAAAATGGCTATATCTCCTTAACTAGGCGTCTGCGGGAGTCATATTATGCACCAGAAAAAAAAAACATTCAAAACACTGAAATGGCTATATCTCCTAAACTAGGCGTCTCCGGGGGTCATATTATGCACCAGAAAAAAAAAATTCAAATCACTAAAATGGCTATTTTCCTAAACTAGGCGTCTGCGCGGGTCATAATATGCACAAAAAAAAAAAAATTCAAAACACTAAAATGGCTATATTTCCTAAACTTAGCGTCTGCGGGAGTCATATTATGCACCAGAAAAAAAAAATTCAAAACACTAAAATGGCTATATTTCCTAAACTTAGCGTCTGCGGGAGTCATATTATGCACCAGAAAAAAAAATTCAAAACACTAAAATGGCTATATTTCCTAAACTAGGCGTCTCCGTGGGTCATATTATGCACCAGAAAAAAAAATTCAAAACTCTAAAATGGCTATATTTCCTAAACTAGGCGTCTGCGGGGGTCATATTATGGACCAGAGAAAAAAAACATTCAAAACACTGAAATGGCTATATCTCCTAAACAAGGCGTCTGCGCGGGTCATATTATGCACCTGAAAAAAAACATTTAAAACACTAAAATGGCTGTATCTCCTAAACTAGGCGTCTGCGGGGGTCATATTATGCAATAGAAAAAAAAATGCAAAACACTACAATGGCCATATCTCCTAAACTAGGCGTCTGCGGGAGTCATATTATGCACCAGAAATAAAAATTCAAAACACTAAAATGGCTATATTTCCTAAACTAGGCTTATGCGGGAGTCATTTTATGGACCAGAAAAAAAAAATATTCAAAACACTGAAATGGCTATATCTCCTAAACAAGGCGTCTGCGCGGGTCATATTATGCACCAGAAAAAAAAATCAAAACATTGAAATGGCCATTTCTCCTAAACAGGGCGTCTGCGGGGTTAATATTATGGACCAGAAAAAAAAAACATTCAAAACACTAAAATGGATATATCTCCTAAACTAGGCGTCTGCGGGGGTCATATTATGGACCAGAAAAACAAAAACATTCAAAACACTAAAATGGCTATATCTCCTAAACTAGGCGTCTGCGGGGGTCATATTATGCACCGGGAAAAAACAATGCAAAACATTGAAATGGCCATATCTCCTAAACAAGGCGTCTGCCGGGGTTATATTATGGACCAGAAAAAAAAACATTCCGAACACTAAAATGGCTATTGCTCCTAAACTAGGCGTCTGCGGGGGTCATTTTATGTACCAGAAAAAAAAAAAAAACTCAAAACACTAAAATGGCTATATTTCCTTAACTAGGCGTCTGCGGGAGTCATATTATGCACCAGAAAAAAAAAAACATTCAAAACACTGAAATGGCTATATCTCCTAAACTAGGCGTCTCCGGGGGTCATATTATGCACCAGAAAAAAAAATTCAAAACACTAAAATGGCTATATTTCCTAAACTAGGCGTCTGCGGGGGTCATTTTATGGACCAGAAAAAAAAAAACATTCAAAACACTGAAATGGCTATATCTCCTAAACTAGGCGTCTCCGGGGGTCATATTATGCACCAGAAAAAAAAATTCAAAACTCTAAAATGGCTATATTTCCTAAACTAGGCGTCTGCGGGGGTCATATTATGGACCAGAAAAAAAAAACATTCAAAACACTGAAATGGCTATATCTCCTAAACAAGGCGTCTGCGCGGGTCATATTATGCAACAGAAAAAAAAAAATTCAAAACACTAAAATGGCTATATTTCCTAAACTAGGCGTCTGCGCGGGTCATAATAAGCACAAAAAAAAAAATTCAAAACACTAAAATGGCTATATTTCCTAAACTAGGCGTCTGCGGGGGTCATATTATGGACCAGAAGAAAAAAAACATTCACAACACTAAAATGGCTGTATCTTTTAAACTAGGCGTCTGCGGTTTTCATATTATGCACCTGAAAAAACAAATCAAAACACTAAAATGGCTGCATTTAATAATCTAAGCGTCTGCGGGGTCATATTAAGCACCTGAAAAAAACATTTAAAACACTAAAATGGCTGTATCTCCTAAACTAGGAGTCTGCGCGGGTCATATTATGCACCAGAAAAAAAAATTCAAAACACTAAAATGGCTATATTTCCTAAACTAGGCGTCTGCGGGGGTCATATTATGCACCAGAAAAAAAAAATTCAAAACACTAAAATGGCTATATCTCTTTAACTAGGCGTCTGCGAGGGTCATATTATGCACCAGAAAAAAAAAAAATCAAAACACTAAAATGGCTATATCTCCTAAACTAGGCGTCTCCGGGGGTCATATTATGCACCAGAAAAAAAAATTCAAAACTCTAAAATGGCTATATTTCCTAAACTAGGCGTCTGCCGGGGTCATATTATGGACCAGAAAAAAAAAACATTCAAAACTCTGAAATGGCTATATCTCATAAACGCGTCTGCGCGGGTCATATTATGCACCTGAAAAAAAACATTTAAACCACTAAAATGGCTGTATCTCCTAAACTAGGAGTCTGCCCGGGTCATATTATGCACCAGAAAAAAAAAAATTCAAAACACTAAAATGGCTATATTTCCTAAACTAGGCGTCTGCGGGGGTCATATTATGCAATAGAAAAAAAAATGCAAAACACTACAATGGCCATATCTCCTAAACTAGGCGTCTGCGGGAGTCATATTATGCACCGGAAATAAAAATTCAATACACTGAAATGGCTATATTTCCTAAACTAGGCGTCTGCGGGGGTCATTTTATGGACCAGAAAAAAAAAACATTCAAAACACTGAAATGGCTATATCTCCTAAACAAGGCGTCTGCGCGGGTCATATTATGCACCAGAAAAAAAAATCAAAACATTGAAATGGCCATATCTCCTAAACAGGGCGTCTGCGGGGGTAATATTATGGACCAGAAAAAAAAACATTCAAAACACTAAAATGGATATATCTCCTAAACTAGGCGTCTGCGGGGGTCATATTATGGACCAGAAAAACAAAAACATTCAAAACACTAAAATGGATATATCTCCTAAACTAGGCGTCTGCGGGGGTCATATTATGGACCAGAAAAACAAAAACATTCAAAACACTAAAATGGCTATATCTCCTAAACTAGGCGTCTGCGAGGGTCATATTATGCACCGGGAAAAAACAACGCAAAACATTGAAATGGCCATATCTCCTAAACAAGGCGTCTGCCGGGGTTATATTATGGACCAGAAAAAAAAAACATTCAAAACACTAAAATAGCTATTTCTCCTAAACTAGGCGTCTGCGGGGGTCGTTTTATGTACCAGAAAAAAAAAAAAATCAAAACACTAAAATGGCTATATCTCCTTAACTAGGCGTCTGCGGGAGTCATATTATGCACCAGAAAAAAAAAACATTCAAAACACTGAAATGGCTATATCTCCTAAACTAGGGGTCTCCGGGGGTCATATTATGCACCAGAAAAAAAATCAAAACATTGAAATGGCCATATTTCCTAAACAGGGCGTCTGCGGGGGTAATATTATGGACCAGAAAAAAAAAACATTCAAAACACTAAAATGGATATATCTCCTAAACTAGGCGTCTGCGGGGGTCATATTATGGACCAGAAAAACAAAAACATTCAAAACACTAAAATGGCTATATCTCCTAAACTAGGCGTCTGCGGGGGTCATATTATGCAATAGAAAAAAAAATGCAAAACACTACAATGGCCATATCTCCTAAACTAGGCGTCTGCGGGAGTCATATTGTGCACCAGAAATAAAAATTCAAAACACTAAAATGGCTATATTTCCTGAACTAGGCGTCTGCGGGGCTCATATTATGCAATAGAAAAAAAATGCAAAACACTACAATGGCCATATCTCCTAAACTAGGCGTCTGCGGGAGTCATATTATGCACCAGAAATAAAAATTCAAAACACTAAAATGGCTATATTTCCTAAACTAGGCGTCTGCGGGGGTCATATTATGGACCAGAAAAACAAAAACATTCAAAACACTAAAATGGATATATCTCCTAAACTAGGCGTCTGCGGGGGTCATATTATGGACCAGAAAAACAAAAACATTCAAAACACTAAAATGGCTATATCTCCTAAACTAGGCGTCTGCGAGGGTCATATTATGCACCGGGAAAAAACAACGCAAAACATTGAAATGGCCATATCTCCTAAACAAGGCGTCTGCCGGGGTTATATTATGGAACAGAAAAAAAAAACATTCAAAACACTAAAATAGCTATTTCTCCTAAACTAGGCGTCTGCGGGGGTAATATTATGGACCAGAAAAAAAAACATTCAAAACACTAAAATGGATATATCTCCTAAACTAGGCGTCTGCGGGGGTCATATTATGGACCAGAAAAACAAAAACATTCAAAACACTAAAATGGATATATCTCCTAAACTAGGCGTCTGCGGGGGTCATATTATGGACCAGAAAAACAAAAACATTCAAAACACTAAAATGGCTATATCTCCTAAACTAGGCGTCTGCGAGGGTCATATTATGCACCGGGAAAAAACAACGCAAAACATTGAAATGGCCATATCGCCTAAACAAGGCGTCTGCCGGGGTTATATTATGGACCAGAAAAAAAAAACATTCAAAACACTAAAATAGCTATTTCTCCTAAACTAGGCGTCTGCGGGGGTCGTTTTATGTACCAGAAAAAAAAAAAAAAATCAAAACACTAAAATGGCTATATCTCCTTAACTAGGCGTTTGCGGGAGTCATATTATGCACCAGAAAAAAAAAACATTCAAAACACTGAAATGGCTATATCTCCTAAACTAGGGGTCTCCGGGGGTCATATTATGCACCAGAAAAAAAATCAAAACATTGAAATGGCCATATTTCCTAAACAGGGCGTCTGCGGGGGTAATATTATGGACCAGAAAAAAAAAACATTCAAAACACTAAAATGGATATATCTCCTAAACTAGGCGTCTGCGGGGGTCATATTATGGACCAGAAAAACAAAAACATTCAAAACACTAAAATGGCTATATCTCCTAAACTAGGCGTCTGCGGGGGTAATATTATGGACCAGAAAAAAAAAACATTCAAAACACTAAAATGGATATATCTCCTAAACTAGGCGTCTGCGCGGGTCATATTATGCACCTGAAAAAAAACATTTAAAACACTAAAATGGCTGTATCTCCTAAACTAGGCGTCCGCGGGGTCATATTATGCAATAGAAAAAAAATGCAAAACACTACAATGGCCATATCTCCTAAACTAGGTGTCTGCGGGAGTCATATTATGCAATAGAAAAAAAAATGCAAAACACTACAATGGCCATATCTCCTAAACTAGGCGTCTGCGGGAGTCATATTATGCACCAGAAATAAAAATTCAAAACACTAAAATGGCTATATTTCCTAAACTAGGCGTCTGCGGGGGTCATATTATGCACCAGAAAAAAAAAACATTCAAAACACTGAAATGGCTATATCTCCTAAACTAGGCGTCTCCGGGGGTCATATTATGCACCAGAAAAAAAATCAAAACATTGAAATGGCCATATTTCCTAAACAGGGCGTCTGCGGGGGTAATATTATGGACCAGAAAAAAAAAACATTCAAAACACTAAAATGGATATATCTCCTAAACTAGGCGTCTGCGCGGGTCATATTATGCACCTGAAAAAAAACATTTAAAACACTAAAATGGCTGTATCTCCTAAACTAGGCGTCCGCGGGGTCATATTATGCAATAGAAAAAAAATGCAAAACACTACAATGGCCATATCTCCTAAACTAGGCGTCTGCGGGAGTCATATTATGCACCAGAAATAAAAATTCAAAACACTAAAATGGCTATATTTCCTAAACTTGGCGTCTGCGGGGGTCATATTATGCACCAGAAAAAAAAAACATTCAAAACACTGAAATGGCTATATCTCCTAAACTAGGCGTCTCCGGGGGTCATATTATGCACCAGAAAAAAAATCAAAACATTGAAATGGCCATATTTCCTAAACAGGGCGTCTGCGGGGGTAATATTATGGACCAGAAAAAAAAAACATTCAAAACACTAAAATGGATATATCTCCTAAACTAGGCGTCTGCGCGGGTCATATTATGCACCTGAAAAAAAACATTTAAAACACTAAAATGGCTGTATCTCCTAAACTAGGCGTCCGCGGGGTCATATTATGCAATAGAAAAAAAATGCAAAACACTACAATGGCCATATCTCCTAAACTAGGCGTCTGCGGGAGTCATATTATGCACCAGAAATAAAAATTCAAAACACTAAAATGGCTATATTTCCTAAACTTGGCGTCTGCGGGGGTCATATTATGCACCAGAAAAAAAAAACATTCAAAACACTGAAATGGCTATATCTCCTAAACTAGGCGTCTCCGGGGGTCATATTATGCACCAGAAAAAAATCAAAACATTGAAATGGCCATATTTCCTAAGCAGGGCGTCTGCGGGGGTAATATTATGGACCAGAAAAAAAAAACATTCAAAACACTAAAATGGATATATCTCCTAAACTAGGCGTCTGCGCGGGTCATATTATGCACCTGAAAAAAAACATTTAAAACACTACAATGGCTGTATCTCCTAAACTAGGCGTCCGCGGGGTCATATTATGCAATAGAAAAAAAATGCAAAACACTACAATGGCCATATCTCCTAAACTAGGCGTCTGCGGGAGTCATATTATGCACCAGAAATAAAAATTCAAAACACTAAAATGGCTATATTTCCTAAACTTGGCGTCTGCGGGGGTCATATTATGCACCAGAAAAAAAAAACATTCAAAACACTGAAATGGCTATATCTCCTAAACTAGGCGTCTCCGGGGGTCATATTATGCACCAGAAAAAAAATCAAAACATTGAAATGGCCATATTTCCTAAACAGGGCGTCTGCGGGGGTAATATTATGGACCAGAAAAAAAAAACATTCAAAACACTAAAATGGATATATCTCCTAAACTAGGCGTCTGCGCGGGTCATATTATGCACCTGAAAAAAAACATTTAAAACACTAAAATGGCTGTATCTCCTAAACTAGGCGTCCGCGGGGTCATATTATGCAATAGAAAAAAAATGCAAAACACTACAATGGCCATATCTCCTAAACTAGGCGTCTGCGGGAGTCATATTGTGCACCAGAAATAAAAATTCAAAACACTAAAATGGCTATATTTCCTAAACTAGGCGTCTGCGGGGGTCATATTATGCAATAGAAAAAAAAATGCAAAACACTACAATGGCCATATCTCCTAAACTAGGCGTCTGCGGGAGTCATATTATGCACCAGAAATAAAAATTCAAAACACTAAAATGGCTATATTTCCTAAACTTGGCGTCTGCGGGGGTTATATTATGGACCAGTAAAACAAAAACATTCAAAACACTAAAATAGCTATATCTCCTAAACTAGGCGTCTGCGGGGGTCATATTATGCACCAGAAAAAAAAATTCAAAACACTAAAATGGCTATATTTCCTAAACTAGGCGTCTGCGGGGGTCATTTTATGGACCAGAAAAAAAAAACATTCAAAACACTGAAATGGCTATATCTCCTAAACAAGGCGTCTGCGCGGGTCATATTATGCACCAGAAAAAAAATCAAAACATTGAAATGGACATATTTCCTAAACAGGGCGTCTGCGGGGGTAATATTATGGACCAGAAAAAAAAAACATTCAAAACACTAAAATGGATATATCTCCTAAACTAGGCGTCTGCGGGGGTTATATTATGGACCAGAAAAACAAAAACATTCAAAACACTAAAATGGCTATATCTCCTAAACTAGGCGTCTGCGGGGGTCATATTATGCACCAGAAAAAAAAATTCAAAACTCTAAAATGGCTATATTTCCTAAACTAGGCGTCTGCCGGGGTCATATTATGGACCAGAAAAAAAAAACATTCAAAACACTGAAATGGCTATATCTCCTAAACAAGGCGTCTGCGCGGGTCATATTATGCACCTGAAAAAAAACATTTAAAACACTAAAATGGCTGTATCTCCTAAACTAGGAGTCTGCCCGGGTCATATTATGCACCAGAAAAAAAAAAAATTCAAAACACTAAAATGGCTATATTTCCTAAACTAGGCGTCTGCAGGGGTCATATTATGCAATAGAAAAAAAAATGCAAAACACTACAATGGCCATATCTCCTAAACTAGGCGTCTGCGGGAGTCATATTATGCACCAGAAAAAAAAAACATTCAAAACACTGAAATGGCTATATCTCCTAAACAAGGCGTCTGCGCGGGTCATATTATGCACCAGAAAAAAAAATCAAAACATTGAAATCTCCTAAACAGGGCGTCTGCGGGGGTAATATTATGCACCAGAAAAAAAATCAAAACATTGAAATGGCCATATTTCCTAAACAGGGCGTCTGCGGGGGTAATATTATGGACCAGAAAAAAAAAACATTCAAAACACTAAAATGGATATATCTCCTAAACTAGGCGTCTGCGGGGGTCATATTATGGACCAGAAAAACAAAAACATTCAAAACACTAAAATGGTTAAATCTCCTAAACTAGGCGTCTGCGGGGGTCATATTATGCAATAGAAAAAAAAATGCAAAACACTACAATGGCCATATCTCCTAAACTAGGCGTCTGCGGGAGTCATATTATGCACCAGAAATAAAAATTCAAAACACTAAAATGGCTATATTTCCTAAACTTGGCGTCTGCGGGGGTCATATTATGCACCAGAAAAAAAAAACATTCAAAACACTGAAATGGCTATATCTCCTAAACTAGGCGTCTCCGGGGGTCATATTATGCACCAGAAAAAAAATCAAAACATTGAAATGGCCATATTTCCTAAACAGGGCGTCTGTGGGGGTAATATTATGGACCAGAAAAAAAAAACATTCAAAACACTAAAATGGATATATCTCCTAAACTAGGCGTCTGCGCGGGTCATATTATGCACCTGAAAAAAAACATTTAAAACACTAAAATGGCTGTATCTCCTAAACTAGGCGTCCGCGGGGTCATATTATGCAATAGAAAAAAAATGCAAAACACTACAATGGCCATATCTCCTAAACTAGGCGTCTGCGGGAGTCATATTGTGCACCAGAAATAAAAATTCAAAACACTAAAATGGCTATATTTCCTAAACTAGGCGTCTGCGGGGGTCATTTTATGGACCAGAAAAAAAAAAACATTCAAAACACTGAAATGGCTATATCTCCTAAACAAGGCGTCTGCGTGGGTCATATTATGCACCAGAAAAAAAATCAAAACATTGAAATGGACATATTTCCTAAACAGGGCGTCTGCGGGGGTAATATTATGGACCAGAAAAAAAAAACATTCAAAACCCTAAAATGGATATATCTCCTAAACTAGGCGTCTGCGGGGGTCATATTATGGACCAGAAAAACCAAAACATTCAAAATACTAAAATGGATATATCTCCTAAACTAGGCGTCTGCGGGGGTCATATTATGGACCAGAAAAACAAAAACATTCAAAACACTAAAATGGCTATATCTCCTAAACTAGGCGTCTGCGAGGGTCATATTATGCACCGGGAAAAAACAACGCAAAACATTGAAATGGCCATATCTCCTAAACAAGGCGTCTGCCGGGGTTATATTATGGACCAGAAAAAAAAAACATTCAAAACACTAAAATAGCTATTTCTCCTAAACTAGGCGTCTGCGGGGGTCGTTTTATGTACCAGAAAAAAAAAAAAAAATCAAAACACTAAAATGGCTATATCTCCTTAACTAGGCGTCTGCGGGAGTCATATTATGCACCAGAAAAAAAAAACATTCAATACACTGAAATGGCTATATCTCCTAAACTAGGGGTCTCCGGGGGTCATATTATGCACCAGAAAAAAAATCAAAAAATTGAAATGGCCATATTTCCTAAACAGGGCGTCTGCGGGGGTAATATTATGGACCAGAAAAAAAAAACATTCAAAACACTAAAATGGATATATCTCCTAAACTAGGCGTCTGCGGGGTCATATTATGGACCAGAAAAACAAAAACATTCAAAACACTAAAATGGCTATATCTCCTAAACTAGGCGTCTGCGAGGGTCATATTATGCACCGGGAAAAAACAACGCAAAACATTGAAATGGCCATATCTCCTAAACAAGGCGTCTGCCGGGGTTATATTATGGACCAGAAAAAAAAAACATTCAAAACACTAAAATAGCTATTTCTCCTAAACTAGGCGTCTGCGGGGGTCGTTTTATGTACCAGAAAAAAAAAAAAAAATCAAAACACTAAAATGGCTATATCTCCTTAACTAGGCGTCTGCGGGAGTCATATTATGCACCAGAAAAAAAAAACATTCAAAACACTGAAATGGCTATATCTCCTAAACTAGGGGTCTCCGGGGGTCATATTATGCACCAGAAAAAAAATCAAAACATTGAAATGGCCATATTTCCTAAACAGGGCGTCTGCGGGGGTAATATTATGGACCAGAAAAAAAAAACATTCAAAACACTAAAATGGATATATCTCCTAAACTAGGCGTCTGCGGGGGTCATATTATGGACCAGAAAAACAAAAACATTCAAAACACTAAAATGGCTATATCTCCTAAACTAGGCGTCTGCGGGGGTCATATTATGCAATAGAAAAAAAAATGAAAAACACTAGAATGGCCATATCTCCTAAACTAGGCGTCTGCGGGAGTCATATTGTGCACCAGAAATAAAAATTCAAAACACTAAAATGGCTATATTTCCTAAACTTGGCGTCTGCGGGGGTCATATTATGCACCAGAAAAAAAAAACATTCAAAACACTGAAATGGCTATATCTCCTAAACTAGGCGTCTCCGGGGGTCATATTATGCACCAGAAAAAAAATCAAAACATTGAAATGGCCATATTTCCTAAACAGGGCGTCTGTGGGGGTAATATTATGGACCAGAAAAAAAAAACATTCAAAACACTAAAATGGATATATCTCCTAAACTAGGCGTCTGCGGGGGTTATATTATGGACCAGAAAAACAAAAACATTCAAAACACTAAAATGGCTATATCTCCTAAACTAGGCGTCTGCGGGGGTCATATTATGCACCAGAAAAAAAAATTCAAAACTCTAAAATGGCTATATTTCCTAAACTAGGCGTCTGCCGGGGTCATATTATGGACCAGAAAAAAAAAACATTCAAAACACTGAAATGGCTATATCTCCTAAACAAGGCGTCTGCGCGGGTCATATTATGCACCTGAAAAAAAACATTTAAAACACTAAAATGGCTGTATCTCCTAAACTAGGAGTCTGCCCGGGTCATATTATGCACCAGAAAAAAAAAAAATTCAAAACACTAAAATGGCTATATTTCCTAAACTAGGCGTCTGCAGGGGTCATATTATGCAATAGAAAAAAAAATGCAAAACACTACAATGGCCATATCTCCTAAACTAGGCGTCTGCGGGAGTCATATTATGCACCAGAAAAAAAAAACATTCAAAACACTGAAATGGCTATATCTCCTAAACAAGGCGTCTGCGCGGGTCATATTATGCACCAGAAAAAAAAATCAAAACATTGAAATGGCCATATCTCCTAAACAGGGCGTCTGCGGGGGTAATATTATGCACCAGAAAAAAAATCAAAACATTGAAATGGCCATATTTCCTAAACAGGGCGTCTGCGGGGGTAATATTATGGACCAGAAAAAAAAAACATTCAAAACACTAAAATGGATATATCTCCTAAACTAGGCGTCTGCGGGGGTCATATTATGGACCAGAAAAACAAAAACATTCAAAACACTAAAATGGTTAAATCTCCTAAACTAGGCGTCTGCGGGGGTCATATTATGCAATAGAAAAAAAAAAGCAAAACACTACAATGGCCATATCTCCTAAACTAGGCGTCTGCGGGAGTCATATTATGCACCAGAAATAAAAATTCAAAACACTAAAATGGCTATATTTCCTAAACTTGGCGTCTGCGGGGGTCATATTATGCACCAGAAAAAAAAAACATTCAAAACACTGAAATGGCTATATCTCCTAAACTAGGCGTCTCCGGGGGTCATATTATGCACCAGAAAAAAAATCAAAACATTGAAATGGCCATATTTCCTAAACAGGGCGTCTGTGGGGGTAATATTATGGACCAGAAAAAAAAAACATTCAAAACACTAAAATGGATATATCTCCTAAACTAGGCGTCTGCGCGGGTCATATTATGCACCTGAAAAAAAACATTTAAAACACTAAAATGGCTGTATCTCCTAAACTAGGCGTCCGCGGGGTCATATTATGCAATAGAAAAAAAATGCAAAACACTACAATGGCCATATCTCCTAAACTAGGCGTCTGCGGGAGTCATATTGTGCACCAGAAATAAAAATTCAAAACACTAAAATGGCTATATTTCCTAAACTAGGCGTCTGCGGGGGTCATTTTATGGACCAGAAAAAAAAAACATTCAAAACACTGAAATGGCTATATCTCCTAAACAAGGCGTCTGCGTGGGTCATATTATGCACCAGAAAAAAAATCAAAACATTGAAATGGACATATTTCCTAAACAGGGCGTCTGCGGGGGTAATATTATGGACCAGAAAAAAAAAACATTCAAAACCCTAAAATGGATATATCTCCTAAACTAGGCGTCTGCGGGGGTCATATTATGGACCAGAAAAACAAAAACATTCAAAATACTAAAATGGATATATCTCCTAAACTAGGCGTCTGCGAGGGTCATATTATGCACCGGGAAAAAACAACGCAAAACATTGAAATGGCCATATCTCCTAAACAAGGCGTCTGCCGGGGTTATATTATGGACCAGAAAAAAAAAACATTCAAAACACTAAAATAGCTATTTCTCCTAAACTAGGCGTCTGCGGGGGTCGTTTTATGTACCAGAAAAAAAAAAAAAAATCAAAACACTAAAATGGCTATATCTCCTTAACTAGGCGTCTGCGGGAGTCATATTATGCACCAGAAAAAAAAAACATTCAAAACACTGAAATGGCTATATCTCCTAAACTAGGGGTCTCCGGGGGTCATATTATGCACCAGAAAAAAAATCAAAACATTGAAATGGCCATATTTCCTAAACAGGGCGTCTGCGGGGGTAATATTATGGACCAGAAAAAAAAAACATTCAAAACACTAAAATGGATATATCTCCTAAACTAGGCGTCTGCGGGGGTCATATTATGGACCAGAAAAACAAAAACATTCAAAACACTAAAATGGCTATATCTCCTAAACTAGGCGTCTGCGAGGGTCATATTATGCACCGGGAAAAAACAACGCAAAACATTGAAATGGCCATATCTCCTAAACAAGGCGTCTGCCGGGGTTATATTATGGACCAGAAAAAAAAAACATTCAAAACACTAAAATAGCTATTTCTACTAAACTAGGCGTCTGCGGGGGTCGTTTTATGTACCAGAAAAAAAAAAAAAAATCAAAACACTAAAATGGCTATATCTCCTTAACTAGGCGTCTGCGGGAGTCATATTATGCACCAGAAAAAAAAAACATTCAAAACACTGAAATGGCTATATCTCCTAAACTAGGGGTCTCCGGGGGTCATATTATGCACCAGAAAAAAAATCAAAACATTGAAATGGCCATATTTCCTAAACAGGGCGTCTGCGGGGGTAATATTATGGACCAGAAAAAAAAAACATTCAAAACACTAAAATGGATATATCTCCTAAACTAGGCGTCTGCGGGGGTCATATTATGGACCAGAAAAACAAAAACATTCAAAACACTAAAATGGCTATATCTCCTAAACTAGGCGTCTGCGGGGGTCATATTATGCAATAGAAAAAAAAATGAAAAACACTAGAATGGCCATATCTCCTAAACTAGACGTCTGCGGGAGTCATATTGTGCACCAGAAATAAAAATTCAAAACACTAAAATGGCTATATTTCCTAAACTAGGCGTCTGCGGGGGTCATATTATGCAATAGAAAAAAAAATGCAAAACACTACAATGGCCATATCTCCTAAACTAGGCGTCTGCGGGAGTCATATTATGCACCAGAAATAAAAATTCAAAACACTAAAATGGCTATATTTCCTAAACTAGGCGTCTGCGGGGGTCATATTATGCACCAGAAAAAAAAAACATTCAAAACACTGAAATGGCTATATCTCCTAAACTAGGCGTCTCCGGGGGTCATATTATGCACCAGAAAAAAAATCAAAACATTGAAATGGCCATATTTCCTAAACAGGGCGTCTGCGGGGGTAATATTATGGACCAGAAAAAAAAAACATTCAAAACACTAAAATGGGTATATCTCCTAAACTAGGCGTCTGCGCGGGTCATATTATGCACCTGAAAAAAAACATTTAAAACACTACAATGGCTGTATCTCCTAAACTAGGCGTCCGCGGGGTCATATTATGCAATAGAAAAAAAATGCAAAACACTACAATGGCCATATCTCCTAAACTAGGCGTCTGCGGGAGTCATATTATGCACCAGAAATAAAAATTCAAAACACTAAAATGGCTATATTTCCTAAACTTGGCGTCTGCGGGGGTCATATTATGCACCAGAAAAAAAAAACATTCAAAACACTGAAATGGCTATATCTCCTAAACTAGGCGTCTCCGGGGGTCATATTATGCACCAGAAAAAAAATCAAAACATTGAAATGGCCATATTTCCTAAACAGGGCGTCTGCGGGGGTAATATTATGGACCAGAAAAAAAAAACATTCAAAACACTAAAATGGATATATCTCCTAAACTAGGCGTCTGCGCGGGTCATATTATGCACCTGAAAAAAAACATTTAAAACACTAAAATGGCTGTATCTCCTAAACTAGGCGTCCGCGGGGTCATATTATGCAATAGAAAAAAAATGCAAAACACTACAATGGCCATATCTCCTAAACTAGGTGTCTGCGGGAGTCATATTATGCACCAGAAATAAAAATTCAAAACACTAAAATGGCTATATTTCCTAAACTTGGCGTCTGCGGGGGTCATATTATGCACCAGAAAAAAAAAACATTCAAAACACTGAAATGGCTATATCTCCTAAACTAGGCGTCTCCGGGGGTCATATTATGCACCAGAAAAAAAATCAAAACATTGAAATGGCCATATTTCCTAAACAGGGCGTCTGCGGGGGTAATATTATGGACCAGAAAAAAAAAACATAAAAAACACTAAAATGGATATATCTCCTAAACTAGGCGTCTGCGCGGGTCATATTATGCACCTGAAAAAAAACATTTAAAACACTACAATGGCTGTATCTCCTAAACTAGGCGTCCGCGGGGTCATATTATGCAATAGAAAAAAAATGCAAAACACTACAATGGCCATATCTCCTAAACTAGGCGTCTGCGGGAGTCATATTATGCACCAGAAATAAAAATTCAAAACACTAAAATGGCTATATTTCCTAAACTTGGCGTCTGCGGGGGTCATATTATGCACCAGAAAAAAAAAACATTCAAAACACTGAAATGGCTATATCTCCTAAACTAGGCGTCTCCGGGGGTCATATTATGCACCAGAAAAAAAATCAAAACATTGAAATGGCCATATTTCCTAAACAGGGCGTCTGCGGGGGTAATATTATGGACCAGAAAAAAAAAACATTCAAAACACTAAAATGGATATATCTCCTAAACTAGGCGTCTGCGCGGGTCATATTATGCACCTGAAAAAAAACATTTAAAACACTAAAATGGCTGTATCTCCTAAACTAGGCGTCCGCGGGGTCATATTATGCAATAGAAAAAAAATGCAAAACACTACAATGGCCATATCTCCTAAACTAGGCGTCTGCGGGAGTCATATTATGCACCAGAAATAAAAATTCAAAACACTAAAATGGCTATATTTCCTAAACTTGGCGTCTGCGGGGGTTATATTATGGACCAGAAAAACAAAAACATTCAAAACACTAAAATGGCTATATCTCCTAAACTAGGCGTCTGCGGGGGTCATATTATGCACCAGAAAAAAAAATTCAAAACACTAAAATGGCTATATTTCCTAAACTAGGCGTCTGCGGGGGTCATTTTATGGACCAGAAAAAAAAAACATTCAAAACACTGAAATGGCTATATCTCCTAAACAAGGCGTCTGCGCGGGTCATATTATGCACCAGAAAAAAAATCAAAACATTGAAATGGACATATTTCCTAAACAGGGCGTCTGCGGGGGTAATATTATGGACCAGAAAAAAAAAACATTCAAAACACTAAAATGGATATATCTCCTAAACTAGGCGTCTGCGGGGGTTATATTATGGACCAGAAAAACAAAAACATTCAAAACACTAAAATGGCTATATCTCCTAAACTAGGCGTCTGCGGGGGTCATATTATGCACCAGAAAAAAAAATTCAAAACTCTAAAATGGCTATATTTCCTAAACTAGGCGTCTGCCGGGGTCATATTATGGACCAGAAAAAAAAAACATTCAAAACACTGAAATGGCTATATCTCCTAAACAAGGCGTCTGCGCGGGTCATATTATGCACCTGAAAAAAAACATTTAAAACACTAAAATGGCTGTATCTCCTAAACTAGGAGTCTGCCCGGGTCATATTATGCACCAGAAAAAAAAAAAATTCAAAACACTAAAATGGCTATATTTCCTAAACTAGGCGTCTGCAGGGGTCATATTATGCAATAGAAAAAAAAATGCAAAACACTACAATGGCCATATCTCCTAAACTAGGCGTCTGCGGGAGTCATATTATGCACCAGAAAAAAAAAACATTCAAAACACTGAAATGGCTATATCTCCTAAACAAGGCGTCTGCGCGGGTCATATTATGCACCAGAAAAAAAAATCAAAACATTGAAATGGCCATATCTCCTAAACAGGGCGTCTGCGGGGGTAATATTATGCACCAGAAAAAAAATCAAAACATTGAAATGGCCATATTTCCTAAACAGGGCGTCTGCGGGGGTAATATTATGGACCAGAAAAAAAAAACATTCAAAACACTAAAATGGATATATCTCCTAAACTAGGCGTCTGCGGGGGTCATATTATGGACCAGAAAAACAAAAACATTCAAAACACTAAAATGGTTAAATCTCCTAAACTAGGCGTCTGCGGGAGTCATATTATGCAATAGAAAAAAAAATGCAAAACACTACAATGGCCATATCTCCTAAACTAGGCGTCTGCGGGAGTCATATTATGCACCAGAAATAAAAATTCAAAACACTAAAATGGCTATATTTCCTAAACTTGGCGTCTGCGGGGGTCATATTATGCACCAGAAAAAAAAAACATTCAAAACACTGAAATGGCTATATCTCCTAAACTAGGCGTCTCCGGGGGTCATATTATGCACCAGAAAAAAAATCAAAACATTGAAATGGCCATATTTCCTAAACAGGGCGTCTGTGGGGGTAATATTATGGACCAGAAAAAAAAAACATTCAAAACACTAAAATGGATATATCTCCTAAACTAGGCGTCTGCGCGGGTCATATTATGCACCTGAAAAAAAACATTTAAAACACTAAAATGGCTGTATCTCCTAAACTAGGCGCCCGCGGGGTCATATTATGCAATAGAAAAAAAATGCAAAACACTACAATGGCCATATCTCCTAAACTAGGCGTCTGCGGGAGTCATATTGTGCACCAGAAATAAAAATTCAAAACACTAAAATGGCTATATTTCCTAAACTAGGCGTCTGCGGGGGTCATTTTATGGACCAGAAAAAAAAAAACATTCAAAACACTGAAATGGCTATATCTCCTAAACAAGGCGTCTGCGTGGGTCATATTATGCACCAGAAAAAAAATCAAAACATTGAAATGGACATATTTCCTAAACAGGGCGTCTGCGGGGGTAATATTATGGACCAGAAAAAAAAAACATTCAAAACCCTAAAATGGATATATCTCCTAAACTAGGCGTCTGCGGGGGTCATATTATGGACCAGAAAAACAAAAACATTCAAAATACTAAAATGGCTATATCTCCTAAACTAGGCGTCTGCGGGGGTCATATTATGCACCAGAAAAAAAAATTCCAAACACAAAAATGGCTATATTTCCTAAACTAGGCATCTGCGGGGGTCATATTATGCATCAGAAAAAAAAATGCAAAACACTACAATGGCCATATCTCCTAAACTAGGCGTCTGCGCGGGTCATATTATGCACCTGAAAAAAAACATTTAAAACACTAAAATGGCTGTATCTCCTAAACTAGGCGTCTGCGCGGGTCATATTATACACCAGAAAAAAAAAATTCAAATCACTAAAATGGCTATATTTCCTAAACTAGGCACCTGCGCGGGTCATATTATGCACCAGAAAAAAAAAAATTCCAAATACTAAAATGGCTATATTTCCTAAACTAGGCGTCTAGGGGGGTCATATTATGCACCAGAAAAAAAAAATGCAAAACTCTAAAATGGCCAAATTTCCTAAACTAGGCGTCTGCGCGGGTCATAATATGCACAAAAAAAAAAATTCAAAACACTAAAATGGCTATATTTCCTAAACTAGGCGTCTGTGGGAGTCATATTATGCACCAGAAAAAAAAAATTCCAAACACTAAAATGGCTATATTTCCTAAACTAGGCGTCTGCGGGGGTCATATTATGCACCAGAAGAAAAAATGCGAAACACTAAAATGGCCATATCTCCTAAGCTAGGCGTCTGCGGGGGTCATATTATGGACCAGAAAAAAAAAAACATTCACAACACTAAAATGGCTCTATCTTTTAAACTAGGCGTCTGCGGTTTTCATATTATGCACCTGAAAAAACAAATCAAAACACTAAAATGGCTGCACTTAATAATCTAAGCGTCTGCGGGGTCATATTAAGCACCTGAAAAAAACATTTAAAACACTAAAATGGCTGTATCTCCTAAACTAAGCGTCTGCGGGGGTCATATTATGGACCAGAAAAAAAAATACATTCAAAACACTAAAATGGCTATATCTCCTAAACTAGGCGTCTGCGGGAGTCTATTATACACCAGAAAAAAAAATGCAAAACACTACAATGGCCATATCTCCTAAACTAGGCGACTGCTCGGGTCATATTATGCACCAGAAAAAAAAATGCAAAACACTAAAATGGCTATATTTCCTAAACTAGGCGTCTGCGGGGGTCATATTATGGACCAGAAAAAAAAACACATTCAAAACACTAAAATGGCTATATCTCCTAAACTAGGCGTCTGCGCGGGTCATATTATGCACCAGAAAAAAAAACTTCAAAACACTAACATGGCTATATTCCCTAAACTAGGCGTCTGCGGGGGTCATATTATGGACCAGAAAAAAAAACACATTCAAAACACTAAAATGGCTATATCTCCTAAACTAGGCGTCTGCGCGGGTCATATTATGCACCAGAAAAAAAAAATTCCAAACACTAAAATGGCTATATTTCCTAAACTAGGCGTCTGCGGGGGTCATATTATGCAACAGAAAAAAAAAATTCAAAACATTAAAATGGCTATATTTCCTAAACTATTCGTCTGCGCGGGTCATAATATGCACAAAAAAAAAAAAATTCAAAACACTAAAATGGCTATATTTCCTAAACTAGGCGTCTGTGGGAGTCATATTATGCACCAGAAAAAAAACATTCAAAACACTAAAATGGCTATATTTCCTAAACTAGGCGTCTGCGGGAGTCATATTATGCACCAGAAAAAAAAAATTGCAAACACTAAAATGGCTATATTTCCTAAACTAGGCGTCTGCGGGGGTCATATTATGGACCAGAAAAAAAAAACATTCACAACACTAAAATGGCTGTATCTTTTAAACTAGGCGTCTGCGGTTTTCATATTATGCACCTGAAAAAACAAATCAAAACACTAAAATGGCTGCATTTAATAATCTAAGCGTCTGCGGGGTCATATTAAGCACCAGAAAAAAACATTTAAAACACTAAAATGGCTGTATCACCTAAACTAGGAGACTGCGCGGGTCATATTATGCACCAGAAAAAAAAATTCAAAACACTAAAATGGCTATATTTCCTAAACTAGGCGTCTGCGGGGGTCATATTATGCACCAGAAAAAAAAAAATTCAAAACACAAAAATGGCTATATCTCTTTAACTAGGCGTCTGCGGGGGTCATATTATGCACCAGAAAAAAAAACATTCAAAACCCTAAAATGGCTATATCTCCTAAACTAGGCGTCTCCGGGGGTCATATTATGCACCAGAAAAAAAAATTCAAAACTCTAAAATGGCTATATTTCCTAAACTAGGCGTCTGCGGGGGTCATTTTATGGACCAGACAAAAAAAATTCAAAACACAAAAATGGCTATATCTCTTTAACTAGGCGTCTGCGGGGGTCATATTATGGACCAGAAAAAAAAAACATTCAAAACACTGAAATGGCTATATCTCCTAAACTAGGCGTCTCCGGGGGTCATATTATGCACCAGAAAAAAAAATTCAAAACACTAAAATGGCTATATTTCCTAAACTAGGCGTCTGCGGGGGTCATTTTATGGACCAGACAAAAAAAAACATTCAAAACACTGAAATGGCTATATCTCCTAAACAAGGCGTCTGCGCGGGTCATATTATGCACCAGAAAAAAAAAATCAAAACATTGAAATGGCCATATCTCCTAAACAGGGCGTCTGCGGGGGTAGTATTATGGACCAGAAAAAAAAAACATTCAAAACACTAAAATGGATATATCTCCTAAGCTAGGCGTCTGCGGGGGTCATATTATGGACCAGAAAAACAAAAACATTCAAAACACTAAAATGGATATATCTCCTAAACTAGGCGTCTGCGGGAGTCATATTACGCACCAGAAAAAAAAACATTCAAAACACTGAAATGGCTATATCTCCTAAACTAGGCGTCTCCGGGGGTCATATTATGCACCAGAAAAAAAAATTCAAAACACTAAAATGGCTATATTTCTTAAACTAGGCGTCTGCGGGGGTCATTTTATGGACCAGAAAAAAAAAACATTCAAAACACTGAAATATCTATATCTCCTAAACAAGGCGTCTGCGCGGGTCATATTATGCACCTGAAAAAAAACATTTAAAACACTAAAATACCTGTATCTCCTAAACTAGGAGTCTGCGGGGGTCATTTTATGAACCAGAAAAAAAAAAAATCAAAACACTAAAATGGCTATATCTCCTTAACTAGGCGTCTGCGGGAGTCATATTATGCACCAGAAAAAAAAAAACATTCAAAACACTGAAATGGCTATATCTCCTAAACTAGGCGTCTCCGGGGGTCATATTATGCACCAGAAAAAAAAATTCAAAACACTAAAATGGCTATATTTCCTAAACTAGGCGTCTGCGGGGGTCATATTATGCACCAGAAAAAAAAAAATTCAAAACACAAAAATGGCTATATCTCTTTAACTAGGCGTCTGTGGGGGTCATATTATGGACCAGAAAAAAAAAACATTCAAAACACTGAAATGGCTATATCTCCTAAACAAGGCGTCTGCGCGGGTCATATTATGCACCTGAAAAAAAACATTTAAAACACTAAAATGGCTGTATCTCCTAAACTAGGAGTCTGCGGGGGTCATTTTATGAACCAGAAAAAAAAAAAAATCAAAACACTAAAATGGCTATATCTCCTTAACTAGGCGTCTGCGGGAGTCATATTATGCACCAGAAAAAAAAAACATTCAAAACACTGAAATGGCTATATCTCCTAAACTAGGCGTCTCCGGGGGTCATATTATGCACCAGAAAAAAAAATTCAAAACACTAAAATGGCTATATTTCCTAAACTAGGCGTCTGCGGGGGTCATTTTATGGACCAGACAAAAAAAAACATTCAAAACACTGAAATGGCTATATCTCCTAAACAAGGCGTCTGCGCGGGTCATATTATGCACCAGAAAAAAAAAATCAAAACATTGAAATGGCCATATCTCCTAAACAGGGCGTCTGCGTGGGTAGTATTATGGACCAGAAAAAAAAAAACATTCAAAACACTAAAATGGATATATCTCCTAAACTAGGCGTCTGCGGGGGTCATATTATGGACCAGAAAAACAAAAACATTCAAAACACTAAAATGGATATATCTCCTAAACTAGGCGTCTGCGGGAGTCATATTATGCACCAGAAAAAAAAAACATTCAAAACACTGAAATGGCTATATCTCCTAAACTAGGCGTCTCCGGGGGTCATATTATGCACCAGAAAAAAAAATTCAAAACACTAAAATGGCTATATTTCCTAAACTAGGCGTCTGCGGGGGTCATTTTATGGACCAGAAAAAAAAAACATTCACAACACTGAAATGGCTATATCTCCTAAACAAGGCGTCTGCGCGGGTCATATTATGCACCAGAAAAAAAAAATCAAAACATTGAAATGGCCATATCTCCTAAAGAGGCCGTCTGCGGGAGTCATATTATGCACCAGAAAAAAAAAATTTCAAGACACTAAATTGCCTATATTTCCTAAACTAGGCGTCTGCGGGAGTCATATTATGCACCAGAAAAAAAAATTCCAAACACTAAAATGGCTATATTTCCTAAACTAGGCGTCTGCGGGGGTCATTTTATGGACCAGAAAAAAAAAACATTCACAACACTGAAATGGCTATATCTCCTAAACAAGGCGTCTGCGCGGGTCATATTATGCACCAGAAAAAAAAAATCAAAACATTGAAATGGCCATATCTCCTAAAGAGGCCGTCTGCGGGAGTCATATTATGCATCAGAAAAAAAAATGCAAAACACTACAATGGCCATATCTCCTAAACTACGCGTCTGCGGGAGTCATATTATGCACCAGAAAAAAAAATTCAAAACACTAAAATGGCTATATTTCATAAACTAGGCGTCTGCGTGGGTCATTTTATGGACCAGAAAAAAAAAACATTCAAAACACTGAAATGGCTATATCTCCTAAACAAGGAGTCTGCGCGGGTCATATTATGCACCAGAAAAAAAAATCAAAACATTGAAATGGCCATATCTCCTAAACAGGGCGTCTGCGGGGGTAATATTATGGACCAGAAAAAAAAACACATTCAAAACACTAAAACGGATATATCTCCTAAACCAGGCGTCTGCGGGGGTCATATTATGGACCAGAAAAACATTCAAAACACTAAAGTGGCTATATCTAATAAACCAGGCGTCTGCGCGGGTCATATAATGCACCAGAAAAAAAAAATTCAAAACACTAAAATGGCTATATTTCCTAAACTAGGCGTCTGCGTGGGTCATTTTATGGACCAGAAAAAAAAAACATTCAAAACACTGAAATGGCTATATCTCCTAAACAAGTAGTCTGCGCGGGTCATATTATGCACTAGAAAAAAAAATCAAAACATTGAAATGGCCATATCTCCTAAACAGGGCGTCTGCGGGGGTAATATTATGGACCAGAAAAAAAAAAACATTCAAAACACTAAAATGGATATATCTTCTAAACTAGGCGTCTGCGGGGGTCATATTATGGACCAGAAAAACAAAAACATTCAAAACACTAAAATGGCTATATCTCCTAAACTAGGCGTCTGCGCGGGTCATATAATGCACCAGAAAAAAAAATTTCAAGACACTAAATTGGCTATATTTCTTAAACTAGGCGTCTGCGTGGGTCATTTTATGGACCAGAAAAAAAAAACATTCAAAACACTGAAATGGCTATATCTCCTAAACAAGGAGTCTGCGCGGGTCATATTATGCACTAGAAAAAAAAATCAAAACATTGAAATGGCCATATCTCCTAAACAGGGCGTCTGCGGGGGTAATATTATGGACCAGAAAAAAAAAAACATTCAAAACACTAAAATGGCTATATTTCCTAAACTATGCGTCTGCGGGGGTCATATTATGGACCAAAAAAAAAACACATTCAAAACACTAAAATGGCTATATCTATACAACTAGGCGTCTGCGGGAGTCTATTATGCACCAGAAAAAAAAATGCAAAACACTACAATGGCCATATCTCCTAAACTAGGCGACTGCTCGGGTCATATAATGCACCAGAAAAAAAAATGCAAAACACTAAAATTGCTATATTTCCTAAACTAGGCGTCTGCGGGGGTCATATTATGGACCAGAAAAACAAAAACATTCAAAACACTAAAATGGATATTTCTCCTAAACTAGGCGTCTGCGGGGGTCATATTATGCACCGGGAAAAAATAATGCAAAACATTGAAATGGCCATATCTCCTAAACAAGGCGTCTGCCGGGGTTATATTACGGACCAGAAAAAAAAAAACATTCAGAACACGAAAATGGCTATTTCTCCTAAACTAGGCGTCTGCGGGGGTCATTTTATGTACCAGAAAAAAAAAAAATCAAAACACTAAAATGGCTATATCTCCTTAACTAGGCGTCTGCGGGAGTCATATTATGCACCAGAAAAAAAAAACATTCAAAACACTGAAATGGCTATATCTCCTAAACTAGGCGTCTCCGGGGGTCATATTATGCACCAGAAAAAAAAATTTAAAACACTAAAATGGCTATATTTCCTAAACTAGGCGTCTGCGGGGGTCATTTTATGGACCAGAAAAAAAAAAACATTCAAAACACTGAAATGGCTATATCTCCTAAATAAGGCGTCTGCGCGGGTCATATTATGCACCAGAAAAAAAAATCAAAACATTGAAATGGCCATATCTCCTAAAGAGGCCGTCTGCGGGAGTCATATTATGCACCAGAAAAAAAAAACATTCAAAACACTGAAATGGCTATATCTCCTAAACAAGGAGTCTGCGCGGGTCATATTATGCACCAGAAAAAAAAATCAAAACATTGAAATGGCCATATCTCCTAAACAGGGCGTATGCGGGGGTAATATTATGGACCAGAAAAAAAAAAACATTCAAAACACTAAAATGGATATATCTCCTAAACTAGGCGTCTGCGGGGGTCATATTATGGACCAGAAAAACATTCAAAACACTAAAGTGGCTATATCTAATAAACTAGGCGTCTGCGCGGGTCATATAATGCACCAGAAAAAAAAATTCAAAACACTAAAATGGCTATATTTCCTAAACTAGGCGTCTGCGTGGGTCATTTTATGGACCAGAAAAAAAAAACATTCAAAACACTGAAATGGCTATATCTCCTAAACAAGGAGTCTGCGCGGGTCATATTATGCACTAGAAAAAAAAATCAAAACATTGAAATGGCCATATCTCCTAAACAGGGCGTCTGCGGGGGTAATATTATGGCCCAGAAAAAAAAAAACATTCAAAACACTAAAATGGATATATCTCCTAAACTCGGCGTCTGCGGGGGTCATATTATGGACCAGAAAAACAAAAACATTCAAAACACTAAAATGGCTATATCTCCTAAACTAGGCGTCTGCGCGGGTCATATAATGCACCAGAAAAAAAAATTTCAAGACACTAAATTGGCTATATTTCTTAAACTAGGCGTCTGCGTGGATCATTTTATGGACCAGAAAAAAAAAACATTCAAAACACTGAAATGGCTATATCTCCTAAACAAGGAGTCTGCGCGGGTCATATTATGCACTAGAAAAAAAATCAAAACATTGAAATGGCCATATCTCCTAAACAGGGCGTCTGCGGGGGTAATATTATGGACCAGAAAAAAAAAAACATTCAAAACACTAAAATGGCTATATTTCCTTAACTATGCGTCTGCGGGGGTCATATTATGGACCAAAAAAAAAACACATTCAAAACACTAAAATGGCTGTATCTATACAACTAGGCGTCTGCGGGAGTCTATTATGCACCAGAAAAAAAAATGCAAAACACTACAATGGCCATATCTCCTAAACTAGGCGACTGCTCGGGTCATATAATGCACCAGAAAAAAAAATGCAAAACACTAAAATGGCTATATTTCCTAAACTAGGCGTCTGCGGGAGTCATATTATGGACCAGAAAAAAAAAATTCAAAACACTGAAATGGCTATATCTCCTAAACAAGGCGTCTGCGGGTCATATTATGCACCAGAACAAAAAATTAAAACATTGAAATGGCTATATCTCCTAAACAGGGCGTCTGCGGGGGTTATATTATGGACCAGAAAAAAAAACATTCGAAACACTAAAATGGCTATATCTCCTAAACTAGGCGTCTGCGGGGGTCATTTAATGCACCAGAAAAAAAAATTTCAAGACGCTAAATTGGCTATATTTCTTAAACTAGGCGTCTGCGGGGGTCATATTATGGACCAGAAAAAAAAAATTCAAAACACTAAAATGGTTATATTTCCTAAACTAGGCGTCTGCGGGGGTCATATTATGCACCAGAAAAAAAAATTTCGAGACACTAAGTTGGCTATATTTCCTAAACTAGGCGTCTGCGGGAGTCATATTATGCACCAGAAAAAAAAAATCAAAACATTGAAATGGCCATATCTCCTAAACAAAGCGTCTGCGGGGATTATACTCGTATTATGGACCGGAAAAACAAAAACATTCAAAACACTAAAATGGCTATATTTCCTAAACTAGGCGTCTGCGAGGGTCATATTATGCACTAGAAAAAAAAAATTCGAAACACTAAAATGGCTATATTTCCTAAACTAGGCGCCTGCGGGGGTCATATTGTGCACCTGAAAAAAAAACATTTAAAACACTAAAATGGCTGTATCTCCTAAACTAGGCGTCTGCGCGGGTCATATTATGCACCAGAAAAAAAAAAATTCAAAACACTAAAATGGCTATATTTCCTAAACTAACATTTAAAACACTAAAGTGGCTGTATCTCCTAAACTAGGCGTCTGCGCGGGTCATATTATGCACCAGAAAAAAAAAAATTCAAAACACTAAAATGGCTATATTTCCTAAACTAGGCGCCTGCGCGGGTCATATTATGCACCAGCAAAAAAAAAATTCAAAACACTAAAATGGCTATATTTCCTAAACTAGGCGCCTGCGCGGGTCATATTATGCACCAGAAAAAAAAAATTCCAAACACTAAAATGGCTATATTTCCTAAACTAGGCGTCTGCGGGAGTCATATTATGCACCAGAAAAAAAAAATTCCAAACGCTAAAATGGCCTTATTTCCTAAACTAGGCGTCTGCGGGGGTCATATTATGCACCTGGAAAAAAAACATCTAAAACACTAAAATGGTTGTATCTCCTAAACTAGGCGTCTGCGCGGGTCATATTATGCACCAGAAAAAAAAAATTCAAAACACTAAAATGGCTATATTTCCTGAACTAGGCGCCTGCGCGGGTCATATTATGCACCTGAAAAAAAAAATTCAAAACACTAAAATGGCTATATTTCCTAAACTAGGAGTCTGCGGGAGTCATATTATGCACCAGAAAAAAAAAATTCCAAACACTAAAATGGCTATATTTCCTAAACTAGGCGTCTAGGGGGGTCATATTATGCACCAGAAAAAAGAAATGCAAAACACTAAAATGGCCATATTTCCTAAACTAGGCGTCTGCGGGAGTCATATTATGCACCTGAAAAAAAAAATTCAAAACACTAAAATGGCTATATTTCCTAAACTAGGCGTCTGCGGGGGTCATATTATGCACCAGAAAAAAAAATGCAAAACACTAAAATGGCCATATGTCCTAAGCTAGGAGTCTGCGGGGGTCATATTATGGACCAGAAAAAAAAACATTCACAACACTAAAATGGCTGTATCTCTTAAACTAGGCGTCTGCGGTTTTCATATTATGCACCTGAAAAAACAAATCAAAACACTAAAATGGCTGTATTTAATAAACTAAGCGTCTGCGGGGTCATATTATGCACCTGAAAAAAAAACATTTAAAACACTAAAATGGCTGTATCTCCTAAACTAGGAGTCTGCGGGGGTCATATTATGCACCAGAAAGAAAAATCCAAAACACTAAAATGGCTATATCTCCTAAAGTAGGCGTCTCCGGGGGTCATATTATGCACCACAAAAAAAAAATTCAAAACACAAAAATGGCTATATTTCCTAAACTAGGCGTCTGCGGGGGTCATATTGTGCACCTGAAAAAAAAACATTTAAAACACTAAAATGGCTGTATCTCCTAAACTAGGCGTCTGCGCGGGTCATATTATGCACCAGAAAAAAAAAAAATTCAAAACACTAAAATGGCTATATTTCCTAAACTAGGCGCCTGCGCGGGTCATATTATGCACCAGAAAAAAAAAATTCCAAACACTAAAATGGCTATATTTCCTAAACTAGGCGTCTGCGGGAGTCATATTATGCACCAGAAAAAAAAAATTCCAAACGGTAAAATGGCCTTATTTCCTAAACTAGGCGTCTGCGGGGGTCATATTATGCACCTGGAAAAAAAACATCTAAAACACTAAAATGGTTGTATCTCCTAAACTAGGCGTCTGCGCGGGTCATATTATGCACCAGAAAAAAAAAATTCAAAACACTAAAATGGCTATATTTCCTGAACTAGGCGCCTGCGCGGGTCATATTATGCACCAGAAAAAAAAATGCAAAACACTAAAATGGCCATATGTCCTAAGCTAGGAGTCTGCGGGGGTCATATTATGGACCAGAAAAAAAAAACATTCACAACACTAAAATGGCTGTATCTCTTAAACTAGGCGTCTGCGGTTTTCATATTATGCACCTGAAAAAACAAATCAAAACACTAAAATGGCTGTATTTAATAAACTAAGCGTCTGCGGGGTCATATTATGCACCTGAAAAAAAAACATTTAAAACACTAAAATGGCTGTATCTCCTAAACTAGGAGTCTGCGCGGGTCATATTATGCACCAGAAAGAAAAATCCAAAACACTAAAATGGCTATATCTCCTAAACTAGGCGTCTCCGGGGGTCATATTATGCACCACAAAAAAAAAATTCAAAACACAAAAATGGCTATATCTCCTAAACTAGGCGTCTGCGGGGGTCATATTGTGCACCTGAAAAAAAAACATTTAAAACACTAAAATGGCTGTATCTCCTAAACTAGGCGTCTGCGCGGGTCATATTATGCACCAGAAAAAAAAAAAATTCAAAACACTAAAATGGCTATATTTCCTAAACTAGGCGCCTGCGCGGGTCATATTATGCACCAGAAAAAAAAAATTCCAAACACTAAAATGGCTATATTTCCTAAACTAGGCGTCTGCGGGAGTCATATTATGCACCAGAAAAAAAAAATTCCAAACGCTAAAATGGCCTTATTTCCTAAACTAGGCGTCTGCGGGGGTCATATTATGCACCTGGAAAAAAAACATCTAAAACACTAAAATGGTTGTATCTCCTAAACTAGGCGTCTGCGCGGGTCATATTATGCACCAGAAAAAAAAAATTCAAAACACTAAAATGGCTATATTTCCTGAACTAGGCGCCTGCGCGGGTCATATTATGCACCAGAAAAAAAAAATTCAAAACACTAAAATGGCTATATTTCCTAAACTAGGAGTCTGCGGGAGTCATATTATGCACCAGAAAAAAAAAATTCCAAACACTAAAATGGCTATATTTCCTAAACTAGGCGTCTAGGGGGGTCATATTATGCACCAGAAAAAAGAAATGCAAAACACTAAAATGGCCATATTTCCTAAACTAGGCGTCTGCGGGAGTCATATTATGCACCTGAAAAAAAAAATTCAAAACACTAAAATGGCTATAGTTCCTAAACTAGGCGTCTGCGAGGGTCATATTATGCACTAGAAAAAAAAAATTCGAAACACTAAAATGGCTATATTTCCTAAACTAGGCGCCTGCGGGGGTCATATTGTGCACCTGAAAAAAAAACATTTAAAACACTAAAATGGCTGTATCTCCTAAACTAGGCGTCTGCGCGGGTCATATTATGCACCAGAAAAAAAAAAACTTCAAAACACTAAAATGGCTATATTTCCTAAACTAGGCGCCTGCGCGGGTCATATTATGCACCAGAAAAAAAAAATTCCAAACACTAAAATGGCTATATTTCCTAAACTAGGCGTCTGCGGGAGTCATATTATGCACCAGAAAAAAAAAATTCCAAACGCTAAAATGGCCTTATTTCCTAAACTAGGCGTCTGCGGGGGTCATATTATGCACCTGGAAAAAAAACATCTAAAACACTAAAATGGTTGTATCTCCTAAACTAGGCGTCTGCGCGGGTCATATTATGCACCAGAAAAAAAAAATTCAAAACACTAAAATGGCTATATTTCCTGAACTAGGCGCCTGCGCGGGTCATATTATGCACCAGAAAAAAAAATTCAAAACACTAAAATGGCTATATTTCCTAAACTAGGAGTCTGCGGGAGTCATATTATGCACCAGAAAAAAAAAATTCCAAACACTAAAATGGCTATATTTCCTAAACTAGGCGTCTAGGGGGGTCATATTATGCACCAGAAAAAAGAAATGCAAAACACTAAAATGGCCATATTTCCTAAACTAGGCGTCTGCGGGAGTCATATTATGCACCTGAAAAAAAAAATTCAAAACACTAAAATGGCTATAGTTCCTAAACTAGGCGTCTGCGGGGGTCATATTGTGCACCTGAAAAAAAAACATTTAAAACACTAAAATGGCTGTATCTTCTAAACTAGGCGTCTGCGCGGGTCATATTATGCACCAGAAAAAAAAAAAATTCAAAACACTAAAATGGCTATATTTCCTAAACTAGGCGCCTGCGCGGGTCATATTATGCACCAGAAAAAAAAAATTCCAAACACTAAAATGGCTATATTTCCTAAACTAGGCGTCTGCGGGAGTCATATTATGCACCAGAAAAAAAAAATTCCAAACGGAAAAATGGCCTTATTTCCTAAACTAGGCGTCTGCGGGGGTCATATTATGCACCTGGAAAAAAAACATCTAAAACACTAAAATGGTTGTATCTCCTAAACTAGGCGTCTGCGCGGGTCATATTATGCACCAGAAAAAAAAAATTCAAAACACTAAAATGGCTATATTTCCTGAACTAGGCGCCTGCGCGGGTCATATTATGCACCAGAAAAAAAAATGCAAAACACTAAAATGGCCATATGTCCTAAGCTAGGAGTCTGCGGGGGTCATATTATGGACCAGAAAAAAAAAACATTCACAACACTAAAATGGCTGTATCTCTTAAACTAGGCGTCTGCGGTTTTCATATTATGCACCTGAAAAAACAAATCAAAACACTAAAATGGCTGTATTTAATAAACTAAGCGTCTGCGGGGTCATATTATGCACCTGAAAAAAAAACATTTAAAACACTAAAATGGCTGTATCTCCTAAACTAGGAGTCTGCGCGGGTCATATTATGCACCAGAAAGAAAAATCCAAAACACTAAAATGGCTATATCTCCTAAACTAGGCGTCTCCGGGGGTCATATTATGCACCACAAAAAAAAAATTCAAAACACAAAAATGGCTATATTTCCTAAACTAGGCGTCTGCGGGGGTCATATTGTGCACCTGAAAAAAAAACATTTAAAACACTAAAATGGCTGTATCTCCTAAACTAGGCGTCTGCGCGGGTCATATTATGCACCAGAAAAAAAAAAAATTCAAAACACTAAAATGGCTATATTTCCTAAACTAGGCGCCTGCGCGGGTCATATTATGCACCAGAAAAAAAAAATTCCAAACACTAAAATGGCTATATTTCCTAAACTAGGCGTCTGCGGGAGTCATATTATGCACCAGAAAAAAAAAATTCCAAACGCTAAAATGGCCTTATTTCCTAAACTAGGCGTCTGCGGGGGTCATATTATGCACCTGGAAAAAAAACATCTAAAACACTAAAATGGTTGTATCTCCTAAACTAGGCGTCTGCGCGGGTCATATTATGCACCAGAAAAAAAAAATTCAAAACACTAAAATGGCTATATTTCCTGAACTAGGCGCCTGCGCGGGTCATATTATGCACCAGAAAAAAAAAATTCAAAACACTAAAATGGCTATATTTCCTAAACTAGGAGTCTGCGGGAGTCATATTATGCACCAGAAAAAAAAAATTCCAAACACTAAAATGGCTATATTTCCTAA